>WFKR01000003.1:35688529-36888529 GCA_025331145.1 Rosa persica | reverse complement strand
GCAAAGTTATGACTCAATTTTGGTGATTGTTTACCGGTTGACTAAGTCAGCACATTTTCTTCCCGTGGCAAAAACGTACTCAGGGGATGCATTGTGTAAACTGTATGTGAAGGAAATAATGAGGCTTCATGGTGTGCTTGTGACGATTGTCTCTGATCGTGATGCTCGTTTCACTTCAGAATTCTGGCATAGGTTCCATAAGGCATTTGGCACATCTCTTGCAATGAGCACTGCATTTCACCCAGAGACAGATGGGCAAACCGAGAAAGTGAATCAGGTGATGGAGGATTTGCTTAGAGCTTGTGTTCTGGATTTTAAGGGAAGTTGGGCGAATCATCTGCCATTGGTAGAGTTTGCCTACAACAACAGCTATCACTCCAGTATCGATATGGCTCCATATAAGGCTCTTTATGGTAGGCCATAGGACTCCTATCTGTTGGGCGGAAGCAGGGGATAAAGGGATCATCGGTCCTGAGATTGTACAGGAGACTACAGAGCAGGTCACTACTATTCGGGACAGAATCCGAACCACTCAAAGTAGGCAGAAGAGTTATGCTGACTTGAGGAGGAGACTTTTGGAGTTTGAGACAGGCGATCATGTGTTCTTGAAGGTCTCACCTATGAAAGGTGTGGTGAGATTTGGCAAGAATGGAAAACTCGCGCCGAGGTATGTGAGACCCTTTGAGATTCTGGAAAGGGTTGGAAACTTGGCATATTGACTTGCTTTACCAGTTAGCATGTCGGGTGTGCACAATGTCTTCCATGTGTCTATGCTCAGGAAGTATGTCCGAGATGAGTCTCACGTGATTGATCATGGTACGATCGAAGTAAACACTGATGTGACATTTGTAGTTGAACATGTTCGTATTTTGGATAGGTCTACGAAGAAGCTTCGTAGGAAAGAGGTTGATCTTGTGAAGGTGTTGTGGAGTCATCATGATGAGGGTGATGCGTCATGGGAATTGGAGTCTGACATGAGGAAGAGGTATCCTCAGCTTTTTGTTGACGAGCATGCTTGAATTTCGGGATGAAATTTTTTTTAGGAGGGTAGACTGTGAAGACCCAAATTTTCATATAATAAATTTATATAGTTCAATAATTGTTATATTAATTGAATTATGATATTTGGAATTAATTGGAATATCATGGTTTGAGAAAGTTGGGTTCGAATGTTTTTATTTTCGAAAACGAACGTTATTTAGGGGGTCGTGAAAATCGACTTTTTATATGTTCAAAACTTGGGAAAAACTTCCTTCATGGAAGTTGTAGAGTTCGTCGATACGAGTTCGTGCATATGTGGAACGTAATATTCGGAGTTCGTATGAATAAGTTATGAATTTTTGAAAATTAAATTTTTTTTTATAAATAGTATGAAAAATCAGATTTTTCATTACGGACGAAAAAAATCAATGTTTGCATTTCAGTTCCCCCTCTCCTCTCTCTCTCTCCGACGCGAAACCCTCCTCTCTTTGGCTCGCCGACCCGCCGACCCGACCCGGCTGGACAACCGCCTTCCCGGCCACGCCGCCGCCTGACCCGGCGCTCCCCGCCTTCACCGTGCTGCGCCCAGCCGCTCCCTGCCCTCAGTTTCCCCAGTCGTTGCCCCCTGCTCTGGATCGAAGCCTCTTTCCGAAGCCTCAAACCTGACCCGGCCGGAACTTCACTTTTCCAGCGGCACACGGGCCGATCGTCACCATTTTCGTGACTTACTCTTCCTCCTGATCATCTCCATATGTGGCTTGCATCACGGTTTGAGTGTAGAGTTGTAGATCAAGAGTTGAAGGTTTTGACATCCCTGATTTGATCTAGAATCTGATCGAGTGGCCGAGATTAATCCAACTTCAAACCCCGATCTATGACGACTTAGACCTTATCTCGGAAAAATTAAAGTTGTTCACAATTTCATTTTGAAGAAGTTTGTAGTTGACAACTTTTGCATCTGAGGTGGTTGACCGACGTTGACCGCCGTCGACCGCCGTCTGACCGCCTCGTGTGGCGGCGCGTCGGACCAAATTTTGAGTTTTTATTATCTGGATGATGATCTATGCAACCATACGAGCGTTTTGATATATAACGTGGTCATGTTAGAAACAGTTGATAAATAGTCAATTTAAGTTTTGACGTTACTATTTACGGTTTTACAGTTTATCTTCGGTTTACGATTTACGAAGATCAGACCATCGGTTTTACTTCAAAGTTTAATATGATGATTATATGACTGTCCCGATGACTTTGTGTGGTTACGGACGAATATCCGACCGTTGGATCTTCGTATAATTGTAAAACAGTGATTCGGGAGGAGATTTGTGAAGATTCGTCCCGTCAGATTTTCGTATAATTTTGATAGGATGTTTCCAAGGGCGATCCATGAGGATCTAACTGTTGGATCATCGTTTAAATTCGATCTGATGTGTTGGACCGTTTTTATTTTAGAATCCGACCGTTGGATCGTCGTTATTTTAGAATTCGACCGTTGGATCATCATTTAAGTTTATTTCGTGCTTCGTTTGCTAAGTAAAGACCATACTTGATTATGTACTTGACGGTTTGAGTTGACGAGCATTTGGATTTTTGTGATTTGTATCTAAGTGAAGACGCAGCGGGAGTTTCGAGGTGAGTAAAACTCACGTGGTTCATATTACGAACTGAGTACTTTAAATTATTTATTTTTATAATTGTGTGGAAAATATTTATGAATTAAATATTTGTTTTTAAAATCATATGGACTTGATCAACTACGGTCCATAGGTATGTAAAATGAATTTTAATTATACAAATGAATTTCACTATTTTCTTGTGTGAACTATAGATGGTATTAGTGGTCTTTCATGAGTGGATGATTATGTATATATATATATATATATATATATATATATTTACGTAGAATATATATATTGATTGGTGTGTTATTGAGTGATGATATGATTGAGTTAGAATGATGATTTGAATTATATTTCAAATGCTGAAATTTCATAATAATATTATGTATGTTAGATGAGTTGATTTCATTGTGTGAAAACATATTGTTGTACTCATTATGGATTTAGGGTCAACGTAGTGACCGGTATGGGGGAATCGGACGCTCTAATCCTAGGTGGATGATGGGATACGATTGGTTGAGTATGTACGATTATCGGACGTTCTAAATATGTATATAAGTATACATATTGATGAAATACGATAAAAATAAATATATCGGTTGCCATAACTTAGGCCAGGTGACGGGCTACGATTCAGTTAGAGCTCTAGTCTGTCATATACCGTATTTGTATAAATATGATGTCGGGGTTTTGAGAAGAAAGATGTGAATTAAGGTTTTGTGTTGATTGGTGATTTGGTGATTGTTGAGATTGTTGGTTTCTTGTGGATGTGGAAATTGTTGATTGTTGAATTGCGTGAAAATAAATATGAGCTTTCAAAAGCTTACCGGGTTTTGTGTTGTTGCAATCCCGGTACACTATTCAAATGGTGTAGCGGATATTCTTGCAGGTCAGGATAACCAGGGAGGTGACCGTGCTGTTTAAGTGATGCAACATTTATTTTTCTTTCATTTGAGTTGTGAGGTTTGTTATGCTCATTTAGAGCTTTGCAATTTATTTTGTGAGTTGGTTGTAATAATTTAATTGAGACTAAATTTGGTTTTTGAAATTAAATTGTGTGGTGAGGTTGTTATGAAAGAAGAAATTTTCAGGATGGTTATTTTAAGTTGTGGTAATTCATGTTTCAGATTTTGAATTTTATTCAAAAATTCGGGGCGTGACAGTAACAGTAACATTCATCCTTTATATATAGAATAATATGCATTGAGGATTAGGAACCTCCTATAAAGGTTCCCTAATTCCATTACATTTAGGCCAACTTTTTTCTGTTCCTTGTGCACATAACATTTTAATCAGTAATGATCAATAGGAAAAGAAATCATGGAATCCATGAATACTAGGAATGTCTATTTGCTTGTTTTGCGTTGGAAAGTTACTTAGTTGTCATAATTCCTAATGAATATTGATGAGTCCATATCAAGTCTTACACTGTTATCAAGCATTCTTGGGCTAAGGTTTGGCAAGAATCAAAAATCCATTCTTTTTTTTAGATATTAATTATATGTATTTTTATGTGCGTAATTGCATCATAAACCTTGAGATTTAGGCTAATTCTCAAACTTTTCAGTATGTAATTGATTCACTTTTGTTTTAATTGTAGACAATCAGTAGAGTTGTGGAAACGAGACAAATTGATGCAAAAATGGAGCAAACGAGGATTTTATACTACAGAATGGAAGGTCAACATTACGTCAACCATGAGTCGGCGCAGATAGCATAGTCGACAAACGCAGAAGTGATTTGGGAAATAGATGCATCATCATGACATCAACATTCAATTATCACGTCAACATTTAATTAAGCATAATTAAATGATGATGTCATGATCTTCACGAGGGTAGGTGATCACTGTCCCATTTCCACGTGTCTTCTTACAGATGCTTTTTTTTTTTTTTGAGAAATTCTTACATATGTTTAACATCATCAAGTTGTTTAAACTGATGATTTCTTTATTAAGAAAAATTATTATCAGAGAAAGGAGGAAAAAAAAAAAACAAAACATTGTGTCACTCTGCCTTCCATAATAACGCATATCAGTGGGGCCTAGTTACATTTGCCTCCACTTCATCTTTTGAAACACCAGTATCTGGAAATCTGGAATGCCATCCATGATCTAATATCTCCCCTTGTAGGTTTCATACTTTCATTACAAATGAGTTATATCGATAATATCCCCAACCAAAATCAGAAATACAATCCTTTCAAATTCTCATTAGTGTAGCCACTCAAAAAATTAAATTAACAAATGATTTCAACACTCACACTCATTGTTTACTTCTTTTTCTTTCTTTCTTTCTTTCTTTGGTTTGTTGAGTATACTTCTTTATTAAGCAGTCATATTAGGGAGAGGATCCTCTCTTGAGCAAAGTTTTCACCTGAGCTTCATAACCTTTTAATTAGATGAAGACACGTGTTATTGTTTAATCCAATGGTCTACAATTACTCTGCCACTCCTACAACTCCTCACGTGTCCTTTTCCTCCATAACTTTCTTTTCCTTCCCTTCCTCTCTCTTGTTCTTTTCCTTCTGTTCTTTGCTCTCACCACCATCTGCATGGGTGAGGGATGCACTCCCTTGAATAATTGAATGGCACCCTCTTCCAATTCCTCTTCATTGAAAGCCATCAGTGATTGACCCAGACAAGCACTGAACCAATCCAAATGCTGACCCCAAATTCGAGGGATGAAGAACAAGCCCAGAAAAAATTGGTTGATGCATCTTCATATTGAGATATATAGAATGTTCTCGTGTAGAGCAATCGCTAAAATTCTTTTTCCCAATGAATTCTTTGATTTTTTTATTAGGTGAAGTTCAAATCTCGAATTAGGAACTAAAAACATCTAAACCACAGAAGATTAAAGCTTTACTGAAAAAGGAATCCCAGATTATTTTCCTCGAAACAAAGAAAACTGAAGGATCTCAAATCTTCTTCCTATCCACCAGAATATTTCTTTATTTGTCAAGTCAAGTCATAATAAACCTTTTGCAGTTCGATGTTACAAACATTGGGATCGAATTTCTTCTATGCAATTTTGGTTTGTGAGAGCAAAGAAGAAGGAAAAGAAGAACATGAGAGAGAAAGGGAAGGAAAAGAAAGTTGCAAAGGAAAAGGACACATGAGGAGTGGTAGGAGTGGCAGAGTAATTTTAGACCATTGGATTAAACAATAACACGTCTTCATCTGATTATAAGGTTAGGAAGCTCAAGTAAAAACTTTGCTCAAGAGAGGATATTAACCCAAAATGTTACAAAGACAACCAGTTGAGAACTTGAGATGATATCCAAGCCTAGATGGAGAAATTCATAAATTATCAAATTCAATAAAATCACAAATTTGAATTAAAGAGATGATAAATAAACTAGTCAGAGAAAAATTCAATGAAATTTTTAGCGGGACAACCACCAAAGGTATATAATATGTGGAGTTGTGGTTTGACTATTTTTAGTTTCAAAAGATAAAGGATCCGAAGAAAGCATCAAACCAGAGGAACTTAGGAAGGAATTAGATACTGATTTAGTAGAGTGGGTTTTTTAGAGATTTTGAGAAGCGTAGAGAAAAAGATGAGTACCATAGTTAGTAAAAAAAGGGGAAGTATATAGTACGTGAAAAATACCTATGTATAGTGTTCGAACATTTTATCAAATAGTACGTTGAAAAGTTCGACAAAACATTTTAAATTAAATAAATAATTAATTTTTAATTAAAAATATTATTTATATTCTTTTTTGTTCAATAACATGTGTAAAATACAAAAAAAAAATGTAAAAATCTTGTATAATACGTGTATAATATTTTTTTGTCTTCAAAAGTATGGGAAATTTGATGAGTCCCTTTCAAAAATACTTTACGAAGTAAGAAAGTATTTTTGAAAAAAAAATATAAATACGTGTGTCATTCGCATATAATACGAAAAATTACTAATTATGATGAGTATACAGAAGAAGAGGAAGAGGAGGACAAGTGTATGCTCAATCATTTTTGGGTTGTATGAGTATTTGACGTCTAGCCTTTCCCTTACATAGTGCACGGCATAGCATGGATGATTTAAGTCCTTCTCTACTTCCTTTAGTAATTCTAGGAATTAATCAATTGGTCCACATAATACAAACCAATCAAATAAATCCACGTCACATCTTCTGAGTCATTCAACCAGTGAAAAGCCTTCAAAAGCAATTAGAAAGCAACTATTGGATCATAATTCATATACATATTTGTGTCCTAAAATATAGAAATTACTTATTCTAAAATCTAATTTAATGTTGACCAATCTAATTCCATTATTTCCTTAGTCTTGTACTTTTGCTTAACCTTTGTGTTTATTTATATATATTTATTATGTTTTCCTTATCATGCTAGGAAATGATGGAGAAGCATGGAAATGCATTAAAAAGTTAACCTTGGCATATTTTCCTACTCTGGCTAGGAGAAAGCAAGCTAGACAAGAAAGGAAGGGTGGCAGCCTAACCAAACGAACTCCAAATGAGTTGAAACTTTCCAAATCTATTCTAGATGTCCTAAAAATCATTTCTTATGAATAGTTCTAGAGCTATTTCTAAGTGTAAGGCATTCAAAAGATCGGTCCACGTCTGACTAAAAGACGAAAAACGGCAAAACCTGACCTGTACGTATTCCGACAGCATTTTCGGCCAAAATACGGTGAACTAAGCTTTAAAATTTTACCAAGATAATCTACACTTATCAAGGAACATTTGGTATACAGAAGTCGAAGGTCAATTCCAAAGTCTCGGTGGAGATTCAATTGAAGCAATTTTCAGAACCAGAAAACAAAGGCAAAATATCGCAGTTGGTCTAGAACCTTCTTTGAACTGATTTCTTATGCATTTTTGGAAGATCTATGATGCTGATATTATCAAGGAGAGCCCTAAAATAATCCTACAAGCCCTAGAATAATCCTACAAGATTATGGCAAGATTAGTCCATCATATTATCCTTTGGATAATAGGCATCCTTTGCACATTCTCTGTTACGTCCCGAACCTAGAATTTTCAATTTTCTAATTAATTTGACGGTAAATGTCAGTTACTTTTAATTTTTACTCCGTTATACGATTTTAGTGGCCCTAAAAGTTGACTTTTTGTTCGGACCATAATTTGAGAAAATGTTCTTCATGAAAGTCGTAGAGGATGTTAAACCGAGAACATGCATACGTGGTTCGTAAAAATCGGAGCTAGTATGCGAAAGTTATAAGCGAAAAACTAAATTTACTATTCCTGGTTACTGTTCATAGTAAGTTTCTTTAAATAGTAAGTTACTGTGGTAAGTTTCCAAATTTGAAAACTTACCCGGCCTCTTCTCTCTCTTCGCCCCCAACCCTTCCTCCTCCCGTTCGGCCCGATTTCCCCTCCTCCAAATTTCTTCGTTTCCGGCCACCCCACGACGAAACTCAGACATCCCTAGGTTCGCCTCCTCCTTCTCGTCATGTCCATGGTCGTATTTCACGGCATCTCGACCGGAGGAGCTCGGAATTGAACCAAGAAGATCACTGTAGCCATTTCGGTCTTTTGACGATTTCCGACGATTCCGGCCGTCACCGGCCGCCAAACCAGCGTCGAAGGTTCGGTTTTCATCACTGATCATTTCCCCTATGGCCTTGTATCACGATTTGTTGTGTAGAAGCCGAATTGATGAAATGAAATTTTAGGGTTCTTGGAAAATTTCTGGGTTTATGTTCATCCATTGATTTCGGCCGGTTTTAATTGTTATTTGGATGTGTCGTAGTTGAATGAAATGACCAGTGGGTAGAATTGATGTTGTACATGAAATTTGGTGGTCATAGGAGGAAGTTGATTCCGGCGAGTAACCGCCACTCGCCGCTACTGTGGGCGGCACGTGAGGTGGTGTAGGGCAGGTTTCCGACTGTCGTAATTTGGCTATTTAATCATTGGTATAATGTAGTTTCCATATTGGTGACCTCAAATTAATTTCGTGAAGTGTAGATATGGTTTTCGTTATGGTGTGAAATTCATTGATTAATTCACGGATAATCCGTGTATCGGAATTCTATAATCGGAAGCTCAAAGTAAAGAAATGAAGTTAGAAAAGTGAAATTGGAGATTTTTAAGTAAATAATAACAATTGGGATATGGTTGTGTTTTGGTGAATTTAATTTTTATCCGTCCTGTACTTATCGGTTTATGAACGTTACATTGTACAGGACGTGAGGAGGATTCTCACGAGGAGGGTTCAGATCGACGGCAAGCTTAGCCGTATACTGTGAGTGGACGTTTGATTTTAATTCATGCGTGCAATTAAATTTTCTATGTTACGAATTTATTTAAATTATCTTTTATTTAATGAGCATATTATTCGATTTTTGACTGTGGAAATTTTTTATCGTTCGAATTGCCGATTAGAAGTGGTTATGCTCCATTTCGAATTTCTTATCAGAAATAATCTTCGACGAGATTATTTCCGGAAGTGGAAGTATCATTATTTACTAGTAGATTTGAGCTTTCTGAGAAATCTTCAGAAATGGGAGATTTCTTCGAGATTATGAACTTACTTTATTTTAGTATATTGGTTCATGATTTTGAATCATGTTGGCGTGCGGGGTCACGTCGTTGGACTAAGTTCCTTTCTTGTGAGACTTCGAGGAAATCTCACAAATTCTCGATTTTCACATGGTTTTTACCCACCATACCTGGGTCGATATACTTTATTGCTAGCTAGCCTATTAGTACTCCTCCCTACTTACTTTGTGTTTGTGGGTGAGTAGAGCCGAGCATGGGATGCTCTTGAGTGTGGGACACTCCGACCCGAGTCTTAGCGGCTCACTTTATTTTATTGTATGGTGATGACGTCTTTCCCCATACCTTTAAAATTATTTATTTATTTAATTATTCGTTCGACTAATGGGGCCAGTCGAACTTCCCTCAAACCAGCGGAGCTGGCTTAGTAATGAAAGTGATTTGAAATCTTTAGTTCCCTATTGCATGCATAAGAACGTTCTAAACAATAAATGCGGGAAAGTAAGAAACATTTCTTTCTTAATTAAATATTTTTGTCCACTCACAACTAACGTTTTATTGCTTACTTTCCCCTGGGCTTTTCGGTTTTCTTTGCCCAGTTCGCAGTGTTGCTGTTCGGCGTGGGATCGAGGCTTAGCACCAGTCCTGCCACTTGCCTTTCGTAGGTTAATATTAACCTACCTCATGTAATATATTTGATTTTATCGTAGATCGCTCTGATAACCTTGAGTGGTTTAGTACTATTGTGTATTAATTTCGTTGTCGGAGATGTGTTTGATTTGTGGAGTTGAAGATTAGAACCCCCAGGCTGTATTGTATAAATTTTACTACATTTACGCTTGGTTTTTAGCTTGGTAACTTGTGGTGGTTGTGAAATGTAGGATGACTGCATGTTGTTGGATCTTGGATTTAGAAAAATTTGTTTTTGTTGTTTTTCTTACAGGTTGGGTTGTCCACTTTTAAGGGAAGTTCTGTCGAATTTTTCTTAAAAGTGGGCCCCGTAGAGTCCATCTTGAAAATTTGAGAGGATTTTCGGGATGGGTTCTGACATTCTCTCTCATGCCTGTGACCTTGACTTTGGTACTCCAAAACCACTCTAATACTCTTCATTTTCATGCTTCCCATGAATAATAAAGAGGGCTAGATGCTCCTCCCTTCTTCCTTAGCCATATTTTTCTACTCTACTCTCTCATAGCTCATCATTACTTCCCTCGTTTTATTCCATCTCTTCCATACCCCTTTTCCTTGTTTTTAGGATCTATTACCACTTCATACTCCACCTCCATATTTCTTACAATGCTTGAGCTACTCCTTTTTGCTTCCATTCATCATTTTACTTATCTCTCTCTTCTCTATATAAGCATCTCTCCTCACAAGGAAGAGACATCGCTTATTCCACCCCATTACATCTTTTTTCTCTCTATCTCCACAACAAAACCTCCATCTCTACCTCCAAAAATCTAAACCCATAATATCCATACTCCCTTTACTACTCTATCTCCTCCATCTTCTATCACCATAAACTCCATCACTACCACTCAAAATTAGCCAAAGAAACATCATATCTTCATCACCATTTCATTCATCCACCATCAACAAGAAGTCCATCATTCGTCCATTCCACCATCAAGAAGGATCCAAGGAGCAATCAAGGAGGACAAAGAGGAGCTAGTCATCAATTTGTCAAGCTTCAACTAGTTCACTCTTTTCTTAAACTCCTTAATTTTCCTTGATGTATTTTAGATTTGGTGTTAATTTGTATGAATAGTGAGTAGTTACTTTATTGGGACTAGGGTTGAAAGCCTTAGCCAATCTTGTATGGATTGATGCTATAATATAATGTTATGCAATTTTCTTTAACATGCCTACATGCTAGTTCAAGAGTTGAATGCATATGCTTAGACTTTACCACTTTGAGTATGTGTGTTTGCTATATCATGATAAAATGTTTAGAGATTGGTAACCTTTGAATGTTAAAGCTTGAAAGCACACTAGGTGTGCATATAGGGGTTGTGAATTACTATAAGCTTGGCTGGTTTGCATGATTCACTATTACAAAAAGTGCATCAATAACGGTGGAAATCTGTTGTGTGATATGGACCATGTCAGTCGTCTATCTCGATGTTGTGTGATGAGCATACTCTAACAACGGTGAAACACCGTTGTGTGTATATCATAAACACAATGCACTGCTTAATACCATTGCACCAATTCTGCGCATGCCAATACCATAAATTGGATGTCGAGCATGCAATTATTGTTTCGATGGTGATCAGACAACAAAAGTAAGTACATGTTGTTGGTTATCATATCACACAACAGAAAAATAACACTCAGACAACAGAAGTGAGTACATTTTGTTGTTGGTTAACTTATCATACAACAGAAAAATATGGCGACTGTTGTTGGTTGTTCCTTCACACAACATGTATCATAAAGTAATTGTTGTATGTATGAGGTTCAGTGTTGATTCTTCACAAGTCATACAACATCTTATTTCTATACCGTTATGTAATTTAACATAGGACAATTGATATATATTCATTCTGTTGTGTGAGCTTTAATGAGACAACAAAATTTTATTGAGATTGTTGTGTGATTTATCTTTGGACAACTGATACTTATTTATTCTGTTGTGTGAATATTAGTGAGACGACAAAATTTGCTTAGTACAGTTGTATGATTAGAATTGATTTGTTGTGTGATTATGCGTATTCATACAACGTAATGTAATTGACTGTTGTTTGATTATTTTCAATTCTTTACCTGAAATATTTGCACCAAAATAATTCACATTGAAGAAGATTTAGGCATTGAAATACTCTAATTCAATAATCTAATGTACCAAAATAAGTAGCGTTCATGTATCCATCCATCCCATAAAACCAAAAAAGGAAGGCATTCTAGCTAATAACACTGAAAGAAAGCAAAAGTTGATACAACATGATTGTTCCAAAAACATCCACATATGCTGCATGTGAATATATGTATCAGCATATATAACTGAACAAACTCTCCTTCAACCAACTTGATGGTTCCTACATATATGACTTGACGACAAATTTTGCCCACTCATTCCGGATTACATTAATATCCTCTTGGCTATACATGCGGTTGCTTCTCCTTTCTCACTAAACCAGTTTTAAGTTAAGAACCCAACATTACCATACAGCTCATTCAAACACAGAGAATATCAACTTTAGTAACACAAGTATATATCATTATAGCTAGCGTGTACCTTATGAACAAAGGATAGATCCTTATCTTCAATTATATCTCGCATGTATCGCATCACGAAGTAGCCACACTCCATAGAGCTAGGTTAGGGAGGAATACCTTAAGCAAGACAAATACATTCAACAACAAAAGAACATAATCAAAATCTGCAATAGATTAAAAGGTAATTAATTACAACCTAAAAATAGACATACTTACCGCTAAATTCTTCCACAAAACTGAAATCCTGCCTTTCCTGCCTCTATGTGCATTATACATAGCAATGACACTAAAGAAAAAAAAACAAGCACATTATCATTATCACTTACACACAACATTTTTCCCAACACAATGCAAACAGTGATGTATATATTGGTTCAAGTATAAATAAATTTTAGAGACTGTAAACATGAATTTGAAATAAGCAAGTACTATGGGGACTGTGACTTACGTATCAATAATTGATCTCCATTCTCCAATGGATAACAGCCTCTTTAACGGATCCATGAAATAGACGGCGTCTTCGTCCGGATTCACAACAGTAAGCATCCAATGATTACTACATAGAATTAAATAATCAGATTTGTGTTCTCCATCCATATTTATCAATACTTACACACAAGTGCAAAGTGTTACATACATAACAAAGAACCTTCATGAATCACTTACTCTAGTTATAAGGCAGCAAGAAAATTTGGTTTGGTTTTGCCGTTAAAAGCTTATCCTTGATATGCTGGGACTTGGCATGGTCGTCCCCATACCCGATTGCACTTATCATTGAAGGGTCAACAAAAGCAACCAAATCCAGCATTTTATATCGAGTCAATACATCAAAAGCTACCTAACATTCCAATTTACCAAGTTTGAATTCAGCAAAAAGAAATTAACATCTATACATATAAGGAAATAGCGTATATTACAAAGAATATAAACATCAGTTTCTATTTACCTCTGGTATACCAATATGCAGTTTCCAGTAACTTCCCTCATGCTGGCAATTCTTCCAACATCTTATCCTAGTATAAATGTCTTTCGTTGATACCCAAATACTTCATACTCCATTTTGAACGTGATAGCATGACAATCTTGAAATGCCTCTTTACCCTAATTGCAAAGTATCTTCAATGGAGCAGGCAAGGAAGGTGCTAAAGTCTTTAAGTTAATTAGTACCTTAGTATTTTCATCTTCTTCCAGTGCCAATTTTTCTCTTCCTCTTCTCATCTTTATCCTTAGTAAATTTCTACAACAAATTGAACTCAACTTATGTAAGATTTATCAAATCTTTATAGCTACACAATTGAGCAAATTAATTTAAAAAACTGAACTTATTTGTTATCAATTTTAATGAGAAATTACCTTGTCATGTGACATTATGACTAGCTCTTTTGGCCATGCTACCCAGCTCTCCATGGCTTGCCTAACAGTTAGTATTTTATCGGCCACAAGAAATGGAACTAAGGTTTTCTCTTCTAGAGCACAATAGACTGAAACTCGCACATTATTATCCTTTAGTGGATAACCATGACAAGTTTGGGAGGAATCATCACATTCCATAATAGTAGCTAGAGGTACAATATGGTCAATTGACCTTAATGCCAACTTGGCATCAATCTCAACTCCCATAACCTGAAACAAACAACAATACACTCGATTATAACAAATAGCTCACACCATATATTCATTCATAAATTCCAAGTCATATACTAGTTCATATACCAACATATCTACCTTAGATTTTTCTTGCTGTGTTGTCAAATCTGTATACCCTATAGGGTGATCATGCACCTGAGCTTGATCTTCTTCCAGTTTTGCATTATCTACGACATTATCTACCACCTCAGCCAATTTGCCATGGTCATTATGCTTGTGGTTAATGGGGACAAATTTGGCATCCTTCTCCTTCTTCTTGGAAACCTTTTTAGGCACCAACTTTCTTCCATTGCATCTAAAACTTTTAGAACTGACTTCCCATCAAAATAAGTCGCTGCTTCTTCCATTACATCACACCTCACTTTACCAACACCGGCAATAGCGGTTTATGAACAACTACCCACAGAAACATGCTGATTACTTTTCTTAGAAGTCCCACTAGGCCTTCCATCTACCTTTGCTTCTAGATGTGTAAATTTTGCAACACAAATGCCCTTTCTTATGCAATTATCTGCTCCATGACCTCTTTAATGATCTTCTCTTTGTGCTCTTGTAAAATCTGCTCCTTGGCCTCTTCAATGATCTTCTATTTTTTCTCTTGTAGAATTTTCTGCACACTCACTTTCACCACCTTATGGATGCTCTCCTTTCTACGCTTAGGGAAGTGGAAGTAAATGGAGGGGTTCACATAGCCTCCCACGCCTCTCACTCTTCTAGGATGCTCGGGAGTCCCCAAAGCCAACGTCAATACATCATCACTTCCACTAGTGTTTAGTTCTCCACTAGCAATCTTCTCCTTCAAGGTAACCTGACACATTTATAGTATAGAACTTAAGTGGCTCATCAACATAACATTAAATATAGGCATTGATCTGAATCTTGATTGAACTCACAATTTTTTCAGCGCACTACTTTGTCTCTTCATCCTTGAAGGTGCCCTCCTTGGTCTGACGTGCTTTAATCTATAGTGTTGCTCTATCAATTTCTTCCTCCTTTATTGATTCAGACTACCAAAAATAATAGCTAATAACAATCGAAGCTAAAATGTTTCAAGTACCTAACTTTACTCAAAATATTGTTAACTAACCAGCTCATCCTCCAACCCAGCATATCCCTTACCGGACATTCGATGAGGATATTTGTTCTTGCGGTGCCGTAATTGTTGGGTCTTACTTATTTCCTGCAAAACAGATGCACTTCACTAAATATCTTTTAATATGCATCCATTACAAAACTAATGTAACAACTATAATGTAAAACATACCAGAAACTTTTCATTCGTCCGTTCGGCCACAAATGCAGTCCAATGATCTGCATTAATAAATCTGTAATCATCTGGAGGATACTTTAAGGATTTCGGGTCATCCAAGAAAGAAATAGTGTAATTTGTAGAGAGTCGAGACTTGAACTCCCTCCATTTTGATGCAGCAGAGTCAATTACCATTTTTCTGTTTTCAGGACCAAGCACAAATGGCACATGTTTACACAAAGAATACAACAAAAGTCCCTATAAGTTTAAGCTCTTCCTTCAATATATAATGAATCACTGACTCATTTAGCTCAAAGAGAGACCAATTTTAATAAGCATCACATAAACATCACATATCCAACACTATATACCTGCACATGTAGCCAAATTTTCTCCTTCTCCTCGGCTGTCACTTCTCTCCATGTTTTCCTTATTATTGGTATCTTTCTGCGAGCTAAAACACCGATGTACGATTACATTTCCTTTGCCACTTTCCCACATGGAGTCCATTTATTGTTAAAGAGAACTATTTTCTTTTGTCTTAAGCTTTTCCGCTTTGAAATACGAGACATTGTGACACAATGCCGTTTCAGAAATTTCAATCCCCCCGTCTCCTGATCATCATTGTTCTTCTTGGATTTCCTATTCTTCTTCGAAATAGATGCTTTAGAAGATCTTGATGATGATGACTCCCCTAATTTGGACTTTGTCTTTGTCTTCTTTGATTTCAATGATTTAGATGGCACCATTTTTTGCATAAACATGAAGCACATTAGGGGCTTATAACAAAAGCAATTCATCAACTAAAAATGATCATAAAAAAAAAACACAAATATACCTGGATAGAGAGTTATTTAAAGCACACAACATATTCCAAAAAGGTAAAGCAAGTACAAGATCTGCTAAGCAACATGCATTGACATATATGAAGCTTAAGTTTCATTCAACGAATTAAAAACAAAGATCAGAGTTCATTACGAAATAAATAAATAAAACATCAATATAATAAAAGCAACTGCCATATTATCCAACGACAACTATGTCTTCTTTTCCAACTCGCAGGTAGCCCATTTCTTCCTCATCAGCTAAGTGACCAGACAACTCAATAGATGGCATTGCTGCAGCGATGGGATGGTGATCAATTAAAATGTTACCAATCTCATCATCAGTTTCAAGGTCATAGTAATCTCTTGTTGGGATTCTAATAACAACTTACCATAATGGATCAACTAGGTCTTCAACATAGAAGATCTGCTCAACACATCTTCCCAAAACAAAAGTGTCATTTAGGTGACCCTTCCTATTCAAATTCACTAGTGTAAATCCAGGATCATCTACTTGAACACCCCTTCCATTCTCTACCAATCACACTTAAATATAGGGATCCTAAAATTTTCATAGTCGAGCTCCCATATTTCATTGATTACCCCATAGAAGCTCATGTCATCAGTAACCATCCTTTTATCCCTAGCACTTGCAACTTGTGGTGTCTCAGCAAGTAAGTATACACCCCTATTTTGCGTCGATCGAAAATCATCACGAGCCATTGTGTTATACTGAACTCCCCTTATTTTGTAACCACTAAACTTTGGAACTTCATTGCTTGGTTTATCTGCAAGCCACCTCACAATCTCAGGGATGTCACAACCTGGTTCACTGAGTTGGCTAGCAACCTGCATAATTGGCGACATAACAGTTAATGTCTTATAATTAGCAATTTATATGAGGTAACATAAAAAAAAGAAGGGTTATTTAAGGTAAAGCAGATTGAAATATTGAAAACATTTACCCTCTCCTTCAACCAATTAGCAAATGTTTTGTTTTACTTGTCCGTAAGCCACTTTTTATTATTTTCGAATCTTGGAAACTCATTCTTCAAATATTCCATATGTTCACTGCAACAACCAAAAAAAAGGTATAATTAGTGAATATAGTGTCTCCTTTACTTAAAATTTTAACATAAATCATAATATCATGCAGTTTTCAGTAAATTACCTAAAGTAGCTTCTAATTTCATCTGTGTTTTGAAGCACACAGAGATGAACTTGATCAAATAACTTGCCATAGACACTGACAACCGTAGCTCCTGAGGTAGGCTTGTCTTCTCTGTTTGGGGCAGCTGGGATGCCAACAGTATTATCATTGAAAAAAGTTTATGCTATAAATTCAACCGCCTCTTCAGCAATGTAACACTCGGCAATACAACCTTCCGGCCGATTTCTATTGTGAACATATCCTTTACACACTTTCATATGCCTCTCGAATGGATACATCCATCGAAAAAAAACCGGTCCACATAAATCCACCTCTCTAACTAGATGGACCGTTAAATGAACCATTATGTCAAAAAATGATGGGGGGAAAGTACTTTTCCAACTCACACAATGTTTTAACAAGATCACTTTGGATTTTTGGCAGCCTTGACACATCGATAGTCTTGCTGCAGATTTCATTGAAAAGCAAGCATAACTTGATCACAACAATTCTCACTGGCTTTTCAAGCACACCTCGGATGGCAATAGGGATCGGAGGAGTTGCTGCATTAAAGCATGACAATCATGGGATTTTAGTCCACTAAGCCTTAAATTATCCATGGAAACCAGATTTGATATGTTGGAAGAATAGTCTTCAGGAACCTTCATATTAAAAAAAGGGCTAAATACTGTTTAGTCATTGAGCTTTTGACCATAAAACACTTCAGTCCCTAGCCTTCTAATTTCACACGTTTAGTCCCTGTACTTCAAAATTTCAAACCGCTTGCAGTCTAAAAGTTGCGGTGAAATGTCTATTATGCTCTCAGTTTTTTTTTTTAATAAATTTATTCCTTTCTCTTTTTTTTAATTATTTTTTCTTTATTTTTTTTTTCAAACAGAAAGAAAGAAAGGGAAAAAACAGAAAGAAAGGGAAAAAGAATTCATTTTCAAAGAAAAATAAAATAATTAATTAATTAAAAAAACTGAGGGCATAATAGACATTTCGTTGTGACTTTTAGATGGTAAGGACCTATTGGTCTGAAATTTTGAAGTAGGGACTAAACGTGTGAAATTAGAAGGTCAGAGACTGAAGTGTTTTATGGTAAAAAACTCAAGGACTAAACAGTATTTACCCCTTAAAAAAAGACCCATACATACGTCTTTTTCATCTACAGTTAAGTTCAAGCTTGCTATTGGCAAGTGCTGTTTTTTGGGACCTTCAAAATTAGGCTGCAATCCTAATCTAATACCCAGTTCCATCAAATCCAACTGAGTTTTCACCCCATCCTTTGTTTTTCCAGGAATATTTAACAAGGTCCTTATTAGACTATCACATACATTTTTTTCGATATGCATCACATCAAGGCAGTGCCGAACCGGTAGAAATTTTCAATAATCAAGTTCAAAAAATATAGATTTTTTCTTCCAGTAAGGCCTGGATTCATCCTCACCCTTATACGGAGGTTGAGGATATTTCTTCCTAAAACGCCACTTCAAAACTTCCTCCTCTACCCTACACAATACTTCTTCACCAATCAAAGGCACAGGAGGAGGTAAATGCTCAGGAAAGTTGTTGAAGGCAGCCTTTTGCTTTCGATAAAGATGATTTCCTCCTAAAAATCTTTGATGCCCAATGTAGGCCATTTTCCCTCCATTAACTAGCCTTGTAGGTTCTGTTTTTTCAAGGCAAATAGGGCACGCGTTATACCCCATAACAAAACTCCCAAAAAGGTTACCATAAGCTGGAAAATCATTTATTGTCCAAAATAGTAAACCCCTAAGAGTAAAGTATTAACTTTGTCTTGCATCATAAAGTCCCTAACTCTTTCCCACAACAACTTTAAGTCATCTATTAGAGGTTCTAAGTACACATCGATATCATTTCCTGGTTGTTTTGGCCCCGATATCAATAATATTAACATCATATGTTTCCTCTTCATTATCAACCATGGAGGCAGATTGTAGGTCATAAGTATTACCGGCCAACAACTATACTTGCTACTTAATGAACTATGAGGATTGAACCCATCTGCCATTTTTCATCTACTAACTTCCACAAAGTTGCATCTGCTGGATGACGCATCAAGCCATCATGTTTTCTATCAATAGCATGCCAAGTCAGACTCTTACATGTTTCACTTGATTGAAACATTTTTTTGAACTTAGGAATAGGGGGAAAGTATCATAGTATCTTTGCAGGTACACCGTCCCTCTCTTTGGAATTTTTACCTATTTTCCACCTTGAAAGACCACATCTAGGGCATTCAGTTTCATCAACATACTCTTTTCTATACA
The DNA here is from genome assembly GCA_025331145.1 of Rosa persica. Lineage (NCBI taxonomy): Eukaryota > Viridiplantae > Streptophyta > Magnoliopsida > Rosales > Rosaceae > Rosa > Rosa persica. The sequence continues at coordinate 36,869,057 of WFKR01000003.1, read as the reverse complement.
TAATACAATCATTTGGGCAAGCATGAATTTTAGTATAATCCATTCCTAGAGCACTCAAGGTCTTCTTTGCTTCATACACAGAGACAGGTATCTCATTGCCTACTGGAAGAAACTCTGCAAAGGCAATCAACCAATCAGAGTAAGCATTATTACTCATACCGTGCTTGGCTTTCAAGTTGTAAAGTCTTACAAGGACATTCAGCTTTGTGTGCCTAGCACAACCCGGGTATATCGGTTTATTGGCATCATCAACAAACTGTCTAAACTCGTTACACTCATTTGAAAGCCCTTCATCCTCATCATCTTCCAACTCCACGTCACTACCTAACTCTACTTTATATTCTGCCCCCTCATTAAAATGCACAGACTCAGATTGATATGAATCTGTTTCCATGCTATTGGTATCTTCATATGTTGCTGAATCCATGACAGCCTCCCCATGATCAGTCCACTTATCATAACTCTCATCAATTCCATTTACAAATAAAAGGTCCCTAATTACCGAACTCGAAAAATATTCTACATTTCTGATACGTTAAAAGTAAGTGCGCAATTTAAACCCTGCATCAGATAGTAGTATAGAATAAGTAGGGTATCGTTCTAAGCCGGGGATTGAGGGTACACCTGTCATTGTAAAACAAGTAAAGAATTATTATTTACAAAGTATAATATTTACAAAAATATACAGAGAATATACAACGAAACCAAGGGGGCTTTAGATAGAATTTCAAAAATTAAAATAAATAAAAGAAATAAAATGTAAAAACACATGTACAAGAATGAAACGTGAGAAACAAAGATCAAAACCAATTCCATATGATTAAACTCAATTCAAATCCTATAATTGATCATCTAAGTTATGAGAGAGAAGTTGATCATGTGAAACATTCTAAGCAAATGATTTCCCATATTTTACTTTCCTTTACTAATTAATCTAAATGAAAGCAAGTAGATCAATCCTATTAAACATGCAATCAAAGTCTAGAAAGCTAGCTAATCAACACATGTTCAACGCAAAAAGTATAGAGAAAGGTTATCAACTTAAGTGCACAACCTAGTATGAATAAGTTCATCTATTTGCAATCCTCTTCAATTGAATTCGACCTTTGCCCAAAGCCTTTACTACTTTTGATTTAAGTTCACAAAACTATTAGGTGAATCGTTAACTTAAATCTAGCACCAATTATATGTAAACCCTAAATGTTTCGAACCATATAAGATAAACATACAAAAGATATCAATCAAGCAAATTCAATCGAACAAACTCACATAAGCAACTTAAAATCACAATTATGGAATCGAAAATTTCATTCAATCATAAGAATTTGGGCTTAAACTTTGACCCAAATGTTATTGTTAACTATAACAAATTCATACGAATTCAAACAAGGAATAATCAAAAGTGATTACAAGGAAAATGAATGAATTACACCGTGAGTGGAGATGGAGATGGAGAGCTTGAACGTTAAACTTGAATCTTGAAAGCAAGTCTTCAAGTCTTCACGGCTTCAAGGGTGGATGATGGAGGCTTGGTCTTCACGGCTCCTTCTTCTTCTTCCTCTCCTTGCTTGAAAACGTAGAACTTGAACTAGCGAATGGAGAGAGAGGGAGAGCTTTTGACGTTATGGAGAATATCTGAATGAGAATGTCATGTTCCAAACGTCTAGCATTGGGGGGTTTATATAGGGAGACAGCCAAGCTTCATGATCCTTCTTTTAATTTCCCAAGGAATTAATCTGATAATGCCACACAGCTTCGACCAATCACGTAGCGCCACTTCAGCTCTGTCATTTAACCAATCAAAAAGCTTCAAAATCAATCCCTAATATATTGTTGCCAAATTTTCAATGATTTAATCTTATTTTATTCACAATTTTCGGCTAAATATTTAAGCATGAACCTAGACAATGTATCTGGAAGCATTTTGAACATCTTCTCCCTTAAATCTCTCCCTTGATTATCTCTAACGTCTTCCCCTTGATTTTCTCTTGATTTTCATGGAAAAATACAGATTTTATTCTTTAATTTCAGCCAACATATCTTAAGGAATTTGAGGAATGAATCTGGACTTGTTTTGAGCCTTTTCTTATTGCACAATCCCTTAAAACTCTCCCAAGATTATTTCCAACGTTTTTCCTTGATTTCCTCTTGATTTTTCACTTTATCTTCATGATTTCCCACGGTAAAATCAGATTTAATTTCCAAAAATATCTTCCAGGACTCTTCTCTCAACCTCATTTTTCTTCATTAATTCGATCATACTTCCTGGTTGGCTTAGGAGTCTTGCTTTGTCAAAGTTTCCTTTTCTGAACAGGGTTTCCTAGTTGAAACAGGAAAACTTATTTTCTTCATTTCAGCTCATTTATGCAACCCTTCGTGTCTTGTCGTAGCTCCCTTCAATGTTCTCTAACTCCTCTTTCCTCTTTTGAGCTCATTTCAGCTCGTTTATCCCAATGGCCTGAAACTAGAAACTATTACTAAAAATAAAAACTTCCTAAAAATGGAAAATAGAAACTTTCTACAAATAAGAAATGGAAACTTTCTAAAAATAGGAAATAGAAACTTTCCTAAACCAAAATGATTTATTTTAGGAAATAACTAAGTAAATATGAGAAAATGACACTTAAAACGTCGCATTAAAATGCTACTATCAATTTCCACACTTCGTGCAAGGACAGCTAATGTGATTGGGGTCTCTAGTATTATCCAAGGTAAACTTACGGAACTGAATCACCCATAACTTATATTCACGAGATCTCCTATCTGCAACCATCTATGTTCTATCCATCTAAACTACGCATAAACAAAAAAAGCAAATAAAAATACAAGCTTAATCAATGCTATATCAACAGGAATGCAAACAAGAAAACGCAAAAGAAAATTTTTGGGTTTCTTTTAAACGGTCGGTACTGGAACAGGGAATCTCGGTATGCAATGGGCTGAAACAGCTACCAAGCCAAGATTATATTTTATCCGATATACCTTCAGTATAGATTTCTGTTTAAGAAAACTAAGTTAATAAAAATAACACAACTTCAATATACCTTGTATTAGAACCGAATTTACTTTTTGCTTCCGAAACAGTTCCTATTACAATTAACAAGTGATTCGCAATAATTATACAATATTACATGGCTTAACTATGTTTTAAGAGGCCAACACACTACACAATTTCAAAAGTAAGAAGGAGATGCAGAAAAAATTATTTCACATCAAACAATACACTTAGAATTAATGATCATACTATATCATAGTAATCAAACTAGAAGCACAACATGTTAAAGCAAGTGTAACAATAGATAATTAATACAAGCTACATACAGCAATAGTCCATAAATTTAAACGAAACAAATGAATCAAAAACATTGATGTTCACATGCAGCAATAGTCAACACCTTCTCTAATAGTCCAGCACACCCTCCAATTAAGAAATCCTTGTGAAAGAAAGGGATTCATTATGTAAGAGTGCATGTACCTTCAAACCCTTAAAGCTATCAAGCTGAAAGACAAACGAACACCGTGACTCGAAGTTTCTATCTCTAAAACAAAAAAGGAAAACAGAAAAGCAAAGTACAAAATTGCAAAACCTTAAGTCTGTAGCAAGTACCAAGCATTAGTAACTGGAAACATGTCATGCAATATAATCTGAAATTCAATAAAGGGGAAAAAAAAACTTTTTCAAACTTTAGTAAATGCATTATATTTGTTCAGTCCATCTTTTGTAATGGTAGTTGAATAATACACCTTGTATTGTGTAGATTATAACATCTTATTTGTCATTTATTTAAGGATTATTTATACGTTTAACGCCAATGAATATACGTTTTAAGTTATTAATGCTTAAAAGTAAATGTTAAAGAAGCTTAACGGCAGTTATATATTTCAGCCCTGCTAAAATAAAAAAGTGATTCATTAATAATAGTAATTCCCAGGGAGATACAAACAATTACTGTTCTAAATGATTAAATGAACACCACCATTTTCATTCCTTTATTAATGAATTAATATATGTTACTGTAACAGAACATCCCTTCAGCTATGAATGAAATTGTATTCAACACCTCAGAGCCAATGCTTCTTTTGGCTACTGACATATGTGTTATAAACAACAAACATCATCACAAATTTTGTTTCAAAATTTAAAAATCAAGTCCCGACAAAAAAAGTTCTATCATTTTAATGCTAGAAAAAAAAATGGTTACTGCAACTTAGAGCAAATAGATGCAATCTGCAAGTTAAAATGGTTACTGCAACTTAGAGCAAATAGATGCAATCTGCAAGTAATCAACTCAACAATGAAACATTAAAATAAAAAATTCTAATACTAAATTTCACTTTTTCTATATGCCAGATTTCATTTAGTGTCAAAAAACCAATGACCTCTACTGCTGGCAACTACTCCTTTCTGGTTTAATCAGTTTTCATAGCAAAATCACCATCACTATCATCTCCATTCAAACCCAAACTTAAATCCAAATTACTTTCATTCAGATATTGATATACAAAACAAAAAACCCAATAAAAACCACAATTTTAGAAAACTGAAAGAAACCCAAATCTTAGCAAGGAAAGAAACCCAATTCTCATTTCATACATCTGAAAAAGCAATCAAACACGTACCTCTTCTTTTGTTGGCAGCCACTTCTTTCGAAACAAACCCAAACCTCCCTCCCAAAATGGACCTAAATCTTGGATCTCCCCTCTTCTTCTTCCTACCACAGTAGTCTACGATCAAAATCGGAAAATCTTGCATCAAATAAAAGAATCAAAATCCCGAATCTTATATCAAATCTGGGATTATGAATTGAAAACCAAACCTCTCAATTGACTAAGAAAGAACTAACCTCGTGCTGTACAAAGCAAAAAAAACACACACCCGATCTCTCTGTCTGTCTATCTCTCCCTCTATCTCTCCGTGCAAAGCAAACAAACACAACCAATCTCTCTCTTCTCTCTCTCTCTCTATCATTTCTGGGTAAATGATATCTCTCTGGATTCTTCTCGCTCCCACGTTTTGTCTTTAGCTGGGGAATTATAGCTGCAGGGTCTCACTATTTCTCTGGGGTAAGGAGGTAAAACTATAGAGACTTTATTTGTTTTTCCCTCTATATACAAAAAGTGGATTACATTTCTACATTTCAGTGAGGCGAACCCAATAAGAAAAGTTTGCTAACCTATATCAATCAAAACACAATAGGAAACCATAATGAATTTCACCAACAAATTTTGCCTTTACAAATCCTTTCAGAGTTTTAACCTGCTCCTAAAACCTCTTTCCAACCATAAGCTTACTGTAACTTAATTTTCGCTTGGATCATATAAGATCTATGATGATATAAGCTGTGCAACCAATACACAATTAAACTAAAACCATACCAATCATTACTAACTTAACTTGGAACAGAAAGTCATAAAATTGCAATCATTATTGTCTAATCTTCATTCGCATGATTCATATATTTACTCTTTCAGTCTGTCAAAAAAAAAATTCAGTTGGAAGCAAAACAGATATCCATGTCACAATGCAAGCAAAACAGTTGCCAAAATATCTATGTTTTACAAAACGTAACTAGACTATCAATTAAGGAGCAGCATTAAAATTTCATTCAGGTCAAAACCAAATTTCAATACTAATAAACAAAAACAAAGCCTGAAACTCCCAATCTAATCCCTTCTCAAGCGATATAGAAGAATCTAAAAAAAAGGTATGAAACTGTAAAAGAGCCACCTTCATGTTCTTCTTTTGGTTTACCATTTTCAAAACCCAGCAACAATTTTGATGAATAGAAACACGGGTTTTGACATAGATAATTAGACCCCAAAAAAATGAGGTGCTCAGAGCAATCAGGAAGGAACTCACCAAATACAAACCGTATATATCCTCTGCTTCAATCACCCAGCCTTGGGCAACAACCGACAAAGAATAAATGAAACAAATTAGAAATCATGGTAGAACAATCCAAAACAAACCCAGACCCATGTCCCTAAACTTTCCTCCGTGAAATCTTACATCAAATCCAGAATACAAAATCCCAAATTTGATATCAAATATGGCATATAAACTCTGTAAACCCAACCTCTCTTACTTTGTAATCTGTTCAAATCTTGCTCCACCAGTATTAACGATGAAGATCGATATATTCATTCGATGGCAGCCTTTAATCGAACATTCACGATGTGGGAGGTGATCTTGGTGAGATGGGTCGATGTAAAATCAGCGTGAGAGACGAAGACCAATGCGATCAAGGAGGCTTAAAAACTCAAAGACCCTTTCTTAACATCGGGTTTGGGATCGGCGAAGACATCGTAGAGGGAGTTGAGGAGGACCGGGAGGCCGTCGGTGGTGAGGGTCAGGATATTCAATGGCGGTTTTGAGAGTGTTCCGTTCGCCCAGATTTGGAGAGAGAGAAACCTGATATCTAGGTTTTTGAGAGCGATTGAGAGTGTTTTGACTTAGGCTAGAAAGTTTAGATAGTGATTCAGAGTTTTGATAGTGATCGAGAGGGAAAGAACAAGTTTTTAGGTTTAGAACAATTTTTTTCTTTCTCTCGACATATAGCTAGGTTTGGTGAGAAGGAAGCAACGGCTTGGTGACAAGTACAGGGTTTGGTGAGACTTAAGACACTTCAATAAATTTGTCCAAGTTCATCATACAATAGATAATTAAACAACTGTCGTAGAAGAGTATATGATGTCAAAGCAAGGACGGAAATTTGCCTGCCTAGCTAGCTAGGTTTGGAGGAAGCAATTCAAATATATTTGAGCCTTCAGACAATATAATGCCCACAATTTGTTGTGCCATTTCCTATATCATACACTCGGTACACCTAGTAGAAGGTGTCAAATTTTTACAACATTGACGCCCACTCAAAATTTGGCAAAGAATTTGGCGCCTAGTTCTAGTCATACAACAGAGACAACAATACCGTTGCAACTTGCAGCATTCTTACAACAGAAAATGCATAATTATGTTGTGTGATTAAATTGGTGAACTTATCTTGGGAGGGAATTTTGAGTTTACTAATGGTGGGATATCTGCCGCTAACTTTTGTGTCATTTAAACAACAGAACATACATAATTGTGTTATATGATAGAACTCTGAAGACAAAGTTATCAATTTGGTAGCATTCCCACAACAGAACTTCATTAATAGCGTTGTGCAATGGAGTTCACGTTATCAGACGACGGTAAACTTTTTAATCTCTTGTCTGATGGGTGTTGTGTGATGCACTTTTTGTAGTAGTGATTTCTTCATCTCCAAACTTTATGCATTTAGGGTAATGCACTAGATACCTAACCGAGTTGAAATGCATGACTTAAGTAGTTAAGTACTACACCCGAGAGGGGTTGCTTGATATTACAAAAACAGCATGTCCCTTGTCATACCCGAGAGAGATGCAAGGAGAGAAATTGGTTAATTAATTTAGCATCATTCATATTGAAATGCATCAATACTTGCAAGGGAGGTTAGTGGTAGACAATCTAAATCCTAACTTTCACCCATTTAATCACTAGTTTAGTTTAGAGTAATTTAGTTTACGTTTGAGCATCTAGTTTTTTTCAATTCAAAATTATCTTCAAAAACGAAAATCAAATCACTATTCCATCTTGCACATACTCACCATGAGCTTAGATTTCCTTGTGAATTTAGGTTTGTGATTGTACATTTGCATATTATAGCTCTTCTTAGGTTTACACCCTAGAGGAATCCAATTCTCGTGGACTCGACAACCTTCCTTAAATCCCTATACTATTACTTGTACCCTTTATATTTGAGGGTGGCTATTTGGCTAACAGCAACCATGAATCTAGGAAGATTATTGCCGAAATATTGATGTATATTTTTTTATATTTATCTCCATATTTCGGCCAAAAGAGATGTAAATCTCTTACCAAGAATCCAAATCGGATTTTTATTCTTCTTTCCTTGTTGCATACAAGTTGTAATTGCTTCCCAATTTGAACTTAACGTCAACTCTAGAATCTTCTTTTACGGAACATGTACAATTTTATTTGGAATACGAAGCACAAACTCGTCCATGAGATTTCTAATGTAATTTAGGCCTTAAAACAGAAATTCCCGTCAAAAGTCAGATTCACATACAGCTTGACCTTATTGTACTAAATTGGTCATAACTTCTTCTGGAAAAATGATATAACAAAGCGTAAAAAGCTTTGGAAACTAGACATCCAAGGCTTTTAACAATATAAAGATCATCATCTTTCTTACTAAGTTTCTCTCATTGCTCTATCAAAGTTGACTGATCTGCACAGGCAGACTTCTTGAATTTGCCTTTCATGCTTCTTTTCTCCTTTTCTGCTTTTCTTTGAAAATACACTTAAAATATAATAAAATAAAGAAAATAACTAAGCAAAATATAGAGATAAACATAGCATTTCATGCTCCTATCAGGAGCCGCCGGATGGGAGCAACGGAAGAAAAACTTGAAAACCTGAAGTTTGATGAATCCCTATGAGATTTGAAAAGGACGGATAGTTCTTGTGGTTCCTTATTTGTCATTTGGTTCTTTGTTTATACAAGTGAAAGATTTCCTTTTTTTTTTCAGACATATGATTTTGTAGAACATGCTTCGCTGATCATATCAACAATTACGTTAATGAGAGATTTCTCTATTATAATCGGTCATACCATAAGTAACATTGGTGGAAGATTACACTCTATTGGACGTAAGGTTTGAGTGAATTTTTTTTGGTTGGTCATATTATTTGTTACATTGATGGAAGATTGCTCTACTATGGTCAAGCATATCATCAATAAATTTTTACATATCCTGGCTTATAATATATAGATGCTTCTTTAGATGCGTGTTTGCATCCATTCGTATTCTTGTTAGGTTTAATTTTCACTGCGTTATAGCATCTCATAGTGTTTTCAATTTTTTTTTTTGAACAAAGCATAATATTATTTTTAGGAGAGCACTCCATAAATATACAAGAACTACAAGTGTGCATATACTGACCTCATTAAACCTATCCTAGGTAAACCACGTCAGAAAAATCTTAGGCATGAGAAGAGTACCACACACCCTAAAATACATTAAATTACATGAGGATCATATATAAGTAAATCCATAAGCCATGGATGGGCCTTCTTCTGAAGACTAGAGAATGGAACATAACTTCGGTGTGTGAAAGAATGAAAGAATGGATGATTGAAACGTCTCAAGGGTGTATGTATATACAGGGGACATCCATGCCTTCTGGATCATTCTTTTTAATTTTCAGGAATTATCTATTTGGTCCACACAACTTAAACCAATCAAATAATTCCATGTCAACATTACCGCGTCATCTGACCAATGAAAAGCCTCTAAAATTAAGTAAAATTACACCTTGATTTTAGGGAGATAATCCTTGCCTTTAAATGAATATTTTCTGATTTTTATATCTTTATTTCCGCCAAAGAAGCTTCGATTCAATTAGGAACGTATCTAGACTTGATTTCATCTTTTCTGAATGTAAACTCCTTAAAACTCTCCCTCGTTATCTCTAGGATTCTCATTTGGCCACAATTATGTATTTAGGATTTAAATGAGATGTCATTATCCATATATATACTTGAAATTCGGCCAAAATTAGTCTGTGTCTAATACGGACTCCAAATCTGATTTTTATCCATCTTTTCTTGTCAAAAATGACTCCCAATCCATATCACCTTTGTATAGGACGTTTTGGACTTCTCCTAGTCCAATCAGGTATCCTAGTGTCATTAGGACTCGTTATGCAATCAAGTTTCCTAGTTCAATCAGGGTTCCTCATGTCATCAAGACTCCTAGTCCAATCAGGACTCTTTGGTTGAAATATTTTCTAGATGTTTCTGGGGCCTTACTGGGACTCCTTGTCTCGTTAGGATTCATTTTCCTGTTAGGATTAGGTTTCCTAGTTCAACTAGGACTCTGCATTTTTCACCATTTCTCGTCATTTCTCCTACCTTATTTCCTAGTTGACTCAGGATTCCTATTTTGACTGGGATTCCTTTTCCTAGTTGGATCAGGATTACTTCATTTCTTCATTTTTGTGTCCCTTGTGCATTCTACTTGTCATTTCCAACGTCTCACATGCTTCTCATATGTCTTTAAGCTCATTTCCTTGTCGTGTGCTCCAATGTAACTAGAAAATACAAACTAAACTAAAAATGATTAAGTACAGGAAATACCTTAGCAAAATATGAGGAGTTAACTATTAAAACGTCGCATTATTATGCTTCTATCACATAGTAGGAGTCGAGGCATAGCATCTGCTGATGTTGTATTTTATATTGTAGGTTACTTGTTTAACCTGCTTGTATCTTGATTTATTGTTTCTTCATTAGAATGCTCTGATAACCGATGGGATTAATGTTATTCAATTGAGACTTGCATTTGTATAATTGGAGATGTTGTGATTTAAGGAGCAGAGTGGTTCCAGGAGAAGTGTAAAATGTGTTTTCCTGAGATTTTGGGTAGTCCATCTTTAAGGTGATTCTGCCAAATTTTCAGAGAGCTATTTCTAAGTTGGGTCTTGCAAGGCCACCTCAGATTTCACGGGGCAGGTTATGTCATCATCCCAATTAGGGCTGCATACGGATTAGGTTGGATTGGTTTTGACTCTAAACCATCTCTATACTAAAGTGAGTGGTTTAAGCATTTTGGACAACCGATCATTAATAAAAAAAAAGTTCAACCTGATCCAATCCAATCCAATCAAAGATGGTTTGGTTCGGTCGGTTAGGCCATTTTATATTAACATAATATTTATGAAAAAAAATTCTAGGAAAATTCAATTTAAATAATAAAAATTATTTTAAATAAGCATAATCTAAATTTAAAATACAATAATCAAATCCAAAACCAATACTCAAAAACCAAAATCTAGAATAGATTCAAAGTGATTGAATAGATTCAAAGTGATTGAATAATTTGATGGCATAACTATAAATACTAGTTTAATATGGTAGTATTAAAAGTTAGAGAATGAGAGATTGAGATGTGATATGAGAGGATCAAATTAATTGTAGCGATTATATTTAGAGTTTTAGGCCTTTGGGGATTGGATTCAATATGGTAGTATATCATTTGAGAATAAAGTTATAATTAGATATTTAGAGTTGGAACTTACTTAGAACAACGATATATATATATATATATATATATATATATATATATATATATATATATATTTTAATTTTTTTTTTATATATTTCAAACATACTGGTCGGTTCAGGTTCTGCAATTTAAGCAAAAGAGAAACCAAACCAACCCAATTCATAAATGGTTTGGTTCAGTATTGAACTGGCTTTCAATTTTTAAAGTTAAAAAACCTTAACCAAATCATATTTACCTGTCGCTTTTGACTGGTTTGGCCAGTTTTAGTGTATTTTGCACACCCCTAATCCCAATATAGAATTTTCTTAAATCAATTGTTATTTAATAAAATTTTATGGTAATTAAGAGCAAAGTCCTGCAGCTACCTTCAATTTTTGAGTTGGTTTCCTTTATTTTCTTCTATAAATTGAGTATGTTTGCTTCTATTGAGCCTCTTCCTTTATAATCTATAATTTAAGAGTTCAATTATTTCTTCAAAAAATATCAAACAAATTAACTATAAATTAGAGGTAGAGAAAACGATGAAAATCTTCGTAATAAAAAATACATTTACGAGTTGGTGTTCATGAGCACTGTTCCTAATGTCCCAAAATGGAATGACGCTTTTACCCTCATTTGAGATTTTTCTGCGGTTCTGCCACTGAGCTATACCAGGTGCTTCCATCAGTTTCTTCTTTCTTCTACGGCCATCGGATTCCTCTCTTCTGTTGGTTTCTCTCTTCCTCCCGTCTGCCCTATGTTTATTAAGCTATCGCCATCACTCAGTACGACATCGAAGAAGTACAGCACAGCAACAGTTGCAACCACACATGTAACAACCCAACAATCTCGATGTTCCTTGGTTTCATCAGGATTCCCATTTGACTTTGGTGTGTGTTCTATGTAGTTTCGCAGCAGGAGATAGTTTCTCTGTACGAGAGGTTCCATCATTCTTTTTGTGCAGAAAGAAATTCAAGCGGTTCTTTGCTCAGCTCACTGGCATCGGTAAGTACTCATTGAATTGAGTCACGATCCTCCTTAATATTTTCATTTCAATCCTTTCATTTTAAACAAAAGTCTTTCAATTGCGCAGGTTACAATTTTGAGTTCAATTGCGTCTGAATTTGGTTTGAATGTTGGAGCTTTAGGGATTAATTTGGGTTTGTTTCTGTTGACAATTACAGATGCAGAGAGGGAAACTCTATGTTGGATATTATGTGGCTATGAAGGGGTTCTCTGCTTTGCTTATCAGCATTGGTAAGCACTTATTGGGTATTTTGCAATGTGGTATGAAAGTGACAATTTTTCTGTATAATTCCATTCTTCTTGCTTTCTTATCGGTTTTTGTGGGTGAGTGAGTGTAATAGATTTGGTTACTTAATTGGATGAATAGACATTTCTATAAGTTCAAAACTGTGGCTATGGTTAGAATATGTAATATAAATATATATATTGAGTGATGAAACAATCTTTATTCTCTGAAGCAACATTTCTCCCATGTTGTGAGAGTCATGGATAAATGTTGCTTCAGAGAATAAAGATGGTTTTTCCTTCTCACAGAGACGAAGGAGCTGGTGATAGTTTTTCTTGGAGAAAATTGAGCTCATTTGAACAAATAGGATTGAGCTGGCACCCATTTGATCAAATTGGGGGATTTGATTGAGCAATCAGAGATCTTTGAAGGATTGAGCTCCGGGTAAGCTTCTTTTGGTTTATTGGTTTTAAATTTTGGTACATGCAGTTTTGGGTGGCTTTAATGAATTTGGGATCTTCAATTTTGTTTAGATTGTGAAACTCTATAATCCAAGAATACTATCAGCTTGCATCATAATATGATAACCATATATCTAATGGCATTATTAAGTGATAACCATCATTGTGTCCAGCCAAGTAGAGCTCTAACATAACCTAAGGTCCAAACTTCATCTGTGATAACACAAATGTTTCAATTGAAATCATTCAGATCATTAAAACACAAAGATGTAGACTTTATTAATTTTCATTGTAAACTACACCCTCTATTTATGTATTTGACTTTTTTTTTTTTTTTTTTGTTTCACTGTTAAATTTGAACAAAGAATAGCATGACTTACACATTTCTTTCAATTTCACTTTAGACCTAACCGGAAACATTGGAGTTGACTTTTAGTCAAGTTTCACAATGTTAGTAACCGAAAGAAGCATTAGCTTTCCTGCTAGCCAAATCTTAATTGGAATGGAACATCTTGGCCAGTACTTGATGTTGCTTTGAAATTGTTGTTTAGTCTGGTTGGAATTGAATTAGTGTTCTATTCATATCTAGAAATGGTTTAGTCATAAACAAGTATATAAAGGCAGCAATATCTCACAGAAATCAATTTGAAACGGTTTTTATGTATTTGCATTCTGTTTGTAAGATAAGTTGCCATCAACCATAATTATATGTGATAATTGAGATTTGTCTTAGTGTCGGATGTTATGTGTCTATTGTTTATATACATGCTTCATTTTATGCAGTGCGATTGTGGAATCCCTGAAGGTGGTTAGATTGCAAGGATTTGCTTCAATTTTGGAGCCTAACCTCTGCAGAATTGTGAGTCAAATTTTGACTATTTACTTATTATAGTTGGATTTTGGTCAAGACTAGATGCGGTTAGATGAATCTCTTCAATATGTTTATCAATTCAGTGAAGCATCATGTTGCTTTTAATAGTTCTGTTATTCAAATACTCATGTCATTCATTCATCAAAATCATGTAACAGAATCACTTTAATGGAATTTTTCTGGAATTATATTCTGTAAGGGCTTCTATTTTTTCTTCTTCTCTAAATAGAGATTTAGAGACAAACCTTCAAGGGCTGAAGCAAGTTCGCAAACCTGTTGTGTTTCATTTTCTCTATTTAGACCTTTGGGGTGTATTAGAACACAGAAGGTCCTAAAATTCTTGAGTTTAGTTATGGTCTATACTCAGTATTCAGATTGGTTTAGATGGATTTAGTTGTTTTGTACCACAGAGGTAGTAAGTGTGTGTTTGGGAATGTCTCTGAAATGAAAGTGCTTTTTGGTTTAATGTCAAATGAATTTGGAATATGTTATCTGCATTGTTTTGCTCGCTTTGAACATTATCATGATAGAGTGGTTTAATGTCAAATGAATTTGGAGTAAGTTGTTCACAGCGACAAATTCCGCAGTAAAGCGCGGGAAACATTTCTAGTTATACTTATCTAATGTTCGTTAGCTGTTCATAGCACTGTTCCTTAGAGCCCGAAATGAATGACGCTTTTGCCCTTCATTTTTGTCTATGTTCGTCAGCTGTTCATAGCACTGTTCATTAGAGCCCGAATTGAATGACGCTTTTGCCCTTCATTTTTGTCTTAATTACAGTCTGTTTCGTTGGTTACTGTTGTTGTGTGGTGGGTTTTGTGGTATTTGGTTTGTTTGGTCTGATGTATGAAAAGAGAGAGAGTCGATGAATTGAGGGACTGAGAGAAATAGTGAGAGAGAGAGAGAGAGAGAGAGAGAGAGAGAGAGAGAGAGAGAGAGAGAGAGAGAGAGAGAGAGAGAGAGAGAGAGAGCTTCAGAGTGAGGGTGGTATTTTATACATACATAACGATCTAGGATCTAGGGATAGAAAGAAAGAGGCAGCTTCAGAGAGTTGGAGGAAGAAAGAAAGAGAGAGGTATTGCTGTGAAAGGAGAGGTAATTTAGGAAGAAGGGGAAGAGGGATTTGAAGCCGGTTTTGCCCTTCGTCACCGGTGAATTAGGGCCTGCTGCTCTTAATTTGGATCAGAAGATCAGTTTTGAAGGGAGAGAGAGAAAGGTTGTCGTTCAGACTCCCAAAAAAAAAAAAACGAAAGAAAGGAAAGAGATTTTGATTATCTGTGTGTTCTACGCTTGGGTTTGGTTCCGAAGCTTTTGATCGAGTTTAGGAGATAGGTTTCGAGAACAAAAGAGGTATGTGTTTGATTGGTTTTTTCAGTTCTATTAAGTTAAGATTGGGTTTTTTTTCTTTGGTATGATTTGGGCTTCTATTAGCTGTGTCAATTTGTGTTCTTGATTGGGTTTTTTGTTTCTGAATTTTATATATTTTTGTATGAAGATTTGAATAAAAAACACTATGGATTTAAGTTTCGGTTTGAATGGATATCATAGTGATCATGCTTTTGGTATGCGTAGTTGTTAGAACAAAAAGGAGGAGTTATGAATAGCAGAAATTATATGTGTTTTTTGAGCTTAACAACATTAGATAATTTGATGATGCTGAAATAGTTGTAATTTTTTCTCATCCAGAGAAAGTAAGATGTACTATGAGAATTGTTTAGAATCTTTTATGCTGGGAATTCATTTTTTGTTTTTGAGACAAAATTTATAATGAGGTTTATTGTTTAGAACAAATGTGTGAATAATGAAAACAAGTGTTAGTGTTTTTGGTTAATCAAATTTTAGTTGAAATAGAAGAATTTGGCCAGTCTTTATCATTGTTATTGCTTTTTGGCTGGAAGTGAATTACTTTGTTTTGTGATCTAAGATTAAAGGGAAGAAACGAAATGTTGGGGAATTGCTAGACATTTGGTTGAGAATTCAATTAGTAAAGGAAACTGTCTAAGAACCAAAGTCATTCAGTTGTAGAGGTTTTAATCTGTGATATCGGTGATAATATGTTGGAATTGAGTGAGCGAAAGAAACAGTTTATGAATGAAAGTGAGTGAGTTTTTGAAATCTTGATTTGTGATACTGCTGATAATATGTAGTGTAATTACTGGAATTTCATTGATAACTGAAAGGTTGTATTTCTGGAATTCCATTGATAATTGAAAGGTTGTATTTATAGTAAGATGTCTGTTCATTTTTCTTTCTTTTCCTTCCTTTACTTCTCGCTCTATAAACTTTGTATTCAGCTTAATTTTTGTAGTTTTATGATTAATGTCAAAATCTCATTACTATTCTGTTTTTCTTTGGCAGACACTATGAAAAAAATTTTAGGCTCAATTTTTTCCAAATCTGATTAATTGTTTAGACTCTATGCAATTTGATTAGCAGCTTTGCAATCTGATTACCATAACACTATGCAATCTGATTAATTGTCAGGGTTATGGTAACCAGGACATAATCTCTTATATGGGATCTTATAACTCTTTTTTCCTATTCAACTTTTCAACTTGGTCTATATGCCTGTGTTACCAATAATTGGACCAATATGTGATCGTTGAGGGTTTTTGCTTTTGTCTGCAAAAAGGTTATTAACTAGAAAGAACAAGATAACCACGTGGTCTTTATTTCCTTGCTATTTGAAGTCTGAAACTATACACATACATTTGCAGCTCTGATACCAAATGAATTGACATGTTTGCTTTAATTGCCTACATCGATTTTGTAATTACATTAATTTATGTATATATTAGGTTCTGAAGGCATTCAATTGACTTCTTGCATAGAGGAATTAAAACTTTAGTTTGGAAATAAGAATAATTATACTTTACATTTTTTTTTTCAAGTCAATTAGACTGTATGGTATCTCATTATTATCAACAGCACTTTCTTACCTATTTTGTTTGATTTTTTTTTCTCAGGAAATGCACATGGATTGAAATTTTCTACTTACTGCTCTGGTTTTGTAGGTACATTTATTATGAGTACTCTTTATTTATTTACTTTCTATGTTGTGCGCTCTAAGTCTCTGTTTTTTCAGGTTGAGAAAGGGCAGCTAGCTCTCTAAGCGGTTAACTTTAAATTATCAGAGGTATACGTGTAGACGAAAAACTTTTTTCATTAAGTTTGTGAAATCTGACATTTGGTTTAAAGCCCAAAACCGTCTTAGGGAATAGAAAAAGCCTTCCGAAGAAGTTTAGACTCCATCCCAATTTCCATTAATTAATATCTATCTGGTTTAGAGCTTTTGATGTTGATTTTGGTTTTGATTATTATCTGATACCCAATTAGTTAGGGCTAGAGTTTTCGTTTCAGCCAACCTGATAAATTTGGGGGCAGGAATAATTGGTTTTCATAACTGAAGGCTGTTTGTAGATTCACTAACTGCTCTCTTCCTTTTTCTTTGTGCAGTGCTTTTCAAGGAATTCATACTAGAGTTTTTATTATTATTACAACACCTGGCAGGTACTTAGATTTGCATTCTCTCCAAGTTTTTGATCGATGAATGAAGTTTATCAAAGTTCAGTATTTGATCTTCGGTTCAGCAAATCATCCATTGGAATGGATTAGGTTTATTTCAGTAATCTAAATGGAGTGGTCTTAGTTGCATCTGAAGTGTTTCAATGGCACCTCCCACATCACAGGCATGATATTCATCAGGTACTTTTTTTAAATTATTATAATGTACACATTTGCATTGCATGTATAGAAAACCTCATCCTTAGTTGCATCTGAAGTGTTCCATCTTCTTCTTTGTGTTCTTTGGTTTGTATATTTTGCCGCTTTCTGCACTTATTTATTTTACTATTTATTTATATTCCTCATATATACTATATTGTGTTCCAATACAGGTAGAGGAGTTTCAGTCTAGCAAAAGTTATTAGAATCTCAAAGTAGGTACTCCTCTGCTGCTGCCTTCCATTTTTGGTTGCTGTGCAGTTCTTTGTTTCTTCTTTTGAAGCTTTGTTGTATTTTACTGAGTTGTATCAAACAACTTTGACAGGAAGCACTTGATATTAGGGTGGTGCTTTTTTTTTTCAGATAGGTTAGCACTTGACAGGCGGTAATTTCGAAAAATATAGGTTAGCACTTGATATTAGGGTGGTGCTTTTTTTTTTTAGATGTCAGGAAGCACATCATTCATTTTAAACAAATTTCTGTACTGTGTGTGAATCTACATGGGTTTTGTTTTTTAGTATAACCTTTTTATTTGGACACAAGTATTTCTGCTTTATGTTGCTCTTTTGATGTTTGAGTTTAGATCTTGAGGAAGTAGGCCTGAAACATCATGTGTTTTCTGCATATCAGTACAGTACATGTATTGTTTTTTCTTTTAGTTCTTGGTTATAATTTGCTAAATTGAGGTTGTCTGTTACTTGCAGAGCTGTCTTCTCAGATAGTTCACTGTGGAAGCTGTAAGCAGGAAGCTCAGAAAAATTGGTGTAGAAAATTTTAGGTACATGAATGTTCTGCGCATTGAATGCATTTTAACTCCTTGCTTCCTTAAAATACTTCCAAAATCAGGAAATTTGTTTTGTTTCCCTCAACTCATTGAACTTTCTACAGAAGTTGTATAACAGAAATGCCGAGGTTAATGCTCCATGAACAAGTACCACAACATCTCTACTGGTGGTGATGTTACTAGAACATCATCTACATCATCTTTTGTTAATATAATGATCATGTCAACTATATTTTTGATGCTTTTGAATTTAATCCTTAAATAACATTTTGTTAGCTCCAAAACCCGCGGCAAAGCGCGGGCACAATTTATAGTTTACTATATACTAATTCTCAATGCACTGTTCATCGGCTTATGAACAGTGATGGCTCGCGCCGACCCGGTTATAGCTTAAAAGACTATTTTGTCTCTGCTTCATCTCTCTTGCCCGACACCTGTTTGCCGTCTCAAATCTCGCGCGTCTTTCTTCTTCGCTTCACACAGAGGTAGAGAGAGAGAGAGAGAGAGAGAGAGAGAGAGAGAGAGAGAGAGAGAGAGAGTGTGTGTGTGTGAAGGGAATTCGTTTTCTTGGACAGCTGGATTATTGCTCAGTGTGTGTTTTTCTTGCTTCGACACCTGGGGTGGTTCTCAGTGGCTATCGTGTCTATGATGCCTTACTCCACCGACTGTTAGTTTAACTGCGCTTTGTTATTTGACCTGGGTATAAAACGTGCTGAGCTGATGGATGCGATCCCTTCTCTCTCTCTCTCTCTCTCTCTCTCTCTTCGTTCTTGGCTGAGGTCTCTGTTTTGTTGATAGAGTGAAAGAGAGGAAGAGAATTGCAGAGAATAGGTGCTGCATGTCCTCATCATGTTTGTTTTCCTTCGATTTAAGATTTGTTTGGTTTTTGCATGTGATTGATTTGAGCTTTTGGTGATGCAGGAGTTTACGGTTGTGAAATTGGGTTTGTCAGAGGGTTGGGTGTATGTGATTAGTGAGGTTGTTGCTTAGTAGTGCTTCATCAAGGGAGACTCGACTTCAAAGCTGGTTATCAGTAGTTGGTGAGTTATCTATTGCTGTATTTTTTCCCCGTTTGGATATGGTTGCTATGGTGTTATGAATTGGGATTTTGGGTTTTCTGTGTTTGTATGTTTTTGGGATCTGTTTTGGGATGAATGGTGTTGATGGTGTCATGGGTATGTGTGTTAAGAGTACAGAGAAGGATTTTTGGATTGAATTCAAGAGTATGAACAAATACTGGGGGTAGTAGAATTGAAACTGATGAGTTAAGTGAAGGTTAAGGATGAAACAGTCGCAGGAGAGCAAGTGGGTATTGGGGAAGCATGATTTTGTTGTTCTTGGCAGATTGAGTATTAGTAAAGGGTCTCTACGGTGAGGACTGAGGAGCAAAGAGAGAGCTTGGGATTTAAAAAAAAGTGTCAAGGAGCAAGGTTACATGTAAATTTGGGGGAATTTTATACCTGTGTTTGGGAGGATTAGCAAGGTGAATTGTGTGAATTTTATCATAACATAAATCTTAATGCGAAAACAAAAAGCCCATTGATTGTTTGGTTTTGTTCTGGTTTAATTGGTTGATTGGAATTTAATTGATTATTCTGTCTTTGTTTTTTATGTTCAAACTGTTTGACTCAGTTGTTCATAAGTTGTATCTATGTTTGTTAGTTGTTTATATTTACTTTGCTTGAAGAGAGTTATGGTATAAATTCAACTTTGGTTACAGAGAATAGAAAAGCAAATTAGGTATTGCAAAATCCTCATTAAGAAGGGAACATATCAACCAAAGTAAAAGGACCGTCAAACTCAGGCCTATGAACTGCATGAATGAAATAGCTTAACCAACATATATGACGCTGCAAGAAGTGGATGCAAACACTGACACGAAGGATCAGATTTGAAAAAGTTTCTTGAGTTCAAAGGTTTGCCATGAGCCCAAGAGGGTCTCTAAACCGTAAGTGAAAAGTCAAGACTGCTTTGTGCCAAGTTGGAATCAAACACAAAGCATATGATCAGATTTTGTGATCAAATTGTAGAAAGCTGTTGCAGGTTACAGTGCAAGTAGAAATAGGTGGTATAGAAAACATCAGAAAAATGCTTGAGCAGACTATTAGATAAATGAGCAACATCAAATCCCAGTGGGAACCACATCCCAGAAAACATAATCAATGCTACAGTTTCAAGAGAACAGAGGGTTATAAACCCTCTGCGGCCAATTAAAACATTTCAAACATGAATACTCTCCTCAAAATACAAGTGAAAAAAAACAAAGCCCAGTGAATTCCATAGTTATTGTTCGTGCTTGCAGACATAGATTGCTTTTACTTTCAAGGATTTTTAATTCTGCTGTCCCAATTTTGTTTATCATAATTGTGAATTGTTCCTATTTAATGTTGTGATTGGTTTTGTATGCAGGTTTCACATGCTACTGTTGTAAGAAATTGGTCTGAAGAGAAGGAGAAGGTTGAATCTCTAAATCAAGGTAAATGGAAGGGAATTTTTGATGGGCAATTTTTGAAATCATGCTCAACTTTAAATTTTTAGATATTCCCGAGATTGAGGCAAGTGATTGGTGGTAAATTGTATTAGGTTTTTGTTTGTATCTGGGAGTGGTTAGTTTATGGTGTTCTTCTATTTCATTGGAATGCAATTTGCTTAACCCTTTGAACTTAACTAGAATTGATAGGCGAGAGGAAGGTTGGGCTTCCTTTAAAAAAGACTTCAACCATATTTGGCCAGATTTTACACATCATTAGAACTCTCATACAAAGAAGTATTAGTAGTTATAATGAGTGGTCTTCTTTTGTTTTGCAGATATCGGTAACAGCAAGCTATCAAAATTTGCAAGTATTTTGAATTCAGGTACAGATGTTTAAATGATGTTGCTAATAAAATTTAAAGAGTGATGTTAATTATTATTGAATGACTTTGTTCACAATTTGCAAATCAATTTTAAAGTCATGTGAAGAAAGCTTGATAAGATAAAGAATATGATTCGATTGTTGGAAGATTGGTTCATCTGAGATATCTAATCCTTTTGCTGTTTTGCAGGAAAATTTGGGTACAGCAAGAAGGAAGATCTGGAATTACTATTATTTTACAGTAATCAGGAAACTGGCAAAAGAGATGAAATAGGTAATGATTAATGAATAGGACATAAATAAAAAAAGTAAGGTTCCATCTGTTCTTATTTGTCTGTTAGATATAGACGCATTAGATGGTTCTACCAATTTAGGAAGAACCGTAAGTATGCTGGGGGTGGGATATTTGAAGAGAAAAAGGAGAAGACCGTGGAAGATTTTGTTCAGAGGCTTTCCCAATTCTCAGGGCCATCTGATCATAAGAAAAAAAAATCAACTTAAACAAACCAATTGTTGAAGCACAAACTGCAGAAGAAATATTGGAGGTTGCTGCTGAGTCTTCCGTTGTCAGTTTCTTCTTCAACTTAGAGTAAGATTGTCCTTTGTTTGATTTTGTAGTACAGCTCTTCCTTTCTCAACTTCCATTGGTATGATAAAACAGAACCTTCAGCAGTTAAAAAATGAAGACATCTTGAGGCTGTACACCAAAAACCGACATTGAAATAGTTCATTTTCACAGGTTAAGAACCTCTGTACCTGAAAGTAGATGGTCCATGTTGCTGGTGAGATGACTACACATGAGATTAAGTGGCAATATAATGATCTGTAATTAACAAAGGTTGTGTTATGTATTTGCATTGCGAATCTTTCTATCCGTGCTTTAGTTGCATTTAATATGTTCAGTCCTTGATTTGAGTCTCTACTTAAGACATTGAGCTGGCTTTTTATTTAGTGTTTGTAAACTCTGATGCATTTGAAATTACCAATATGGTTTATTTCACTTCCTTTTGCATATTTCCACAATCATTTCCTTATTTTAATTATTTGTCAAGTTTTTCTGTGTCTTTTCGTTTTTATTTTCAGGTACATGCACATATGTGCCTCTAACTATGGAACATATAGACCTTCAACTTGATAAATTTAGCTCTACAATTTCGATAACAACTTTCAATTAGATTTATTTGTTTTGGTGTATACTTCTGAACATTATTGTTTTGTTCATTCTCCCTCCTTTACTTATTGCAACTGTGCTTCATCAAAAAAAATCACAAAGATAAAGATAAAGAAAAGCTAGAGTCTCAGTTGACTTCAGTTAAAAGATAATTGATTGTGTAAAGCTTATAGCACTCTCTTCATCTATGTTCATTCTGATTTCATCACCTTTTTCAGTGATATTTATGATTTAATTTTTGTTTTTTTGTTTTTTATTTTTTTTTTAACAATGAAAGAGATATAAGTCTTAACTTTTGATGGTACAATGCATTATCTGATACACAAACTACTTGGCCTTAATGCTGCTCTTGGTTTTTGCAGGTTAATACTATCAGGATAAATTTTCTTTGGAAACTACGGGATCATGTCAAGAACAAATTTGGGAGATTAACTTCCACATCACACAGTGAATGAAGATATAGGGACAGTGAGAGAGAGAGAGAGAGAGAGAGGTTGAGTTGGGTATATATGAAAAGGAGAGCTGTGTGTTTGTGCTGCTGTTCTGGCTTTTTGGTTAAACTCAGTTGTCAAATAGGTCTGCATGTCTAAAAATGAATTGAATAACATCTCAGAACAATCAACTTTAAACAATTTTTATATATTTAGATCCTGTTTGTAAAATAGGCTGCCATCAATCACACTTTGTTATCAGGGATAATGTAGGAAAAGACTTTTAAGTTTTACTGGAATGTTTTTTCTATTTTGTAGTTTGGTATTGCTGTAATGTCATACTGAGTTTAGGTGGTATGTGTCACTTGAACCCATCTTTCACTCATTACAGATAATACTCCAGACGTTGACATTTGTCTGGACTTTATATGAATGAATGATAATGATAAGAGATACTGTTCTTGCTTCCTACTGTTCTATTTTTGCCTGCAGCAAGCACAATTCACCCAATTTTTTCTAATTTCTTAGGTCAGTGAGCAATATATAAACCAAGAACACGATGAATCACTTCACATTTCAATCCGAAAGCCGCAGCAACGTGCAGGTACAAATTCTAGTTAAATCCAAACAAAAACACAAGGGCAAATAATAAAAAGGCGCTAGGAATTATTTTGATAACCAAAGATCCGGTAGGCCTTGAGTGTGCAGCAGTTGAACGCTTTACGAAAATGGGCTTCGGCCAAATTTGATTTGGCCTCAGCAATTTTGTATGCCTTCCACTTGTTCTCCAAGTCCTCGAGATCCTGCTCCTCAGCCCACTTGTGATCAAAGTGCTCTCTCCGAAAATGGTCTACCAAACCACGACGAAGAACTCCACTAATCTTTGGTGGCTTGCCC
Source organism: Rosa persica (assembly GCA_025331145.1). Classification (NCBI taxonomy): domain Eukaryota; kingdom Viridiplantae; phylum Streptophyta; class Magnoliopsida; order Rosales; family Rosaceae; genus Rosa; species Rosa persica. Next base: position 36,845,527 of record WFKR01000003.1, on the reverse strand, counting down.
TGATCATCATCATCAATCATCTTCTCATGGTCGGCCACCTTCACTTGTATTGTTTCCTCCTCCTTCTCCTCCTCATTCTCCTTCTTCTCATCGTCGGCCACCTGCACTAGTATTGTATCATCTTCCTCCTCCTTGTTTAATTTGTCATCATCAGCAGCATCAAACTTACCCTGCTAGTTAACAAACAAGTATTAGTTAATGCATGATCGACAAGATATGATAATTAAGTATGACGTACGTACCCAATAAATTTTGGACAAGTTGAACACCTTCATCTCTTGGTAACGCCCCTTCTGAAAAGTTTCTAAGAACGTCTGATTCTGCATCCCCATATATTTTCTCTTAAGGGATTTTACTTTGTCCCTTACTTGGTTAAAATCTCCCTGGCTGAGGCGACTCTTTATGTATTCATAAAATTCCTTGCTTTTATACTCTCTCTCGTCTCCCTGAAACGAGATTAGGCCGCCCAAAATAACAATTTCATCGTCTTTGCTCCATGTTATTCCAGCACAAGATGATTTGGTGTTGGACTTGTTCTCTTCTAGAGCCGGTGAAGCTGCTACTTTCACCCTCTTGTTTTTCGGGACTTGTTCCTCATCAACAGATTGATTTTCTTGTTCAGGTCCGTTGATGTCGACCTGCTTCGTCTCCTCTACAAGCCTGGTCTTCTTCTTCTTCTTCTTCTTCCTCTTCTTCTTTGCCTGCTCGGTGGTCTTGTTGGACATGATAACGTATTTGGAATTAGCTTCGTTCTCGTCACAAGCATCTTTGACTTGGTCTGGCGAATCGGGTACGATAAGGGGTGAGGACGCCATGAAATCACACATGTTGGGATGAGTATTAGATTCCTACTTGTACCAATTGCAGAGGAGAGACGTGTTATATACAAGTAGTTTCGCCAAGATTTTGGGATATATAAATCTATAATTGTGAATTCCTCTGTTTAGTACTGATTTTATTTTCCCCTGCAACTTCCTTTTTCTTTTGAAAAAATAATTTATTTTAGGAAAAGATATCCTAATTAGATTTATTTTATGAATCGAGTTTAGAGATAATGAAGCTATGATCATCAATAAACACACGGCACCTAAATTTCAATTGACAACAAACCTTGAACCGTTAATAGTGCCATTTGTTTCCATATTCCAATTTTTTTCATTTATTTTCTTTCCTTTTGAAAGAAGGAATCAAATTGTTTAGGGAAACCGATATATCATATACCTCTCTTTTTCATTTATCTTCCTTCTTTTTGGAGAAAGAAATCAAATTATTTAGTTAATCCGATAAATCAAGCCTTTAAATGGTCAATATTATTGTAAATTTCCTTTTCTTCCCCCCAAAAATTAATACGGAAAAGAGGAACGAAAATCAGCGTAAAATGGTTTAACTCATTTGTGTACGTAATCTCTCCAACTTCCTTCTTCTTCTTGATTCTGCTTTTAATTTTGTAATGTGTTAAATGTTACTCTAAAGCTACCAACTTTGATCTAGAGCTAAGTAAATTGAATCGAGAATATAAAGTTCTAAATTTTTAGAATATCTATAAAGAGACTACTTTGGCAGAATCTCCTAAGCGGGCGTCTGAAACTTAGGGAGGTGTATTCAATCTAGATTTTAAATGATTCTGCCTGACTTTTTATAATCTATGAATTCTCGTTGATTCGACAGAATCCACGGATTGTTTTAATTCTATACGGATTTGAATAGATTCCAATATATTGTATTAGCAACATTTGTTTGGATTTTAATAAGTGCATGGATTGTCCTTGTAACAATAATATAATAAAGACCAAAATATGTACTGTGTAATCCATGATTCACGCCATGCTACTCTAGATAGACATTAAAGAGAAGTTCCGTTGTTTAAGGTGAGGGTTATGGTCACATGATTCTTTTGTGAGCAAGTTTTTGTCTTGCTGCTGCTGTTTTGTTGATTTGCTGAAGAAATTCGTTAAGAGAATTGACAGTGATCACCGATGGTCTTTCCCTATTGTCTTGTATATTTTTTGAGAGGAAGCCACAATTACATGCATGGTATATCTTGTTCAGTATTTTAGCATCTTCAACGTCGAAAGCTTATTTTTTTAATCACATTGGCCTGATAGCAGCGTACGTACTTTATAAGTTGAATGCATGTTGGGTAATTTTAAAATCTTTCTGTGTTAGATCTCAAAGCAGGGCATAGTACAACTAAATTGTTCCTTTTTTCCCCGTTATGCAAATAAATAATTAAATATACTTATGCAAATAAATAATTAAATATACTTATAAGTCAAGGGCACATTGGAAATGCTTAATGCAATTCCTGGGGCAGCAAGGACGGGCCGCTCACGTACAATGAAGTAACAAATTTCTGCAGTTTCATTTCATACACGTTATCAAAAATAATACACGAGAATTGGTTTCTATGAATCGTTTCAGTACGTACATGAAAGAGTATACAGAGGGAGAAATTGAAGGCAGCAAGTGTGAAGGGACTTCTGGTTCAGCAAAAAATCAATAGGGAGTCTTACTGCCTCTTTGCTTCAATACCTTTCTTGAAGTCAATGTTCGGCTCACAGTCAAGAACCAAAGCAGGAACCTGCTCATTGCAAAAAAAAAAGAGCTCTTTTCTTATGAAGATGAGATACCAAGATCAAAGATCAATGTAAAAAGAAAACAGTAAGACACCACCAGGGAGTAAATCTAAATATGAATAAGTTGTTCTAATAACATAGGTTCAGATTGCGGACATGAAACAACCTGTCTTTAGGAACAAGTAACTCATATTAACTCCAACAGGATGGGAGCAGGCGTCATTGTCCATAGAATTGAGAGTCTAAATTTATGATAAGAGTATAAGACCGGTCTTTATTTGCTATATATCTATCATATCACTGACACTGCATTCTTTCCTCCGTAATTGAACTCACTGCTAACCACCAACTCCAATCTCGAATTTAAAATTAACCTGTATAGCAAACTATGCCAAAACTGTGACAGTTTATATGGAATCAGACCTCAGCAGCAATCACTAGTGCACGATCCACATCAAAGAGAAGAAATAAGTTGACAGTACTACTTCCTACTCACATAAATTGGGTTATATATATAGTACTCAAGCTTGTTAATTAGCTTCAGTAGATTCCGAGACATTTCTATTATTCTATATGCCACTCGCATAGATGTACATGGATGAGCTACATTTATGTAAAACTAGTATGCCTTCATGTTACCTCTGACTCTGTGAGACAAGCTGTGAGACATCAATTATCTACCTGTGAGACATCAATTATCCACCTTCATGTTAAAACCAGCCTCTTATATCCAATTAAATTGTATTGTTTCATTTAGTGCCTTAATCAAACTCACTGCTAAATAATGCCTCTACTTAAGAAACGTTTTTTCAATGTAAAAAAAAGAATGATCCTTCCATTTATACCACAAGTCATTTCAGTCCATATACCAAGATTATCCTAAGAATATTTCCTGATTAATTACTTATCCTAGCTAGCAAATGCTCCATGCGGAGATGAGAACAGACGGACGACCAACAACAGTGACATTCCTACCAAAAGAAGCATAGAATAAAACTCAAAGTTATGAACAAAATGCTCATGAAACATAAATAATACCTTGATTAAAATTGGATTAACCCTGTTTTCAAGCTCTTCAAGTGCATCATTCAGCTCTCCCAGCAAACCAACCAGCTCTGGTGCAGTACTGTATGGCAAAAATGTTAATAATTCAGGCAGCAGATGAGACAATGTAAAACTAAAATAAATGCATATTTATCTCATCGTTCTTGCTTCAATTTCTATTTACATGGAGTTTCATTCCACAAGCCCTTGAGCATAATGTAGAATAGTGGCGGACCCAAAACTTCATTTGTCTAGGGGCGGAAAAAAAAAATATTTTTTTTTAAATAATAAACTTGAAAACAATTTATTGTTTATCGTAACAATTCGAAAGTACTTAGCAAAAACAATTACAATACATCAAAATCTTAAAAAAAAAAAATAATTGGAGCCTGGTTTAATCAAGTGTTAGTCATATAACTATTATTGTTTTGGTTACTCTAAGGTCATATGCCTTTATCACTTTATGGCTCTTTCTTTCATTAAATGTTTATGTTTCTTTTGTTTTTGAATCAAATGTTTCTGTTTTCATTTAATTACACCTTGTCCCATAAAAAGTCTATTAGGCTGCTACACGTTTGACACCATTTCATCTATATAATTATCAATTGTATATATGTAATACTAGGTTAAGACACTAAGCGGGGCTTATATGTTAAATGCATTGTGCACAAAATTTGAGTGGGGGCATATGCCCCCACCTTTCCCTTCTTCCCCCCCCCCCCCCCCCCCCCCGCCCTAAGGCCCGGGCCCCCCCGGGCCCGGCCAGCAAAAACACACTAGATTCTCGTTTAATTAACATAATCCATCAACAATAATCTGTGCATTATTGAAATAAGCCATGCCAAACGAAGGAAATTAATCTTTTAATAATCTGTCCATCGACAATAGTCTTTCAATGCTATACCATATTTACCACAACTGTCTATGAACCAATCCTATTGCTGTGTTTTATGCTTCAGTCCAAGCACGTACAGCACCGACCCAAATGTTCAGTGCTAGTTTCTAACTCCAAATACCAAAACAAAAACCAATCAATCGCATATAGTTATGAAAATGACGCTAACTCCAAATACCAAAACAAAGATGAGAAACTACCTTGGTTAGTAGAGAATAAAGATTGAGGTTAGAGGTTGAGGTAAGAGGTCGAGATCAGTTCTCTTAGGTGCTTTTCAATCAGTTAGAGGTTGAGGTATTTACCGTAAAGCAAATGGTGTAGTAGATAGACTCACTCACCTTGCTGGGAATAATGCTATTGATGAGGTTTGGTTAGATGAGATGCCTGCAATCATTCAGGATGTTCTCTACAAGGATGTGTGTAACTGTTCTTATATAGCTCGGGGTCTAGGTTTTATGTCCCCCATGATGCAAAACTCTACTATTAATATAATAAATAAAATCGGGCATGGGACTGAGCCTTCCAGCTAGGCTGGACTCCAAACCCCTTTAAAAAAAAAAAACTAATAAAGAGCCTACTTTTTTTTTGAATTAATGATAATTTCATTGATAGGAAAATGCATACCAAGAAGCTATTACATACCCACCCATTGTCACATAACAATGGACAGCACAAGGATTCGTGGGGGAGCCACAGTGGTATATTAATTTATCGCTCATTTATTTAAAGCGAGCCTATAACTATGCTAAACTTTTTTACATAGCTTATAGGCCTAAAACATGAAAGAAAAAACCTATATTTTCTCCTTGCCCTTCAAGCTAGGGTTAGGAGGTTTACTTGAAATAGCACAGTTAGGACTTCTTCAGCAAGAACTTTCTTTGCTTTAGAGGGGTTTTTATTTTTGGACCCCAAAGGCTGGCCTCTTTCCTTCTTTGCACATGGAAGCTCAACTTGTACAGGTTTTGGCACCAACATACAACCCGGTGCCTCCACTAGTTCCAGAGATTTGGCATTGAATTTAGTAGAGAATTCTGGCATTTTTACCTTCCTGGAGGGGGCAACATGACTTATTTTTCCTTCTAGCAAGTCAGACACTAGAAATTTCAACTTTTTTGGGGAAGGGAATTCAAAGGCTTATCCCACTTTGATTGATGCTCGGTTTCCACAGTTACCAGAGCTAACGAGTCATCCTCACTAGCTAGTCTTTTGTCTGCATTACGAATGATAACAAGTTTGCGTACCTTGCTTGTCTCAACTCCACTAACTAGGAATCTTCCAACTTGTGGGAGAATGGGAGTGGTAATACCTTGAAAACGAAAAGTTCCATCCTTGAACTAATTCCCCTGAAAACCTAGGAAGGATCCATTGAGTTCTAGTTTTCGTGTCACAGGTTGTGTTGCTACTGTCTCTGTCGGTGTTGCCGACTCCAGGTTACAGGCCTCTGCATCATGGTACACTCTATGGCATGTTTGCATTTTCCCACTAGGTTTGCAAAGAAGAAGTAAACCTCTTGCTCAATCCCTGTAGCAAACTTTAGGTTTTTCTGCATGAAAAATGGTTTCGAAATTGCATGGTGATATGCTGTAAGTAGCACTCAATTTAAACACTGAACAATATCATCGTTAGTATAGGATAAATAGGGATCGTTCAAGCCGGGGATGGAAGGTACACTTGTAGTTGCATAAACAAATAAAGAATTAATACAATATAAAGTATTATTTAAAAATTATATACAAAAGAAACAAGCAATCCAAAATGGAGGATTTACGATTTTGAAATTGAAAATTAGAAAGAAACAAAAATAAAATAAAATATATGTACAAGATAAAGGTGGACGTTAGTTACAAAGGATAAAACCAAACTCATATGATTGAAACTAATTACAATTCCTATAGTTGATCATCTATGTCATGAGAAATAAGTTGACTATGTGAAATGTTAAGAAGCAAACAATTTCCCATATTTTAGTTTTCTTGAATAATTAATCTAAATGAAAGCACCTAAATTAATCCTATTGAACATGCAATCATAGTCTAAAAAAGTTAGCTACTCAAAACATATTCAACACATGAAGAACAAAGAAAGGGTGTCAACTTGAGTGCATAACCTAGTATGAAAAAGTTCATCTACTTGCAATCCTCCCCAATTGATTTCGACTTTTCCCCAAAGCCTTTACTACTTTCGATTTAGGGTTATAAAACTATTTGGTGAATTGTTAACCTAAATCTAGCACTAATTATATGCAAATCATAAAAGTTTCGAACCAATTAAGATTAAAATATAAAAGATTTCAATCACACAAAACCAATTGAGCAAACTCACACAAGCAGCATAGATATCACATCTATAGAAACTGCAATTTATTTCCAAACATAAAGACGGACTTTAAACTCTTCCCTTAACGTATATGTTAACTGGAAATCATTGTTCACAAATTCAAAACGAAGAAAACCAAAAGAGGTTATAAGGAAAAAGATTGAATTACAATTGAAGGGAGTGGATGATGAAGAGTTTGAGACGTTGAACTTGAATCTTGAAAGCAAAGCTTCAATATCATGGCACAAGGTGGAAGGATGGCAGCTAGGGAGGCTCATAGCTTCTTCTTCTTCTCCTCCTCTTTGCTTGAAGACGCAAAACTCTAAAGACTAGAGAATGGAGAGAATTTTTGGTGTTGAGAAAAGATTGAAGGAATCAATGCATGAGGCATCTAGGGTACATCTATAATAGGAGATGTTTAGGGATTTTGGATAATTCTTTTAATTTCTAGGAATTATCTAATTGATCCACACAACATTAGCCAATCAAATAATTCCATGTCATCCTTCTTGTGTCATCCAGCCAATGAGAAGCCTTCAAAATTGCACCTTAATTTTAGGGAGATTATTTTTGCCAAATTTCCATGGATTTTTTTGTTATTATCTCTTCAATTTCGGCCAAGGGTGGAGTGTGGAGCTCAAGGAATGTATCTAGACCTGTTTTCAACTTTTCTGCTTGTTATAATGCCTTGAAATTCTCCAGGATAAGTCCAAAACGTTACCTTCTTGAATCTTCTTTTGTTTTCACAGCAAAGCATGTATTTATCCACCAAAAATACTCCTTTTACATCCCAAAAGCCCTAGGCAATTAGGTTTCTTCAATTGACGAAAATCCCAAAGTATTCTAGAAGAATTTTGAGCTTTCTTGAGTAATCTTGAAGCCACATGGTCTCCTAGTACTCTCAGGTTTCCTAGCCTCATCAGACTCCTCACGTCTTCAGGTTTCCTAGTCAAACAAGGATTCTTCACATAAAATATTCTTGATCCTTATGGAATCTTTGTTTGCTTTCCTACTTCAACTATGACTCCTTGCGTCATTAGGATTCCTTTTCTTAGCAGGATTATGTTTCCTAATCCATCTAGGACTCTGCATTTTTCTCCATTTCTCATTGTTCTGCGAACATGTTTCCTAGTTGACCCAAGATTCATATTTTGACTGGGATTCCTAGTTGGACCGGAATTTCCTGGCTGGACCAAGAAAACTTTATTTCAGTTATTTCTGCATTCTTGTGCCTTGCCTTCATCATTTCCAACATCTCTTTTGCTTCTCGTATGCCCTTAAGATAATTTCCTCTTCATTTGCCCCAGAGCTCCTAAAAATAGAAACTACATTAAAATTGATTTATTTAAGGAAATAACTAAGTAAAATATAAGGAAATAACTATTAAAACATCGCATTAAAATGTTCCTATCACATGAGAAACCCTAACCCTAATTTCCGCAGTTGCATAAAAAAGCTTATGATCAAGATTAAGAAACTTGCCTGCTATAGAAGCAACATCTGCAATGGTCTTTCTCTGTTCATATGTCGGCGACATATTTGTGATGCGGACCCAAAAGAACAAGTCTTGCATCTCCACAGATTGCAGAGACGAAACCCCATCATAAGGTTGTAGCACCACCCATTAACATCTTGTTTCTATCTCCTCAAAGATCAAAATAAAATAGAAAACCATCAGGAATACGCTGCTGAACATTGAAGCCTTTGTTTAAAATCCAAATCTAGCAAAAATGTCGTTTCAAGTTCATTGCAGTTGTTGGTTTCGTTGTCAGAGGCCTTGCCAGGAGATAGGATTGAGAGTTGAGTTGTACTCCACCTTCTGACATGCGGGAGCTGTCCACAACCTCATTGCTAGCAGTAGCGAGTGAGGTAGCAAAGCTCTTTGTAACTGAATCAATGTTTGACATGTTGAGATTGGTGAAGAGCTACATGAAATATAGAACGAAAGTGATGGAGAAGGTCGAAAAGAATGGAGGACGGTGACACTGAGGTCAGCGTTAGGCTATGGTTTTGGTGAGGTTAGAGAGAGAGCGTAGGGTTTTCTTGTTCCCTTAGTTTTTTCTCTATCTATAGTGGGCTCCTTATTTGAGCTTCTTATATAAAATTTAGGAAAAAACTAAAATAAAATTTACAAAAAAAAAAAAAAAAAAACGCTTCAACCACGTTCCTTACTTCACTCCTAAAATAGATAATTATCTAAAAGCTCAAAAATACATAAATATGAGCAAAGAGAATTTGGCTCCTAGGTCAGCTTGTAAAATGGGCTAGGTTGAGTGACTTGGCACTAAAGTATGATAGCCTAAATATTGCCCAACCCCTACTTTTTTAATCGAAGTTGTTCGATGGGCCGGCAAGGATGACCCTTTCACAAATGTGTGAAGCCCAAAGAAAGGCTTGTACATGCCTTGGCCTGTATTTGTTATTTGTGAGATAATACTAACTTCATTAACAATAATTTGATTGAGTTGGAAATTGAACCCAATTTCTTGAATTTAATCTTTTCAAATCTAACCATTAAATGAAAAGATGATGATGATGATGATAATAAAAATGGTTTTTGTCTATTTACCCCATTTCTAGGGATTTTTCTTCCCACTTACCCCATTAAGTTTTTTTTTAATTCCCCCTTACCTAAAACACTATAAGGCAGTCTTCCCTAATACCCTATTAAGTTTTTTTTTGTTTTTTTTTTTGAGACTATTTTATCCTCATCCTTTTGTTACTTAGAGAGAGAGAGAGAGAGAGAGAAACTATAGGAGACTTTGCCGGATTCCACCCAACTTTCACCGGATTCCGGTCATTGGTGGCCGCCAGCCAGGCTTCTCTGAAAACCTCACCGGAGGTCCCCAGAAAGGTCACCGGAAATGTTTATTGCCCACAACATATGTTTATTGCCCCCAGTGGATGCTCTATTACCCCCATTAGACGTCTATTGCCCTCCCAATAATGAGAACTAATCTTCCTCAAATTAGACAAATAAAACTTTGATTAAAGAAAAAAATGAAGAGATTACATCAATTTAAAACATCTATTGCCCCCCAATAGACATCTATTACCCACCAATAGATGTCCCCCCAATAAAACCTTTTTTTCTTTCTTTCTTTCTGGGCTTTTGCCCATATTTTACCCCAAAAAAAATAGAAACTGATTTGGACACCCAATAATTGATCTGGACACCCATGTCCTTTTCTCCTTTCCGATTGCAGTCAAACTCGGACCCTCTAATCCTCCGGTGTGGCTACTTCTTCCAGGGGACCTACGACGCCTTCAACAACAACTCCAACTCTAAGTATGCCTGGTCCAGCCGCTACCACGCCTCCTTCTTTGACAAAGTGATGCTCCAAGATGCCACCAACTACGAAATCACTTTCTTCCTCTAAGCCACCGCACGGGTCAGCGTCCCAGAGGCCTTCCTCCTCCACTCCATGTCCCACGAGTCGTGGAGTAGCAAGATCCGAGTTCTCCACCTATAACATAGCTCCGACTAGAGCTTCTTCATCCTCTTCAGGCAAGTCGGCACAAAGAGACAGAGAGAGACAGAGAGAGAGAGAGAGAATGAGACAAGAAGTTGAAGTCGGGCCGGCAGAGAAAGAGAGATCGAGGTGAAAGTGAGAGGATGGATGCCTGGCAAGATCGTCTCGGTCAGTCGACGCCGGAAGTTGTTCGCTGGGGTCACCGAGTTGGAGAGAGAGATCAAGGTGTGAAAGAGAGAACGTAGGTTGGAGTAGCGTGATGTAAATTCATTAATTAGGTTAGGGAAAAATTGCCATTTTGTTTCAAATTGGGTTAGTGAGAATAAAAATCTGTTGCTAGAGTAAGTGAGATAATTTTGGCCAATTTTGGTGCTTTGAGTCAAGGATTCTAATAATAATTACCCCATAACTTTTCTATGGCTGCTGATTTATCCCTGACATTTCAATTTTAATTAATTACTCCCTCACTTTTCTAATTGTTGTCGATCTAGACCTTACTGTTAACTTCTAGACTTTCCATCCAATTTCTCCATTAACTTGGTTCATAAGAGGCATTTTCATCTTTTCAATTTTCAATGAAAAAAAAAATTAAGGAAACTAACCCTTCAATTGTCCCAAAGCCAATTCTTCAATTTAAGCCATATATAGATAAAGAAGACGGCAGTAATTAGCCTTGAGAAAAGATTCCTTAGGTTAACAATCCTCCAACCTGGTTTTGCAAGCAATGCATTCTTAAGGAATTTATGACTAATGGAATTTGGTCAAGTCCGATTACCGAATTTCATTTTGTAGTTCAGGTAGACCAAAATAAGAAAGATGATTATTCGATAAAGATTTGCTGATTGATTGCATCAAGTCTTATTAAACAAGATAAACCAATTATTTTGGTCACAACCTTCCCTTTTAATAATCTTATAGCACCAAAATGTAACCCCAAGTTAGTTAAAGAAACTAATGTTATATTCTCTTAGAATCTCAACTCAACTTTTGTTACAATTCTTGAAGTGTTGGTTTGCTAAAATTTTATTTTCGGTGACAATTAGAAAGACGAAAATGTCCCTCATGTATGAACCAACTTAATGGAGAAATTGGATAGAAAGTTTAAAAGTTAATGATAGGATGTAAATCGGCAACAAGTAGAAAGGTGAAGGTGCAAATAACTAAAATTGAAATGTCATGCGGTAAAGTGGCAGCCATGGACAAAAATTTAGGGGGTAATTTTGCTATTTTGCCTAATAATAATCATAATAATCGATTGATAAAGGAAATCAAATCCAAATGACAATAATAATAATAATAATAATAATAATAATATATTTTTATAATTTAGATGAAATTAAGATATTGATTGAATATACTTATTCATTTGATGGAAGTAAGTTAACGGATTTATTTGATGACACACCCAAAATATAACCTTGCACTGTTGTAAGATTAAGTATGGATCATTCTAAGCCGGGGATTGGAATACATTCCTATCAAAAACGTCAACATAAATAAGTATAACAAAATAAGCGAAATTCTATGCATAAATATTATTTATGAAATTAACAAGATAGAATGGGGTTTTAAAGATTTTGTATTCTAATCTAACTAAGTTAATGATCAAACAAATCTGAATCAAAGTAAGAGTAGGTGAATGGAGGAAGTAGAGATATAATTAACTACCACTAAACGTTTAGAAGGTTTTAAAATGACAAGCTACAAATCAAACGTATCATAGAAAGCAATCAATCAAGAAGAGGGATGAACGCACACAAGGTCCTTATTACTTCCCTTAATTAATTCACTAGATGAACGCACCACAGTTAATCCTATTAAACATGCATTGCTAGTCATAGAATTCTACTCACTAACAATAACACATAATGCACAAATGTTAATGAAAGTTTGATTGATTTACTTAAGTTCATAAGTTTTCTACTTGTAAATGAAGACCTAGAACACTATTATCTTAACCTCGAAACAACTACATGCTCATAATTTTAAGTTTACAACCAACGAACACAAAACATATATAAGATAAGTCAAAGCACAAAACCAACAAACAATTCATGATATGTTGAAACCACAAATTATAGTATGAAAATCCTAAAACAAAACATGCTTCATGGAAATCAAAAATTAACAATCAATACATAAACTTTAATCTAACAATGTTTCGAATCATCCAAATAAAAAAACAATAGTCTGGTTTACGTTTCAAGGGAAGAAAACCAAAAATATAATAGAGATAGACATGGTTACACTTTTGAATGCAAGAGAAGCTTCAATGTAGTAGAGATTGTAATACTCCAAATTTTTGTTATTAATTACGGATGATTTTTGAGAATTAATAAGTGGTTAATTAGTGTGATCATTAGTTTTGTGTTGAAGCGATAGTGTTTCAGACGAATAATTACTCGAAATGTTTTTTTTTTCTTGGGGTCAACGCTTGACTTTTTATTCTTTGAGTTTTTCTAAAAGCTTTCTTCATGAAAGTTGTAGAGCACGTATGAAAAAGTTATGGCCAGCGGAAGATTTTCTATTTTCTAAAGTTTTCCTATAAATAGAAATTTTCCAATTTTATTTTCAAAAATTTTGGATTTCCTTTTTTCGCAAGCTTTTGCCTCCATTCTCTCTCTTCAAAAATCCTAGAATAGGTCTGGTTATGGCCTGACTCGACCTAACATTTCCCGCACCTTCGGACGCCCTCTGGCCACGCCATCATCGCAGATCGACTTTCCTCATGCTTGTCGTTATCTCTACCGGGTTGGTTTCCACTGAATCAAGTAGGAAGTGTGACATGACCGGTCCCGAATTTCACCCTGAAATCCAAGGTGGCCATGTGGGACCCACCTTAGAAATAACTCTACGAAAATTCGACAGAGTCACTCCTAAAAATGGACTACCCAAAACCTATAGAAATGCATTCACACTTCTAATAAACCATCATTATTCTTCTAGAGCCACCCTGCTCCCAAATCACAAAACTGCACAATAAGTGACTGAAATCCAAGCCATTCAACATAATCCAGATACACAAGTGCAGCTCCCAAACCTTACAACATTTGTCCCACAGGTTATTAGAGCAATCCAAAAGAGAAAAAAGAATTTATAATATAGGTAGGTTCAACAATTAACCTACAATATGAAAACAATAGCAGCAGATGCTATGCTCAGAATTCTACCATACTGAATTAGCTACTCTATAGACTGGCCAAAAGAAACCGAAGGGCACAGAAAGCAAAAGAAACCGAATGGCCCAGAGGGAAAGTAAATAAAAACGTAAGCGTGAGTGGACAAAAATAAATAATTGTAAAGAAAAAGGAGTTTATACTTTCCCACGTTTATTCCTTTAAAAACTCTATGCATACAACAATGGTAAAATATTTATCTTTAAATTCGAGAACCTCATAAAAACAAGCTAGCCCCGTTGGTTAAGGGAAATCGGACTAGCCCCGCTAGTAAACAATAATATAATAAATAGGGGAAGATGATAGCCATATGAGTGAGCCTCCCAGGCTCCAGTGATAGCCTGTTAAGGTAAGTACTCCCATACTCTAGTGTGGCGATTAGGATATTGGGCTTCAAATTTCTGTTGAAGGGACAATGACAACGTCCAAGGAGCTTCTCAAAATGCCAACTTTCATCATAGCTTCTACCAAAAAGATCAGCTCCTCTAAACTCTACACCTTTAAATTCTTCATCTTCTTCTTTTTCTAGTAATTATGGTGGGATTATTAAAATGCCACTACTACAAAAATTGAATCAGACGACGGCTAAAAACTGTCGTCTGATATGGAGGCATACCGTCGTATATCGAGGCGCTATCTGATGAAAATCGATTGTAGAGAACCATCGTATGAAGGGCTCAACAGCGTGGCGGCAGCATGCCAGCAGCCTATCAACAGCATTAGCTGTTGTGTGACTGTTCTTCAGATAGCGGACGACTTTAGAAACTGTTATGTGATTGCAATTCAGATGTCGCTTTATTTTATGGTTGTTGTATGAGTTTTATTCACATAACTGTTTTTTCATAGCATCCGTTATCTATTTTGAGTTCAGACAACAGTTTTTATTTTGAGATTACTGTGAATATTGTGTACATATGATTGTTTTTTGTGTGGTTATTGTTGTCCTAATAGAATGATTTAATGCATTATATTTGCTGGATGTGGAATAAAAAATGACCAAATTAACCAATCAATATATATATATATATATATATATATAGAAGAAATTGTTATAATCCACATCATGCACCAAAATGGATTGTACAAAGATAATCTTTTATCCACAAAAGGAGTACATCTAATAGTAGTCTCCTAACAAAATACATCCAGAAATTTATATAAGAGTGTCTAGCTTTGCAAGCTTTACTCTTCTCATTGGGTCTGAAGAGCTTGAAGATGGAGGAGCTCCTAGACTCAACACTCTCAATAGCTTCTGGAGTTTCTTCAATAGCATCATAACTAAATTCAACTTTTCTTTTAGCATGTGCTTTAAGCAACTCAAGGTCCTGTTCTAGCTTCTGAATGTGCTTCCTTACTGCTCGAAGGCCATCCATATACTTCGATTTATCCAAAGCCTGTAAGAGGTAGGAGAGAACAAAAGGAGAAAAGAGGTAGAAGAGAACAAAAGGAGAAAAATGAGAATTAATGATGGGCAGCATCTCCAGTATATAATTAAGGGGGCTCTAGTTTTAATTCAACATCTGTAAGCATTTGACCAGTGTTCAGTGATCAGGAGATCTAGTTTCAACTAAGAAAACTGGACAAAAACACTAATAACCTTACAAAATTATATAGTGAAAATTGCATTGAAGAAGTAGCATACACCCCAAGAATACGGTCGACAGAATTAAGCACTCTGAAACTAGTAGTTGTTGTGTATATGTTCAACAGATATGGAAAGAGTTGTTGGTGATTTCCATATCTATTCTAAGAATTACACAATGTTCAATAGATCATTTCCATATCTTTTACAATCCATCATCGGCTTCACAGCCTTTAACGTGAGCAATTAATCAAATTGGTTTAAGACCAAGCTTATGTGCTTTCTCTATTAACGTATCAAGGACAATCTTAAAATTCATAATTCTCAAATATACATTCTCAAATTGCCCAAAAGATATAACCACTAAGGTGTGAGTAGGATGGATTAGATATATAAATGAGAAGCATGAATTACTTACAAAATTCAAATTATTGAATGTAGGCCTTAAGGTCTAACCAATGTTATTTTTTACTGCAAAAGGAGTATGAACAGAGAGCTCACCCCAAGAACTATCGGGGGGAAAAAAGGGTAAATCATAGGCACTAACATGCATTCCATGGAAAAGGATTTTCTACAAAGAAAAAAAATTCAGCAATTACATACTAATCTAAGAATACATGCAGCAGTACAACTCGTGATGCTCACAAAAATATAACAATATTTATAACATAAATCAGGTCAAAGTTCTATATTATTCATCCAAAAAATTATAGCATGTTTTGTGATGATTGCCTTATTGGGATTGGTGGCAGAGAGTTCTCTGCATCATTGATTGTGATTTCGGATCACATATATGATGTGATTTTGGGTATGGATTCGTTGAGGCCGAACCATGCTATGATTGATTGTTTTAGAATGATTGTGTCCTTTCATGTCCCCGGACAACCAGTGTTTCATTACCATTGTCTGAAATCCGACATTGCCATAAGGGCGGGGATTTTGACCCATATTGAATAAGGGAGCAGTACTTCAAGGATTACAGGAATTTCTGTAGTTTCAGAGTATGCCGACCTGTTTCAGGAGAGACCTGGGTTACCTCCGAAAAGGGTAATGGACTTCTCCATTGATGTGATACCAGGTACTTCACATATATCAAAGGCACCCTATCGAATGGCACCAGTTGAACTTCAAGAGTTGAAGGTTCAAATTGAGGGATTACTTGCGCAAGGGTTCATTTAGGCTAGTGTATCTCATTAGGCGCACCAATGTTGTTTGTGAAGAAGAAGGATAATTCACTTCGATTATGTGTGGATTATCGACAGCTGAACAAGGTGGCCATCAAGAACAGGTACCCATTACCTAGGATTGATGACTTGTTTGATCAGCTTGGGGAGGCTACTGTGTTCTCAAAGATTGATTTAAGGTCTGGGTATCACCAGTTAAGGGTGAGGGATGATGATATCCCAAAGACGATGTGCAGGACCAAGTATGGACATTTTGAGTTCCTTGTCATGTCTTTTGGTGTCACTAATGCATCTGCAGCATTCATGGACTTGATGAACCGCACGTTCAGTCCTTACTTGGATCAGTTTGTCGTAGTGTTCATTGATGACATCTTGATTTATTCACGGTCATCAAATGAGCATGAGAAGTATTTGCAGATTGTGCTACAAACGTTGAGAGAGAATAAATTATTTGCCAAGTTTGAGAAGTGCGATTTCTGGTAGAGTGAAGTCAAGTTTCTTGGTCATGTGGTCTCGAATGATGGAGTTTCTATGGATCCTTCGAAGGTTGAAGCAATGATGAGTTGGAGTCGCCCTACTACGGTTACAGAAATCTGTAGCTTCCTTGGATTGGCAGAGTATTATAGGCCTTTCATTGAAGCGTTTCTTGGTATTGCTTCGGCTTTGACCAAATTGACAAGGAATGACACTCAGTTCGTGTGGTCGGATGAGTGTGAGAAGGTTTTCAGTGAGCTGATGACTAGATTGACTACGGCTCCAGTGTTGACTATTCCTACTAGTGGTGGTGGGTTAGTCATCTACAGCGATGCATCTCATCAGGGTTTGGGGTGTGTGGTGATGCATAATGGTGGTGTGGTTGCCTATGGTTCTAGACAACTGAAGGTTCATGAGCGGAACTACCCCACTCATGATCTAGAGTTAGCCGCAGTGGCATTTGCTTTGAAGATTTGGAGACACTATCTTTATGGTGAGAAATTCAAGCTCTTTTTTTATCATAAGAGTTTGAAATACCTATTCTCCCAAAAGGAGTTGAACATGAGGCAGAGGAGATAGATGGAGCTCATCAAAGACTATGATTTCACTTTGGAGTATCATCCTGGAAAGGCCAATGAAGTGGCGGATGCTTTGAGTAGAAAGCCCCGAGTATTCATGCCATCGCTTATAGTGCAGGAGTGGCTCTTGTTGGACGCTGCATCCGAATTTGATCTTATGCCCCCAGGAGTTAGACATAAAATCTTTCCCGATAGTATCACCTTACAGTCCACCTTAACTTCCAGGATCATTCAGGGTCAGACACTTGATGAGTTCGCTCAGGCGAGGATTGCTGAGATGACTGCTGAGCCGAATGTGGAGAGCCTTCTGAGTGGGTCGTTGGGATAGATGGAGGGTTGAGATTTCGAGGAAGATTGTATGTCCCACGTGTTGATAACCTCAAAGAAGAGGTCATGCGGGAAGCACATAGATCTCGATACACTATACATCCAGGGGGTACCAAAATGGTACATGGATCTAAAAAGACAGTTTTGGTGGTATGGAATGAAGAGAGATGTGGCAGAACATGTGGCGAAGTGTCTTACGTGTCAGCAAGTGAAGGCAGAGCATCAGAGGCCCGCAGGAATGCTGCAACCTTTGTCAATTCCGGTATGAAAATGGGAAGATATCTCTATGGACTTTGTGACTGGATTGCCTAGGTCCAGGCAAGGTTATGACTCAATTTGGGTGATTGTGGACCGATTGACGAAGTCTGCACATTTCCTTTCCTATGGCGAAAACTTACTCAGGGGATGCGTTGTGTAAGTTGTATGTGAATGAGATAGTGAGGCTTCATAGTGTGCCTGTTACGATTGTTTTTGATCGGGATGCTCGTTTCACTAAGGCTTTCGGCATGTCTTTAACTATGAGCACTACATTTCACCCACAGACAGATGGGCAGACAGAGAGAGTGAATCAGGTAATGGAGGATATGCTTACAGCTTGTGTTTTGGACTTCAAGGGAAGTTGGGTGGATCATCTACCATTGGTAGATTTCGCTTACAACAACAGCTATCACTCGAGTATTGGTATGGCACCATATGCAGCTCTTTATGGTAGGCCATGTAGGACTCCTATCTGTTGGGCGGAAGTTGGAGAGAAAGGACTTTTGGGTCCTACACTTGTTCAAGAGACTACTATTCGAGACAGGATTCTGACCTCTCAGAGTAGACAGAAGAGTTATGCTGACTTGAAGAGAAGACCTGTAGAGTTTGAGGCAGGCGATCATGTGTTCTTGAAGGTCTCACCTATGAAAGGTGTGGTGAGATTTGATAAGAAGGGAAAACTCGCGCCGAGTTATGTAGGACCCTTTGAGATTCTGGAAAGGGTTGGGAACTTGACATATCATCTTGCTTTACCTGTTACCATGTCTAGTGTCCCCAATGTCTTTCACATGTCTATGCTCAAGAAGTATGTACTAGATGAGTCCCACGTGATTGATCATGGTACGATCAGGGTGAACACGGATGTGACCTTTGTGGTGGAACCTGTTCATATCTTGGATAGGTCTACGAAGAAGCTTCGTAGGAAGGAGGTTGACCTTGTGAATGTGTTGTGGAGTCATCATGACGAGGGTGATGCGTCATGGGAGTTAGAGTCTAACATGAGAGTGAAGTATCCACAGCTCATGGGGAATTGGATACTTGAATTTCGGGACAAAATTCTTTAAGGGGAGTAGGTTGTAAAAACCGTAATTTCCATTTTAATTTCATTTAATCGTGTGGAACGAATATTGTACAATTTCATGAATGTTGCTCGAAATATTTTATTTTTAGAATTATCAAAGTTTCGAAACGATTGTTTTAACGAAAAACTCAAAATATTCGATTCAAGAAATCGACTTTTTATACGTGCAAAATTTGGGAAAACTTCATTCATCAAAGTCGTAAAGCTCGTCAATCTGAGTCCGTACATATGTAGAACACAGAAATCGGATTTTTTCTGAATTAGTTATCGCATTTAGAAGAAATTTCCAAATTGGGTATTTGAAGAAAAAACCCTAATATTTTTTGGAAACTTTCCATTTTCACCGGCCTCCCTTTTTTGGGAAACCACTATTCCTCCTTCGTCCTCTCTCTCGCCCGACCGAAACGGAAAACAGAGCAAAGGCTCACCGGTCTCTCTCTCCCTCCACCGGCCACCAAACTGCATCGGACCACCTCCATTGTCTTCTTCTCGGTCTTGCGCAGCTGCCAGGGACAGCCTTGCGCTGCGATACAACCGGAAGCTGCGGCGGGAAGCTCCGCCCAGTTTGACCCGGATTTGGTTCCAATCGTGATATCTCGAGCTACAAGCCATCAATCCTTGCCAAACTTCATCCTCAAGCTCGCCTCGACCTCCTGAAGCTCCCAGAAGCAACCTTGCACGGCAGCGTGGCCTGTGGTGGCGGCCGGAAGCCAACCCCATTTTGGATCGAACGGAACTTTCGATCCCGATATCTCGAGTTGTAGAGCTTCGTTTTGAGTGATTCTTGAGCAAGGGAGCTCGCCTTGAGTTGCTGAACAACTCTCCAAAATGAATCAAAGCCATTGGTGGATGTTTTTAAGGCGAACTCAAGCTCGCCTGAAGCTCCCAGAAGCAACCTTACCGTGACTATTTTGGTACTTTTCGACATCTTCCTGTTATTTTCTAATCTTGAGCTAATTATGAAAAATGATCAGCATGTTAAAATGAAGAAGAGGAACTAGGCCTCGACACCATTGGTGGTGGTCGGCGGCGGCTCTGCCATTAATTCCGGCGGCCCTTTCCGGATACCTGCGGGGGTTAAAAATATAGTTTCTATACATTTTAAGATTCTACATTTCAATATGATCATTTCGGCATATTATACGCATTTTTCGGATATCGTATGATTTAGTTATGAATATTTAGATTTCGTTAGATTTCGATCGTTAGATTTATGATCTATGAAGTTAGGACCGTCCGATGGACTTGTAGTTTTGATATGTTGATCATATGACTGTCCCAGTGGGTTTGTGTGGTCATGGGTAAAGATCCGACTGTTGGATCTTCGTATAATTACAAAACGGTGATTAGGGAGGCGATTCATGAGAATCCGTCCGTCGGATTTTCGTATAATTTAGAATTCGACCGTTGGATGGTAGTTTAAGTATGTTTTGGAATTATTGGCTAAATTCAAGTCACATTTGATTAAGTGATTGACGGTTTGTACTTGGGTGAGCTGGTTCAGTGTGATTTGTTTTTAAATTGAAGACGTAGCTGGAGTTTCGAGGTGAGTAAGACTCACGTGGTTCATATTACGAACCGAGTGTTTTTAATTTATTTATTTTGTTGTAATTGTGTGAATAATATTTATGGATTAAATGTTTATTTTTAAAATCTCATGGGCTTGATCAACTATGGTCCATGAGTAAGTAAAATGAATTTTAATTAAACAAATGAATTTCACGATTTTCTTGTGTGAACTATAGATGGTATTAGTGGTCATCCTTGAGTGGATGATATATATATATATATATATATATATATATATTTACGTGGAATATATATATTGGGTGGTGTGTTGTTGAGTGATGATATGATTGAGTTGGAATGATAATTTGTATTATATTTCAAATGCTTAATTTTCATAATAATATTGTGTATCTTAGATGGGTTGATTTCATTGTGTGAAACATATTGTTGTGTTCATTTATGAATTTAGGGTCGACGTAGTGACAGGTATGGGGGAATCAGACTCTTTAATCCTAGGTGGATGATGGGTTACAATTGGTTGAGTGAGTTGGATGTCACAACCCTTGTCGGGTAATGGGGCTAGATAAGTACGAGTATCAGACGTTCTAAATATATATATATATATATATATATATATGTATATATATTGATGAAATACGATAATAATAAATATGTCGGATGACATAACGTAGGCCAGGTGACGGACTACGATTCAGTTAGAGCTCTTGTCTGTCATACACAGTATTTTAATAAATATGATTTCGGGGTTTTGAGAAGAAATATGTGAGTTTAGATTCCGCATTTAGTTGTTGATTGGTGATTGATTTGTGAGATTGTGGTTTCTTTGCGGATGTTTGAAATTTTTGGGTGTTGACTTGGGTGAAAATAAATATGACTTAAGTAAACAACCGTTCTTTCTATTTTACTCATACGAGCTTTCAAAAGCTTACCGGGTTTTGTATTGTTGCAATCCTAGTACACTATTCAAATGGTGTAGCGGATATTCCTGCAGGTCAGAATAACCAAGGAGGCAACCGTGCTGTTTAGGAGTTGCAGCATTTATTGTTTTCATTAAGTTGTGAGGTTGTTATGCTCATTTAGAGCTTTACAATTTAATTTATGAGTGGGTTGTAATAATTAACCGAGACTAAAATTCGGGATTTGAAATTAAATTCGTGTGGTGGGGTTGTTAAGAAAATGAAATTTTCAGATTGATTATTTTTAAGTTGTGGTAATTCATGTTTCAGATTTTGAATTTTGATTCTAAAATTCGGGGCGTGACACCCGATATAAAGGTTTGAGTTGGTTTAGGTCATCCTGCTTGATTTTCTGTTCACTTTCATGCTTTTTCCCTAACTTTGTAGGGCTATAACTTTCAAACCAGTTGAAGTTAGGAGGTGTTTATATATGGAAAGAAAGCTAGAAACATCAACTTTTAACTCCAAGTGGTATCTCAGTCATCCCACTTTGCATCAATAAGTTATGAAGTTTGGAACATGGGCTGATGGAATAAATTTGTGGTTTCAAAAGGTGCAAAAATATGATTTCTTCCATTTTTGCCCTCAACTACTAAACATAGCATGGAGCTTACGTTAGGAAGTCAAGGCCTTATGGTCTTCAGGTTGGGGTCTCTGTTGTCATCTCCAAAGGTCATGCACATGGGAGGTCTACAAGGGGGAGATTTTCTATAAACTTTCTCACTTTTCTTCCTTTTACTCTTTTGATTTCCTTTCTTTAAGCTTCTATTATGCATTGTTCGATATAATTTGTCATACATTGAGGGCAATGTATGATTCAAGTGTGGGGGAAGGGAACTTGCCAAAATTTGAGTCTTATGTGTCGTGAAAACAAAAAATTGAAAAATTTCAAAAATCCAAGAAAAAAAAATTGTTAGTATTTTCTTTCTTTTGGTATCCTTAGTACTTGTATTTAAATTCTTGTCTTGTTTTTCGAGTCTTAAGATGCCTTTTAACAGTCTAGGATGAGCATATATCTCTGCAATTCTGGATAAAAGAGGATCACAAGATTAAGATGATGCTAAAAGAATTCTTTGGCTAATTTTGATATATATGAAGCATATGATTGTGTAGTAGATATGGCTTTTCGCTGACTTTGGTATAGAATTTTGAGCATGCTCATGATGACTTCTGATTCATAATCTATTGTGAGAATTTGAGCCTATTTGCTATTCTCTGTAGGCCTGGGCTCGGTCGGGTCACCGATAGAAATCTATCCCAAACGGGTCGGTTCGGTCTTCGGGCTTTTCAGGCCCAAATTCCCAGCTTCATCTGCAAGTTCAATATTGTGCGAAATATACACAAAATTCGATGAGAGGCGAGGTTTGAACCGCTGACCTCTCACATGAAAGCCTTACTCCCAACCATTGGAGCACGAGACGCTCTTGACATTTTGCCAGCAAAGTTTATATTTATTTCCTCCTAGGCAACTTTTCTTGGTTGTGGAGACAAAGAAAGTGGAGACAACTTTCTTTTCTTTTCTTTCTTTCTTCTCCTCCCTTCTACCAGTCTTTTCTTTTCTTCTTCTCTTTGGTAGCTGCAACAACTTTTCTTTTGTTTAATGCTTGGGAGGTAGTTTTTCTGGGTGGTGGAGACAACTGACAACTTTTCTTTCCCTTTCTTTTCTTAGCTACAGCAATTCCCATAATTCAGTTTCTATTTACCATATATTCATCAAATCAACACCATTAGATCATCCTCACCGAAAACCCATAATCCCAGATTCTTTCTTCAATTCCTTCCTCTTCCTCGTCTTTCATCAACTGCAGAATACTCTCCTCTTTCTTCCAGTTCATTTTTCATCAATCTACTTCGATCTACTTCAATCTCAAGCTCAGGAGGCCATCAGGAAAAGCCGGCGCGGCATGGGAGAGAAGAGGAGTGAGGATGAGGATGAGATTGATGATCTTAAGCTTAAAGAGGCTTTGTAGGTGATCCAACCTAGGATAGCAGAAGAGAGAGCAGAGGAAGAAAGGGAATGAAGAAAGAGCAGAGCAGAAGGATGATTCGGTCTGTATCGATCTTTCGGTCCCAAAAAATATCAAGCCCGACACCTACCTTATAATTGTAATTCGGGTCAGGCTTTGCACCGAACCTGTATTTTCCAATACAAAACCGAACCGAATCAAGTTTTTTTGATCGGATTGGGCCTGGTTCTTGGGTTTTTGGGTCCAGACGCCTAGCCCTAATTCTCTGTGAGTGTTTATTGAAAATTATACTCTTATTTTCTTGGTGATGCATAGTGGTCTCATTATCTTTTTCTTTGATTAATTGAATGCTTGCCGTAGATTAAGTTTTACGGACTCTAGAGATTACAAAAACTTGCTCTTGCACTGGTATAAACTTTTATCAATACATGTCCTTGATTTCAGAAAGGCTAAAGGCACCTAGGAACTACCACCAAAGCCAAATATAGCATGTGTCCCCATTTGTGTACACAAGATGTGCACCCCCTAGTTTAACCCCTTTGAGCCTACATTTGAACCTTTTTCTTTCATCACTCCCAAAATCCTAACCACTACGGATTTAGTGGAGCTAATTCTCGAGACATACAAGATTTTGATGGAAAAAAAATTGTTTTGTGCCGTGAAAAGAAAAAAAAGGGGAAAAAAAGAGGAAAAGAAAAATGGACGGCAAAGAAAAGAAAAGTAAAAAATATGGCTAAGGCATGAATAGAATTGATGTATTTTTAATTTCAAAGTTCTTATGGAATTGGTTCTCTAGTTTTGACTACAAGAAGAGGTTAGAATGAAGCAAAGACCCAACACAATGACATCCGGCCCTCAATAAAGATACACAAAAGTTCAACGTTGCAAGATCCCTTGATGACTAAAAGAAATGCTTCAATGAAGGCTCCGCTAGGTTTTTAGAACACTTTGTGATTTTTCCTTACTCTTTCTTTTCTTTAAATGCATAAAACTTGGCCCAATTACAACCCTAATTAAGACCTCTTTGATCCTTAAGATGGGTAGCCTTTTATCTATGGAGATTGGTTACAATAGTTGAGCATATGGTTCGATCTGTTTGGCGAGTAGTTGGTGTCTTTCCTGAGATCATAAAAGAAAAAAATATATATATGAATTTGATTTAGCTTTTCTTTCCTTATATATGTGAGCTTTTTTTTTGTTGAAAATATTATCATCTCTCACATATATTTGAGTGAAAAGGCTTTTAAGCATTAGCCTTGATCTGAGAGAAGAAAGAGTGGTAAATCCTTTGAGGTTTGAATTATACTTGTTAGATACATTCTGAGCTCCACACATCACCATTGTCGCCCCCATGTCTTACATGCTGATATGTGGAGTATATATTTTAATTAGCTCTCGAATTACCCATGATTGACTTTTGGTTGCGTGCTAATCTTGATGCTATATCACGCCCGAATTGTTGAATATAAGAAATTCAAATTTGAAACCCAATAACTCAACAAACGACCCAAAAGCTTAGAAATTTTTTCATTTAATTAAAGCAACAAAATAAACTGAGCCCAAACTGAGTCAAATGTTACATCACCAAGTGTTTACATAAACACGAAAGGATCAATGTAAATTGTAACGCTCACTAAGAGCATACCAAATATAGCAATATGATAACAAAAATAGGTTTTGAACCTAATACTACTGTATTACTCGCCTTGATCTCAACCCTGGTTGTCCTGACTTGCAGGAATAACCCATACATCATGGAATAGTGTACCAGGTTGCAGATAACGAACCGGGTCAACTTTTTAAGCTCGTATGAGTAAACTCAAATAAAAAGATCAAACACCGCATGCTTAACAATTCCTCATCTCATGAATAAATAAAGCAATCAAAACAATTCCACCAATCAATAAAAACCCAAGTCCCTCACGAACAATAAAAGAAAGAAACACCCGAAACTCTCTTTTATAAACACAAAGTTATCCCCCAAGCTGTACATTGGTAGACAGACTAGAGCTCTAGCTGATCGTAACCACTCACCCAGACAAAGGCGTGGTTCCCGATCTCCTTGCCTCGATCATCAATGTGACAAAAGGTCCTCGGACCGAAACATTTAAAAAGTTCACATGACTCAAAATGTTACACTCAACTCAAGATACTCTTCAACACAATCAAATCACTAACTACATGATATATTGCATTCCCAAAAAGAGTAAATACTCATTAACAGTAATCTAAATAAATTCACAATTACCATACTTCTCACAATGTCACACCATCAAGATATATATTTCACGTAAATATATATATATATATATGTACACGTAGCCATCCACTCAAGAAGGCTACTAATACCAACTGTAGTTTACAATCGCAAAACTCGAGAAAATCATTTTTATACTTAAACATACCTATGAATCGTAGCTAAACAAGTTCATATAATTTAAAACAAATCTTTGTTTCCAGAAAACAATTTCACAATTTAGCGATTAAACCGAACAATAAGGTAACGTTGTTCATAAATGAACCATGTGAGATTTATTCACCTCTAAATCCCACTGCGTCTTCTCTGATAACTGAGATAAGGTATAAAACACACTCCGTCAATCAACTAAGTAAAATAAGGTCTCAACTTAGTGCACGATTTAAAACGAAAGTGGTTACAGTTTGAACTGAGCATTTGAACCCAAAACCGTAGATTCTGTCAATCGAGACAAAACTTCCTCTGAGACTTCCCAAGAGCTTCAGAACACTTTTAGTATCAATTTTCCAAAATAATAAGACGATCCAAAGGTCGGATCCTCACGGATTGCAAACCGAGAAAACCGAAATTACGTAAATCTAGCATATTTCGAATAATCACAAAATGACCCCATGATATATCACAATCTGAGCATGGGCTCCACACCCCGCTGCAACCCCTAAATTGGGCCATGATATCTATGCCAAAATCTTCATCTCAACATATACAATAACTTTCACAACTAATATAAAGACTGAATCAAAGCCATTTGGCCTGAATTTACCTCGAAAGTCCAAGAAATTAGTGAAACCCTAGAATTTCAAATCCAAAATTCGACTTTCACACTTCAAATCATTGCAAGCCACTTAGAGGGAAGCATCCATGTCTGCTAGGCTTCAAAAGCCCTCAAGAATCATTGTGGAAATGGCCGAAATCATGAGTTCCAACGAGACCCCAATGCAGTGCTGCCACCACCCTTCTTCGCCTTGTTGCGCCTTCCACAGCCCGAATTGTGCCACAAAGCTGCCGCAGACTTGAAGAGGGAGGAGAGACGAAGCGATTGGGACCGGTGGCGCCGCCAACGGTTAAGTTATGGTCGAAAGAAGATTTTCGGCGATTTTCGGTCTGGGAGAGAGAAAAGGGGTCTGAGTTCCTAATTTTGGAAACTAGGGTTTCTGGAAAAATTTCACAAATTTTTCTATTTATCCAAAAATGAAAACTTTTCCGATGGCCATAACTTCTTCATATGAACTCTGATGTTCACATTCTGCATCTCCACAAACTCGTATCGATGCACTCTATGGTTTCCGTGAAGGAAGCTTTCATAGAATCATAATGTATAAAATGTCAACTGTTGAATCGCAGCATTCCGAGTGAATAATTGTAGGAAATAATTTCTATTTCCCAATTAATCATAAGTACAAGGCATCGAAACCATAATTTGTACCAACTGGGACATTTATTAATTTCACACAAAATACAAAAAATTAATACAAAAATCCAGGTCATTACATGCTATGAAAGAGATTTATGAGACAATAATGTTGAAGGCATAGTTTGTTTTGAGTCTTTGTTTTATTTTCTTTGTTTTGATTTTGCTAAGGGACTAGCAAAAGCTAAGTGTGAGGGAATTTGATAGAAGCATATAATGCGACAAATATAATGTGCAATCATTTATATTTTTCTTGGCTTTTTCCTTTAAAAGTCTATTTTAACTATGGTTTCTTTTAAGGTACTTCATGAAGTGATTAAAGAGAAATAGGAGCTTAAAAGGAGAAGAAAAAAGCCATGAACCGTGAAGTACTTATGCAAAGTACTAAGTTTGATGACTCCTTTGGTCGGAAATTACAAGGGAAGTCCACGGAAATTGTTGTGCAAAACAGTTGCTGCAAAGCAGAAAACTGCTGTTTTAGAATCAGCTTTTCAGGAACATTTTTGGCATTTCTTGCATTCTTCCAAGTGCAACATTCCATAAAGGGCCATCAATGCTTGAAGATTTGATGTTTTACTAAAACATGAGCTAAAGAACTGGTCAGAAGCGTCAACGAGGCAGCATGAAATCAAGTCAAATTAGGCTTCCCGATAAGGCAGAAACTGTCACTTTTCATGAAGCTTTTTGGGAGATCTTTTCCCGGACTTACTTGGAGTTTTTCAAACTTGGGCTATGTATTCCATATATATAGAGCCTCTGCAAATGTGAAAAAGGACCCACCAACAGCACTATCTTCTGTCCAAAAATCCCTAGTTCACAAAGTCTTAAATTCCTCAACTTGAAGAAGCAAAAACCACGTGCACCATTCTCCATCATCATCAGGCCAAGCCATGATCAATCTTGAAGGAGGCTCTTGCGTCCAAGGCTGCCTAAAAGTGAAATCATGGCCTTCATCCTCTCTTTACGATTTTCATCTTTTCTTTTTTTAGTTGAGAATTTTAAGACAATGTGTAGCTAACTTTCTTTATAGTTAGGGGCAGTTTTGAAGCCCCGATTATGTGCAATATATGATTATTTTCTCCTTAATTTTGATGTTATGCTATGTGATTGGCCTTATTGATTCATTTCATAAAAATCTCTTACATGTTTTATGTTCTTTGAGTGCACGCTTAGAATGTTTGCATGTCTCTGTAGCTAGAATTAAGAGGGCATCACTACACCAAAAACCTTATTAGATAACGGCATAAAACCGTTGTGGGATTTAGAGACCTACCGTTGTAGACCGAGTCGTTGTCTGTTGAAAATTCAGACAACAGTGGAACACAGTTGTATGAGAAAAACGCAGACAACAGGTATGTGTTATAACTGTTGTATGATAGCTCAGCAGATGGCTCGGCAGATGCCAAGCGCAACTGCGCAGCAGTTGAGGCACTGCCTTTAGACAATAGTGCCAGTTTTCAAGCTGTTGTATGTTCAGCTTCTCAGGCAACATATTTTTATTTTGTTGGTTGTCTGATTGATCTTCAAACTTCATTTTTTAGACTATATCTCTTGTATGATTTACTTTTAGGACAACAGAGTTCAATTGCTTCTGTTGTCTGAATATAAATTAGAAGACACTGATTTGTTAAAAACCGATGTGTGATATAAATGATTGCAACGTGTTTTTGTCCCATTTTTTGTCATTCAGACATTAAGCAGTCGTCATTATATCCATTTGGTTGTGTGATCATTTGAACATCGATCCCATTCCTGAATTAGATTGTGCACTCATTTGGTCAATTTACCAATGAACAGTTGTTCATCAAATGCAAAAATTGCAAACCATCAAATGAGTAATCTAACCAATACTTTAAACTTCAAAAGCGTAAAGGGTGCATTTCTCAATCATTGAAGCCAACATTTTAAACCAAAAAAAAAAAAAAAAACCATTCTACTGCATGCCCATATATACCAGCAACAAGCGCGCGACTTCATGACTCATGCACACTTGTGTTGACAACAAACATTCCCCATACAAGCCTATCTTTCAAGTGTTTAGCCTTGATAATTCCATTCCCAGACCCCATAGCACCAATAAGTGATGGGTCAACAGATGCAACAATGTCCAGCATTTTATAAGCCTTCAACTGATCATAGAGGTACCTAATAACAGACAATTACACCAAGTCAATGCATCCTCCCCCCATAAGGTTTATAATTGTTGCCAATATATGTTCGAAATAGTAACAGATTTAAATCTATTCAACAAACACACTCATAAGAATTCTAAGAGTGACAATAAGACGCAAGCTTAAGACAGTTTCAGAAAACTAGTAACAAGAAAGAAAAATTCACCACCAACTATTCTTTCAATGATTTCAAGTAGAACTTTCCAGATTTCAAGTAGACATGAAAAGCTACTATTTCACAGAGTTTCATGCTATTCACAGTTTCAAATGGATGGTCAAACAAGAATCTGACAGAAACGCTGAATTTTGCAGAAATCCTAAAACAGTACACTAACTTCAAAATAGAATAAGTATCTCATTTAATTCCGGTTTTCAGGAAACCAAGTTCAAAATAATCAATGAAGAGTCTCCTTTAAGATATCAAAAACTGAGAGTAGAACAAGAAGTAAAGGTTTTTCGAAAATCATGAAATGCCAGACTGGTTCAGCAGTTCATCTTGGGTGTCAAACACATGACATGCAATAATCGAACTTTGATCGCTGAGCATCTGTTATACCCCTATTAAGTGTGGGGAGATTCATTTATTTTCCCTACATCTCAATCAAACATGATATGCAATGTCAACTTCAACAACGAATAAAATATAAAAAGAGAAGAACCTGTGGCCAACAAGCACAATTGCAGGAAGGGAAATATAATTCAGAGTACATATATTTGCAACTATCAACTACATATAAAGCATAAAACCATTTAGTGTATATTATATATGCAACACCAATAGGTGACTAGAAAAATAATAGAGTGCTTACCAATTCTCTGCGATTCGGGTACTGGTATGGGTTTTGTCATTATCATAGAGCTTTACTAATCCAGAATCTGATATTTTTAGGCAGAGTTCTGCGTCGAGCAAAATATTATTGGCATTGACATCTCTATGCACAGTCCTTCGGCTTGACTGCTCATGAAGATAAGCAAGTCCTCTTGCCTTCCTCACTGCACAACAAAACATTTTCAATATCTCTCATTTTTATTATATGTAATCATCTAATGAACAAATCTAAACTACAAAATGCAAATGGTATAAACAAAAACCAGAGAAGGAATCCAATGCATGCCAATTCTACAAGTCTATTTCAGAGAAAAAAAATAAGGGTAAAAAAATAAAGACCATGTAATCTGAAAACAGAAACTTGACTATTGTAGCAGCAATAGTTCCACAATCCACTGTTTAAAGTCGTATTAAGTTCATGTTATGCAAGACACCAGTCTTGGAGTTTGTCTTTCCAAGCTATATATGTTTACTCCAAAACTGGGTTAATTACAGTAACGAAGTTGTGTTCTGTGGCAACAGAACCAAGACATGCAATATGCCAAA
Organism: Rosa persica; assembly: GCA_025331145.1. Taxonomy (NCBI): domain Eukaryota; kingdom Viridiplantae; phylum Streptophyta; class Magnoliopsida; order Rosales; family Rosaceae; genus Rosa; species Rosa persica. The sequence goes on along the minus strand of WFKR01000003.1, from coordinate 36,814,896 downwards.
ACAGATAAGCGAAAAATCGACAAAAGCAACCACAACAATTTGAGAGGCATTTAACAATTTAGTCGCCTAAACCATAATTCGAGCAACCAAATAACAGTAAATGTACTTGAATGTAATATTCTACTCTGCAATAGCCATCTTACAAGTTTTCTGTGTAAGAAACAAAGCACTATTGATATACACAAAACCCAAGCTTTTTAAATTGTCTGCTCACAAGGTAAACTCAAAGAAGAGGCATCTGCACATTTTTCATAATGTTGTTTTCATCTCTACAATTGAACTTTCATGATCAGCTAAAGGAACAATGAAATGCACAAAAATATAAGCAATAAAAATAGGGTGGCAAACACAAAACGAGCACACCTGCTAGAGTTACTACTTTTTTATAATCTTGCTAAGCTAAAACCTTAGATTCAATAACTAATACAATTTAGGATCAATATCATTTTGACTCCCATTTATAATAATTCAATCAAGCTAACAATCTGAACTCCATTTCTTCTCTGTTTCTTTTCTATGCCCCTATCAATTGTTCTATTTCTTCTTCTTTACCCTAAACTCTAGATGAACATAAGCATATGTCTACGGAAGAACATACTTGACAGGGAGAACTCCAGAAGCTATTGAAATTAATGGCCCTGCACAAAACATACTTAATTATATTCATCAGAAAGTTTAAACAACAATTTAAGGGAAAAAGGACACACATGGTCTTATCAAAACTCACAAACTTTTCAGAGGAGAGATGTTTGGAAGCTCAATAGGTAAACAACCTGTCAAACGGTTTCCAATAAGGGAACTGTAACAATTCTCCCATGTTAAAAGCAGTTTCATTGAATAATGGCTAAATGACATGAAAATGGCTGTGAATATGAAGATAGCTACAAAGACCACTAAACTACAAGGAAACACAACCACTAAACTAAGACCAAAACACATAAATTACTCATGAGTCATACGAAGATAGCTACAAAAACAATCCAACACAAAGAAAAGCCATCAACTCCAACCCATTATAAGTTTATAACCAACAGAAGCAAGGATTGCTGGCCTTGTAAGCTTAGCTTTAATCATGCAGTTAAACCTTAGTTTACTTTTATATACTTGAGGCATCATTGTAAAAGTAATTGTAATTTCATCATTCTCTAATAAGAGATAGTTTATGAAAATCACTTCTGTTTTAAATTCCCCTTGAAGTAGAAGCCAAAAGGGTGTGTAGAAGTAAGCATACTAGGGAAGATGTAAGGCTGGTGGCCATAGACAGAGCTGGAAATTCTAGGCACAAAGCGAGGAAGCAAAGGCTGTTTTTTAGACAATCGTGAATGTCTTGTAAACAAACAAATATACAGACATAAAATTGAACCAGTTTCATAGATAGATATAGCTAGAAACAACACTATCAGGAAAAAAAAAAAATTAAGTACGAACAGTTTTCTGAATGGCAAATGGCTAATTGGCTACTGCTCTGCTCGGTCCATATCGAAACTATATAATCTGAACTCATCTGAAACTATTTCTTCTTCTTTTTTTTTTTCTTTTTTTCGGTTGTGCAAAAAGTGTTGTGTGTTCACGTTATTGGTGTAGTGACGATAAAAATGAAAGATAAGAATAAAACAATCAAAAAGTCAAGCTCAAACATTAAAAAAAAGGAAGTAAACTTCACACTTGGGTACGGGATATCACAAAGCACATCAGTAAAAACAAACACATCTAATAATCAGAATATATAGATCTTAATTAATAGAAAATAGAGAGAGAGAGAGACAGAGAGAGAGATCGAGAGGGAGAGGGTGGAACTTGGAGTTCTGGATGTCGTTGCATATATATGCAGTTCATGAAAAGAAGCTGCATGAAATTTGAAAAATACATTCAAATATGAAGAAGACAAGAAAGGCCACCATATCAAGACATCAGGGTCGAGAATACTTTTTGCTGGTGATGTCACGGAAGATAATGATATCCTGTCTTCAGGTTGAAACTTCCTAGACCTCTTCAGGCTGTAACCAAAGTATTGAAAAATGCCCTGGCATTAATACATATGCATACTAAAATTTGAACAAGAGAAACTTTCAGCACACACATGTATAATGCACAATACATATGCGTATATTTATTATGGATTATGGTAACTCACATGTCGATTCTTGTATGCTAAATTATTTAGAGCAAAATTATTGTGTATGAGCCTCAGTTCAGTCAGACGACTTTAAGGCAATGAGTAACAACCATCTATTTTCAAGTTGGAAGTACTTAGACATAAAGTCGTCCTGCCTAGCTGAAGATAAAAAAACTAACTGATTCCCAAGCTCCTAATATCGTATGTAGAAATAACATTCCCAAATAGGGATTCAATCTGTAGAAACCATAGATCCTTTGTCGTGGCTTTGGGTTGTTCAAGTGCTCAGCGAATGAAATGACCTTGTTGTAGCCTTCTTTCTCTCGACTCTTTTTTTGTTTATGTATTGGGGTTTTCTTGTTACTAGTGTTTTGAAACTGTCTCAAGCTTGCATCTTATTGTCACTCTTAGAATTCTTATGAGTGTGTTTGTTGAATAGATTTAAATCTGTTTCAAACATATATTGGCAATAGTTATAAATCTTGTGGGGTGAGGATGCATTGACTTGGTGTAATTGTCTGTTATTAGGTGCCTCTATGATCAGTTGAAGGCTTATAAAATGCTGGACATTGTTGCATTTGTTGACCCTTCACTAATTGGTGCTATGGTGTGTGGGAATGGAATTGTCAAGGCTAAACACTTGAAAGATGGGCTTGTATGGGGGAAGTTTGTTGTCAACACAAGTGTGCATGAGTCATGAAGTAGCGCGCTTGTTGCTGGTATATTTTTGATAAGGAAAGCATCTCTGCGGATACATTGTCATGCACCATGTGTGGCATGTTTTAGAACAATAGATATATGTGTATCAGCTTTTTAATGTCCCAAGTAGATGGGCATGCAGTAGAATGTTTTTTTTTTTTTTTCTGGTTTAAAATGTTAGCTTCAATGATTGGAAAAATGCACCCTTTTTGGTTTGCAATTTTTGTATTTGATGAACAACTGTTCATTTGGTAAATTGACCAAATGAGTGCACAATCTAACTCAGGAACGAGATCGATGTTCAAATTATCACACAACCAAATAGATATAATGACGACTGTTTGTTGTCTGAATGGCCAAAAATGGGACAGAAACACATTGCAATCATTCATATCACACATCGATTTTTAACAAGTCAGTGTCTTCTAATTTATATTCAGACAACAGAAGCAATTGAACTCTATTGTCCCAAAAGTAAATCATACAACAAATATAGTCCAAAAAATAGTTTGAAGATCAATCAGACAACAGACTAAATAAAAATATGTTGTCTGACAAGCTTAACATACAACAGCTTGAAAACCGGCACGGTTGTCTGAAGGCAATGCCTCAACTGCTGTGCAGCTGCGCTTGGCATCTGCTGAGCCATCATCCGAGCTATCACACAACAGTTATAGCATATACCTGTTGTCTGCATGTTTCTCATACAACTGTGTTCCACCGTTATCTGAATTTTCAACAGACAACGGCTCAGTCTACAACAGTGGGTCTCTAAATCCCACAACGGTTTTTCTATCGTTGTCTGATAAGGTTTTTGGTGTAGTGAATGTATATAAATCAAGCACAATAATCATCAAAATCAATTAACAATTATTTGAAATCAAGAATCTAACACATGCTTGCATTCCTTTTGTGACCAAAATATAAATCCGTAAAAAGTTCATGCTCATCATAGAGTTGGAAGACTCCTAAGACTCAAAGAAAAATAAAACCTAAAACTAGACTCTTTTTTTTTCTTTTTGACGTTTTATATATATATATATATATATATTTACAAAGAATGACTCAAAAACAAATTGACAAATTTGTATTTCCCTCCCCCATGCTTAAATTAGACATTGTCCTCAATGTCTGGCAATATAACGCACAATGCACAAGGACAGCATAGAGAAAGAAAATACAAAAGAAGGCAAGTAGGAAGATAAGAAAAGTTATAGAAAAGCTCCCCCTTGTAGACCTCCTATTGCTCATGACCTCTGGAGAGGACCGAAGTTAGACACCATCTTCAAGGCACAGGGCGTTAACTTCCAAAATGTAAGCTCCGTGCTATATGGGCTCTAAAATGTCGCAATTTTGCATCATGAGGCCAACTTCCAGCTCTTATGACCTTTGCAGTGACAACTTAATGGATAAGCTGCTATTGGGAGCTGAAAATTGGTGTTACTAGCTATCCGTGCATATGTGGCACGTCTCCTAACCATTCAAACCTCAATTCCGAAGGGTTACGTTGCTCCAATGGAGAGGATGCTCTAGATCACTTTTGAAGTAGACACCTCAAGATTTAAGTGCACATAAGGTTGTCCTCATTTGAACCCCGGAAGTATTCCCTGTGTTGCCCTTTATATGACCCAACTGCGCAGGTTCCTGCTTTTCTGGTATGACCTTTCTATACTCAAAGTGGAACTGGGAACGCATCAAAACTCCGAATCTAGTTCTATAAAACCATACAAAAACTAGACTCATAGATCTTTCTATGCAAATAAGGTACGTCTCCTGGTTCTTTGTGAGCTAAAAACTGAAGCCTCCCAGATTCGACTGACTGCACAGCTGGCACTTTGTTTTCGAGCAGGAAAGTGTAACTTCCTAGCCTTTCTTAATGGGTACACCTGCGCACTCACAAATCACATTAAAGCGAACTAACAAGAATAAAATTAAAAACAAAAAAGTTTGGGTTGCCTCCCAACAAGTGCTTGTTTTAAAGTCTTTTCAGCTTGACGTGTCACGCCCCGAATTTTAGAATAAAATTCAAAATCCGAAATATGAAATATGAAAATTACCACAACTCAAAATAATCATCCTGAAAATTTCTTTTCTTAACAACCTCACCACATGAAATAAAATCAAAACCGAATTTTGTCTCGGTTAATTATTACAACTCAAATACACAATGAATTGTAAAGCTCTAAATGAGCATACACACCTCACAACTCAATGAAATAAAAATAACTGCTGTAACACCTAAGCAGCTCGGTCACCTCCCTGGTTATCCTGACCTGCAGGAATATCCACTACACCATTTGAATAGTGTACCAGGATTGCAACAATACAAAACCCGGTAAGCTTATGAAAGCTCGTATGAGTAAAAGAAAGAACGTTTGCTTAATTAAATCATATTTATTTCTACCTAAGTCAACATGCAACGATTTTACAACCACAAAAACCAACAATCACAATCAATCAACAACTCAACACCAGACCCTAACTCACATCTTTCTTCACAATACCCTATCATCGTATTCATAAAAATACGGTATTTGACATACTAGAGCTCTAACTGAATCGTAGCCCGTCACCTGGCCTAGGTTATGGCATCCGACATATTTATCTATATCGTATTTCATCAATACGTATACTTATATACATATTTAGAACGTTTGATAGTTGCACATACTCAACCAATCGTATCCTATCATCCACCTAGGATTAGAGCGTCCAATTACCCCATACCGGTCACTACTTGACCCTAAATCCATAAATGAGCACAACATGTATTTTCACATAAAGAAATCAACTCATCCAACATATATAATATTATTATGAAATTAAAGCATTTGAATATAATCCAAATCATCATTCCAACTCAATCATATCGTCACTCAAAATCACGCCAATCAACATATATATTCCACGTAAATATATATATACATAATCATCCACTCAGGAATGACCATTAATACCATCTATAGTTCACACAAGAAAATCGTGAAATTCATTTGTATAATTAAAATTCATTTTACTTACCTAATGACCGTAATGATCAAGTCCATGTGATTTTAAAAACAAATATTTAATCCACAAATATTTTCCACATAATTACCAAAAATAATTAATTTAAGTACTCGGTTCATAATATGAACCACGTGAGATTTACTCACCTCGAAATTCCCGCTGCGTCTTCAATAAAATATAACTCACAATAATCCAAATGCTCGTCAACTCAAGCCGTCAAGTACCTAATCAAGTACGGTCTTTACTTAGCAACGAAGCACGAAATAAACCTAAATTATGATCCAACGGTCGGATTTCAAAATAACGACAATCCAACGGTCGGATTCTAAAATAAAGATAATCCAACGGTCGGTTTGAATTTAAACGATGATCCAAAGGTTAGATCCTCACGGATCGCCCTTGGAAACATCCTATCAAAATTATACGAAAATCCGATGGACGGATCTTCACTAATCGCCTCCCGAATCACTGTTTTACAATTATACGAAGATCCAACGGTCGGATCTTCACCTGTGACCACAAAAAGTCATCGGGATAGTCATATGAACATCATATTAAAATTTGAAGTAAAACCGATGGTCTGATCTCCGTAAATCGCAAACCGAATGTAAACTGTAAAACCGTAAATAGTAACGTCAAAATTGAAATTGACTATTTATCAACTTTTTGTAACATGACTAAGTTATATATCAAAACGCTCGTATGGATGCATAGATCATCGTCCAGATAATATAAACTCAAAATTTGGTCCAACGCGCCGCCACACGCGGCGGTCAACCACCTCTGATGCAAAAGTCGTTAACTACAAACTTCTTCAAAATGAAATTGTGAACAACTGTAATACCTGACTTTTTCGGAGATGAGGTCTAGATCGTCCTAGATCGGGCTTTGAAGTTGGATTAATCTCGGCCCTCTGATCAGTCTCTTGATTGAATCAGGGACGTCGAAACCTTCAACTCTTGATCTACCACTCTACACTCAAAATCGTGATGCAAACCACATATGGGATGATCAAGAGGAAGAGCACGTCACGAAAATGGGGTCGATCGGCCGAGATGATGCCGGAAAAGTGGGGATCCGGCCAGGTCACCTTTCGGTGACTGAGGTAGCTTTGATCCGAAGCTAGAGGCAGCGGCTGGCGAAACGGAGGGCAGGGAGCGGCTGGGCTCGAGGCGGCAATGCCGAAGGGTGCCGGGTCCAGCGGCGGCGAGGCCGGGAAGGCTTCGTTTCGGCCGGGTCGGGTGTACGGGTCTGCAAATATTCATAACTTATTCATACGAACTCCGAATAATACGTTCCACATATGCACGAACTTGTATCGACGAGCTCTGCTACTTTCATGAAGGAAGTTTTCCCAAATTTTGAATGTATAAAAATTCGATTTTCACGACCTCCTAAATAACGTTCGTTTTTGAAAATAAAATCATTCGAAACTAATTTTCTCAACCCATGAAAATCCAAATAATCCCAAATATCATAATTCAATTAATATAACAATTATTGAATTACATAAATTTATTGTATGAAAATTTGGGTCTTCACATGATGTGTACCAAGAAATTTACTCAAGGGAAGGGGGTTCATGGAGGGGTACATCCTCCACTTCTTGCTCCATAAAGGACTTATAGTAAGGTTTGAGTCGATGCCCATTGACCTTGAATTTCATTCCGGTCTTTTCACTTTGAAGTTCCACTACACCATGACGAAACACATTAGTAACAATGAATGGACCAATCCAACGTGAAAGAAGCTTACCAGGAAATAATTTAAGGCGGGAATGGAAAAGAAGAACTTTTTGTCCAACAACAAAAGTCTTCCTCATTATCATCTTGTCATGAAATTCCTTGGTATTCTCCTTGTATATTTTAGCACTCTCAGAAGCTTCATTGCAGATTTCCTCAAGCTCATTCAATTGAAGTTTTCTATGCAAGCCAGCAACATCCAAGTCCATGTTAAATTTCTTTACCGCCCACCATGCTCAATGTTCCAACTCCACGGGTAAGTGGCATGGCTTGCCATAAACAATTCGGAAGGGTGACATGCCAATGGGAGTTTTGAAGGCCTATAAGCTCATAAAGCATCATCTAATCTCAAGCTCCAATCCTTCCTATTTGGTGCCACGGTCTTCTCCAAGATTTGCTTGATTTCACGGTTGGACACTTCCACTTGCCCACTTGTTTGAGGATGATAGGGTAGACACTTTGTGGGTAATATTGTATTTCTGAAGAAGAGCTTCAAAGGTCCTATTGCAAAAATGCGATCCTTCATCACTGATTATGGCTCTTGGGGTCCCAAATCTAGAAAAGATATTAGCTTTAAGGAAATCTGAAACCACTTTAGCATCGTTAGTCCGGGTGGCTCTTGCCTCCACCCATTTAGAAACATAATCAACTGCAAGTAGAATGTAAAGAAAGCCATATGAAGAAGGGAATGGACCTATGAAATCAATGCCCCAAATATCGAATATTTCAACACTTATGATTGGAGTTTGAGGCATTTGATCCCTTAGACCCAAGTTACAGGTTGGCACCTATCACATGTCTTGCAAAAGAGATAAGCATCCTTGAATAATGTAGGCCAATAGAACCCACATTCAAGGCTGTCCTTTTTGCTCCAAAGTGTCCTCCACAAGCATAAGTATGGCAAAAGGTTAGTATAGAATGAAATTTAGATTCATGGACACACCAAAACTTCCATAAGTATGGCTCATCCCAAACATATTGCCTTGTGGTTTTGATCAACTTATCCTTTTGAGCTCGAGTGAAATTTTCCAGAATTAGCTTGGTTGCCTAGTAATTGACGATGTCTGCAAACCATAGCTCAAAAGAAGAAGAAGAAAATTTCAGGTGCCCAGCGAGATCGATCATTTGGACGGTGAGATCGATCGTTTTACCTTCTGAACCTGCAAACGATCGATCGTTAGAATGGGAAAGATCGATTGTTTTGCCTTCCGACCTTTCTGTACGAGCCAACGATCAATCGCCAAAAAGGCTGAGATCGATTGTTTTTCCTTCTGATCCTAATTCTTGTACTTCAAACAATTGCTCGTCCGAGAAGGTTTCTTTCAATGGTAGCACATCTTCTTCCTCCTTTGAACTATGCACAAACCTACTCAAATGATCAGCTACCACATTCTCGCATCCTTTCTTGTCCTTGATCTCCAAATCGAATTCTTGAAGGAGGAGAATCCATCTTATTAACTTAGGCTTTGCTTCCTTCTTTGTAAGTAGGTACCTAAGGGCTGAATGATCAGAGAAAATAATAATTTTAGTACCTAAAAGATATTAACGAAACTTTTCCAAAGCAAAAACAACGGCCAATAATTATTTTTCTGTGGTGGAATAATTGAGTTGGGCATCGTTGAGCATCCTTGACGCATGGTAAATAACATGAGGGATCTTTTCAACTCTTTGGCCCAAAACAGCTCCCACTGCATAATCAGATGCATCACACATGAGCTTAAAGGGAAGACTCCAATCCGGTGGCATGATAATAGGGGCCTCAGTCAACATCTTCTTTAGCTTTTCAAATGCCTCCATGCACTCCTTGTCGAAGACAAAAGGTACATCTTTTTGAAGTAGTCAACATAACGGTCTTGTGATCTTCGAGTGATCCTTGATAAAACGTCGATAGAAACCTGCATGACCAAGAAAAGAGCGCACCTCCTTCATGGATGTGGGAGGTGGTAAAGAGCATATAAGATCTATCTTTGCTTTGTCTACTTCTACCCCTTTAGCAGATATAATATGACCCAAAACTATACCTTGTTGCACCATAAAATGACACTTTTCCCAGTTTAAAACAAGGTTAGTTTCTTGACATCTCTTAAGAACTAAAGATAGATTAAATAGACATGAATCAAAAGAGTCACTGTAGAGAGAAAAGTCGTCCATGAAGACTTCGATGATCTTCTCAACCATATCAGAAAATATGCTCATCATGCACCTTTGGAATGTGGCAGTGGCGTTTCATATACCAAAAGTCATCCTTCGGTATACGAATGTCCCAAAAGGATAGGTGAAAGTTGTCTTTTCCTGGTCCTCCGGATGAATAGCAATTTGATTGTAACCGGAGTATCCGTCCAAGAAACAATAATATGCATGACCTGCAAGTCTTTCCAACATTTGATCAATAAAAGGCAAAGGAAAATGGTCCTTACATGTAGTAGTGTTGAGTTTGTGGTAGTCAATGCAAACCCTCCAACCGGTTTGAACTCGGGTAGGAACCAATTCATTGTCTTCATTCTTCACAACTGTGATGCCAGAACATTTAGGTACAACTTGGACTGGACTCACCCATTCACAATTAGAGATGGGATAAATGATGCACACATCAAGGAGTTTGAGAACCTCCTTCTTTACTACCTCCATCATAGGCGGATTGAGATGTCTTTGGGCCTCTCTTGATGGTTTGGTGCCTTCTTCTAAGAGAATTCGATGCATACACATGGAAGGGCTTATTCCCTTTATATCTGCTATGCTCCATGCAATTGCTGACTTGTGTTCCCTTAGAACTCTCACTAATTTCTCTTTCTCATTCGTAGAAAGAGCTGCAATGATGACAGGTAATGTCTCATTCTCTCCCAAAAAGGCATACTTCAAATGTTTGGGCAATGGTTTGAGTTTTAATTTGGGTGCTTGGACCACCGAAGGCGCAAGTTTTTCATCAGTTAATGGAATAGGAATGAATTTAGAACTAAACTTAGCTGGGATATAAGGTGGAGCATCAAGGGCAGCAGCTATTTCAAGCAATTCCTCATCAAAAACCATAGAAGAAGCAGTGATTTTGATTTCAAAAGGCAAATGATCGATCACTGCATTCTTTGCGATCAATCGCTGCTGGGAGTTTAGACCAAGTTCCAATGTTTTCTTGAGTGGGCCTTCCCCCACACTCGCATCAAAGGTCTCCTGCACTAAAAATTCAAGAGCATCAATAGAAAAACAAGAATGAATGTCACTAGGTTACCTCATAGCTTTAAAGATATTGAAGCTTATAACATCTCCATCTAATTCCATGGTCAAGGTTCCTTCAAAGACATCAATCTTTGTGCCAGCGGTTCTCAAGAATGGACGACCAAGAATGAGTGGTAAGTCATATGGCACAGGCTCGGGTTCCATGTCAAGCACAAATAAATCCGTGGAGAATATCAAATGATTAACTTGAACCAAGACAGCCTCCACAAAACCCTTAGGAAGAGCTATTGAGCGATCCGCTAATTGGATAGTTACTGGTGTTGGTTTGAGCTCACCTAGATTCAAAGACTCATAGACAGAGAAAGACATTAGATTAATTAAAGCACCCAAGTCTAATAAAGCCTTACCGAACCTTTTATCCCCAATTGTGCAAGGGATTGTAAACCTTCCGGGATCCTTCAACTTAGGAGGTAACTTTCTCAAGAGCACAACAGACACTTCTTCACTTAGAACAACGGTTTCCTTCTCCTTGTACTTTCGTTTGTTAGTGCACAACTCCTTGAGAAATTTAGCATATCGCAGTATTTGCTTTATGGCATCCAAGAGAGGGATGTTAACTTGGACTTTACGGAAAGTTTCCAAGACATCCTTCTCTTCTTGATCTTTCTTAGAGCTCATGAACCTGCGAGGAAAAGGAATACATGAAGTAACCAACTTAGGAGGATTAGAATCTTTTACCTTTGGAGGGGAAAAAACATGAACATTCTGATCAGCCCCCGTGAGATCGATCATTGGGATAGGCGAGATAGATTATTTGGCTTCTGAGGTCGTAAAAGATCGATCGTTTAGATGGCCGAGATCGATCGTTTTTCACCAACGATGATTTTCTCTTCCTCCTTATTTCTTTATTCCTCCCTCTCTTCTTGACCTTCTTGGGTGTTCTTTAGTGCCCAGAGACTTCTTCCAATTGTCTACCACTCCTTAGAGTGATTGCATTAAGCTCAGCCATGCGTCCATCCTTCGGATTTTGAACTGTTGTGCATCTCTATTGCAAGTTGCCCAACTTGCCTTTCCAAGTTCTTGATGGATTGACCATGCTCTTTGAGTTGAGATCTTGCCTCTTGTATGAAGGATGTGGTATCCTTGTGGAATGATGCAATGTTCAGAGTCATCTCCTTCACTAGTTCTTCCAAGGACTTGATTGAGAATTGTTGAGGAGGATTTTGTTGATAGACTTACTGCCTAGCCCCTTGTTGGAATCCAGGTGGTCCATTGTAGATGCCTTGAGTAGGTCGACCCACGTTGTCATTACCGCCCCAACGGAAGTTTGGGTGATCCTTCCATCCCGGATTGTACGTGTTCGAGTAAGGGTCATATTTAGGCCTTTGTTGCCCCATGTAATTCACTTGTTCCTCAGATATAGCAGACATAGGACATCTATCAGTAGTATGATCAGAATATGAACAAATAGAGCATACCTGAGATGTTGCCTTAATGCCATTGCCTAAGACATTCATTAGCATGTCAAGCTTTCTTTCTACAACCACCATTTGGTTCCTTGAATGAACTTCATACACTCCACGTCCTCTTGTATGTTTATCCCTTGTGTAGAATTGTCTATTGTTGTCGGCCAAATCATCAATTAGATTATATGCTTCTTGACCGGTTTTGTTCATGAAAGTACCTCCACATGCAGAATCAACGTTGCCTTTATTGGCTATATCCAATCCATCATAGAAAAATTGGACAAGGTCGTTCAGACTAAAGTTGTGATGGGGACACTTCCTCTGCAACTCTTGAAATTCCTCCCATGCCTCATATAGTGTATCTCCATCCTTTTGAGTGAAGTTTTGAATCTCCCTCCTTATTCGTTTTGTCAGTTGAGCAGGGAAATATTGTTTCAAAAACTTCTTAACCATTTCATCCCAAGTTGTGATGATACCTGCAAGTAACGAGTACAATCAACGTTTTGCATCATCTTTTAAAGAGAAAGGAAATAGAAGTAACCTGAGTCCTTCTAGTTGGATGTTCTGAATGGTTTGCAGCTTGCAGATATCCAAGAATTCTCTAATGTCAACATTAGGATCCTCAGATTGTATGCCCGAGTACTTAGGCAGTGAGTTAAGAAGCTGCACAGGAATGGAGAAGGCCTGATTGCCTGGTGGTGTGTAAGCTATGCATGAGGGAGATTCCGAAGCTGTCGAAACAAAAGCATCCTTCAATGGCTTTGGTTCAACCATGTCGAGTCTTAGGGGTTCCTCTCGTCCTTGTGAACTGAATGTGCAGGTGAGTTTGGTGGTGTTTTCTCCTCCTCCTCCCCTTGTGAGGAAGTAGAACCCGTCGTTGTGTCGTCAATTGGCAAAGTAGTTTCCTTTGTTTGCTTCCTATTCGACTTGCAAGTGCGTTCTATCTCTGAATCCAAGGGAATAAGATTTCGTTGAGCAGTTCTACGAGTAAGCATGCACCTGAGAACACAAACAAAGAAACACTAAGTAAGAAACTAAAACAAAAATCAAATTAAACAAACTAGTTGAAGCAATTAGAATAAAAGTAATCCCCGGCGACACGGCGCCAAAAATTGATAGCAAAATTTAAAGCTATTGATTTTCCTTATTCTCCTACAAATATGTCGATTGTAGTGTAGGGAAATAAGGGTCTCCTGCAGAGGATTAAGTTAAACTAAATGCTTCAACACAATTACTTTTTCTTACTTTGTATGCTCGGCAGGAAGTGCTCTACACCTAGACTATTCCCAAGCAATGCAACCTAAAGGTATGTTTATTAGATTAAACATGCACAGATCATTAAGTTTGAAAAGAGTTTGAGCAATCACTAGGCATCGCAAATAACTTAGAGTCTTGCTAAACCTAGGGTTTCGTCTACTTGCTAGTTAAAACTACCAATTACTTTTGTAGATAATTTGAAGAATCCAACTATTGATCCAGGCATCAAACAATCAAAGTATTAGAACTCTAGCATGCATACTAAGTAGGCCTCCAAAGCATACAAACATAGAATTCATCAATGAGAAATCGGTAAACAAAACCTTAACTTTATTAATCGGAAAACAAATTGAATGTCAAAGCATGTTATGGATCATGTCTGGGGGCTTCAACTGCCCCCTAACTACTGGAAATTAGTTGCACATATTGGGAATCAAGAACAGAAAGGAGTTCATGGAAAAAGAAGACAACAAAAATCAAAAATTGGAAAAATACGAATCAGCGATCGATTTCGGAAATTCCAACGATTGATCGTTTCTGGCAAGGTTGTAGTTCTTCTTCTTCTCAAGCTCTTGTGTGTCTATGCTTCTTCGTATGTGAGATGTGTGTTTCTTTTTCGTCCAATGAGAGATTTTATTCAGTTTGTAACCCTTTTCTTCTTTCCTTTTGGGACTCTAATTCCTTGGCTTCAATGGAAAGCTCCTTGGTTAATGGTCTGATTGATTTAGGATTCATTGACATCCTTCTATCCAATAGTAGCAACCAACAGAATTAATTGCTGAATATCTTTTTCTTCATGTTGCCTTAAGCTTCCTTGATTCATCAAGAATCCACAATTCTCCATCAATTGCACATATCTCCTTCCCTTTGCTCTTATTTCTTTCCTTGCTTTAGAAAACCTAATAACATAAAAACAACTAAATTAACCAGAAAATAAGATAAACCAACAAGGTAAATATGGGAATTAACATCATTATCGCATAATTATACTCCTATCAGAATCCCTACCTAGATTCCGATGCTTTCTATCACGTACTCCGAGAGTCATGAACCTTCCGTTCCCCGGATAACTGGAGTCCTAAATTCTGATATTTCGACCGTTAATAATCCTTTGAACAATTTATATGAAATCTCGACAATTGATAAATCGTCCAACCAACTTTTCTTGGTTTAACCAGGAGTTGACCAAGGTTTGACTAACATTTCCTGATTTGACTTGAATTGACCAACTTTGACTAAGTTTAACCATCGTTTGACCAAATCTCAACAAATTCCACTTTCTGGACTTATCATTTGTAATTGGAACATTATCCGATTATCCTACTATCACCACCATTTCTAAGCTGTTATAACATTCCAAATTGTTGTAACAACCTAGTCACATAGAAATTTTTTCGAATTACTATGGACACCCACATTACTACTTAGGCTAGTTTCCATAACATAATCCCAGTTTGAAATGTAATGCCAATTAGTAATGTGGAACACAGATTCATCAACAATATCCAAACTTCAAACGAAGCAACATTATATGATTCTCACAATTAACTCATCGATCACCAACAATCAATTTCATTCAATATCCCATTCAACACAACTCTAACAATTTCTCAATCCCAATACAAAACACAAACAATTCCTTCCAGAACCTCGAATTTTACCTTCAGCAGTGCGACTTGCAGGTGAGAACCCAAGCTTCTAATTCAACTCTTTCCTGGAACCCAGCTATAAACACACTACCAAATCGATGTCCACCCATTCACAACTTTTGAAATTTTAGTTCCAATCCAAGTCAATATGCTTCCACACATGCAGGTAAGACAGAAACCAAGCCGACAGGGGCCGGCTGGGTCACCAGCGTCGGCGACAGCGTTGAATCTAGGAGGAACCCAAAAATTCAAATCGTCAAAACTGAATCCAATTTGAAAACTAAGTATATAAACGTGTAGAGCATGACATGGGTGTCGATTTTCATACCACTTGCGGCTCAGACGGTGGCCCGAGTCGCCGGATTTTACAGAAATTCGCCGGAGCAGTCGGACATTCTTAACGTCGATTCTTTATCCTCGTCGGGTGCATGGACGATATGTGGCCACATGCATGACGGCGATGATGAGAGGAAGCGATTGGTGGCCTTGCGTTGTCGATCAGTGGCCGGACGTTAGAGTTGTCACTGTGTTGCCTTGCGGGTCGCCGGGTTCCTCTCTCTCGGGCCAAGAGAGCTCAAGCTTGCTGGTTGCTCTAGAGCAATCTAGAGCCTAATCTGATCTTAGGGTATTTATACCTTAAATTTAATTGATTTTAAGGGCTGTGATGAAGCGGTGGAAGGTTTGGACGGCCACGATTGCACCACATAATTTTTCTTTCCTCTAAATCATTTTCTAAAATCCCACAACTTCAGAAAATCGATATAAATAGCTCGGTTACTCGAAAAATTCCCTAAAAATTTCCACAAACTCGTCATGTCGTGTACTTTATTATCTACTAAATTGAAGATTTCACTTTGTGAAAATTTTTGAAAATATCCTCGAGCACCTTGACATTTATCGAGATCCTAAAATAAATTCTCATATGATGCCCACAAATTCGAGACATTTTTTTGGGGCACACAAAATCTATCAACGGAAAGGGGAGCAATTGCCAAAAAACAACGGCAGGTTCGTCGGCAACTCAGGTCAAGGAGAGAGAAAGTGAACAGGGAAATTGGTTAGGTTTCCAGAAATAGTAAGTTTCCCAAGCAAAGATTTCCATTTATGATAAAATTTTCCGAAACAGTAACTTTAGTTTTCTGATCATAACTTTCACCTCTTATGGAAATCCCGCACAGAAAGGTCAACAATATCATTATGATTATTCAACCAAAGGCCTAAGTTATTCTTAATTCTACTGATTTTATCTCTTTTTCTGCTCAGAGTAGCCCAAGCTTGGAAATATTTGTATTCTTTTCACCAAGAGCAAGTCAATTAGCTTTGGCCCTTTGAGCCAAGAGAGCTCTTCAATCCTCTGTAGATCAAGGATGTTATTGGAAAGTGGTAAAACTTTATTATGAAGAAAGTTAGTCCATACATTGGTACACTAGCTTGAGACTACTCAACTTCTATATTGAATTAGTCTGCTTCTTTGTTAGGCCTTATATCTAGATTTACCAGTTTGCCGATCATTTGGACGATAAATCAAGATTATCTTTACTTTTTACTTTGATTTCAAACTTTTAAGAGCTCCAAGTTTGACTTTTTCTTTAGTCCACTTTTCGAGAAAACTTTATTCTGAAAAGTTGTAGAGCACATAAAACTGAGCCCGTGGACACGTGGTATGCAAAAAATCATAGTTCATATAAAGAAGTTTACGATCTAAAAATGTGAAGTTACTATTTAGGGAGACCTGCTATAAATAGCAATTGCAACTTCACATTTCCAGAACTACCATTTTTCAATCAAAAACCTAATTCCCAAAATTCTCTTGACAGACCTGGTTCAGAACCCGAAGCTCTACTCGGAAATTTCTCCACCATCAAGCCACCTGACGGCGAGCCACCATTCAAGTTTGGACCATTTCTTCCTCCTCTTGAAGTCTGTGGTGCAAGGGAGAATTGAAGAAATCTTTGCTTCGACAGTTCGAACAACACAATTTGGTTCAGTCGCCGTTTTCCTGCCACCTTTATCGACATCGCCACCTGGTTTTGAAGCCCTTGATGCACTGATCATTCCAATATCCACCTTGTTGCCCATTTCAATCGAAGGTGTAAGAAAAAAATCAACTCCTTGAAGATATCGGGTTCTGAAACTTCAAAGGTAAATTTCGACTTATCCACTCATTCTGATTGATGTTGTAATTGAAGAAAGTGCTAGGCTTGTTATAAAGAACATTTTGACATAGGTATGGTGACCCAATTAGGAGTCAAAGTTGGAGTTAGCGGCGTGCGGGGCGTGTCCGATCACTTCAGGCCTTTTGTTTTGGTTTGTTAGGTAGAGTAGCGTAACGAAGTTATAGATATAATTGGTGGACGTTTGAGAAATTATTGAGATTTTAAAACTTTGAGATTTCAGGGTGTTATTCATGATGATCCAACCATTGGATTGACCACATTTTTTGATAGATTGTTATAGTTATCAAGTCAACACAGCCTATGAAATTTGAGCTCTGTCCAATATGATCTTGAGTTGTTGATGCATTATCGTTTCTAGGAATTTGATTTTATTATCGTCAATACTCTCGAAGACAATTATTCATAATATCAATTTCTTCAGTACAACGTGTAGATCGAGCTTGAGAAGGAATTCATTGGATGACCGTCATAGCCGTAATTATGTGAGTGAACATTTTCTTTTTAAATTAAATTTGCATGAAGTATTATTTTTTTAGTATTAATTTATCATATTGATCTTTATGATAATAAATGAGTATGAATAATTTATCGGGATTTCATGAATAGGTAAGGTTACGATATGTTAATATTTCTCATACTATTTTTACCATTTTGAGAATTAATTTTACCACTTGAAATCCTTAAAGTGGTTAATATTTTCAGTTACCACTTGAGGACTCAAGTGGTAACTGAAAATATTAACCACTTTAAGGACTCATGCTACCACTTGAGGATCAATATTACTATTTTAAGGACTCATTTTATCATTTTAAACCAATTGTATGCATGTCATACGTTAACACATTGTAGAATTTTCCTTCATGAATTTTGTTTTTGTCAAAATGGTGACAATTTCTGGGGTTGACTGAAGCTGATTTCCTTTCCCAGATTTTATTATCATGAGTATTCATAGTGCTTTTGCCGATACTTGAGTTCTTATTATTTTGTCTTTTTTGCAATAAGAATCGGTACGACTGCCTTTGAGTCTTGATTAATGAAACCGTAGAATACATGGGGGAACATAGTGTCTAAATCCCAGATTACAGTAAGCATCAAGATAACTTCCTGATAATAACAAGGGCGATACTTGAGTTATTGGGAACTTTGTTTTTAGAAAGTTGATGAGTTAAAAATGCTCTGAGAGTAAATGAGTTTGGATTATGAATTGAGGAGTTATTGAAATTTTTTATGATGATTTTTATTGGGAAATTTAATATTGAGTTATTGAGAAAATGTTATTGAAGTAGATAAGATAAGAAATTAATATGAGAACTAACGTGTTCATAGTTATGTAATTGAGGAGGTAAATTACGAGAGATGATGATAGCGCATGCATGCATTACCTGGTCGGCAGTACCCTCCAGACAATATTCTGATCGGCAGTACTCTCCAGAATATATATTCCGGTCAGCAGTACTCTCTAGCCATTGTCTCATAGTATAATGGTCAGCAGTATCTTCCGATGTGTCATATGGTTGGTATTACCTTCCAGATTGCATGAGACAGTTAGTCGGCAGTATCCTCTAGTCATCGCCTACTCGTATTTTGGTTGACAATACCTTTCGATGTGTCACCAGAACGGCAGTAGCCTCCAGTTGACATGAGATGGTTAGTCGGCAGTACCCTCTAACCATCCCCTCCTCGTATTTCAGTCGACAGTAGTGTTATCTGGTCGACAGTAGCCTCTATTTAACATGAGATGACTAGTCAACAGTACTCTCTAGTCATCGCGCATTTTATGATGTGAATATTTTAAATGAGATGCTGACATTTTGGGATTTCAAAATATTTTAAATGAGTTGATTTATAGTACATCTTGAGATTTCAGTATAGAGGATGATTAAGAACATTTTCACGAGATTTAAAAGGGTTTTGAGATGCCCATTTCAGTTAACAATTATGAAAGGGATTTGAAAATTTTCTACACAGACGGAGCCAAATGCTAGTGTGTGGTTCCGCTGAGGGTACGAAGCTGACAGAAGCCTTACGGATCCTGAACGCTGAACAAATACTTCCGCTAAGACCTGCACACAAAAAGAGAGGCCGTTAGGGATCTTGAATGTTGAACTAACTCCAAACTTCACTCCTCCAGAGCTCTAATAAGAGGGGAGTAAAGTGCAAGTCATCTCTGAAATTGGTGGGGTAAGAAATGAACAATACCTTGAGAATGAGGGCAAGGCCCCCTTATATAGGCACTACGATCGCCCAGTCCATGCCAGGTGTCTAGCCGACTCAGTCTAGAAGATCGCACTCGTCGAAGTGTGCGGACTTACGCGCTTCTTCCCTAGAGTCGTTACCTTCATCGCGGAGGACTGCCTATAATCACGGTACTAGCATGGGCCCATATGCTCGGCAAATGGTCCCACCGACAAATTAAAAATAGTATTCTTGAGACTTTACTGCATGCTTGGTTTTATATGAAAACAAATTTATGGAGAAAGCATTAAATTTTATATGATTTCCTTGAAATTATTTATTTTTTCGTTCACTCACTCTAACAGTTTTCAATGTTTTTACCTAGGCTTTTAGTTTTTTTGTGCATAGTTTGCAGATTAGTTGAGGTCGGGTGTGTATAGGAATCAAGGCATAATGTCCACCATCTTCATTCATGTTGTAGGTTATATATTTAACCTACTTGTACCTTATTTTAGTTATGGATTAGATTGCTCTAATTACCTACTTTCAGTTGTAAAATTGATATTTGAGAGTTGAGATTCAATTTTATTTTATATTACTTGGTAAGAGTTGAATTGTGGAGGAGAGCTAGTAGGCTCATGTAAGTTGAGTGGCTGTTGCTAATATTATAAGTGTTTAAATGTTTTCACAGGTTTCGATAGTCTATTTTTAGAGGTAATTCGGCCAAAATTTTGGTGAAGTTATTCCTAAGTATACTTGATGTATCAGTACATTGATGAACAATAAAAATTTCTCTAATTTCAATTAGAATTATTCTGAAAAAGAAATTTCAATTGGAAAAAAAGCTCCACTTTCTGGTTTATTTTTTCTCCATTTTTTTTGTTTGACTCTAGTTATCCTAATAAAAAGAAATATACCCTTTACAAAAAATAAAAATAAAAAGAAATATACCAATGTGGGTTGGTTCAGTTGGTATGGGTGTGCTTGTGGTTGGGGGCCCAATTCAAGTTCGATCTCCACTGCCAGCAGTCCTATACTAGGTCGCGTGATATGTAAATATCATGTGGAAATCCATACCTAGGGACTGTGGAGTGTCACGCTCCGATTTTCATGCACAATTTAAAAACAAATAACAATGGGCGTTATGGTTCAGACATCAATACAAAATACTAGGAAAAAATTCATTTAAAGAATAGCAAGTAAAAATGTCCTGAACCCACAATATCAATATAGACCCGTTCTTTAGAGTCATGTATTACATTACACTAAGTTTACAAATTAAACTGAAATAACAATTCAATATGTAAACAACCCCACTAACTCACTACACAGCGGAAAACTAACAATTGCACACGACAAAGGAACTCCTAAACTCACAACAGCAACGACAGGGGACCACAACACCATCATGTTCATCCTAACCTGTAGGATAGACCCATACACCATTAAATAGTGCATCGGGTTGAAAAAAAACCCGGTAAACTTATGAACGGTCGTATGAGTAAACTCAAAACAACAAAGAAGAAACAAAAGCTTATTCCATCTCAACCAACAAAATCGCTATATAATTATCACTACAAAAACATCAAGTTCATATCAAAATATGCTCTCGTACGTTAACTCAAATCTACCACCCGCATGCTCTGACTCTCAATTGATGCATTTAATTTTACAAAGGTTAACTAAACTGTAATACCCGCAATTTTCATTTTAAATTCGAGTAATTGTATTGAACGATTATTGTGCGATTTCGCGAATGTTGTTCGATAATATTTCACTTTTAAATTTTCGAAGGTTCGAAACGATTATTTTTAATGAAAAGCTCGAAATGCTCGGTTTGAGAAATCGACTTTTTCTACGTGCAAAATATGGAGAAACTTCCTTCATGAAAGTTGTAGAGCTCATCGATACGAGTCCGTACACGGGTGGAACACAAAGATCGGATTTTTTCTGAATTAGTTATTGAATTTAGAAGATTTTCTGAAACTTGTATATATAGAAAAAACCCTAGAAATTTTTGGAAACCCTATTTTTTTTCACCGGCCTCCCTTTTCCTTTTTTGGAAACCCTGTTCATTCTCTCTCTCTCATATTCTCTCTCGACCGAAAGCAGCAAAAACAGAGCACGGAGAAACCGTGCCCCCATCCTCTCCTCCGGCCACCTCTCGAGCTGCAACCACCTCCAGGAGCTTCGCCTCGGCCTTGCGCAGCTGCCAGAGGCCCTTGAGTCGCGACACGGCCGGCAGCGGCGGCCGCACGGCCCGAACCGAAAAGGCTCGTTTTCGGTTCGATCTCAATATCTCAAGCTATAGATCACCATTTCACTTGATTCTTGGCTCATTGAACTCGCCTCAACTTCCTCTACAAGCACCAAGAAGGATCAGAACTGGGTCGAACGTTTTCACGTTCGTCGGAGCTCGACCCCGTGCGGATCGAAAAACCAATTTTCGATCCAAATATCTCGAGCTATACATGATCGCTTCTTGTGATTCTTGGCTTGTTGAGTTCGCAAGGAAGTTTTGAACAAGTTTCCAGAAGGGATCGAGGCATGAGGTTGCAGTTTTTAAGTCGGTTTCAAGCTCGCCGGTTTCTGGAAAAATTCCGGCAGCCGACTGTAATTGGTACATTTTGATCCATTCCCATTGTTTTTTTTTTGGTCTTGTACTAGTTATGAAAGTTGCTCAGAATGATGAAACGAAGGGGACAAGCTCGGCCCCGACACCATTGGTAGTGGTCGGCGGCGGCTCTGTCCCTAACTTCGGTGGCCCTTTCCGACCACCTCCCGAGATCTAAAATTTGGCATCTGTCCATTTTAGGATTCTATGTTTCAATACGATCATTTCGGCATATTATACGATTTTTTCAGATATCGTATGAATTAGTTATGAATTTTGTGATTTCGATCCATTTCGATCGTTAGATTTATGATCTGTGAAATTAGGACCGTCAGATGAACTTATAATTTTGATATGATGATCATATGACTGTCCCAGAGGCTTTGTGTGGTCATGGGCGAAGATCCGACGGGATCTTCATATATGCGCGAAACGGTAATTAGGGGAGCGATTCGTGAGAATCCGCTCGTCGGATTTTATTGTAAATTAGAATCCGGCCGTTAAATGGTAGTTCAATTATGTTTTGAAATTATTGGCTAAATTCGAATCACATTTGATTAGGTGATTGACGGATTGTATTTGAGTGGGCTATTTCGGCGTTAATTATATTTATAGTGAAGACGCAGCGAGAATTTCAAGTTGAGTAAAACTCACGTGGTTCATATTACGAACCGAGCGTTTTAAATTTAATTATTTTTGGTAATTATGTGAAAAATATTTGCGGATTAAATATTTGTTTTAAAATTTCATGGACTTGAATCACCACGGTCCATAGGTAAGTAAAATGAATTTTTAATTATACAAATAAATTTCACGATTTTCTTGTTTGAACTATAGATGGTATTAGTGGTCATTCCTGAGTGGATGATTACGTATATATATATATATATATATATATTTACGTGGAAAATATATATTGATGAGTGGATTATTGAGTGATGAAATGATTGAGTGGAATTGATGAATTGATTATATTTCAATTGTGTAATTTCATAATAATATGGTGTATCTTGGTTGGGTTGATTTCAGTATGTGATATTATATGTTGTGCTCATTTATGGGTTTAGGGTCGATGTAGTGACCGGTGTGGGGTAATCGGACACTCTAATCTTGGGTGGATGATGAGATACGATTGGTTGAGTATGTGAAATTATCGGACGTTCTAAATATGTATATAAATATACATATTGATGAAATACTATAATGATAAATATGTCGGATGCCATAACCTAGGCCAGGTGACGGGCTACGATTCAGTTAGAGCTCTAGTCTGTCATGTACCGTATAAATAAGATGTTGAGGTTTGTGAAGAAAGATGTGAGTTTGGGTTGTCTTGATTTATTGATTTGGTACTTGATTGAGATCGTTAGTACTTCGTGGTTGTATGAATGGTTGAGTATTGACTTGAGTAGAATTGATTATGATTAAATTAAACAACAGCATTTTCTTTTATTCATACGAGCTTTCATAAGCTTACCGGGTTTTGTGTTGTTGCAATCCCGATACACTATTCAAATGGTGTAGCGGATATTCCTGCAGGTCAGGATAACCAGGGAGGTGACCGAGCTGCTTAGGTGTTACGACAGTTATTGTTATTTCATTAGTTGTGAGGTGTGTATGCTCATTTAGAGCTTTACAGTTCGTTTTGGATTTGGGTTGTAATAATTAACCGAGACTAAATTCGGTTTTAATTTTGTTTCGTGTGGGGAGGTTGTTAAGAAAAGAAATTTTCAGGATGATTATTTTATTTGTGGTAATTTTCATGTTTCGGATTTTGAATGTTTATTCTAAAATTCGGGGCGTGACATAAACAATCAAACTCAAGTAACATTTTAAAACATTTAAAATTGAATCATTATCACCTCAGTGACTTTTTAAAATCATTGAAACCTCAACAACCACTTCTTGAACAAAGTAATGCACTTATAAATCAACATCAAGTAAAAAGTAATCCCTGCATATGAATTAGTTCAGGAGATCACATCAAAAGCACATCAAACAAATCATAGTAATCCCTGCATATCATTTAGTTCAGGAGATTACATTAAAACAATCAATGGAAGTCATAATAATCTCTGCATATTGTTTAGTTTAGGAGATTACATTAAAACCAATCAATTCAGAAAACAGTAATCCCTACGTATAATTTAGTTCAGGAGATTACGAAAGAAAATAAACAAGTCAATAATAGAAATAAACTAATAATCAATACCATTCATCCACTAAGAACACCAACACCACATCAACAATTTCAAACATCAATCACTAGACAATAATCCATATCATTTTCATAACAATCTCCATGACAATTATCACTACCTTGGTACTATATAAATTATCGCCACTTTGGTATTACAGTATAAATTATCACCACATTATTCCGCCACACTGGTTCAGCCACACAGGTCCTATTACACCACACTATATATTTAATCACACTCTCAAACACAACTTTCACCATTCTCAAAACAATATCGAAAACTTTTTTTCAAAACATTATTTATACACCACAATATTATCACAAATTGTACATACTCCTTTCAAAACATAAATCTACAACACTGTCACTTCCCTTTTCAAATTCATTTAATTTCTCCAAAATCATCTCTCAACCCAATAGTGATAAAATCACGCAAAACCATGTTTTTCACTTCACCAAACAATTCCAACTATATTTCATGATCTACTCAAACCGAAAATCATTTGTAACAAATCCTTGTTTTTACTTACCCATGAACTGTTGCCGATCAAGTTCATATATTTTAGAACAAATATTTATTTTGCAATAGATATGATTTTATAGCTAACAATTTATTCTACTAACCATCACTCAACTAATTTATCACCCAAAACAATGTAAGATTTACTCACCTCAAAGTCCCGCTGTGTCTTCACACATAACCGAGACAAGCATAGAATCATCGAACTCCGTTCAATCACCTAATCACATCAATGTCACACTCCAAATAAGTACACAAGCATTTAAATTCAAAACACATGAACTATAAATCGAATAATACGTTAATAGAGGCAAAACTTCGTCCGAGACCCCCAAAGTCTCTGGAACACTCCTACAATCAATATGTCAAAGCTACAAGTCGATTGAATGACCGGATCCTCATGGATCAAAAACTGAGACTATCGAAAACGGTAAAAGCCTTAACAATTTCATACAATCTCCAAAAATTACGTATTATATATCAAAACGTTCGTATCGATGAATAGATGATATATAAAACTAGAAACTGTCCTTGACATGACCAGAAACACTGCCAAACGCCGCCACAAGCAGTGGCACACCATTGCCGGACCAAACTCAAAACCTCAACAATTAAACCATCCTAAAATGTTCATCATGAAGAGTTGAGCAACTTTCATACCTGGAGCTAAGTTTAGATCAGTCTAGATCGTCCTAGATCAAGCTTGCAATATCGATCAATCTTTGTTGTCTGATCAAGCTCCAGATTCGTTATGCACCGCTGATCTTCAAACATTGATCTTTCACTCCACACGCAAAATCGTCCTTCAAGGCTGGCACATGTGTGATCAAGAGGAAAAGAGGAATCCAGAACTGAGAGGATTCCACAACTTTGATCAGCCACTTACGGTGGTTATCGTCGCCATCGAGCACTGGAGGGAGGACATGGAGGTAGCAGCGAAGAAGTCTATGCTGGTGGCTTGGTCGGAGGACGCCTGAAAACCCTAGAAAATTTGGGTCGGGTCGGCCGAGATTCTTCGGTTATGAGGAGAGAGAGCGGAGAGAAACCAAGGGGAGGAAATTATAAAAAGTGAAATGCTGGGGTTTTGTGAAAAATCCCATAACTTTCTCATACGAACTTTGATTTCCGTGATCTACATATCCATGAACTCGTATCGACGTGCTTTACAACTTTCGTGAAGGAAGTTTTTGGAGAAACCTAACGTATAAAAAGTCATACCTCGTACCCCCTCTAAAACGTGCATTTCAAATAAATATTCATCTTGAATCTTTCCACTCCACCCTCGAACCACGAAATCGTCACAACAATCAACATAATAAATTCCGGAAAACCATAAGAAACTAATAATGAATTTCTAGGGTATTACATGGAGATAGGTACATACGTGACCCACGTCAATCATTCATAGGCTGCGGAGATAGGTAGGTGTCTCACGTCAGTCTTTTAGGATTGAGGTTATAGGTTTGCCCTGACACTGAGACGTACGATAGCATCACTCTCAGAAAAAGAGAGATAGAAAAAAAGAAAAAAAAAAGGAATATAGAGTGATTTATTATTTGTTTTGTCTGAAGAATAAGAAACAGAGTGAGTAGGCAAGCTGGTAAAGCAAGGGGGAAAGAAAACAAAAATCAGGATCTTGAGAATACAGAGAGTTGGAAGGAGGATTCGTCCTTTCATCCCTTTCCCATAATTTCTTGGGATTTGGATTTGTTACTTTGTTATAGAGACAGTCTAGACAAGTGGGATTTGATCTTGCTGCTCCCTTTGCTATCTACGTGGGATTTGTGGGTGAATTTGATTTAGGGTTTAGTTGGGATTGGGATTGGGATTGGGGATGTGATGGTCGGCGAAGATGGTGTTCAAATCGAAGATAAAGTGGGTGGCTCTTTTTGTGCTGCTTTTATCTTTCGCATCGTTGCTTCGGCACCTCTCTATAGCCAAGTATCCGACTGTGGATTTAGTGCAGTATAGTGCATTGACGGCATTTCATAACGATTTCGATTCGTTCTTAGGAAGACAGGTAGGTAGATGATTGATACTTTCGATTGGGAATTCATTTCCATAAATTCCATTTCCGTTTCTAATGAAGATTTGGGTTTTGTTGCAGAGAGTTCCCAATAGGAAGCTCTGGGCGGTTGTCAAGCCCTTGCAGTCTCTGCAGCCTTATGCCAACCCTCGAAGCAACTATCCTGGTGCGAATCATTTCTCATTCTCTCTCTCTCTCTCTCTCTCTCTCTCTCAACTGCTAATGCTCATTCATTCATTACTCTTATATATATATGTATATATTCTCTCTACAGCTCCAAATGAACACACCACTCGCTTTATTTACGCTAAAATATTCGGTGGATTTGCCAAGATAAGATCTTCGGTACGATTTCTCAAATGCATTCAACTCATTCTAATCTTTATCTTAACTCAACTCATTCGGTGTTCATGAATCTCTGTTAATTTTTTAGATCTGTGATCTGGTCACCATATCCAGGCTTCTAAATGCTACTCTTGTCATTCCAGAGATTCAAGAAAGCACTCGCTCAAAGGGCATCAGGTTCATCCTACTTTTCTTACTTTAAACTTCATTGCCTACTTTTCTAGCCTCCATTGCTTCTTACCAATATGTATCTTTGTTTGTTCCTTTCTTTCTCAGTACTCGTTTTAAGAGTTTCTCATATCTCTATGACGAGGAGCAATTTATTGCATCTCTCAAAAATGACATATTTGTTGTGAAGAGCCTGCCCGATAATCTCAAGGCTGCAAGGAAAAGGAATGAATTCAAAACTTTTAGACCCAAGAATTCAGCTTCTCCTAATTATTATATCAAAGAAGTCCTACCAACGCTGAAGAAATCCAAGGTTGTTGGCTTGATTCTTGCTGATGGTGGATGTCTGCAGGTAGCTGCTGCTTTACTCTTACCAATATATACATAACAATTACAGCATCATCTCTTTCATAGAACATCAGTATTCTATTTGCATAAGTCCCCACTTTTATTTATTTATATTTTTTTTTTGGGCACTGCCAAGAAATCATTTAGAATGATGAAAAGAATTGATGCAAAATCAGTTACCAAGAACTGCTATAGATCTGATATATGTAGCTAATGTTGCATTACACTACTTCATATAAAATTAACTAACAGAACAAGACGGCTTATGCAGCTTACTTACATAATCTTTCTTGCTAATAACATTTTTTATAATCTATAGTATAGGTTAGTTTGCCTTGTCTTACCCTGCCAACTTCAGAACTTAGGTGTTCAGAAGCTGTTAACAAAATTCGTGATTTTTAGGACTTTGTCTCCTTAGTTGATCTTGTGGGGTGATCTGTTTGTTTACTTCTCTTGGCTAGAGGGAAACATATCTGCTGCTTTGCTTGTGGTCAACAGGATCTATTCATTTCTATCTCTCATGGTCATCCATTTTTATATTGTTTTATAATATCAAGAAAGCCCCCAAACTTGTTTTGTGGACATGGGCTTGAAACTGGATCCTCCTGTGACCCTGTCATTTAGTTTAAATTCATAATAGTCGTGTCAGCATTTGGTGTGATTGGAGTTGAAATTGGAGTATACATGCCTTTATTTTTAACTCTATATATAATATTTTTTTTTTTGGTTGCCTTAACTAAATTTTGCATTCTAGCCATGCATATACATGCATGCATGACTCTTAAGCTGTTCATCTTCCTGAAGCAATTTGAATTCTCTTTTCAGTCAATCCTTCCGCCAAGCATGGCTGAGTTTCAAAGGCTTAGATGCAGGGTTGCGTTCCATTCACTCCAATTTAGGCAAGAAATTAAAATTCTTGGACAGCGGATGGTGGAGAGGTATGAATCTGTGAAGCCTTTTTTTTTTTTTTAATTGGATTTCAATCATTTGAGCAATATTGGTGTTTGGAGAACTGGATCTAAGCACATATTCTATTGGGCCATATAGCCCCTAATTAGTGCAAGATCTTTTCAATTCAGCAAAATGAATTCTGTAGCTGAACTTTGAAGGATTAGACACAGTTACAGGGTAGGATAAGGTTTAAGGAGTTTTTATTTGTTGATGTAGGTGTAGTTTTCTGGAAAATCAGATCTAGGCATGTGAGAACAATACATTTTAACAGAAACACATAAACCTAGGTTTGAAAGCAGTCAAACTTAAGAGAAAGGTGATCATATTCTCTCAAAGAGACTTATTCTATAATAATCATTTTCCGTTTCTCATAAAATGCTTGAATATATTAGCCGAGCATGCAGTGTTGTGGGGGCTCCTGGAACTCAGTGGTCCAATTTGTTGACGTATATCCCTGTGGTAGTTAATAAACTTGATAAACTGAATGGTAGGCTTGACTTGCTGTAGAATAAAAAGGGAAGGACTAAAGGTATATATTTAGGTGAAAAGGTAAGAGTTGTAGGTAATCAAAGTGCAAAAAGAAACAATGCTGTAGAAATAATAAATTTATAAAGAAGAAATTCACATGAAGAAATACTTTAGCAGCATTTAGGCTATTTCTAGTTGAGAGCACAGCCTCATACCTCTTTCAAATTGTGACTCAACTCTTCAGAAGAGATTGCTCTAAAAATAAAATCCACTTCATCAAACAAGACATGCATGATCTATTTTGATGTTCAACTGTACTTTTAGTCTCCTATGCTACAGGAAAGTCATCCCTTTTATTATTTGTATGTCCTTCATTGCTTCTGGTTTCTGAAGCATGGCACTCTTAATTAATTTCCAAATACATGATTCTTAGAATTAACTCGAACTTCTTGAAAACTACGACTCTTTTTTTATTTATTTATTTTTATTGAAATAATATCCAATTATGATTTTGAGCCATGTCCCAACTTTTAACCATGGCCACTCTACCTTGATCGCACAAAATTAAAGTACTGGGCTTGACCATAAAGGAATAATACTAAATAAAGGGCCGTCATTAAGTTTCTTCTTTGTCTGCTTATACACGTCAATGCAAGCCTGATTGCTGTAAGTCTCATCTCGCTTGGGCATCAGTTGGACTTCCACTATAAGTTCTTAAAGTAGCCATTACGAATCCGAACGTTTAATAGTGATTCCTCTGGATTTGCCTCAACATTATATTCAACTGAATTCCCAAAGCTGGACAGTAATTATTGTTGACTTTAGTGATATGGTTTTCAGTGAGCAGCTACCTTTATGAGTCATACTGCATGCCGTATGTCTGGGTCCAGGCTCTTGCCCATTTTGTCAAATTATCATTAAATCCTCCAGATTCAAAGAGTTAAAAGGGAAATGGATGAGTTGTTAAAGAAGGGTTTTATTCCTGAAAATCTTGGTCAATGTGCTTTGTTGATTTTATCAACTTCAGGAAAGGATGGTATATAGAGGATGTGTCCAACAGAATTACCGTCATATACCGTTTTCTATTCCACAACTAGATGATATGATGGACATGATGGGTTTTTATCAAAAATCATCTTTTTAGTGGATATCATCAAATACAGAATTTGTTTGTTTTTTTTTTTCTACTCTCTCTCTCTCTCTCTCTCTCTCTATATATATATATATATATATTTTTTTTTTTTTTAAGTAAGGAGGTCTTCTCTAGAACGGCCCTCTATATATATTATTATCTTCTTAACTTTTTAAAAATAAACAAGAATCATTGGTCAGAAAGATCGGTACAATAAAAGTGGACAAGCGGTCTACTAGCTAGAAAAGTAAGAACATAAACGCGAAAGCTACATCAAATACAATTAGCTAGCTGCAGACAAACCATCCTTATTATGTCCCACACCTAAGACTAAAGCTGCCTTCCTATGTAGCAGAATGGCTTCTGATCAGTAAGCCAAATACTTTTCGAGAAGATTGCTTCTAAGTTTGTGCTTTTGTGTAAAGCATGTAAATTTATATGAAGCATATATAACGAGTGATTCCTAAATCATACTAGAGAAGGCATCCTGTATGCCTTTCCCCACATTAGTGCGTTCTCTGTGATATAGGTGAGCAGAGTGGATTTTATTTCAACATTGTCCTTTTTTCTCTACAGTTGTGGTGGAGACTGTTTAGGGAAGTTGTTGCAAGGGGTGTTTTGCTTTGCTGTGTTTCAAGGCTTTGGAAATGGGTGGAAAGGTAAAACTTTGTGGAGTTGTTTGTTGTTAGCTGTCATTTTGGGTTATCTGGATGGAGCTTAATAGGAGAATATTTGAGAATTACAAAGGGATTAGGGTGGAAGAACTTTCGCATTGAGTTAAAAGTTGGTCAGCTTTTTGGTCTTTGACAAGTGCAGGGATTTCTCTTCCAGATATTTCACGGGATTTGCTAGCTTTGGTGGTCTGAATGTAGGTGTTAGCTTGCCTTTTTTTGTTTTTTTGTGTGCTTTTTTATTTTGGATATGGATTGCTCATCAGTAGTTTGTACTAACTTCCAAAAAAAAAAAAAAATCATGCTAAGTGGGTTTAGAGTCCTTTTTGTCAGAAATGTGGGGAGGTCTACTCCATATCATTCTGTACTAATGAAATGTGATGAGGGTACTCCCAACTCATTCTGTTGTTGGGTGTGGAGGAAGACAATCGGTTGGGGAGGAGTTGAGGGGTAGAGCCCCATTAACAAAATGTGATGAGGATATTGTTGGAACTTTCTAGATTAAACTTAAAAGTAAAACTAAATACTGCAGGATGACCTTTTGGGAGTGCTGATAACGGCTCCGATTGGCAGCTCTTGCTTTTTCACCTGATTAACTTCTGTTGTACATGAAAATTACCAAAGATCACATGCTTCTGATAATGCAACTTGTACCAGTAATGTTAACCACGGAATGTTTTTGAACAGCTCACATCTGGAAATTTCTATCAATTAGTTGACTATTGATTTCGATATGAAAACAAAGAAATCATGGGTGGAATTAATATCTTGTATTGCGTTTCAGTTCTTCTGGTATTACTTTATCTAGAATGATTACCGGCAATTGATTAGTGTGGGTTTTGTATCCTCTTCACACAGGTTACGTGCATGGGGCCAACCTTTCCTAGCATTTAATCCTGGTTTATTGAGAGAAACCTTGGCATATCATGGTTGCGGTGAACTTTTCCAGGTAAGATGAATTAAATTTACAGTTGGATTCAGCAAAGTTTCAATGTGAACTCGGTACTTTTTTGTAGGATGTTCACACTGAACTCATACAATATCTTTTTTGTAGGATGTTCACACTGAACTCATACAATATCGAAGGGCGCAAATGATCAAGCGGGGAGTTGTTAAGGAAGAACTGAGTGTAGATTCACACTTCCGCAGAGAAAATGGTTCTTGCCCGCTAATGCCTGAAGAGGTATGCACAGTCATATCTGTATTATGTCAATATGAGACCTTTTCTGTGGCTTCTATCCTCACTGCTGTTTTTTTTTTCCCCTCTGATTGTATTAAAATTTTCACTCTTTGGTATTATAGAAATGCAAATATTGATATTGAACTACTTTGCTGCTTATCATTGTAAGTTGTCTAGAGATTCCATATTCGAATTGATTGCAGGAGTTTCGCCAAAGCCTCACTCCGCTTTTAAAGTTTGGAATAAGGTTGTTGCTACAAAAGTTTAGGGTGAATTTTTCTTTATTGAGTAGTTATTAGAATGATTTATGATTTAGGGCTTAGGATGAAAGGAATTTTTTTGTTCATTGTACCTTCATATTAATTTCACCCACTTTGAGGCATCTGCAAAAAAAAAAAAAAAAAAACAAAAAGGATTGTATTACTCTTATTCTGTAACTACCTAGTTGGCTGACCCTAGTTGGGTCACGACCTATGGATAATGAACATGAACCAACAAAATAAAGGACTAGGGCTCCTACCGGCTTATGAAATGCGCTGTTTCCATTATTCATATGAATTTCCTATAACTTGGGACTGAGCAAACAAGGTTGTTCTTAATTGAAGAGGCTTCACTTGAAAACAGCCTGCTATATCTTTGTATATCTATGAAGCCAGCTCAGACCCCTATCACTTGGCTTGGCTGATATAAACGAGCTGAGCTCCAGGATTTTATTATACCCATGAAAAGCTGATTTCAGTTTAAATGTATGCAATAATGAACTTGTGGTACCTATATATTGGGGTGTGTGCACAAAATAGATACATGTATAAAAGAGAATGCAAGTTTCTTGTACGCATCGATTGTTGGACCAGGACTATGATTTTTGTATAGACATATCATTTTATATGTGCACTTGATGGTTTGACCTTCTATTTGCTAGGGGAATAAATTGGCATAAATCTATCATCTAGCATTTTAAGATTTGATCAAGGTTTTTTTTTTTTTTTTTTTTTTTTTAACTACATTAAGGAAACCAATTCCACTTAATGGTTAAACATTTAAAGACCCTCAAAATGCCCTCTTTAAATATAAACCAAAAGAACACAATCAAATATAATTGGGGTAATACACTCAAAAAGTACAAGAAGACAAACGCCCATGCTCCCCAATCTTACACCCTCTCCATCCAACTTCTCCTACTGCACAGCTTTATGATATTATTTTTGGTACTTTGGTATTTTTGTTTGTTTGTTTGTTTTCTTGTTATATATTTGAATTAAAGACATAATTATTTTATAATTAAAAAAAGCCTCTTCATGCACCTGTAGCACATGTCTAGAGGCTAGTGACAATAAAACTATCTACATAGATTAAGCAGGTGTATGAAGCTCGAAACTTGGTAGTTACTTGATCGGAGCTAAAAAGAAGTGAAATAAAGACATTTTGGTGTTAAAACCTCTCAACCCACTCTGAACATCAAGTTTCTGCTCAGTAATCTTCAGCTTGGCACAAGATCTCAATCTTCAACATTTGATAATTGTCTTGTCTTGGCTTGATAGTAGTGTATTGTTATTGCCTGAAACTTCTGTTGGGACTTTCTGGAATATTGCCATCAGGTGTCAAGTTTTCATAATTTCTAATGGTGGTTCATTACCTAGCTTATGTGTTGAGACTTTCACAGGTTGGTATTCTACTTCGTGCGATGGGATATCCTCCTAAAACAATCATTTATCTGACTGGTTCTGAAACATTTGGGGGTCAACGTATTCTAGTTCCTCTGCGTGCCATGTTTGCCAACGTAGTAGATCGCACTTCTTTGTGCACAAATAAAGAACTCTCTGATTTACTAGGGCCTGAAACACCTCTTCCTCTTAATCCTTATCAACCACCTCCAGCAAAAAGTGAGGAGCAGCTTAAAGAAGAATGGAAGAGAGCCGGTCCTAGGCCTCGTCCTCTTCCGCCACCTCCAAGTAGACCTATCTATCAGCATGAAAAAGAAGGTTGGTATGGTTGGATTACTGAGAATGACACTGAACCAGAGCCTTCAAAGGTGGAGCTAAGGATGCAAGCACATAGACTACTTTGGGATGCTCTTGATTATATTGTTGCAGTGGAATCAGATGCATTCTTTCCTGGTTTTCACAATGATGGCAGTGGGTGGCCCGATTTTTCAAGCTTGGTCATGGGACACCGTTTATATGAGATTGCTTCTTCGAGAACATACCGACCAGACAGGTAAGATATCCGTTAAAATACTGTTATGGACTGCACAAGGAAGCTTACAAAATGAGCTATTTGAACTTGGGTTATATAAATTATTTTGATTGGCACCTGAAGATTTGGGTCTGTTAAATATTTTAATGTGTTGGCTTTCTTTCATGCTGATATGGGTAACAGCATTTATTCTGACTTGCAGTATGAATTATTTAGTTTAATTTAAGAGAATATGAAGAATTGGGTTTATTTAACATGTTCAATTAGAAAATGTCTTCTTGCTTTGATGGTGGTATGTAATTCACACATACATATTTTATCTTATGGTAATTTACAGAATGAACCATTCAAAATGATTTTGTAATAAAGGTTTAAGTAGCATCTGAAGATGTTGATAAATTATTAAACTCGTTTGACTGTGATATGGTTGATAATATACATTCATACTTACGTGTTCTTGGATCTCTATTTCATCTTTTCTGACAAGTACTTTTGAGTATTATTGAAGATTTGAAGGTTAATGATAAGTATGTTTGCATACATGGTATTTCCACCTCTTCTTAAAATCCTTTTTGTATGATTATCCTTTGAAATGAAAAATCAAAATTCATGTTCTTGTCTAATACAAGGTATTAATGGGATATATTTAAATGCTCAATTTTGTGGATGGACACTATATTGATATTTGTGGGTTTCAGCTTTCTAGTGCTTTTTTGCAAAATCTAATTTTTATGTTCAATAGCTGGTTGTCCTACTTTATAGTGCCCAGACAGTTTTAATTAACCCCTGGTTTATGTAGGTGCCCTTTTTTTTTTT
This sequence comes from Rosa persica, assembly GCA_025331145.1. Lineage (NCBI taxonomy): Eukaryota > Viridiplantae > Streptophyta > Magnoliopsida > Rosales > Rosaceae > Rosa > Rosa persica. Next base: position 36,779,800 of record WFKR01000003.1, on the reverse strand, counting down.
TTTTTTCCTTTTTGAAAAGAAACACAGATTTATTGAGTAGGAGAATTGTGCCTGCAATTGAAAGTCAATAAACCAAAAGAAGAGAAAATGAAGAATAGAAAGTAACTTAAGTGGTTAGTGGTTACACAGTCAGTACTATGACGATCATTTAGTTATCTATTTTCTGGGGCTGATGAGACAACTAATTTGTTTGACATCCGTCATGTGGTTGTATAATTTATTGCTTTTGGAAAAGCCTTCGTGTAACATAAATATATATATATATATATATATATATATATATTTTGTTTTTTTGCTTGACCTGCATGATAAGTAATTATTATTTCACTGTTCTGCTCTTTTGGAACAGGAAAGTTGTAGCAGAACTTTTCAACATGACCAGGGAAAATATGTACCACCACAAGCATAATTGGATACTCTCGGTACAGGAGCATCTTAACAAAAGCTTGGGTGAGGAGGGCCTAATTAGGCAATCGCTTTTCTCAAAACCGACATCATTCATTTCACACCCACTCCCGGAATGCTCTTGTAGAATATCTTCTGCCGAGTCTTCAGTTCATTTAAAAGGTAATGATGGCCGAGTTGTATATGGAGGGGAAGAAGAGTGCCCCAAATGGATGCAGCATGGTCAAGAAGTTCCAGCCCAGTCAACTGGGGAAGAAGTGGGTAAATCGGATGACAATGAATCATCAGACTACGGAAATATTGTGGTTGAAGAACCAGAATCAAATGACAGTGACAGAACTAATGTGACTCTAGTTTTTGATCAGGATGATGAAATGGATCCAAATGACTAAATTTGTAGTTACAGATGATACAGCTTCCATCATATGACAATAAAGAAGAATTCAGTTTGCAACATTTTCTGAAATGGGGAGTTTTGGAGATAGAGGATAACATCATGGTTCCATCTTTTCCATTTAAGAGACATTGGTATTCATATATATTCTTTGGGTCAATTCTTGGGTTTTTTTATAGCAACAGAAAGGAGTTACCTTCATACAAATGAGTCGGAAAAGATCAACGCACTTTGACTAGATGATCAGAGTATGTACATCTTTACTCTTTACCCTTTTTATGTTTTTGTTTTTTAGTCATAGGAAAAGTCCTACTAGATCAGCCACCACTGTAATTTTTTACATTTTTTATACAGAACAAGTGAGAACTACACTGAATCAGTCATTGCGAATCTTTTGGTCTTTACTTTGTTCAACTTTTATTATTTACCAATAATATTATTTGTTGATAATGATTTGTTTTGGACTTCTGGGATTGCTTTTGATTAAGAAAACTGAAAAGAAAAGGAGGAAAGATAAAACGAATAAAGAAGCTTCAATTGGGTGCAAGATACGTTGTAAAAGTGGTTCCTGTTGAAAAGTTTTCTGTCTGACCATGTTTTCATCTGGTTTGTGACTTGAACTCTATGTTATGAATTGTGAATTTTCAGTTGGTTTATATAGTTTTGAAGCATCAAATGGGTAGTGATAATAGAGACTGGCATGGTGGCAAGAGCCCTTTTCAAAGAATGGGTGGTATCTTTTTTTTCACAGTAGTGTTTCACAGGGAGCCCTTCTAATGAGGATTAATTGATGACTTCTGTGTTAGACTCACTTTTCGATCACATTTTCGCAAATCAACCATTAGATGTTTAGATATTTATGTGTAGATCATTCATGCAATTTTTTACTCAAATTGAAAATCATTGTGACATTTATAATCGTGATTTAACAATTATGAATATAAACGGTTCATGATTGACAGATTTAGTTCCTCCGTTAATTTGATCTAGTTCGGTATCTTAACGATTAGTAATTTGGATGAAAATTTTCAGAAGTGATATACTCATACATACATCAACATCTAACAGTTAATTTGTCGTAATGTAATCGAAAAGTGAGTCTTCTAAACCGTTAATTAGAAAGTCCTTAATTAGTCCTCATTTTAGTGGTCCTCATTAGAAGGGCTCCCAGTGTTCATAAGAGAGATAATTTTTGAGGGATTGTGAGGGATAAGTACATTTATTGATATAACTGTTGAAATTTAAATAATTTAAGGATGTTGTTATTAACACACCTTAGATCTCTATTCACACACATTTTTTCATTTTTATTCAATAAATTTGCATTTATTTAAGTAAAATGTCTTAAATAACATTATTTTGCAATTTTCTTTCTTATTCGCTACTACAAATTCAACTACCCGGTTCATTCTTCACACCAAAGTCTCTCAAATCCAGAAGGCATGCAACGGTATCGCACCTTGGTCAATCACTCATTCATTTTTTATTCTACTCTAATCCTTTTACAACAAAATTCGATCAATTTTTTTCTAAATCATGGATTGGTTGACGAAGAGAATGAATTTGTGGAAAGCACTAATGGAGGTTGAGGTTCAACTTGAAGCCATAGATTTAGACAATAATTGATCGAAATTTGTTAAAGCAAAATGGCTATGCTACAATAAAAAATGAACGAGTGAGTGATCAAAAATAAAAATGAACAAGTCGGATAACATTGCATGTCTTATGGATTTTAGGGATTTTGGTGTGAAGATCAAACGGGACAGTTGAATTTGTATTAGATAATGAGAAATAAAATTGCAAAGGTTGGTTAAGACATTTTAACAAAATAAATGTGAATTAAAAATAAAAAATGAAAAAGGGTGTGCGAATAGAGATTTAGGCCTCGTTTGGTTTGCGGATTTAAGGACTTGGGAAAGGAAATGTATTCCTTTCCTATGTTTGGTGTGCATAAGAAAAGGAACAACTTTCCTTTGAGAAGGGAAAATATAGGGGAAAGTGGATCCTCCCATCCTTCAAATGATTCATTTTCCCTTCCACTTTCCCAGCATTAATTACATATAACAAATACATTTCTATCATTGTTGAAAATTGTTATTGACAATTTTATTCAAAGAGATTTGTGTAATTCTATATTAATACATGAGGATATAAATTGAATTTTAATATAATTTAATTTCCTTTCCTTGCACAAACTAAACACTAAAATGAAAACACACATATTTTCTCATTGTTTTCCCAATGTTTCCAAACAACGGAAATGAGAACAAACTTCCCACTACCTTTCCTTTCCCATAAGAAATATAGAGGAATTGATTTCCTTTCTGCGAATAACAACACCCTAATTTAAAATCATGTGTTTAATTTTTATTATTAGATTCACTTGGCCTTCACGAATCTTAAGACTGTACCTCGTGCAAAACTTTATTTGGATTAAATCTAAATAAATTAAATCTTATGGGACCTAGTTAAGGGTTAAGTACTTAAATCCAAGAAAATATACCCAATCTGCATGTGGATGACTCCATGCATGTATATATATAGGGATTTCACTAAGTGATCATTTTTTTGTGTGGTTATTTTAAAGATCTCTTGTGGGACTCACTCTTCAATTACACATCGGCATCTCAAATGTTTAATTTTTAGTCTCCATGAGTAACCACTTCTATAAGTTTTTAGTGTGTTCATAATCATGATTTATTATTTTATTTAAAAAAAGGGGATTTGTCCATTTACACTAATTTTATGGATTTTTTCCCCCTTACACCACATATTTTTTTCGCACTTATCCATAATGACTCTTATAAATTATTAAGTTGTTCCTTAATGCCTAATTAAGTTTTTTGTTTTTTTTTTTTAAAAAAATTATTTTTGAGGCTATTTTGCTCTCACCCCTTTGTCACATAGAAAGAGAAGCCATCGAAGACTTCGCCAGAGGTAGTTGGAATCCGAATTCAGTCGCCGGACTCGGTTAGAAACATCATTGAAGGTTGCTGGAGATCCCCAAAGAGGTTGTCGGAGCTCTCATAGGTCGCCGGAGACTTTTATTTACCCCTTATAATCTTTATTGCCCCACAGTAAAATTTTTTTATTGGGAGGCAATAAATGTTTATTGGGGGGAAGGGGAACTAATCTTCGTAAAATTAATTAGACAAATAAAACTTTGATTATGGAAAAAGATGAGAAGATTACATCAATTCAAAATTTCTATTGAGGGTAATAAACGTTGAGAATGTTTTATTGCCTCTCAGTAAATGTTTTATTCGGAGACAATAAAACAAACATTTTTGTCTTTTTTCTTTCTTTGTGGGCCTTCTGCCCCCATTTTACCAAAAAAATAAAAAAAATAAAAGAAAGAAAGACAAGGTAGGCATTTGGTTGCAGCTGAAGGACATGCAATTTTTTTTTTTTTGCCTGAAATAGCTAAAGGACATCATGGGTTGCACTTGATGGGACTACTTAGGTTGCTTGGATTGTCAAAGTCAATAACACAACGCGATGTTGTTATGAAGGTAGAAGATGCCATTTCGCTTGAGGACGAGATTGTCGTGATGAGTCATATTGACAGCGCGGATGTAGGTGAACGACGCGTCATTGTCACGCCTCGAATTTTAGAATAAAAATTCAAAATCCGAAACATGAATTACTACAACTTAAAATAACCATCCTGAAAATTTCTTTTCCTTAACAACCTCACCACACAATTTAATTTCAAAAACCTAATTTAATCTCGGTTAATTATTACAACTCACTCACAAAATAAAATGTAAAGCTCTAAATGAGCATAACAAATCTCACCACTCAAATGAAAAGCAAATAAATGCTGCAACACCTAAATAGCACGGTCACCTCCCTAGTTATCCTGACTATAGGAATATCCGCTACACCATTTGAATAGTGTACCGGGATTGCAACAACACAAAACCCGGTAAGGTTTTGAAAGCTCGTATGAGTAAAAAGAAAGAACGGTTGTTTAATTATATCATAATTATTTTCACCCAAGTCAACACTCCATAAGAAACCAACAATCTCAATTCCATCACCAATCACAAAACAATACCAAAACCCTAATTCACATATTCATTCTCAAAACCCCAAAATCGTATTTATAAAAATACGGTATTGACAGACTAGAGCTCTAACTGAATCGTAGCCCGTCACCTAGCCTAGGTTATAGCATCCGACATATTTATCTTTATCATATTTTATCAATATGTATACTTATATACATATTTAGAACGTTCGATAATTGTACATACTCAACCAATCGTATCCCATCATCCACCTAAGATTAAAGCGTCCGATTCCCCCATACCGATCACTACATTGACCCTAAAACCATAATGAGTACAACAATATGTTTTCACACAATGAAATCAACTCATCCAATATAAATAATATTATTATGAAATTTAAGCATTTGAAATATAATCCAAATCATCATTCCAACTCAATCATATCACCACTCAATAACACACCAATCAATATATATAATCCACGTAAATATATATATATATACACACACGTAATCATACACTTAGGAATGATCACTAATACCATCTATAGTTCACACAAGAAAATCGTGAAATTCATTTGTATAATTAAACTTCGTTTTACTTACCTATGGACCGTAGTTGATCAAGTCCATATGATTTTAAAAACAAATATTTAATCCATAAATATTTTTCACACAATTACAAAAATAAATAAATTAAAGTACTCGGTTCGTAATATGAACCACGTGAGTTTTACTCACCTCGAAACTCCCGCTGCGTCTTCACTTAAATACAAATCACAATAATCCAAATGCTCGTCAACTCAACCGTCAAGTACCTAATCAAGTATGGTCTTTACTTAGCAAACGAAGCACGAAATAAACTTAAATTACTATCCAACGGTTGGATTCTAAAATAGAGACGATCCAACGATCGGATTCTAAAATAAAGACGATCCAACGGTCAGATCCTCACTGATCTCCCTTGAAAACATCCAATCAAAATTATACGAAAATCCGACGAATGGATCTTCACGAATCTCCTCTCGAATCACTATTTTACAGTTATACGAAGATCCAACGGTCGGATCTTCGCCCGTAACCACACAAAGTCATCGGGACAGTCATACAAACAACATATTAAAATTTGAAGTAAAACCGATGGTCTGATCTCCTTAAATCGTAAACCGAATGTAATCTGTAAAACCGTAAATAGTAACGTCAAAACATAAATTGACTATTTATCAACTTTTTCTACCATGACCATGTTATATATCAAAACGCTCGTATAGATGCATAGATCATCGTCCAGATAATATAAACTCAAAATTTAGTCAGACGCGCCGCCACACGCGGCTATCAGACTGCGGTCAATACGCGGTCAACCACCTCAGATGCAAAAGTTGTCAACTAAAACTTCTTCAAAATGAAATTGTGAACAACTTTAATACCTGACTTTTTCCGAGATAAGGTCTAGATCTTCCTAGATCGGGCTTTGAAGTTGGATTAATTTCGGCCCTCTGATCAATTTCCAGATTGAATCAGGGACGTCGAAACCTTCAACTCTTGATCTACTACTCTACACTCAAAATCGTGATGCAATCCACATATGGGGATGATCAGGAGGAAGAGCACGTCACGAAAATGGGGAGGATTAGCCGAGATGATGCTGGAGAAGTGGAGATCCGGTCGGGTCACAGTTCGGTGACTGAGGTTGGTTTGATCCGAGGCTAGAGGCAGCGATTGGACGAGGCGAGGGTGGGGAGCGGCTGGGCGAGGGGCGACGAAGCCGGGAAGGCCAGGGTCCGGTGGCGGCGTGGCCGGGACGGCTGACTTCCAGCCGGGTTGGCAAGCACAGTGAAGAAGCCGCGAGAGAGAGAGAGAGAGAGAGAGAGAGAGAGAGAGAGAGAGAGAGAGAGAGAGAGAGAGAAGAGAGAGAGAGACCGGGGGGGGGGGGGGGGGGGGGTAAATGCAAAAAAGTAATTTTTTTGTCCTTAATGAAAAATTCTGATTTTTCATGATATTTATAGAAAATTTCTAATTTTCAAATATTCATAACTTATTCATACGAACTCCGAATATTACGTTCCATATATGCACGAACTCGTATCGACGAGCTCTACAACTTTCATGAAGGAAGTTTTCCCAACTTTTGAACGTATACAAAGTCGATTTTCACGACTCCTTAAATAACGTTCGTTTTCGAAAATAAAATCTTTCGAAACTAACTTTCTCAACCCACGACATACCAATTAATCCCAAATATCATAATTCAACTAATATAACAATTATTGAATTACATAAATTTATTATAAGAAAATTTGGGTCTTCACAGTCATGGCCGATCATTTCGAGGTAGACGAGGTGGATAATGTACTCCTTCATCTTGCGCTTGGGGGATGTCAGGCTTAGAAAGGCGTCGTTTAGCATTTCAATCTTGTGGAGGACGATGCATTCCTCTTCGGCTTTGCTAATGGACTTGATGAGGTCAAGGAACCCCTTGGATTGGCTGAAGCCGCCTTGGGAGCCCATGGCGAGCTCCCAACCGATGGTTTTGAGCTACTTCATTAGGGAATTTGGGGCATCAAGAAGTGTGAGTTGTGAAGAGAGAAGAGGGAAGAAGGGCTTTTGGGTCTCCCTGAGGGCATATTTGAAATGTTAGAGAGAGAGAGAGAGAGTAGTTTATTAATTTGGCTGAGAGTAAAATTGTCATTTTAATTTAAATTGGGTTAGTGAGAATAAAAATCGGTTGCAGATAGTCGGTTAATTTTAGCCCATTTTGGTGTTTTGGGTCTTGACCCTTTTTAAAAATTAAGTAATACTAGATAGTCATTTATTTGGTTGATACAGGCTTGGATTTAAAATTTTAATGATTCGTCGTATTATCAAATCATGTCGGATTGAACTTTTATTTGTAACTTAAAAGTACTTGGGTTTATGTCGAATCTACTCCAAATCCTTTCCATTGATATGTCTAGTTTGGAGGGGGCTAAGTCAAACAATAACCGGTCATTAAGTTGTTCGAGCTTGTTAAAGTTTATTAAGCTGAAGCCTGGACAACTATATGGACTTGTGAGATCTAAGAGTAATAATCTCATTGAGAACCTATATCCTTTTGTTTTTTTTTTGTGGAAGTAATATCATGTCCAAATGTATTAATACTCAAGCTAGAAAAGACCATTACATATCCTCCATCTACCATTTATGGGTAGCTAAAGAGTTTGTGGTTAGAACCACAACGATACATAGATTAGGTCCGATCAACCATTTGACGGTACCATGCTCACTTATTCAAGAAAGCCTAGAAACTAGGTAACTTAAGACAATTTAATAGGCTAAATTCAAAGAAAAATAAAGTTAAATTTTTCTCCTTGCCCTTCACATTAGGGCTAGGAGGTTTTTCCGGGCAAAGCACACTTAGCACTTCTTCAGCTGGTATCTTCTTTGTTTTTGGGGGGTTTCTTGTTCTTCGACCCCAGGGGACGACCCCTCTTCTTCTTGCTATCACTCTTTGCAGCTTGCCCTCCATCTTTGGGCATCATGACCTCTGCTGGCACTAGCTTACTGCTAGGAGTTTCAACTAAACCAAGTGACTTGACAGTGAATCCGATAGCAGGAACTTTTACCTTCTTCATAAGCGCAACATTATCCTTGAACTCTTCCAGCAAAACCTGTAATTTCTTTGGTGAAGAGAATGGTGAAGGACGACACCTTCTTTTCAGTGGTTCCGATGGCAGATCATCAGCCGAGATCAAAGCTAGGGTTTGATCAGTGTCACTTGCGCCCTGCATTCCGTATGAGAACCGGCTTGCGCTGTTTGATTGTGACTTTTGTGCCAAACAGATTGCGAGCAGGGGGGGGAGGGTAAGGTCCTCACCCCTTAAAGTGAAAGGGCACCATTGCTGAAGACACTGCAAAGTTTCGAAATGGATTGTGCATCCCAATTCGTTTATCACTTGTCCTAGCGGCTTGTTGCTGCTGCTCCCTGGTTTGCCATCTTGCAGGTTCCATCTTTATGATAAATCAGGTGGCATGTCTTACATTTACTCACCAGTTTCTCAAAAAAGAACGATATTTCTTCTACTACATTTGGAGCCAACTATAGTTTTTTTTTTTCAAGAAAAAAGGCTTAGAGATATCATAAGAAACTCTTACCCTGATCTTGCTTGTATTGTCAAATAGCTTAATGTCTAGGTCCTGAAATTTCCCTACAATACAGGCCTCCACACTGATGATCGTGGTCTTGACTTCCAATGTCGGAGGAATATTGCCGATCTTGACCCAGGAGAAAAGAGAGTCCATTTTCACCGCAATGGGATTTGTAAGGCCATTATACTCCTGAATGATCATTGAAGCTCGATTGATATACCATGGTCCTCCCCACAACACTTTGTTTCGATCCTTCTTGAGATCGAGTGCAAACACAAACAGTCCTTGCATGCGTTCCTAGACCCCTAACTTACTGTCAAGGACCCAAATTCTTCAAAAATGTCTGTGTAGATCCATGGCTGCAACTGGTTTGGTCATCAACGGTCGAGCAAGCAAGAGAGTTTAAGAGTTAGGCGGCGTTGCAGCGCCTCCCAAATACAAAATGTCAATGACATTGCTTCCGATCAGAGCCAATGAAGCTGTAAAGCTCGCTGTGAGATCATCAATGCCGGAGAAGGAGGAAGGGGAGCAAGATCGACGAGAAGCGCCGTGCCAGGGTTAGAGTTTTTCTGGTTTCTGAGCATTGGTGCAGCTCTCTAGGGTTTTTTGGTGACTTGAGAACCTATATCCTTGAGTATGGGAATAATTATTGAAAGAGAAGTTGAAATTCACAAAAACAAAAAACAACTAATGATGCACCAATTAATATATTGAAGATAAGTTAAATTATTATTATTATTTTTGAATAAAGCCTACATGGTAAAATAGTATATTCATCACAAGCCAGAATATGCCGTTACATACCCTGCCGCTATCATTTAAGGACATAGACAGACAAAGAGGTAGTGGTAATACCCACAATGGTACGTAGAAATATACCCACTCATTATACATTTCAGACCGTAGAGATAGCGGAGATCCTCTTTTGGTACTACGCCGGAGGCGCTAGAGATCTAAGTTCCTAATACAAGGAAATTATTGTAAATAGACTAAAAAGCCATAAACATAGGGTTAGGCCAAGGGCCAAAGCCCTAGCCCAATTAAAGGCTTAGTAGGGTAACCCAGGAGGAGAAGCCCAACAGCACAAGGCCTAGTAGGATTAGAACCGGCCCAAACTTCACCATCTCGCTCGTCTGTGCAGCGCCGACTGCATCCACCACCTATCCGCCGTATCCTGCAGCTTTGACCACATCCAACCACGTTGCGTTGTCCTACCCAGCATACCACAGCCACCCCTCGACCTCGCCGCCCACTGCACTAGAATCACAAGCCACTCGGATCCTCCAGATTTGCACCGATGCACAGTTCCTCAAAACCACGCCGCCGGTCAACCTATCAGAAAAACCATGTCGCCGCCTGATTCTGCAGAGCCCACGCCGGAGTCGATTCCATCACTGCACAACGCTATGCGACACCTCGAGAGACTTCGTCTGGAAACCATCATTCCCCGGCCAACACCTTGAGCCCGACTCCTCTCTACTGAACTTCCCGAGCAAATAGGGTTCAACACCCATCCGGCAGTGACCCTATAGTGGCGAGGCGAGCTTGCACCGACCTCGAGTGCTGCCGAACGAGCAGAATTTCTCAAAACCCCGAAACTAAGGCACTCCGGGTTTCTTGGAGCTCTTCAGAGAGAAAAGTTTTTTTGATATTTGAAATGAATTAATTATTCCTTAGATAAGTTAAATTATAGTAAAAAGATCAGAAGGTCAATGAAGACTATAAATAGCAATCAATCATCTTATCTCTGATTAAATGGGAATACTTACTGAAAGAGAAGTTGAAATTCACAAAAACAAAAAACCACTAATGATCCACCAATTAATATATTCAAGATAAGTTAAAAAGAGGGGAAGATCAATGATGACTATAAATAGCAATCAATCATCTTATCTCTGATTAAAATATTTTCTAATTCTCATCCATTAGATTATGACTGAGATAATTGATGATATTCTATTCCTTTTTTTATTCTAAAATACAAAATCAAATAATAATCCATTAATATTTCCTCTCTCTCTTTCCTTATGAAAATTAATTTATCATATTGATTTATTACAAACACAAAATCCAAAATTTTCTGATAAAAAAAATAATCCAAAATTTAACTATATTTATGTTGTTAGTTCCTCTCCCTCTCTCTCTCTCTCACTCTCATCTTTTGCAAAAGAAATTTGACATTTTTGATGGTCTTTGGGATATATTATGCCTCTTTCTCACCTAGTACTCCAAACTTGTACGGTAAGTGTTGAATGATAAAATTTCGGGTTTTTAAAATTACAGAAAAAAGAAAAAGAAAAAGAAAAAGAAGATGGTGAATTTATTCTAAATCGAATAAAGAGTTATCAAGATTTTGTTTGCAATAAATAAATTTGATGGAGAAGGAAAGAGAAGAAAAAAATTATTATTTGATTTCATATTCAAAAATTAAAAAGGGAAAAAATGTATAATCTGAACCATTAAACACTCATCTCTAACTAGACTTCTTCTTCAACCACATAGCAACTTGCGACTAACATGCATATAGATATTTTTTGACTTCTATCCAGTTACATATACTAATAAAATTCTCTTCTACTTTGAGTCATATGATCATGTATGGGGGTGAAGAAGGCTTCTCTTTGTTTTTGCATTTGGGAGAAAGCAAGTCCAATTTTGATCTTGAGAAAGTAGTATGCAACCATGGTTTCTTCATGATGGCTCCAAACCGTTGGATTTCATCTTCGAAAACCCTACAACGTCCCTTGAGACTCGCAGACTCAACCAAGTCAGTGATGGTTTCCATCTTAAAGCCATGTGTTTCTATTCATAAGAACTCTCTCATAGTTCGACTCCACAAAGTTAGTCCAAGGGACATATCAAAAAAAGATGAGGTTGCTATTCTAGAACAAGTGCGTCGAATGCTTAGGATTTCCCATAGAGATGAAGAAAATGTAAAAGAGTATCATAAAAAGCTCTTCCAGCTCAAGGACAAGGACAATGACGACCATTACAAAGTCGGTTCTGGTAGAATGTTTCGTTCTCCTTCTCTCTTTGAAGACCTTGTGAAGTGCCTTCTGTTATGTAACTGCAAGTATACACATCTACCACTCTTTTTCTTTTTTTTTCTTTTTAGTCACTTGTTCATATATATTCATTTAGTTTTCATTCATTTGTCTTCTAATTATATATAATGATTGATATTAGGTGGTCGAATTCATTGAAAATGGCTCGAGCTCTTTGTGAGCTTCAATTTGAGCCGAGCAGCAATGCTTCGATGAGATCAAACGGACGAAAGAGGCAAAGAGAAGAATTAAAGATTGATCGAAGTGATAATGACGGTAAAGAAAAATTAGGTAATTTTCCAAGCTCACGAGAACTTGCTAGATTGGATGGGAAGACTTTGAAAGAGCTTACCAATAATATTCTTGGCTACCGGGCAAAATACATTCTAAGTCTTGCTAAAGGTGTGGAGAGTGGAAAGATAAGACTTGCTGAATTTGAAGGGCTTGAGGAGAAAGATGATGTGTTTCAGAAATTCATGCAAATAAAAGGTTTTGGTTCCTTTGCATGCGCCAATGCTATGATGTGCGTTGGATATTATCACAAAGTTCCAGTAGATACTGAAACTATAAGGCATTTGCAGCAGGTACCCATTACTTCACTTTAAATCAAGCTTTAATTAATTATACTACTATGCTTAATCTATATAATTGTAGGTTCATGGGAGGAAAAATTGCAACAAAAATACTGTCATGGAAGATGTGGAAGAAATCTATAGGAAGTATGCCCCATTTCAGTGCTTGGCATATTGGTAAGTAATTACATTATGCTTATAAGATATTTACATATATGTTTTTTTTGTTTTTTTGTTTTCCTTTTTCCTGAGCATTGCATCTGTTGCTTATTTTAAGGTCGGAGCTCTTGGAATCATATGAATGCAAATTTGGGAAGCTTAGTGAATTACCGGACTCTGCCTATCATATAATAAGTGGAAGGCTTGAATCTTTTGACACCATTTGAATATGATTTAGATGAATGAGTAGCTGAGAGGAATAAATTGCATTACATTGATTTTTCCTCAATTGATCAAGTTATGAAGACTTCTTTTATGTCAGGATACTTGTCATGCCCCGAATTTTAGAATAAAATTCAAAATCCGAAACATGAAAATTACCACAACTCAAAATAATCATCCTGAAAATTTCTTTTCTTAACAACCTTACCACACGAAGTAAAATCAAAACCGAATTTGTCTCGGTTAATTATTACAACACAAGAACACAATAATTTGTAAAGCTCTAATGAGCATACACACCTCACAACTCAATGAAATAAAAAATAACTGCTGTAACACCTAAGCAGCTCGGTCACCTCCTTGGTTATCCTGACCTGCAGGAATATCCGCTACACCATTTGAATAGTGTACCGGGATTGCAACAATACAAAACCCAGTAAGCTTATGAAAGCTCGTATGAGTAAAAGAAAGAATGGTTGCTTAACTAAGTCATATTTATTTCTACCTAAGTCAACATGCAACAATTCTACAACCACAAAAACCAACAATCACAATCAATCAACAACTCAACACCAAACCCTAACTCACATCTTTCTTCACAAAACCCCATCATCGTATTTGTAAAAATACTGTATTTGACAGACTAGAGCTCTAACTGAATCGTAGCCCGTCACCCGGCCTAGGTTATGACATCTGACATATTTATCTTTATCGTATTTCATCAATATGTATACTTATATACATATTTAGAACGTCCGATAATTGTACATACTCAACCAATCGTATCCCATCATCCACCTAGGATTAGAGCGTCCGATTATCCCATACCGGTCACTACGTTGACCTTAAATTCATAAATGAGCACAACATGTATTTTCACATAAAGAAATCAACTCATCCAACATATATAATATTATCATGAAATTAAAGCATTTTAATATAATCCAAATCATCATTCCAACTCAATCATATCGTCACTCAAAATCACGCCAATCAATATATATATTCCACGTAAATATATATATATATATATATATATGTATGCGTAATCATCCATTCAAGAATGACCGCTAATACCATCTATAGTTCACACAAGAAAATCGTGAAATTCATTTGTACAATAAAAATTCATTTTACTTACATATGGACTGTAGTGATCAAGTCCATGTGATTTTAAAAACAAATATTTAATCCACAGATATTTTCCACATAATTACCAAAAATAATTAATTTAAGTACTCGGTTCATAATATGAACCACGTGAGAGTTACTCGCCTCGAAATTCCCGCTGCGTCTTCAGTAAAATATAACTCACAATAATCCAAATGCTCGTCAACTCAAGCCGTCAAGTACCTAATCAAGTACGGTCTTTACTTAGCAACGAAGCACGAAATAAACCTAAATGATGATCCAACGGTCGGATTTCAAAATAACGACAATCCAACGGTCAGATTCTAAAATAAAGACAATCCAACGGTTGGATCGAATTTAAACGATGATCCAACGGTTAGATCCTCATGGATCGCCCTTGGAAATATCCTATCAAAATTATACGAAAATCCGATGGACGGATCTTCACTAATCGCCTCCCGAATCACTGTTTTACAATTATACGAAGATCCAACGGTCGGATCTTCGTCCGTGACCATGAAAAGTCATCGGGACAGTCATATGAACATCATATTAAAATTTGAAATAAAACCGATGGTCTGATCTCCGTAAATCTCAAACCGAAGATAAACTGTAAAACCGTTAATAGTAACGTCAAAACTGAAATTGACTATTTATCAACTTTTTCTAATATGACCAAGTTATATATCAAAACGCTCGTATGGATGCATAGATCATCGTCCAGATAATATAAACTCAAAATTTGGTCCGACGCGCCGCCACACGCGGCAGTCAGACTGCGGTCAACGCTGGTCAACCACATCCGATGCAAAAGTCGTCAACTACAAACTTCTTCAAAATGAAATTGTGAACAACTTTAATACCTGACTTTTTCGGAGATGAGGTCTAGATCGTCCTAGATCGGGCTTTGAAGTTGGATTAATCTCGGCTCTCTGATCAGTCTCCAGAATGAATCAGGGACGTCGAAACCTTGAACTCTTGATCTACTACTTTACACTCAAAATCGTGATGCAAGCCACATATGGGGATGATCAGGAGGAAGAGCACGTCACGAAAATGGGGTCGATCGGCCGAGATGATGCCGGAAAAGTGAGGATCCGGCTGGGTCACCTTTCGGTGACTGAGGTAGCTTCGATCCGAAGCTAGAGGCAGCGGCTGGCGAAACGGAGGGCAGGGAGCGGCTAGGTGCAAGGCGGCGATGCTGAAGGGCGCCGGGTCCGGCGGCGGCAAGGCCGGGAAGGCTTCGTTTCGGTCGGGTCGGGTCGGGTCGGCGGGTCTGCAAGCACAGTGACCAAGCCGCGCAAGAGAGAGAGAGACGGGGGCTGATGTGCAAAAAGGATTTTTTTCGTCCTTAATGACAAACTCAGATTTTTCATTCTATTTATAGAAAAATTCTAATTTTCAAATATTCATAACTTATTCATACGAACTCTGAATAATATGGTCCACATATGCACGAACTCGTATCGACGAGCTCTATAACTTTCATGAAGGAAGTTTTCCCAAATTTTGAACATATAAAAAGTCGATTTTCACGACCCCCTAAATAACGTTCGTTTTTGAAAATAAAATCATTCGAAACCAATTTTCTCAACCCACGACAATCCAAATAATCCCAAATATCATAATTCAACTAATATAACAATTATTGAATTACATAAATTGATTGTATGAAAATCTAGATCTTCACAATACTTATACTATTTGTTTTTGATACTCAAAGCTTGCATGCTTTTTTGAGAAGTTTGTTTGAGTCTAATTTTATTTTCTATCTTTCAGTTTCATACTAAAGTGGTCTAAATATCAATTAAGAGGTCTAAATGAAACACTCTAATTGGTTTTAGGTAAATCTTTTCTCAACGCCATTAATATAAGTAATTACAAAACCGAAATAAACCAAGGCCATAAACCTCATAAACCTACTCTAATTTTTTGTTTCGATACACCTTTTGTTTTTTTGCTTTTTGGAACAAAGGATTGACACCTTAAATTGGGACTAGATCAAGCATGCCATATAATGAGTTAAACTAAAGTGCAAACTTACCCTTTATTTCTATTTTTTAATTATTTTTTTTTCTGGTAAATCACATACTGAAAAAACCAAAAAGAAAAAAGAATTTACTAGACTAGACTATACTACACACATTAAATAGGTGATTTTCCTATTTAATACTTGCTGAGAGTTGAGACTGAAAAAATCACAAGGTGGGATACTGTCCATTTGATTATCCGACTGATCAAACTGCATTCTAATGTAGTGGTTTTGGAAGAGTTGGATTTGCTGGTTATTTAGGCTCCTAATCTCGGAAATGAAGGAAGGGTTTCATTCAATACTACTAATTTCGGTTAGAATATTTTTGTCTCAAGATTTTGTATGAAGATTTGTGGTCCTGATGTTAAGTACCCTTTCTTTCCTGCATTTAAAAAGAAAATTAAAACTAAAATTATAGTATACTGCTCAGTTCATCTTTGCCAGCCTTCATCTCCTCAAAAAATAAAATAAATAAATAAATCTTTACCAGCCATGCACACGCGAGTGGGGTGCTTGCACCCCTATCTTCATTGTAACTTTTAAATAACTACTGAATGAACTTTGTAGTTGTTCCATATATATGTAATGAAGCACAATATGCTTGTACTAATACAATATATATTTTTTTAAATCGATAGGCATACATGAACTTTATTCGAAAGAGCACTGATGGACTAAGCATTTTCTTCATTTTACATGTTTTTTCGGGAGGAATGGGAAGTTATGCAGAAATGAGAAAAAATAAATCATTCAAAGTCATTCCCTAATCCAATTAACAAACAGATAATGTTTGATATCAAACAACAAACAAAGATAGCAAAAACCCAGTGCGCTAGCAGCACTTAAGTACACATACTACTAGAATTTACCCCTTTAGTCACAAAATTATAGGTGACAAACTTTAAAATTGTGACCTATTATAAGAATGGGCCACAAAATTTCTAATTCCGTCACCCATACTTTTATGCTCTGGACCAACAATGTTCACCATTTATTGTGACGGAGGGGCTATAGTCAGTGTCGAAATTTTTTGACACTAGTCAGTTATTTTTTTTTTTTTGTTATTTCTTTTGAAGGGGCAAATACTAATCTCTTCTTCTGTTCTTCATTTCTAGATCTATCTCTCTATCTTGGCCGCAAGGCCTTTCTCTCTCTCTCTCTCTCTCTCTCTCTCTCTCTCTCTCTCTCTGCGCGCACTCCTACCACCGGAGACCTTGATCTCCGGCCAACAATTTCACGACACCCCCACCATCAAACGAACCAGAACCAAATTCCGATCAAAACCCGAGCCCAGCACCACCACGCATCGCCTCCGGCCTCCGCACGCATCCCTCAAAGCCATCACGGCGCTGCTTTCCAGTCTTCATCGGTTTCCGGCGACTCCTCACCACACCACCACCATTGGCGAGCTCAGAGGAAGCCCGTTATTAAAGCCCAGAAGTCTTGCTACCAACCCAACATCGGAGATCCGCATGCGCACCGTCGCCGGAGACGCCGAGTCTGGGCTTCTCCGTTCTCGCACCTCAAACCACTGCCATGAATGGAATCAACACCTCTCAATTGACCAAAACCCCGTGGCCTTAGCCTCTAGCTTGGACCACCGCAGCTCCTCCGCCGGATTTCCAGACCGCCTAATTAGGTATTTTCATACCTTTCTTTGGTGGAAGACCTCTATTTCGATTTGAATCGAAAAACCCTAATCATGTGTTGTAAATTGGGATTTTGTGTAAGGTTGTTAAATTAGGCATCTTGGAGATTTTGGAGGAAGTTGCTGTCCCGTTGGAAGCGGAAACGTGAATTGGGGAGTTTCTGGAACAATTGGTGTTTTGAAGGAGCGGAAGCCATGGTGTTAGTTTCGATAGAAATGGATTAAGGTGAGGAGTTGCATAGATTCTGTATTTGAAATTTTCCTTATATGTGTTAATGGGTTTTCAATTTTCTTTAATTTCAAGGGTACTATTGTCGGCAAAAGCTAGCATTGGTATTGAGAAATCAATCTTGCTCTCCCTTGTTTGCTACTTCTTCTCATGGACAAGGTAAGCTAGCCTTCAGAAAGTTATTTCAATTTTGTTCTTTTGTTTCTGAAATTGATCTAGTCGCAGATTTTGTTGTTGTTGTTGTTTTTGTGAGGTAACTACTGGTAGTTTATAAGTTTGTTGCTGTATATGTTTGCTAGTCTATGTTTTTCTTTTGGAGATTTTGGCAATGGGGTTGATTTGGGTGTGTGGGAACAGCCTCATGTACAAGTTGGGTTTTTCTGGGTTCTTTCAGTAAAGGAGATCTAGGGGGTTTGATTTTGGTTTGTACCTGCGAAGGCGGCTGAAGAGGGCTTTCAATCTCAATTTAAGGAAAGGTATTAATCCAAAAATTTTCCAAGAAGTTTGGATTCAAAGTTTCAAGCATTCAGATATATAGTCACCCATTTGGTTAGCTTTTTATGATCAAACCAGTGTGTGATGATTGATGCCAATACAGGCAAAGGTTGAAATGGTTGTGACAGAAGGAGATGAAGAAGGGAAGAAGATTGCAGCAATGGTGAAGGAGATTGAGGCTTCTGAGCTTGTTCTTGGACTCCATAATCACAGCTTTCTTTACATGTAAGTTTTGAACGGACATTGGTTAGCAAATTTGATTAGAATCATTGGGATAAGAATTCAGTGCATAATGACAGTCAGAGATGAGGTGAGTCCTGCTCTACAAGAAAGAACTAGTCAAAACTGACAGATAGGTTTAGGTGAATCAATTCACATTATTTACTAAACTCATAACAAACATTTTCTTTTCTTATTCTTGTTAATATATATGTATATTACATTTATATCAGTAAATCAATAACTAATTAGTGGTTAGAATGTACACTTTACTTAATAAGCTTTGAGGAAAGTTTCTGTTAATAGCATGGTTCATCTGAGTCACTGTGCATGTGACATATTGGTGATACAGGATAGCTACTCACAAGTTTTTAGGGCTCCATGTAGTAAATAGTTTGGGACATACATAGTATTGTTGGGTGACTCTAAAATATAGCATCTTCTTCAATGAATAAAAATACCTCTTTTGGCTATTGACAATGAATCATAGGCCAATTGATTCCAGAAAATGTGAGGCAGATCCCAGCTATTTACAGATAGAGGTAGGAGGAGTTTCTTTGTTTGTTCATTCATTTGATTCTTTGATTTTAACTGATGGTCCCCTTTTATTTTATCCTTCAAACCATATAATGTCTCAATGTTTGCAGACACATACATCTATATATTATAAGTTTAGGAGTTTAGGCAGACGAGTATATCTGTCCTCTCTTCTGGAATTAACATAGCTTTGGAATATTTCCTTGCTTTGCTTGAAATCTTTTTTGTCCTTATTGTACTGTTTATTTTAAACAAGTTAATATAATGTCTCATTTCAAAAAATGGCCTTAGTACTGATAATAAAAACATTTCCATGGAAGTTAAGACATTGTTTAAGGCTACATACTTATCATATAAAAAGATGCTACCGACTTCTTATGCATTACAATAAACATGCAGACTACAAATTCTTTCTTAATAATTTCCCCAAATATATAAGAACCTTGTCATTTACTACTTCAAATAATTAAGAAAAGATTGGGAATCTCATTTGAGGCAAGCTCTACTAAGGAAGCTGTATATATTCATTCCAGATACCGATTAAGATTTATATATGTGACCACAATATGGGAACAGAAAATGATATAACGGCAGTGTTTTTGTTCATCATCTGGTTTTGTATAGGTAGGCAATGGCTCAAGGCAACAATACTGCAAACAACTTCATGAATTGCAGAGTCCTACCCATCAAGTAATCATCTTCTTCACAATTAAGGATCAACAAGGCCAATGCTCCTACTGATCACAAAGTTTTCGGTACCTGATGTAACTTTTCAAGTTACAGTTTTTGTAAAGTACTTGCTGATAAGCATGTTAACATATATTTATGCTACTTATTTACTTGTGGTAAAGTGTTGATAATTATAATTATTAATTTAAAATTAATTTTCATATTCCCAAAATTGAAAATTGATATTTTATAAGTAGGCACGAAATTAATTTTCACCAATAGTATTGCATTCTTCGGCACCAAAATTTAAAAATGATTCAAAAATATATGGTGACAAACTATTTTTGTCACTAATAAAGTCAAATTTGGCGGCAAAAAAAAGGCGCAAAAATAAACTAAGGGTAAGATTTGAAAAGGAATGGGTGACGAAATATTAAAGATTGAGTGACCAATTTATTTCGTCACCCAAACCTATTTTAGTGATGAACATGAACTTAGCATCACGCACTATATGTGATAAAACTGATGACGAATTGTTTTGTCACCCATACTTATGGGTGACGAAATTTTAAGAATAGGTGACAAAAGTGGTTTGTCACTCATTGGGTAAATTCTAGTAGTATATATATGTGATGAAGGGGTTGTAATCGCCATTGTCCTACAAAAGAGAAAAGGCCGAGACTTCACTAGCAACCAATGAAAAGAAAGCAATGGAAGATCATCACCAGAATTCTTTGGACAACTAAAAATGTAATTAGCCTCAACTAGTATTACAGGTGCTCTATGCTTGGTTAATTTTCAAATATGCATTCAAATTGCATATCATCTAAAGATCACTGACAAAAGGAGCAAAGTGGCAAAACATGGTCTACATTCCTAATGCGGGCTAGGGGTTCATTATAGAATAAGAAGGGTGTACAAAGAAGCCAATAATTAGAAAACAATAGGATGATAGACAAACCATGCATATCATCTTTTACAAATCCAAATGAGCACAGACCAAGTTGCTTGGTGAGGCTAGATCTTGCCTTAGTTCACCAAAAAAAGAAACCAAAAGAGAGTATGAACAGGCAGTACTAAGATTTAATTAATGGAATCTAGAAAAACAATAAATCAAAGACAAAACTCTCTTATATATCAAAATTTGACTCACAATTCTGCGGAGGTTAGGCTCCAAAATTGAGGCAAGTCCTTGCAAGCTAACCACCTTCAGGGATTCCACAATCACACAGCATATAATACATATAAACAATAGACTCATAACATCTGACATTATGATTTTCAACAGACAAAACTCAATTATTACATATAATTGTGAATAATGGCAGGCTATATTACAAACAGGATCCAAATATATAAAAACTGTTTCAAATTGATTGCTCTGAGATATTGCTGCCTTTATATACCTGTTTATGACTATCCATTTGCAGACCTGCAGACCTATTTGAAAACTGAACTTAACCAAAAAGGCACAACAACAGTACAAACTGCAATAAACTCTGCCTGCATTGTGGATGTTGTCACTAAGGTTTGTTTCATGGTTTTCCAAGTAATAGCCCCTCCTGCAAGCATAAAAACATAACCACAAGTCGATTTCTTGGAATCAGGATAATTTCCTGCAAAGTCTGAGTCTGTGTATCCTACAAGCTTCAATTTTTCCACTTGTCTATATATAAGCATGTGGTTCTTAGTCCTCTGCAAGTACCTGAGTACTTTCTTTCCAGCTGCCCAGTGTTCATGATCTGGATTAGATTGAAACCTAGAAAGAATGCCAACTGCAAAAGATAAATCAGGCCTAGTGCAGACTTGAGCATACATGAGGCTTCCAACAAGCCTTGCATAAGGCTTGGACTCCATATCCACCTTTTTTACTTCATTCTTTGGACTTTGTTTCTTAGTGAGCTTATCTCCCTTAGACATTGGAACCTCCCCTGATGCACAAGTCTCCATGCCAAATCTTTTCAGAATTTTAGCAATATAGTTTTGCTATGATAAACCTAGCAAACCTTGTGCCCTGTCTCTTATAATTTCTATTCCTAGTACATATGATGCCTCACCTAAATCCTCCATGTCAAAATTGTTTGACAGAAAAGCTTTGGTTTCTTTATGTAGCTTTAAATTGCTACTGGCCAACAAAATGTCATCAACATAAAGTACCAGAAATATGAATTGGTTTTCAGATGTTTTGAGATAAACACACTCATCCACTAAATTCTCAGTGAATCCAAAAGAAGAAATCATAGAATTAAACTTTTTATACCATTGCCTAGAGGCCTGTTTTAAACCATAAACGGATTTCCTTAATTTGCAGACTAAGTCTTCTGTTCCTGGTTCTATAAACCCTTCAGGTTGCTTCATGTAAATAACCTCATCAAGTTCTCCATTCAAGAATGTAGCTTTGACATCTATCTGGTGTAGCTCCATGTCAAATTGAGCTACAAGTGCCATAATTATCCTAAAAGAGTCTTTGGCTGAAACTGGGGAAAAAGTTTCAGTAAAATCAATACCCTCATTCTGTGTGAAACCCTTGGCAACTAACCTAGCTTTATGTCTCTCAACATTCTCATTTGCCATTTGCATCTCTTTTGGTTTTAAACACCCATTTGTAGCAGCCTTTTGTTTGGGATCAGGTCTCACTAAATCCCAAACTGCATTTTTGTTCATGGAGTCAATCTCAGCGTCCATAGCTTGATTCCACTCATTTGACTGACTGCTTTCAATAGCTTGATTGAAAGTGACTGGATCATTGTCATCTGCAAGTTGGTTTCGTTGCTCTATGAAACCTTCTTAATTTGGGATTTTCATTTTGGCGTTGTTCTACAGGCTTATCTTGAGGTTCTACAGGCTGTCGTTGATCAAGTAAGGGTTTTGGGTTAGCTTGATCATCTGCAAAATGCATTTCTTGATCAACAAGTTGATCTTGTGCATTTTCAGTTTCTGGAACACTAATGGCTGCTTATGCATCATGAACTATAGGCAATATGCTTTCATAATTCTCATTATCCACGATTTCTTCAAATTCTGAAGATAAATCTTCAAAACTTGTGTTGTGAATTTTCTCATCCAAGAATATTACTTGATGTGTTTCAAAAATTCTTGGTGAGTGTTGAGCTGCAAAAAGTCTGTAACCCTTAGATTTTTCAGGGTAGCCTATAAAATAGCAGCTTATTGTTTTAGGATCAAGCTTGTTAATGTTTGGATTGTAAACTCTAGCTTCTGTAGGACATCCCCATACATGACAATGGTGGAGGCTAGGCTTTCTGCCACACCATAACTCCAAAGCAGTTTTCTCTATAGCTTTACTAGGTGTTCTATTGCAAACATAGTTTGTAGTTCTTAAGGCCTCACCCCATAAAAACCTAGGTAGACCTGTTGTGCACATCATGCTGCTGACCATATTTAAAAGTGTCCTATTCTTTCTCTCAGCCACACCATTCTGCTGAGGATTGTATGGTGTGGTATATTGAGCTTTAATGCCTTGTTCTTGTAGAAACAAGGCAAAAGGACCTTTCTGTTGTCCACTCTCTGTGTACTTTCCATAAAATTCACCACCTCTATCTGATCTAATAGTTTTGATTTTCTTTTCTAGTTGTTTTTCTACTTCAGCCTTAAATATCTGAAAAGCTTTAAGTGCTTAAGACTTCTCAGAAAGTAGATAAACATAACAATATCTAGAAAAGTGATTAATGCAAGTTATAAAATACACATTTCCACAGATTGTTTAAGTACTAAATGGACCACAAATGTCAGTGTGTATGAGCTCTAAAAGTGTTTGGCTTCTGTATGTAGTCTTTTTCCTTAAGTTGGTTATCTTTCCCTTAAAACATTCAACACAATCTTGCAAATCAGAGAAGTCTAGTTCATTCAAGATATTGTTTTCAACCAAAATTTTCAATCTCTCTTTTGATATGTGGTCGAGTATTCTATGCCATAAATATGCAGACTTGTCGTTGCTTTTAGTTCTTTTAACACTAGTTAAGGTGTTACTGGATGTGTTATTATTTTCAACAAGTGAAATTTCTTGTTGACTGTGTGAACAATTTAACTGCAGGTAATCATTCAATATAACACCAGAACCAATTTGAACTGAATCTTTAGAAATAATAATTCCATTATTGTCAATAAGAAGTCTACATCCAGATTTAACCAAAAAAGAAACTGAAATTAAATTCCTTCTCATAGAAGGTACATAAAAAACATTATCCAAAACTAACAACTTTCCTAAACCAAGATCTAATTTTAAGGTTCCAATAGCTTTGACTGCCACTCTCATGCCATTGCCTACGCACCTAGGTTCATTTCATCACTTCTTGGGACTCTCTTCCTTATGAATCCCTACAGAGAATTATTAATATATATGGGACTTCCTGAATCAATCCACCAAGTTTTTGGTTCAACATTAACTAAATTAATTTCTAAGGAAAATAGTGAGTTAGAAATATTACCCTTCTTGATCAACCAATTCTTTAATCTTGTGCAGCCTTTCTTCATGTGCCCTACTTTCTTACAAAAATAGCATTTGAATTTGAATGGTTTGTTTGCTTTAGCTGCTCCCGAGGTTGACCCTTTGGTGATGGATTTGGTAGGCTTAAGCTTTGATTGGTACTGGTTCTTCTTCTTAGGTTTCTCAACAAGATTCACTGAGGTACTTGGCTCTTTCTCCTTTCTAATCCTGTCTTCCTCATCTACACAAATAGCAATCAGATCTTTAAGACTCCATTTTTCCTTTTGAGCGTTATAGCTAGTCCTGAGTTGGCTAAAGCTATTAGGCAAGGAATGCAGTGCAGCATGCATTACGTGATCATCAGTGACCCCTATGTTGAGGTCCCTAAGTTGAGCATTAATCTCAATGAGCTTCATGATATGCTCTCTCACTTTTCCTGTGCCAGTGTACTTAAGCTCGTTAAATTCATTTGCCAATCTAGCAGCCTCAGCCTTATCACTCTCTCTGTACATAAGGCTTATGCCACTCTAGCAGCCATGGATTACCTATATGCATTCTTTGCCATCGTACATAAGCCTTATGCCACTCTTTAAAATACTTCTTCTCTTCATCTGTGCTTTCACTAGTAAGCAACTCAGGTTCATCCTTGGTTAAGCAAAGGTCCATGTTCTGGTTCATGGCTAGGTAAAAGTCCACTTGATTTCTCCACTTCTTGTAATTATAGCCAGTTAAGAGCTGAATAGTGTTCAAGGTTACAGTAGAGATTCCTAAAGAGCAAAACAAAAGAAAGTTTTGTGAGTTTTCAATCTGTAGGGTTCTTAAAATCTTATGTTTATGTTTTCTGTAACTTCAAGCAATATCAAAAACAAACAATTCAAATAGAAAACAAAAACCAAACACAAGCAATGTCACATACGAACAACCCTTTAACCAAAATTAATATCATGCAACACTTTTGAGTAGAAGAGATAATAATTTGAAGGTTCCAAATCAATAAGCCACATCTATTGAAAACAAGTTATCCAAAGAAAACAAATAACATTTTTAGACAAAAATTTGAATTCTAAGTATCCATATTTGAACCAATAGATATGCATATTGCTATTTGTATTCTAAAATCACACTGTACTACTTCTTTGGAAGCAAAATTATATGTATAATTTTAAAAACACAAGATACAATTTTCAAGTTTGCTAACTTAAGGCTTTCTGCAAGAATTAATGAAGAATGCTTTGTGCAATATGTTCACTCAAACCTACAGAAAACACAAACCAAAACGAGCTCAAGAACTTGATTTTCTATCAGGATCAGTGATCTTTATAAGAAACTAAGCTCTTTATACCTGAATTTTTTTTTTAACAATGCCTAAAGGTTTTTGGGAGATGTTCTGAATGCATTGTTATGTCACAAACCACAAATATAAAATTGAAGAATTTATTTCAAACATGCATATCAAATCACGAGCAGAAGCAATACAGATATCCAAACACAAAATTTCGATTCCACAAAAGCATACAAGAAATTTAAATTTCTTCCGGTCACCATCTACTCTAGCCTATGTGCACGCTAGGAATGCTACTAGGGTTCTTGTGCTCAATCAACAAAAAAAGATTGAATCAAAAACTAAGTTTTCTGTAAAAACCACAATTTTCCCAATTTTGCTGCAAAAAACTTTCGCGAAAGCATGAATTTAGAAACAGAAGGCAGCAAAAAGTCCTTATTGGCATCTTAATCAGGCAACACAGGGGTCTTGAATCCCTATAAGATGGTTTCATCTTGTGCATCTCCGATTCTAAATACCCAGAGAACAACCTCGCCTCATGTGACAATTATGATAACGGTCACTTTCTTTAGTTTCTGAAGGAGGTTTTGGGTCGGGTCTAGGCTCTGATCAACATATGTTGCTTCTTGGGCCAAAAGGGTTTTCTGAAGATGGCCAAAACGTGGCCGTTTAATTGTAAAGAAAATTTTTTTTTGTTTGTTTTGTTTGAAAACTTAAAACAATTTATGCTAAAATAATTTGTTGAAGAACAATTTTTGTGAGCCTAAGCTCTGATACCAATTGTAAAACTAAAAGACAAACAAGTTCTACATCATCCTTGAAGGATCAAATTGTACCATTGTTGTCCATAGCTGAAGCCATTTATGCAGCTTCAAGAATAAGGAGCAAAGCAAGGTTGAAGTTTTCTGTTATTCACCGATTATAGCTTCTGAATGGGTAGAACACAATGCTTGTAGAACAGTGGTGATAACAGGGACCCTAACCTCTTATTTATACAAGTACTAGTCTTAAGAATCCTCCTATAAAGGTTTTCCTTAAGGATCAAGTTATTTTAGTTGCATCAACAGGGGTCTGATCCAGCTGAACTCGGGATGTATCGGTCTGCCACTATCACTATCGGTCCCGATTATCTATAAAACGGACACAGGTCAAAGGGAAGACCGGGTGTACCGGCCTTCAACGCTCCGATGCCTAAGTCAGTTACGTTAGACAATAATGATAATGGAAACGATAGTAAGCAGTTACCTCTTTGGGGTTGCTGGAGATGATTCTAATGTAGGAGATTTGTGGGAGCCTAGTTCCGTTTCTTTTGGTGTGGGACGCTCAAGGTCCCGATATCTTCCTGGGGGGGGGGGGGGGGGGGGGGAGGGGCATCAGAATCCTCAGCGAAGAGCTTGTCATGCTTTGCTTATTGGTGATATGAGCCTGGTGCTTCCTATAATTGAGCTTAGGAGGTATATATACCAACAAGTCCCCTAAGTCCCCCAAGTCTCCAGTCAAGAGTTCTCTTGGGTGGGGAATTTATCCTTAGTGAGAGTATCGGAGGCTAGAGGCGAGTACGTGCCACATGGCTTCCGTACAGCCAGTACCCCACTAGTCCCCAAGTCCCCACATAAGAGGATTCTTGGCTGGGGTGAGGAGATGGTTCCATTAGTCCCTCTTATGTTGCTATCGTGAATCTGTGGAAGGGTATCGTGTGGCCCTTTGGTGCACGTCCTATGCCCTGGCAACACGTGTACTACTGTCAGCTGGGTTTCGTGGGTGAGAAGTATGGTGTGTTGGAGTTCGTAACGTGTAATAATGGTGCAAAGGTGAGGAGTCGAGGCTATGGCACATGACTTTTGCAATGTTCACAGATGTTGGACACGTGGTGAGATCTGGTGTTATCGACCTTGCACGTCCAACGGTCCCTGTACCTCTCGGGGGCCTTATATATGGGCAGAGGAGGGGAGTGGAGTGGAGACGTTTCACTATTTCTCTGTTTTTCTGGGTGTTGAGAGAGGAAGAGGGTAAAGTCTGGTCCTTTGTTGCTCAGAGGTGCTCCATCTTGTATTTGGTGTTCTGAATTTCTCGTAGTTATTGTCACCGTTTGCTGGAGGAGTAGACAGGTACGTCGTCTTTCTGATTTCCCTGTATCCTGTTTTGAGAGCGTGGGGTTGTGTGCTTGCATTGTGGGTTATTCGTCGGAGTGGTATTTGTCTGTGGGTTGTGGGTATTTCACGTTGGGTTTTTACGTCGGAGAGAGTGACGTTTTGGCTTACTTAGGTTTTTGGTTGTGACTCCGGCAAACCGTCGGGTTTTGAAATTTACAGAAGCGGGATTAGGAGAGTGAGGCGCTCTAAGTGATATGCTGGTTTGAAGTTGTGTTCGTGGTATGGCTCGGGAGAATGGTGGTCGGGGTAGCCGGGATGGCTCTACACGTGGTAGTGGTGGAGGCGCCGCTCGTGGGGGTGTGGCGGGCGTCTCCCATGGTGGTGGTGAGGGGGAGGGTGTGTCTCGTGGGGGTCCCATTGGTGCTTCCGAGGTGTTAGCGTGAGTGGTTCTCGCTGTCGTGGTGAGGGTATTTCTAGCGGAGATGGTGAGGGGTCGTCTCGCCGCGTTCCGAGTAGGATAAGTGATGTTGACAATTCCGACGATGTTGACGAGGGAGGTGTCTAAATTTTGGAGATTCTGCACTCGCCTGGTGGGAGGTTGCTCCTTGGAGAGACGCTGATTGATTAGCCTGGTCTGAGTATGACCATGGAGCAGATTAGCGATATGAGGGCGGCTTGAGGAATACCGGACACTGTTTTGTTGCACCCTTTGAGGGATGGCGAGTGCTTTAGTCACCCCGAGGTGGGATAGGAGTGTTTTTACGAGTACCAGCTCAAATGTGGGTTGTCGTTCCCGATACCGGAGCAACTCCAGTATCTGTTATCGTGTCTGAACTTATCGGTGGGGCAACCATCGCCGAATGCGTTAAGGCAAATAATGGGGGTATTGGTGTTTTGGAAGTTGAGCAAGTTGCTCTGTCCCAGTAACGGCGAGTTTAATTCTCTGTTTAAGCTGCAATACTCGACGAAGAGTGGCAATAATGATTGCGTGAACTTCAGGGCGCGGAGCAAGGTTGTTATCGAGGATCTACCCTCGAATATTTATTCTCGCTGAAGGAGTAGGCCTTGCATGGTTGGAAGTCGTTGGCAGAATCTAAACATGGTGCATCGGGCTCCGACCCGCTTCCAACCTATCTGTGAGTATCGTCCTTGCACGTGTAGTGAATTTTATTGCTTGCCATTGGTATGCTAATAGCATGTTTTTTTATCGTAGTGAGGTACGAAGTTGACCTGACCCCTCTAGAGCAAAGGCGTGTCGCGAGGGCACTGGGTGCGCTCTCGAGGGGGCAAATGGGGTTCTATCTCCTTTGCCGGCTTCTGGTGTATGAGCGATTTGAGCTGGGGAGGTGTCCTGGTGAAGCATTATTTGTTCATGTTTGTTGCTTTGATGCGTCGATATCTGTTTGGCTATGTTAGTGATGCATTGTTTTGCATCGGATATGTCGGGTGAGGCCCCGAGCAAGAGCAACGCTCCGTATGCTAATGTCTATCCGAATGTGATTATAGAAGGGTTGTTGCGCAGTTCGGAGACGGCGCTGCGAGTCGATGTGGACCTTCCAGATATTGTTTGTGTGACTGATCATTGGGTGAGTATGGTACTGCCCGATGACGTGTATCTGCGATCTCCAGATATTGTGTCAGAGTATCTTAATCAGCAAGCTGAGGAGGATGGTGTTGAGGAGAGTGTCGCTCAGGATGTTCAGGGTTCGTTCGAGATTCCCAGGTGTCGCGAGGGCCAGTTTGTGAGGTGTTGGAGGTGCCTGAGGACGTGATGGCGAGTGTCATTCTCCCGTGGTCTAAGAGGAGGTAAGGCTGTCCCCTCGTGTTCCAGCAGGAGGTGTGGAACATGGGGCCGCAGCTCGGTCAGTGGAGCCGACGGTGGAGGTGGAGATCTTTGTCGAAGAGCTGTTTGAAGAGGTTAAGCGTCGTCAGAGCGATACTAGTGCGAGGGCTCACTTGGTTTAGGATGCTGTGTTGGAGCAGCTAGATGCTGTTTTTGGTGGCGATATTGGTGCTCTTGTATCTCGGGAGGTTATCACTACCGATAGTGGCGAGGTTAAGGTGACTAGCTGGGCCGTTGGTGATGCAGTGGTCGAGGTTACCGAGGCTCAACTTGACCTTGAGGAGATTGATATTGGGAGTGCTCCGGACAATGAGGTTCCGGCCTCGATTGGTGAGGTGGATGGTAGCCAAGTGGTGGACACTTGTGCTCATACCGATGATGTTGGGTCGAGGAAGAGGACTGCCTCGCAGGTTCATCTTGGGAGCCCCTTATTGGTGTTAATGTGGATGCTTGTGGGGCTAAGAGGTCTACGAGTGGGGGCTCACGGGGTTCTCATGATGAAGTGGTTGGAGGTCTCGCGGTCACCCTGGGTGAAATTGGGGTGACAGATGGAGCCATTCTTCACATGGTGGCAGACTTGCATAATTACCATCTCGATCACAGCTGGGTGAACACTGAAGACCCGCACGTGGGGTATTGGGAGGCTCAAGAGAGGTTAATGAGGGTTCGTATCATCTCGTTATGTGTTATCGCTCGCTCTTTTTGTTCATTTCTCATGGTTATTATGTGTGGTATAAGCGGTAAACATGAACTATCATGCCTCTGCCGAATTGGTAGCCCACTTTGATAGGGAGATAGCCCGACGTTGGATCATAACCAGGTGGGGTATCAAGAGATCAGGCAGGTGATTGATGATTGGATCGCAAGGTAGATGGAGCTTGAGCGAGCGCTCGTTATGGAGGAGGCGAGGTGTCAGGAGGCCGAGGATTCTGTTGCTCCGTTGAGGGAGTCGAATCTGGACCTGACTGGTATATTGCACCAAGTGGAGTTTGGCTTGAAAGCCCTGGAGGAGGTTAGGGCTCGGGTTGAACCTATTGGGGAGCGTTTGCGAGAGTTGGAAGAGCAAGTTCAGGAGCGCGATGCCAAGTTGGAGCTTCACAGTGTAGCTTTGGATAGTTTGGCACCTTATCCTGATCGTGTGGTGGAGTTGGAGGGGTAGGTGGGTACTTTGCAGGGAGAGGTTGGTCGTTTAAGGTCCATTGAGACCCAGGTTAGCGAGAAGGATGCTCAGATTGAGCGCCTGAGGAAGGAGCTAAGCGAGCAATAGGCTCGGTCACATAACTTTGCTGATGAGGTGCTTCGGTTGCGTGCTGCTGTCGAGACACATTTTGACAAGCTTGGGCAAGCTAAACGAGATGGTGCTGATAAGGTAGTGGATCTCTATCTCTAGACAATTTCAGGAGAAGATAAATAAGGCGTTCTCGGATGGTGTGCTGCATTCGATTTATGACGGTATCGCCACTGGTTGGATCCACGAGAAGATGGTACAAGATATGCAGGCAAAGAAGGCGGCGTGATCTCAAGCGAGTGCCGCGAGTGGCGAACAGAATCCCGGCATTGTGATTCGTGAACCAGCAGCTGTGTCAGGGTTTCCTTCATGCTAGGTTGAAGATTAAGAGGTGGATGGTGGTGATATTACAGAGCGTGAGGAGGCTCGTGTTGGTGCTGAGGGCCCTCTGCGTGGTGAGAGTGCCAGTGAGTGAGATAGGGAACGGGGGCAAGACCAAGTGGGAGGTCAAGCAAGGTGTGCCTAGGGCGAGACTTGATTGTGCTTTGCTTATTTTTGGTGCCAGCGATAGGCTGTCGTTACTTGTAAATACTTTTGGCTTATTGGACTCATGATCGATTGGTTTGCCTTGTGGCTTGACGATTTTTGCATTGGAAATATGAAAGGTTTATTAGGGCGCCCGTTTTCTTGGCGATAGTCCCCGTGCATTGAATATATTTATTGCTTTGTCGATTTGTTACTCCGTCATTATTGCAGGTTATTAAGGTGACGCGACGGTTGGTCGATTTGGGCGGTGGGTTTCCTCTATAAATATGCAGAGGTAGGGAGATAGGATGCTCACTTTTTTCTCATGGCGTTTTCTTTGTTTTTCATTGTGCTTCTTCTCCTAATATCTTTTCTTCCTTTGGTTTGTGTTTCCAGAAATCTGGGCTTTATAGCTTAATCTCATCCTGGGTAATAGGCTTTATATCCTAATTTCACAAGGGCTCGGTTTCATCACCTGTTTGGGGATTGCGCAATCTATGCCCCTAAGAAACTGAAAACCTGTCCGAGTGAGAGACCCAAGGACTAAGATCACTGGAGGTGCGGCGGGCTACAACGATGGAGATCGGGGCGGTGATAAGGCGAAGAGTGGCGAGGCTCGAATTATGCCCCCTCTTCCTCACTGAGTTTTCGGCCATCTTATCAATCTTCCAATTCAGTTTCAGACTTCCTGGAAATCCAAAGAATCAGACTTGATCGGAGCGGGCCTGTACTAGACTCAAGGCGCAGGCAATGGTGGTTGCGTGTATATCGTGTGTTATGGATTTTAATGCCTCGTTTGCATAGTGTAAGTATAGCGTTTATCGCTTTTGTATAGCTATTGGCCACAAAGCTTGTAGTAAATTACCTTCTATTTTTTCGGAATAGCATGTGTATCGGCGTTCGTTGGTTTTGGCGTTTTTCTGTATTTGCATTTGACGGTGTTGGCGAATGTCTTGTGGTATTCCACTGGGGGAAATCTATTTTCGTTGGTGAGTATTGCGTGACCCTATCGTTCATGTTGATTGGCGAGTATTGTGTAAAAATTTCATGCACATGCGCTTCATTCGATGGTTGGCGATACTTGTTCAAGTACGTTTGATCGTAATTGATGACAAGGGTTTGCGAGCGGCAGCATCGTGCTACGTCAGCTAAACCGGCCGTGATCGATATCGTATTTATCTTAGGAGGCGTAGGTGATTGTGTCTTCCCTTATAGGAGATGGAGGCGATGTTGCATTTGTATCAGGAGATGGGCGGTTGCGCAAAATTTTTTATTTAGGAGACGTAGGCAATCGCGTAAGGGCCGTTGATTGGCGATGTTCGTTCATGTGCATTCATTTGTTCTCAATTGGACACACAGGGGTTTGCGGGGGACAGCGTCGTGCTGTGTCAGCTAAACCGGCCGTAAGTGATATCGCGTTTGTTATGGGGAGACATAGGCGATTTCCGTGAAATTCGTTCGTTAATTGGCGAGATTCATTCGTACACATTCAGTTGATCGCATTTGGTAACACAAGGGTTTACGAGGGACAACATTGCACTGTGTCAGCAAAACCGGCCGTAAGCGATATTGCGTTTGTTATCGGGAGATGTAGGCGATAATCGGGGGTTGCTATACAGCGTACTCGTGCCTATGGTGTGGTTGCGGTGACTGAAAAAGGTTGTGGCGATAGTAATATGATTTGTTTGACCGCGTTTTGGAGTCGGTGGCGATAGCAATTAGCATAAATTAAAATGACAAGATTTCATGTGGTGCTCAATGGCATATCATTAATCATTGCGCGTGTGAAGACCCGAAATTTAATTTAAATAAATTAAATGTAATTCAATATTTGTTCAATAATATGAATTATGAATTTTGGGATTGCTTCGTATGTCGTTGTGTGAGGAAAGGGGTTACAAACGAATTTTATTTTCGAAACGAACGTTATTTAGGAGGCGTGAAAATTGAATTTTTATAAGTTCGAAATTTGGAAAAACTTCCTTCATGAAAGTTGTAGAGCTCATCAATATGATCTCGTACATATGTGGAACGCAATATTCGGAGTTCGTATGAATAAGTTATGAATCCCTAATGGATCTGGAATCTGATCTAGCGACCGAGATTAATCAAACTGCAAAGCTCGATCTAGGATGATCTAGACCTTATCTCCGAAAAAGTCAGGTATTAAAGTTGTTCATAATTTCATTTTGAAGAAGTTTGTAGTTGACAACTTTTGCATCTGAGGTGGTTGACCGAGGTTGAGTTTATATTATCTGGACGATGATTTATGCATCCATACGAGCGTTTTGATGTATAACATGGTCATCTTAGAAAAAGTTGATAAATAGTGGATTACCTTATAATAGTATAAGCCCTTATCGGTAGTGAAGGAAGTGTGTTCCTGATCAAAGGGATCCATGGTGATTTGGTTGTAACCTGAGAAGGCGTCCATGAAGAGGAGGAGTTTGTGGCCCGCAGTGGAGTCAACTAGCTGATCGATCCTTGGCAGGGGGAAACTATCTTTCGGGCAATCCTTATTCAGGTCGGTGTAATCGACGCACATATGCCACTTGCCGTTGAGCTTCTTCATCATCCCTACGTTGGAAAGCCATATCAGATAAGATACTTCCCTGACAAAGCCGATGTCCTGGAGTTTCTTGACCACGTTTTGGATGGCCTTGTATTTTTCTTCTGTGAAGGCCCATAGTTTTTGCCTGACCTGGAGACATCGGGAGCAATGGTGAGCTTGTGGGTTAGCAGTTCTAGCGATATCCCTGGCATGTCGGCGTAGGACCAGGCGAATACCTCCTGCTTATGCTTGAGGAAGGCGATAAGCTCTCTTTGGAACTCTGGGTCTGTCTTGGAGCCGATCTTGACTTTGCGGTCTGGGTGTGTATCGATATAGGGACCGATAGCAGCTCCTCCAAGGCGTCTGATCTTGGGTGTTTAAGCTTGCACTTGTCTTCCTTCTTCTTGCTATGAGTATCATGTTCATCCGGAGTCTCGAGATCTTCCCTTGGGTCATCTGGCCTGTCGGAGGGAGAAGGCGAGTCCAAGGCTAAGAGAACCTCTCACCTACCGCGTTCTCTCGCGAAAGTCAATGAGTTGCATTGTCTCGCTAGCTACTGATCGGCTCGAACGGTGAGGATGCCTCCCGGGGTGGGTATTTTCATCATGATCATGTGTCCTACGATGAAGCATTGGAGTCCCCAAATGGCGTCTCGCCCTAAGATGACGTTGTAGGAGGAAGGACAATCGATAATGATGAAGTGTGTTGTCATGGTGGCGATAGTGTTGCCTTCTCTACGTGTGATTAGTAAGTTATCAGATCCCAGGGGCTGTGTGATTTCTCCCACGAAGCTGATCAATGGTTCATGATCTAGGGTGAGTTTCTTTTTATCTCACTACAAAGCATCATAGCAACTGCCGAACATGACTCTAACCGCGGTGCCGCTATCAACAAGGACCCGATGGCATCGATAGTGGTCGATGATCATGGTGATTAGGAATGGGTCGTTTTGATGCTGCTTGATGGCATCCTCATTTCGATTAAAAGTGATCAAGTCCCACTCCACCTGTGGGGTGCGGCAGCCGTGGCTTAGGGGGCATTGGCGCTTTTGTGCATGGTATGTCTCGGGTACCCGTGGTGCACCCTTGTATCGTGAGGATCTGGCCGTAAACTTCAATGGCGTTTGCCCCTGTAGCCGGGGTACGATACTGTGAAAGTTGGCCGCCTTGGATGAGGTGCTCGATGGCATTTTTTGATGCCCAGCAGATATTGGTGGGGTGGCTTGGTTCATTATGGTACGTACAATACTTGCCATTGTCGGCGGTTTGGCTTGACCAGGTTTTCGCCGTGGTGGGGTTGGGATGACGTCCTTGTGACTGTTCCAGATTTCTTCGTAGGTGGTGTAGATCTCGTATCGAGGTGCTTCCTGGCGCTGGTTATCTCTGTGTCGCGCGCCGTTGTATGGCGCCTCGCGGTATCGACTGCTGGAGGAGTTAAGCTTGGGCTTCTCGGGGCTTTTCCCGTATTGCTTATCCCTTCTGTCATTGTATCCTTTTCTCTCGCTCGGAGCTCTATCGAGCTGGGTGATCTTATCTCTGCTGTTGTCTCTGCCCCTGCTGTCGGCCGTCCCAATGGGGTTATTTACTTGTGGCACGTTTGAAGGGTAGGCGTTCGGCCAAAGGTGTTTTAATTTGTCTGTGTGCCTCTCTTATTACTTTTTTGTATCCCCCTGTTCCTCGGATACAATTTGATCCTTCTACGGCCAAATCTCAATTTGTGGAAAGCCTTCGATGGCTTCCCTATGAAAACATAAATTTTTATTTGGGTATAGACGGTATCTCTTTATTCTTCGTGATATTGACCACATTTCTGATCCCTATTTGCATTTTAGTGGGTTGGTCTGGTATGAGAAGTTACGGGAAACAAACTCAGCCTATGCAAACACAATGGCATCGTCTAGAAGGTCATCATATGTCGCGAGAGGATTGGTATTGATTTGCAGCATGAAGTACCCGGGTTGCAATGCTTGCTTGAATGTGGATATCGCGAGGGTTGGATCGAGGGAACGACATTGTGTGGCCTGCTTCTGCCAGTGGTGGATGAAGTCTCGTAGCCGCTAGTTCGATCGTTGCTTCAGCCTGAATAGGTCGGAGGTGGTGCGATAGGTGTTGCCGCAAAGGATGAATTGGCAAAGGAACTTGTCTCCGAGTTCTTGGAAGTTATCGATTGAGTTTGCAGGTAGGCTGAGAAACCAGCGTAAGGCCTCGTCTGTGAGTGTTTCCTCGAATGCGTGGCACGCCATTGCGTCTGTGTATCAGGTTCCTTGTAGGAGGGATTGGAGAACTTCCATGTGGTGGTATGGATCTAGGATGCCATTGTACTTCTTGATTTTGAAGGGTTTGGCACTTGTGGGTGTTTTTTGGCCTGTATTCGCGGAGTGAAAGGGCCCACCTTGCCTTGGAATCCTGCCGTTACCGGTTGCCAATTCAATTCGTGCTTGCAAGGAAGCGATAGTCTCGTTCATTTGTAGCAGTAGTCGAGTGTTGGGGTCTGGTAGAGGTACGTTGGCGTCTGTGCTTGTGCCCTGGGTCCCTAGTGGATTGGGTGCTAGCTAGGGTTTTGGCACCGTGCTGAGTTGTCCAAAGAAGAAGAGGGGAATTCAGGTAGATCACCTGAGGTACGGTACTAGTGCCACTTGGGTGTACAAGGATGCCTGCTCGGCCAGTGCCTGGGTCCGACGTGAGGACCGATCCTGGTGTCGGGACTCCATCAATGGTCGGCATCGGAGTTTCTTGCTAGCGGTTTCGATCCGTCACTTCCTCGTGTGAGACTTGACTCTGGAGCGCTTAACGTGGGATGCAATTCTGGTTGGTGATGTTTTCGATTGCTGCCTTCCCTGCCTCAGCCTGTGTACGCGTCTCCAGGAGGTCGCGCATGACGATTTCGAGTGTTCTTGTTGGATTGGTTGTCATGATCGAGCGTGTCTCGGTCAGAGGGCTCTGGAATTAGAGGGTGCATTGGACCTCTCGCGTCGCGGTCTCCTTGGCTGGACCATTGTCGCTGGTATCTGGAGTGCTAGAGGACATTGGCTATGTGGTGCCTCGCCGGCAAGGAATGGAGGGAGTCCTTCTGGCGCCAAATGCCCTCTAGAGCGCTTGAAAAAAAATGACAAAGTGATGGGGTCCCGTACGTTATGCTACCTCCATCACCTCTATGCCCGGCTGAGATAGCCTCGTCCTTGTTTTGTTTCTGTTAACTATTCATAAAAAAATAGTGAGTACTCGGAATATAGTTCTTTTTTACGTCTTAATATATACCTGCTCTGTACAATCGCCACGGACATCGTATAAGCCTTCCAAGAGTTGGACCCAATCAGTACACGAGCACAGTAGCCGAAATCAAAAAGAGCGGAAATAAAAAATAATTAAATGAAAAATCAAAGGCAAAAGGAGAAAAAAATGGGTGCAACACAAGGACTTCCCAGGAGATCACCCATCCTAGTACTGCTCTCGCCCAAGCATGCTTCACTTACGAGTTCTAATGAGATCCGGTGCATTATTGCTGGTATGATTGCACCCGTTAGTGTATGCAGAATCAATTTATGTAAAGGTTTCATCTCACTTCTCTAGAGCGCTTGAAAAAATTGACAAAGTGATAGGGTCCCATATGTTAGGCCACCTCCTTCACCTCAATGCCCGGCTAAGGTAGCCCCGTCCTTGTTCTTTTTATGTTAACTATTCAAAAAAAAAAAAAGTGAGCAGTCGGAATATAATTCTTTGGTCGAACAGAGCCCAAGAGCCCCAAGGCCCAAGCCCAATCTCTTTGACGTCTTAATATATACATGCTATGTACAATCGCCACGAACATCGTATAAGCCTTCCAAGATTTGGACCCAATCAGTACACGAGCAAAGCAGCCGAAATCAAAAGGAGTGCAAATCGAAAATAATTAAATGAAGAATCAAAGGCAAAAGGAGAAAAAAAAGGGGTGCAACATGAGGACTTCCCATAAGGTCACCCATCCTAGTATTGCTCTCGCCCAAGCAAGCTGGACTTCAGAGTTCTGATGGAATCCGGTGCATTATTGCTAGTATGATCGTGCCCGTAAGTGTATGCAGAATCAATTTATGCAAAGGTTTCATCTCACTTCTCTAGAGCGCTTGAAAAAAATGACAAAGTGATGGGGTCCTGTACGTTACGCCACCTTCATCACCTCCATGCTCGGCAAAAGTAGCGCCATCCTTGTTCTTTTTCTATTAACTATTCTTAAAAAAAAAAATAGTGAGTAGTCGGAATATAATCCTTTTGTCGAACAGAGCCCAAGAGCCCCAAGTCCCAATGCCAATCTTTTTGACGTCTTAATATATACATGCTCTGTACAATCGCCATGGACATCGTATAAACCTTCCAAGAGTTGGACAGAATCGGTACACGAATAAAGCAGCCGAAATCAAAAGGAGCGGAAATCAAAAATAATTAAATGAAAAATCAAAGGCAAAAGGAGAAAAAAAGCAGTGCAGTTCGAGGACTTCCCAGGAGGTCACCCATTCTAGTACTGGTCTAACCCAAGCAAGCTTAACTTCGAAGTTCTGAGGGGATCCTGTGCAATTTTGGAGCTATGATCGCACCCATTAGTGTGTGCAGAATTAATTTATGTGAAGGCTTCATCTCACTTCTCTAAAGCGCTTGAAAAAAAAATGACAAAGTGATGGGGTACCGTATGTTATGCCACCTCCATCACCTCCATGCCCGGCTAAGATAGCACCGCCCTTGTTCTGCTTCTGTTAAATATTCGTAAAAAAAAATAAATAGTGAGTAGTCGGAATATAAATCTTTGGTCGAACAGAGCCCCAAGGCCCAAGGCCAATTTTTTTGACGTATTAATATATACCTGCTCTGTACAATCGCCACGAACATCGCATAAGCCTTCCAAAAATTTGGACCGAATCGGTACACGAGCAAAGCAGCCGAAATTAAAAGGAGCGGAGATCATAAATAATTAAATGAAAAATTAAAGGCAAAAGGAGAAAAAAAAGGGCTGCAACATGAGTACTTCCCAGGATGTCACCGATCCTAGTACTGCTCTAACCCAAGCTAGCTTAAATTCGGAGTTCTGATGGGATCCGATGCATTTTTGCGGGTATGATCGCACCTGTTATTGTGTGCAGAATCAATTTATGTAAAGGCTTCATCTCACTTCTCTAGTGCGCTTGAAAAAAAACGACAAAGTGATAGGGTCCCGTACGTTACGCCATCTCCATGCCCGGCTAAGGTAATCCCGTCCTTGTTCTATTTCTGTTAACTATTCATAAAAAAAAAAAAAAAAAATAGTGAGTGGTCTAACAGAGCTCAAGAGCCCCAAGTCCTAAGGCCAATCTTTTTGATGTCTTAATATATACAAGCTCTGTACAATCGCCACGGACATCGCATAAGCCTTACAAGAGCAGGACCGAATCGGTACAGGAGCAAAGCAGCCGAAATCAAAAGGAGCGGAAATGAAAAATAATTAAATGAAGGATCAAAGGCAAAAGGAGGGAAAAAAAAAAAGGTGCAACACGAGGGCTTCCCAGGATGTCACCTGTCCTAGTACTGCTCTCGCCCAAGCAAGCTTAACTTCGGAGTTCTGATGGGATCCGATGCACTATTGCTGGTATGATCGCACCCGTTAGTCTGTGCAGAATCAATTTATCTAAAGGCTTCATCTCACTTCTCTAGAGCGCTTGAAAAAAAAACGACAAAGTGATGGAGTCCCGTACGTTACGCCACTTCCGTCACCTCCATGGCCGGCTAAGGTAGCCCCGTCTTTGTTCTGTTTCTGTTAACTATTCATACAAAAAAACAGTCGGAATATAAATCTTTGGTCGAACAGAGCCCAAGAGCCCCACGGCCCAAGGCTAATCTTTTTGACGTCTTAATATATACCTGCTCTATACAATCACCACAGACAGCGGATAAGCCTTCCAAGAGCACCCGTTAGTCTGTGCTGAATCAATTTATCTAGAGGCTTCATCTCACTTCTCTAGAGCGCTTGAAAAAAAAATGACAAAGTGATGGGGTCCCTTACGTTACGCCACCTCCATCACCTCCATGCCCGGCTAAGGTAGCCCCGTCCTTGTTCTGTTTCTGTTAACTATTCATAAAAAAATAGTCGAAATATAATTCTTTGGTCGAATAGAGCCCAAGAGCCCCAAGGCCAATCTTTTTGACGTCTTAATGTATACCTGCTCTGTACAATCGCCACAGACATCACATAAGCCTTCCAAGAGCTGGACCGAATCGGTACACGAGCAAAGCAGCCGAAATCGAAAGGAGCGGAAATCAAGAATAATTAAATGAACAATCAAAGGCAAAAGGAGAAAAAAAAATAAAAAGGTGCAACACGAGGGCTTCCCAGGAGGTCACCCATCCTAGTACTGCTCTCGCCTAAGTAAGCTTAAATTCGGATTTCTGATGGGATCCGGTGCATTATTGTTGGTATGATCGCACCCGTTAGTCTTTGCAGAATCAATTTATCTAAAGACTTCATCTCACTTCTCTAGAGCGCTTGAAAAAAAAAACGATAAAGTGATGGGGTCCCGTACGTTACGCCACCTCCATCACCTCCATGCCCGGCTAAGGTAGCCCCGTCCTTGTTCTGTTTCTGTTAACTATTCATAAAAAAACAGTCGGAATATAATTCTTTGGTCGAACAGAGCCCAAGAGC
The DNA here is from genome assembly GCA_025331145.1 of Rosa persica. Lineage (NCBI taxonomy): Eukaryota > Viridiplantae > Streptophyta > Magnoliopsida > Rosales > Rosaceae > Rosa > Rosa persica. The sequence continues at coordinate 36,739,293 of WFKR01000003.1, read as the reverse complement.
CCCAAGGCCCAAGACCAATCTTTTTGACGTCTTAATATATACCTGCTCTGTACAATCGCCACGGACATCGCATGAGCCTTCCAAGAGCTGGACCGAATCGGTACACGAGCAAAGTAGTTGAAATCAAAAGGAGCGGAAATCAAAAATAATTAAATGAAGAATCAAAGGCAAAAGGAGAAAAAAAATATAAAAAAAGTGTGCAACACTAAGGCTTCCCAGGAGGTCACCCATCCTAGTACTGCTCTCGCCCAAGCAAGCTTAATTTTGGAGTTCTTATGGGATGTGGTGCATTATTGCTGGTATAATCGCACCCATGAGTGTGTGCAGAATCAAATTATCTAAAAGCTTCATCTCACTTCTCTAGACCGCTTGAAAAAAACGACAAAGTGATGGGGTCCCGTACATTACGCCACCTCCATCACCTCCATGCCCGGCTAAGGTAGCCCCGTCTTTGTTCTGTTTCTGTTAACTATTCATAAAAAAAAATAGTCGGAATATAATTCTTTAGTCGAACAGAGCCCAAGAGCCCCAAGGCCCATGGCTAATCTTTTTGACTTCTTAATATATACCTGCTCTGTATAATCGCCACAGACATCGCATAAACCTTCTAAGAGGTGGGCCGAATCGGCACACGAGCAAAGCTGCTGAAATCAAAAGGAGCGGAAATCAAAAATAATTAAATGAAGAATCAAAGGCAAAAGGAGAGAAAAAAAAAAGGTGCAACACGAGGGCTTCCCAGGAGGTCACCCATCCTAGTACTGCTCTCTTCCAAGCAAGTTTAACTTCGGAGTTCGGATGGGATCTGGTGCATTATTGCTGGTATGATCGCACCCATGAGTGTGTGCAGAATCAATTTATCTAAAAGCTGCATCTCACTTCTCTAGAGCGCTTGGAAAAAAACGACAACGTGATGGGGTCCCGTACGTTACGCCACCTCCATCACCTCCATGCCGGCTAAGGTAGCCCCGTCCTTGTTCTGTTTCTGTTAACTATTCATAAAAAAAATAATCGGAATATAATTCTTTGGACGAACAGAGCCCAAGAGCCCCAAGGCCCAAAGCCAATCTTTTTGACGTCTTAATATATACCTACTCTGTACAATCGCCACGGACATCGCATAAGCCTTCCAAGAGCTGGACTGAATCAGTACACGAGCAAAGCAGCCGAAATCAAAAGGAGCGGAAATCAAAAATAATTAAATGTAGAATCAAAGGCACAAGGAGATAAAAAAAGGGTGCAACACGAGGGCTTCCCAGGAGGTCACCCATCCTAGTACTGCTCTTGCCCAATTAAGCTTAAATTCGGAGTTCTGATGGGATCTGGTGCATTATTGCTGGTATGATCGCACCCGTCAGTCTGTGTAGAATCAATTTATCTAAATGCTTCATCTCACTTCTCTAGAGCGCTTGAAAAAAAAACGACAAAGTGATGGGGTCCCGTGCGTTACGCCACCTCCATCACCTCCATGCCCGGCAATGGTAGCCCCATCCTTGTTCTGTTTCTGTTAACTATTCATAAAAAAAATAGTCGGAATATAATTCTTTGGTCGAATAGAGCCCAAGAGCCCCAAGACCCAAAGCCAATCTTTTTGACGTCTTAATATGTACATGCTCTGTACAATCGCCGGATATCGCATAAGCCTTTCAAGAGTTGGACCGAATCGGTACACGAGCCGCTTACTCCCTTATGTTGTATTTTTCTTCTTATAAGGATAAGGAGGAAAACTATTTTTTCAAGTGTGGAACTCGTAAAGTTATGGCGAGTATTGTTTCCTCGCCCCCGAGTGTGTGTAATTCTTATGCAGTTGCGACTTTGCGACAAAAGATAGGACAAGCAAAATTGTAATCTTTATTCCTCTCTTTTTGTGTAGATTTTAAGATATGGATGAAGTTATCCTACTAGGGATCTAGGTATAATAATCAACGATTCCAAGCTTCCACTCGGCTAATCTTTCTAGCATCCTAAATGAAAGCTAATCAGCTTCCATTGATCTATTAAAATTTCAATTCCGAACCCATGCTTGTTTAAGGGATCACTAACCTACACAACCATTAGAACTGCTTAGACAGCAAGATTTGAAGCCTCCTACCAAATTAAGTTCAGAGTTTTAGTTCAATGCCCGGGATGTTTGAGTTGAGTTTGTACAGGAGCTGTTGTGTCTCTTTTTTTTATATATTTTTTAACAGCTTATGACTGCTAATTTGATTTTCTGGTAATTACTTCACATAAAATGATTAATAATGATGTTCAAAGCTTGAAACTCTGGAGGATAATAACGAACTCGGTGACATGAAAAAGAGAGTATTTTCAGTTGTTGACACCTTCAGGTGTTCAAATACCTTACTTATCTTTTTAAAGAAGGAACAAGTAGAAAACTGATTCTTCTGGTACCAAAAATTCTAGAACTGTTATGAAGAGGTTGATTATTATGCTCTCATATTACAAAGTAACGTATCATAGCAAAGTAACAAAATTGTCTTCCATCGCCTTCACATCAGGTATGGGATGGTGTCACCAACTAAGTAGCTATACAGATTATCTCCCACTCCAGATAGGAAGAAAAAGCAGCAAAAAGGCTGGTGACACTACGAAAAAGAATTCATTTGGCTTCAGTAGTTATCTTAGGCAATGCCCCTATTACTAGAGGTTGTATCCCGGAGTGGAATACTGGTTAAAATCAACATTATGTTTGGAGAAAGAGCTACAAAACTAAAGTCACAATTGGGCCAGATTGTACGCGATGGCCAGAGGATTCCACCAACATTAATTGATTGGAAGGCTATTGGACACGATGTGAAAGAGGGAATATGGAAAGAGGTTCAGGTATACATGAACATGTTACTGATAAATGTTAGGACTACATATTTTAAGCAAAACAGTTAGAAATTGCTTAATTATATGTGCTTATTTATTCAAGGATGGTGACAAGTTATTGATAGATCTCCTTTATGTGACTTGTAACAAAAATTGGTTGATGTTCGAGAATGATATAAACTCATGTGTCTTAGATGTTGCAATACTCTGTGGAAGGATCACAAGAGCAAAACCAAACTTAATTACTTTGAGAAAAACAAAGAAAATCCAAATATGAGCTCTCTAAGTCCTCCACATATTATAGCAGTGCCATGGAGTGCGCTCATGGCCTATTGTAGTAGTGAGGACGCAAAGGTAGAAGTGCTGAAGCATCCATAATTAGATTGTGCTAAAAAGATTGACACTAACATGATGATTTTAGAATTGATTTTGCAGATGATAGCAACACAAAATTCAATCAATCAGGAGCAACGTGGACCAGTTCATAGTACTGGTTGAAAACATTTCGGTCAGAAATGTATAGAAACTGCATAGAAGAGAAAAAGTGTGATGTGCGACATCATGTATCGTTTTCACTCTTTCCCATAAAAGAAAAAAAAATATTGAGAAGCTATCAGTTACCATGAAAACAATAGGAACTGCATAGAAACAGTACGAGTTACAGAACAATTAAAACATATTGTCAAAAAAAAAAATGTAAAAGTGTAAATCTATATATTAGAATTCCAAAATGGCTAATTCCATGATTATATGGCATATATCGCGACGGCACCACTGGTTCTTACTGATTCAACAAACATCCTCAAAATTTTACATTTAAGGGGAGTTTGAATCTCCCAACCGCTCCTAATATCAATCATTTGAGGTAAAAGAAATTACAACAATGTGTCCAGGTCCCTTTTAAAGAGATGGACTTGTTACACAGAATAAACAAGACACAAAATTTGAGAAATCTCATGAACAAAATACCTCCTTTATAGGTTGAGATCATTCAAAAAAAATCAAGATCCTCATAGCACCAGGGTGCCACCAGTCAAAAAGAATAAAGGAACAAGAGATTTGGGATTTTCTGATGTGTTTTTTAACAAGAGATTTGGGATTTTCTAATGTGTTTTTTACCTTCTCCAAGAACGAGTATATATAAAAGATACACCAAGACCTATTAGGAAACTAATTACAACAGAATAATCCTAATAATACACAATATTCACAATCCTAATTACATGGCATGACTCACGCCAATACTCCCCCTCAAGTTGGTGCATATAGATCACGGATGCCCAACTTGTCAAGTGAGTCACATAAAGCTTTACTCAAGAGAGCCTTTGTAAGAATATCTGCCAATTGTTCTTCAGTAGGAACGAAGGGAAACATAATGACCTGCCCATCCAGCTTCTCTTTAATGAAGTGTCGATCTACCTCTATATGCTTCGTGCGATCATGTTGAACAGGATTGTGAGCAATTTCAATTGCAGCTTTATTATCACAATAAAGTGGCATAGCCTTTTTCTGCCTAAACCCCAAATCCCTCAACAAATTTCTCAACCACAACATCTCACACAGTCCTCGGGCCATTCATCTATACTCTGCTTCTGCACTAGAACGAGCCACCACCTTCTGTTTCTTGCTCTTCCAAGTAACCAAGTTACCACCCACAAACGTGAAGTAGCCCGAAGTAGACCTGCGGTCTGTAATATAACCTGCCCAGTCCGCGTCTGTTTACCCGAAAACATCCAAGTGACTGTGTTTTGAAAAGAGTAATCCCTTCCCTGGAGCAGACTTTAAATACCGCAAAATACGAAATACAGCATCCATATGAGTCTTACTGGGATTATGCATAAACTGACTCACCACACTAACTGCATAGGCTAAATCTGGTCTAGTGTGGGATAAATAAATCAACCGGCCAACTAACCTCTGGTATCTTGCTTTATTCGTAGGCATTTGATCCAAATACTCTACTAACCGATGGTTTTGCTCAATAGGAGTATCAACAAGTTGACAGTCAAGCATACCTGTTTCTGCCAGCAAGTCGAGAACATACTTCCTCTGACTCAACATAATACAATCATTTCCACGAGCAACTTCAATTCCCAAGAAATATTTCAAATTACCCAAAACTTTCATCTCAAATTCAGAAGATAACTGACCTTGTAACCTTTGAATCTCCTCAAAGTCATCACCTGTCACAACCATGTCATCAACATAAATAATCAAGGCAGCCACTTACCACACCGATGTTTAAGGAACAAGGTGTGATCTGAATTGCTCTGCCGGTACCCAATTTTCTTCATGAACTTGGTGAACCTGCCAAACCAAGCTCTGGGAGACCATAAAGAGATTTTTTCAATTTGCACACCACCTGCTCTCCAGTAGAAGTACCATATCCAGGAGGCAAATCCATATAAACCTCTTCATGCAGATCACCATGCAAGAATGCATTCTTAACATCAAACTGTTGTAACGGCCAATCAAGATTAGCAGCTAACGAAAGAAGTACCCGAATTGTGTTAATTTTGGCCACTGGAGCAAATGTCTCATCATAATCCACGCCATACTTCTGAGTATAGCCTTTAGCCACTAGTCTTGCCTTGTACCTGTCCACCGATCCATCCGAATTATGTTTTACGGTATACACCCACCGACAACCAACTGTCTTCTTCCCGGGTGGTAATGATATTAACTCCCACGTACAATTCTTCTCAAGAGCATCCATTTCGACTGTCATTGTTTGCATCCACTTCTCATCCCTCATTGCATCCTGCACTTTACTAGGGAGAGACACAGAAGATAATTGATTCACAAAGGCTACATACGGTTTAGACAGCCTATGGGTCGACACATAATTAGCAACGGGGTATTTAGCTTTTGCACTTAGAGTAGGTTCATAGTGTTTCGGGGGCTGACCACGGGTGGAACGACTAGGCAGAGTTTTGGTGGGAGCAATATCTGACACAGAAGAAGGAACACTAGCTGACACAAAAGGAGTATTAGATAAAGAAGGATTAGAACATACCTCGGGTGATGATTGAGCAGGTGAGACCGCTGAAGGAGAGGGAGAGACAGAAGAACTATTCAAAACGGCATTGGCAGCATCGGGAATTTCATCAGAAACAGAATCGGAAATTTCCTCTCAGGCAGACCGGTTGGACTGATCCGGTCGACTGGTGGGTAGCTGACTGCCCAAATTCTCTTCTCCAGTCGGTAGGCTGCTGTCCTCTTTTTCAAGTTCCGTTCCCAAACACTCCAGCCTTGAGAACTCAGATTCTAGTCTCTTGCCCGCTAAACAAATCTTCATAATAACAAGACTTCTCCCCCTGACTAGGAGTCACAAGAGGGAAAAAATAACATGCATCTTCACTGAACGTAACATCCATGGTGACATAAAACTTTTGGGATTGAGGATGATAACATTTGTAACCTTTCTGATGAGAACCATACCCCACAAACACACACTTAAGGGCTCTAGCATCCAACTTTGACCTCTGATTCTTATACAGATGAACATAAGCAATACAACCAAAGACACGAGCAGGAAGAGTATTAGAAGATGGAATAGAAACGTAGTTAGACAGGACCTCAAGTGGGACATAACCTTGAAGAGGGGCAGACGGAAGACGATTGATTAGATGAGAAGCACACAAAACGGCCTCTCCCCAAAGATACTTAGGCATGTTAGCACTAAGTAGAAGAGACCGAGCCATGTCCAGAAGATGACTATTTTTTCGTTCAGACACCCCATTTTGCTCAGGTGTCTGTGGACATGAAGTTTGATGTATTATGCCATGGTGTTGGAAATATTCATGAAAAGAATGATTGACAAACTCACCCCCATTATCGAAACGAAAAACCTTAACATGAGCATCATATTGAGTATGAACAAGCTTATGGAATGCTGTAAAAGCAGAGAAAACAGAATCTTTGGACTTAAGTAAAACCACCCAAGATAATCGAGTAAAGTCATCAATGAATAACACAAAATATCGCATTCCAGAAAGGGTAGAATGTTTAGAAGGCCCCCATACATCTGAATGAATTAACTCAAAAGGCATAGTACTAGAATGAAAACTCGAAGGATAACTAGACCTATGACTCTTAGCCAAAGCACAAGTTTCACAATGCAAGCTAGACTCACTAACTCCCAGAAACAACGAAGGCATGGACTTCTTCATAATTCCAAAATATGGATGACCCAAACGCCTGTGCCACAACCATAGCTCACTCAATCTGTCAGAATTCAATGTCAGGGCCAAAGGCTGTTCCGGTACTTGTGTTGGCTCTGCGTACATGCAATCCAAGTGAAACAGTCTTCCCCTCAGGTCTCCCTTACCCATGATCACCCTGGTGCACAAATTCTGAAAAATAACATACATTGGATAAAAGGTTACAGAGCACTTATTTTGTGACCCCAACTGGGATACAGACAAAAGATGGTGAGACAATGAGGGTACATAAAGCACATCATGCAATACAATGGATGGTGTAACCTGAACAGACCTAATACCTAAGACAGGAAAAGACGCATCATTCGCATTAGAGACATGGGATATAGAAAGAGATGACATAGACATAAAGAAGGACTTATCATAGGTCATATGGTCAGACGCACCAGAATCAATTATCCATGTATCACTACCAGTAAAGTCAGAAACATGTAAAGCAACACCAATTTTACCTCGAGTTAAGGAAACATTACCCTTTGAGGGATCTTGCCCTGCAATGCCGTAGAAGTCAGGTTCTGGCACCAATTGGACTGCTGCTTTGCCTCTTTGACCACCACCACGTCCTCCACGTCCTCCAGTATTATTGCCTCCTCTCCAACCAGAGTTGTTGTAATTAAACCTTCACAACTTAGGGCATTAATTCTTGAAATGGCCAACTTCCTTGCAATAGTTGCAAGTCATTTGGTTATAATTCTGATTCTGCTGATATCCCTGATTCCGTGGTTGATATTGACTCTTAGATGGAACTAGGGTAGAATTCCCAATCTGAGGTGGAGGTGTAGCATGGATTGCTAAACCAGAAATTTCAGTATGAAGGTTCTGAGCGGCAGCCTTATTACCTTCATCTCTTCGGATATAGGCAAAAGCTTGTTCCAATGTAGGTGGAGTTGCAAGACGCAATAACTCATTCTTTGCCCCTTCAAAGTGAGGATCCAGGCCAGCAAGAAAAATATGGACACGCATCTTGTCCTGCTCAGTCCGATAGGAATTAATATTAGCTTCACAAGTCATAGGATTAGGGTTTCGCTGATCAAGCTCCTGCCAAATTGTCTTCAAATTCGCATAAAAGGTTGCAACAGGCTGTCCACTCTGAGTTATTTTGAAAGCTTTGACATTCAATTCATGAACACGAGCAAAGTCACTCCCATCATAATATGTAGCAGCAACAGAATCCCAAATTGCTTTAGGAGAATCATAGTTAGCAAATAATCTCATTACCTCCGGAGACATAGCCTTGAGAAGAATTCCCATCACATTAGTATTTGCAGTATCCCATTCATCGTCTTTTGGTCCTGCAGCAGGTCTTGCTGCACTACCGGTAACATAACCACTTTCCAATCCCCTGAATATGGATCTTCATAAGCCTCTGCCATAACTGATAATTGGTGCCATCGAGCTTTACACCAAAACTTGAATTATCTGTCACATTCTGAACAATCACAACCTCACGGGCCACAGAGTTAGCCCCTCCACTCTGAGATCCTCCATTATTCCCATCGGTAATAATCAAATCCACCATCTTTTTTTTTTCTTCAAATACCCAAATTAACAAACCACAAACCAATTGTTGATGGAAGCGGTCAGTCCCTAAGTGCAGATGTGTAGAATGGACTTGATGTGCAGAACGTAGCTCAAGGGATGCTTTGGACCAAAAAGTAGACCAAAGGAAGGATTGATATCCTGATGATTGATATATATATCAATTAGTGTGGATAATTGATATATTGATGTTCCAAATACCAAACGTACAACCAAGGTATGATTGAAGCAAACTAACCAAGAATAAATCAAAGGGACCAATAATCAAACGAAAGGGCCAGCGACCAAAGAAACAAAAAGAACAAGAGCAAATTGATTTTTTTTTTTTTTCCTCCGAAGCGGAAACTGAATAATACCTACACCGAGTCCGAATGGATCTCGGCTCTGATACAAAGTCAAAAAGAACAAAGGGACAAGAGATTTGAGATTTTCTGATGTGTTTTTTACCTTCTCCAAGAACGGAGTATATATACAAGATACACCAAGACCTATTAGGAAACTAATTACAACATAATAATCCTAATAATACACAATATTCACAATCCTAATTACATGGCATGACTCATGCCAATACCACCTGTCTGTTCATAAAAATTAAACAGAAGCTGCTTGACCTTTGCTATCCAAGAAAGCAGCTCTAGGACCTCTGAAACATCAACAGAACTTTAGTCACCGTTCTCGACAACATGGTTACTGTTCAATGGTTGATCATATGCATTCTTACTAAGAATAAGCCTTAACTGAAGGTAACTCACATATGCTGTCAATTGTGAGAACTTTGCTTTAATAGCATTGTCTGAAACCACAATCAGAATCAAGGAAATATTCAGATAGTATAGTACGAAGTGATAACAATCAATATAATTGAATGCTCATTCTAAAACAGCACCGACTAATTTCCCAAACTTGGTTCCTTTCCGTCAAATATGAAGTGTTGCTAACAAAAAATTAGCCTCTGCTGCATTTGTTAAGTTGGAATCAGTACTTGTAATTTAATAAATATTTTGTTCTTTGAAATACTTCTACACAAGAAGGCTGTTCTCTAGTCAAATAATGACTTTCCATTGTACCCTTAAAAAGGGGAGGCTAAAAGAAAAAGAATATGGAAACTAATAGTACCCGAGATCAAAATTTACCAGATTCTGGATTCAACTTTGGGGAAAGACCATATAGTGCATATTTGGCATAGGCTAGTATCCTGACTCTTTGTGAAGCGCCCAACTTACTAGCAATAGACCCCAATAGTCCGCTGAATATAGAGAGAAAGATACAAGAGTAAAGGATGTGAAAATTATCACAGCATCTTATAAAGAGAGCTGAGGTTGTGCTCATAGCTTAGTAAGCTTACTCTGTACGCAATATTGTGAGGAAGTCAGATGGCAAAGATTCCATAAATGAAGATATGTCCTCCATCTTTAGGGACTGCAGCTCTTGCTTTAATTTCCTTCTCTCTTTAGACCTTTCCCAAGAGCCGATATACTGCAAGACAGGGTAAAAATGTCATTAATTTGCTCATGCAATCTGTCAACATGTTGTACTGGCTCAAGCTTTTGGAATCGTGATAAACCAACAAACATAATCATATTGAATATATGTATATGAACACACACACACACACACATTTGGCTACAATATTGCAGGATATATTGATTATGAAGATATAAAAACATATGAAAAAAGTGCATCTGACAAGTGCATCCATGAATACACACAATCATTAGATAGATAGATAGATAGAGAGTTTGCAAGGTTGAAATTATAAATGATGGTGAATACAGAGATACTTTGCATTATTCAAAATATCACCGAAATCATGGATACTTATACTGATTACAAAACACATGGTAAATTATTGGTAACTTCAGATGCACAAATTGTCAAACTGCGGACTTCTAGTGAAAATTTCTTATTTGGCTGAAAATTTACAGAAGTGGCATATGAGAAGACCCATACATGAGATATGCTTCAAAAGAGGAGGTCCTGTACTTTTTCATCTTCTCTGCAGTACATGTTATTGTATAAAACAGTGTGTGAATTGACCAAAGTCAGCAAACATCTTTTTACACTACCCATGTGCTTACAAATTTGGGATGGAGCGAATTATTGTTAAATTGTAAAAACTGCTATCCCTTGTTGACTGAGGTGTTTCTATGGCTAAGGGCTAAGAGGAGATGTGTTATCCTGGTGTTCGCTGCTGGTCTCTATTTGTGTAGTGTGAATATGAGGGAATAACAAAACTTGCAATGGGAAGAGTTCCATTTTATTTTGTGAGGGTCTTTGTCTAAAGTGCTGTAAATCTATCTGCACAACTGAATGAAAGATTTATTCTAGGTAAGGTTCGCCATCATCTCTCCTCTCTCTTACTGTTCCTCTTATGTTATACTCCTAAAAACATTTGAGGGGAATAGACATATGGAGTTCCTTGCTTCCTTTGGGCTTCCTTGTCTAAAGAATTTAAGGGTGGTGTTCCCTTTTGTTTGATTGATCTTGATTAACTGATTGGGTTGCTAGTTTGAATAAATAATGTTTTTCTGTTTTGGTTGATGCCAAGTCTAGCGGCTTTGCTCCTTCTTGCGGAGTGTTTCAGATGGACCTCTTGTCCATCTTGTCCTGTAATTTCCTTCTCCTTTTATAATAGTATATTCGTCTTCCTTAAGAAAAAGGTTAAACCCTATAACTTAACCTTTAATCACCATGCATCCCTACAATCAAGATAAGCCCTTTTGTTACAGATGATAAATTTTTACATCCTAGGGTAGGTCATCTGAAATGCCAATCTCTATTATAGAGAGGTTTACATATGTCATGCCACAACGGCACAACCTAAGTGGAAACGATAAACTTGGACCTCCTCGTTGGGCTCTGATATTAGAATATTAGATGCATGCCAAGTAGACTGTATACCTAAGTGACGTTCAAGTGAATACCATATACCATAGAATGTAACCAAAGTTTGAGTGTATGTGGTGGGATGGTAAAGCTTTGGTCTTATATAAAAGAGGTTAAGAGTTCGAGTCTCATCAAAGGTGGGAATGGGATAGGGTTTTAAAAAAAAAAAACAAAAAACAAAAAAAAAAACCATAGTTTAAGAATTTAAACATGCTCAGGATGCAAATCAAATTCACTTTATTAGATTAAATGATTTGATTTTTATATTTTATAGTTTGAATGGTATTCATGTATCATTTCAAACTTTAATTTAAATGGTCACATTCAGGTAAACCTAAAAAGATGAAGGTAATTTATATTTCTAGAGCAGAATTTGTTTGTCTCTCGTATTGTTAATCACTAATTCAAGTAAACTAACAAATAAAAACAATCACCTATTCACCTGTCAACAGTTCTTCCTGTAAAAATGAACGGAAAGTATTTAGAATACTTTGCAACACCAAACTGCTCTCCCAAATGCTGCAACCTTTTTGAGTCGAGAAGAATTAGAGCCGTCCAGAGCTGACAGTAGTCCAACCTAAATTTATCATTGAGTTGTTTGTATATTCCATGATCTAGAAAAATACATGAATTTGGAACACAAAAAGTCATATGAGATGCACAACAATACAAGCAATTTCAACAATGACAACCACATGCAACCTTATAAAACCATCAAGCACATATATGAAAAGTTTAATACCGTGCCAACAATTCCATAAAAAAAATTCGCATTTCACCACTACTAAATTATGTAAATTAGACCAAACAAACTTCACTGCAAAACTAATATTTTTCTTCTTCTTAATATATCTATTTCTTTGTTTGGAAGAATGTGTAGTTGGGTGGGTGGGGGTTCCAATTGATTGCCTTGAGCTATATGCCTATTGTATTGGAAGCCATGTTGATTATCTCCCTTGATTGTAGAAAACCTTGGGAGGAGAGGGTCTTCCGTAATTCTCCTCTTGAAGTCCAGTAATGCCAGGTGATCCGATTCATTTCCAGCAGTTGGTAGTGCTGCAGATTCAAGACTACCGGTGTTCATGCCCAAGAGAACGACCCCAAGAATCAATTTCCACAAATTCTAGGAGGGGGTCGTCCGGACCCTGTCGTACGGTATAATAAGTCCGCAATGAGTGTCACCTTTTTCTTTTTCGACAGTGTTCGCAGGTGATGCATTTTGCCAGAAGGAGATGGTGCACTGCTTACTCCTCTTCGGAATTGTTGTCATTTTGGGGACTTGGCATTAGGTGTCACAGGGTCAGATTTTTCTTTTTGACTTTACTTACTTGTTCTCATTCTGTGGTGACTCATGAGAATTAAAAACTCATCTTAGAGTCCTTGCATGCAACACAGCTAATAGTTGAGCGCATTTCAAGCAGTAAATTGCAACATTTTTGTATTGCCTACAATGTAAATGTCATGATGAAAAAGTTTGACCAAAATGTCAGGTTCACTTATTGGATGGTTGCATTTTTGTATCACTAATGCTGGTGTTGTTTTTATATGCATGTTTTCTCTTATTCTTGCGGAGTTGACTACAAAAATGTTAAGTACACAGAAATGAAAAAGAAATAGACTCAAGTAAGATTAAAATGAACTAGATAAGGGAAACGTATTAAAATAAATTGCGAAAAATGCAACAAAATATGTTAAGAAGTCTAATCAAGCATCCTTGAAACTAGCCTTAATAGTAAGTTGATACACCATTACTTTAAATTGGGCTTTGGCTATGTTATATGCGGCTTCGCTTTCTTTGACTTTGCTCCACTTTTGTTTGAGGCTCTTGATTTGTTCATCGTTGAGCCACTTGATATCAAATAGGTCACCATTTAAAAACTCCTGCAAACTAGGAATAGTAACTCTGTCATCAACATAATCATCATTATGATATTCCTCTGGAGCAGCTGTATTAGCATCACCTTCAACTTGCAGCTCTTCCACATTGTCAGTATTGAAATTCACATCTACAGTTGCTTCAATTGGAGTTGGAGTTCGAGCCGGATCAGCCAACGACTTGACTTTCTTCTTCCTCGACGAGTTGTCTTTCTCGTTCAGTAATCTTTTCGGATTCAATGTTCTTGAAGTATCACGATTAGCAGCAGCCATAGATATATATGATATCAACTGAATTTCGCACGCTAAAGACTCAACAATATGTTTTAAGGTTGGTAGGGTTGATTGGTTACATGGTACCATGCATAGTATGTATATATAGTGAGAATCTTGACATCGAAAACATCAAAAAAAATTATTGAGATACATTTTGTATTTATGTATATCTTTGTAATCAAAACCATATCTCTTTCTGCTAAAATATTGATCGTAATCATCCCATAGAAATACCTAAACCAATCAACACCTATATTTTCTCAAACTAGGAAAGAGATCTCTATCACAATCATATCTAAAGATATGATATAATCATAATAGCAATTCTTCTTCTCCGAATTTCACGTTTCTTCTAAAAAAAAAAAAAACAAAAATCACATTTCTAGATGAGAAATGATTTTCTTGTTTGGTATTTGAGTTAAGGAACAATTCATACGGATTGTGTCTCTAACAAAATCAAAACTATATCTCTCCTACTTTAGAATCAAAGTAGATGATAAATTCTTAAAAAAAAAAAAGTAAGAAGATAAATCTATTCACAATTATAACCTTATTAGTATGGTAATATTGGTATTACTCTTACGTGAAAAATTTGTCTCAAAATTCAGCAGCCTTTAATGCTTTAATTTTGACTAGTGTATTGTCATAATTGGAATGCTATGTTACCAAGTCACAATGTTGCGACTTGCGACAGCTGTGAAGGGTTACATAATCCTACACAATCACAGTAAGTCACATTGATACAATTACAGTTGCGAAGGCTATGTAGTCACTGAAGTGTAGAAGTTTCAACTGTAGTTCTTCTCAATATCTTTAGTGGACTTTACTCTATGTACATACAATTAATTAATTACTTGGATTTAAAAAGTAAGTAAATAACAGAGTAATATAGTTAATAGTTACCTAATTACTTGGATTTTCCGAAATATCATAGTCCGTGACAATATTTCTCAATAGGTAAAGACACTTTACTAGCATTGTTAATGAGCTAGCTCTAACCTTTCATTTAGGTCTTACTTAATGCTGGTGTGCTGTAATGCAAACAATTTTGCTACGCTTCATTCTCGGTTTCTTAGGTTCCTCTGACAATGTCAGCTTCCAACCAACACACTTTCAATTCTAAAGAAAGCAAGGTGCAGCCGAATGAGCACCCGGGGCTGATATTGTTATGGATCGATACAGAGTTTGTTAACATTTCCGAAAGTATAATTTGTTAACATTTCCGAAAGTATAATCCGGGAAATTACGAGTAGTACTAAACCTTGAATGGTATTTTTTTTTTTTTTTGGTTCTACTAGTGTCGGATTATTAATTGGTTTCTTGTAACTTATTTTTATGATATTATTACTTGTGTTACTTTACGGTCACTAAGGCCCCGTTTGGGATGGCAAGAAATCATGGGTATATAATGAAAATTAATTTTATTTTTCATTTAGATGTGGTGTTTGGTTGTAATTAAATATTGAAAAGGAAATAAAAAATGAGATCCGACTGTAAATTGATTCCCTCATAAAGTCTGAATAAGATTACCTAGTCATGGGTGATATTTTAATTCAATTTCTCACTGTCAAAAGAAAAATTGTATAATTATCCCTTTAATTTTTTTTTTATTCATCCGCCAATAGTTCTTATTAGTTGATGTCATATTATTTTAAGTAAAAAAACATTAATGAGAATTATAATTTTATATTTCATTCTTATGACTGACCAAATACTATAATAGAAACTGAAAATTAATTGTAGAATTTAACTTTTCAGTAATGTTCTAAATAGCTACATAGAAATATCAAAACATATTCCATTCTACACCGATCTAGAAAGGAAAATAAATCATTTTTCTATTTTTTACATTCCTATTAACCAAACGGAACTTAAGGGGTGTAGTTTAATTCTGACG
The DNA here is from genome assembly GCA_025331145.1 of Rosa persica. NCBI lineage: Eukaryota > Viridiplantae > Streptophyta > Magnoliopsida > Rosales > Rosaceae > Rosa > Rosa persica. The sequence goes on along the minus strand of WFKR01000003.1, from coordinate 36,723,780 downwards.
TAGTCCATAAAAAATGAATCATTATTTAATATTACCTGCTTTTTAGTTTATTAGGTACCTTTTCATTGAAAAACCCATTTTGGTTTTAATGGAAATGCTTCATAACTAGAAGTTTTTGTTTTTCTGAAAGGTTCATAAGTAGAAGTTAATTAAGACAAAATTGGGAGTTGAGCCACAAAGACATAACTACTGTGTGTGAAATTAGGTATGAGTACAACACAAGGAAAATCCAATCACAATGACCAGATTAGTTTATTCCTTAAATATTTTAGCAAAAATACATATTAGAACATATAGTGCAAGCTGCAAAGTATGGAGTCATCGGAAAAAAAAAAAAAAAAAACTGCAGAGTATGGAGTATGGACTGAGGTAAAGATCAAGATGCCGCCACTGCTGCATTTGAGGGCGTCTCCGAAACAATGAGACTTGTTCCTTGAGCTTCTTTTATCTGCCTCATGATATCTGCCTTTTTTTCAACAAGTGCTTCTATTTTGCCATTAATCTCCTCTAGCTTCTGTTTCAGCTTTCCGACGTCGTTGCACTTTTCTTTCTTATCAACCTTTCGTTTCTTCTCGCCTTTGTCCTTCTTTTCTTTACTTTCCTTGACCACATCTTTCTGCTTCTCCTCCTCCGACTCTTTGACATCTTCTATTTCAATCTCCCTGGAACCAACTTCGGCCTTCATCTTCTCCGCATCCTCTGCATTTTTCTGTTTCTCCTTCCTCTCCTCCTCGTCCATCTTCTCTTCGTTTTCATCATTATCCCCGTCTTTCTTCTTTTTTTCGTCCTTGCCTTTCTTATTTTTCTTCTTCTTCTTCCCTTCTTTTTCATTGTCATCATATTTTTCCTTACCCTTTTTCTTCTCCTTTTTCCCTTCCTTTTCTTCATTGTCTTCATCCTCATTATCCCCATCCTCCTCTTCTTTATTTTTACCCTTCTTTTTCTTTTCTTTCTGCTCTTTCTTATCTTTCACCTTCTTTTTCTCTTCTTTCTGGTCATCGCTTTCTTCATCTACCTTGAGCTTGTTCTTCTTTATCTTCTTCTCTTCATTTTTGTCCAGCTCTTCCTCTGTGTGCTTAGAATCATCCTTAACACTCGATTTTTCATCTTTGCATTCTATCTCTTCTTCTTCTTCTTCTTCATCTAACCCTTTACCTTTGTTCTTCTTCTCTTTTTTGTCTTTCTTCTTTTTCTCTTTTTGATCCCTCTCTCCATCATCTTCGGAGCCCCCACTATCTTTGCTCTTTTTCTTCTTCTTCTTCTTTCCTTGTTTATCCTTGTCCTTCTTTTTATCTTTGTTCTCTGTCTTCTTCAACTCTTCATCTTCTTCTTTCTCTTTTTCCTTGTTCGTTTTCGTGTCTTTCTCCCCCTCCTTCTCCTTATACTTTGGCTTCAGTTTTTCCATCGACTTGGTCTTTATTTCAAGTTCCTTCTCAGTCTTTTCCTCCTTGGAGTCACCTAGTTCTGCATCCTTGGTCTTGATCACTAAATGGAGTTCTTCCTTGTTAACCTTCTCTTCTCCTTTCCATTCAACTTTGTCTTCCATCTTCAGATGCTGAAAGTTCCTTTTTTACAATCTGATATTTCCTAAAAACAAACGTAAAAATAAAATAAATTTAGTAGCACACACATTTGCTAAGATTTATTGAATATGAAATTGCAGACATGAACAAGATAGGTTGATACAGAAAGAAATACTAAATTGACCACATATGACAATTATGCTCCTAGGATACAAACAACGCATACTTTAGCAATCTAAGAATTATACTTGTGTATAAATTCTGCTTCTTTTGATGATTCAAGCCAATTAAAACTTATATTTCTTCATTGTTCCAGACCAAAATAAATGGAAGTAAGAAGGCAAGCAATAACAGTGGAAAAATGGTAGCTCCAGGCAAAATGTAAGCCCGGTAGACATTTGACTAAAAGGATGTGAATGCCTTTCAGCAATCTCTACATAGGGAACAGCAACAAAAGTAAAGAGATGAAGTGAATGCTTTTCAGATCGAAACATAGAAAATTAAACTAGAAATCAAAGTGCTCAACCTCAAACTAGTCAAAGAAACGATGTCTAAGAGAAACATATCCATCTATTTACTAAACATGAAGCTTACCCAGTGAGGATTGGCCACTGGAGCTCAGATTTGAAACAAAGCCCAATTAGTTTCATATCAAAATTGAACTCCCAATCTAATTAACAATTCTCCTAGAAGTTATGAAACTGAAACTGAACTAGGATCATTAATATTAATATTCTCAATGGGTGTGCAACAGAACAGATTTTCATTTCCTATTCATAATCAGTTAATCACAAAGATAGAGACAAAGAGAAAGAAAAATGACATTTACCTGAAAGAAACTGACCGGGTTTGCTGTGAGTCCTTGGTTGGGTTGGGTGTGAGAGAGATCGAGCTGCTGTTACACTATATGAGGCAGAAGCATTTATAAAGGTCTCTCTCTGGACTCTGGACTCTGGGTATCGTCATTAGCATTGATCACGGGAGCTGGCAGCCACCTGTCCACGTTATAGTTCAACACGGCACCCACAGATAACTCACACGGCGCACCGCGCAAACCTTCTTCCCTCTTCTGTGGGCTCCCCCTCAACCTCTTTTCTTCCCCACTAAGTCTTAGACGTGTGCAACAGTTTTTATTTTATTTTATTTTATTTTATTTTATTTTTAGAATTTAGAATCTGTGCAAGTTTTATTGTTTATGAACACGTCATTTGTAGTTAACGAAGGGGCATTCACGTCAATTTCATGTTCATGGTAAATGAGTTTTGAGCCAACTCCATCTCACGTGCCACTCAGTAGGCCTCATCTTCTTTTTCGAAGACTCCGTGTCTGATATTTTACGAGTTTGGAAAAGGTGGAGAAAGGGTTTGGGAAGACGAAATCGGTGGCGTTGAGTGGATGAAGAAGGTGTAGACAGGAGCTCATGTTTTTTTTTATACAAGACAGGAGCTCATGTTGGTTTTCAAGCTATCCAATGCATTAAGTTCAGGTTGAATTTCACCAGAAAGATTGTTGTTATTGAGTATCAATGCAAGAAGCTGAAAACAACCAACGAGGCAACAATGTTTAATGGTATTAAACCTAATAATGAGTTGTGTGAGAGATCAATCACTCGTAGATAGGTTAAGTTTCCAATCCTCGCTAGAATTTCCCCAACAAGAAGGTTGTGTGATAGAAACAGTGCTAGCTTGCAGGCTCTTCAGTTATGTAATCTTCAATGGGATTTCACCAGACAAACCATTGTGAGACAAATCAAGAAGAACAAGCCTAATCTGCGCCAACAATGATCCACTCGATCAACCACAATGTCTTCATTTTTACCAAGACTATAACACAATTTTTCAATCCAACATTAATATTATGAAGATAACTTTTCATGACCATTTCTCGTATATTATACCTTACAAGAATTCAAGGAACTTATCTTTACAATTAGTTTTCGAAACAGTTAAATATAAAATTTAATTAAAATTCAATTAAGTTAAAGTCTACGAATAATCAATAGTTTTTAAAAAAGACTTAGCACTTTCTGCTAGGGTTTGGAGAGTGGCGGCTCTCATGTTTCCGTCGCGCTCTATACTTGCTCCATTCTCGGAGATTTTTTCAGCCTTCGGCCTCTATTTTTTTTATCCTTGTTGTTGTTGTCAAAGGTAAGGGGATAGTTTTGGGTGGGAATTGTGAACGGTGGCTGTAGTTACCTGATGATGGTCGTCCTAACATGGGTAGTTCGCTGGCCGTCACAGATGCAGTGGTTGTGGGGGATTATGGGATCCGGGTGATACTGCTTTTTATCCCGGAGATCTAGGTGGCTTGTGGCTTGGGCTCCGGTGAAGGCAACGACGCTTTGTGCAGGTGGTGGGAGATCAGGTTCGATCATTGCTTGACTAGATTGCTTATTGCTAGGGTTGTTTCAGCAGGTTTGGTGGTCAGATTTCTATGACAAACTAGAGGCAGGAGTTCACGCCGGTGATGAAGGATCGCACATCGGGTTTGGAATCGGAGCATGAGGGTCCAGATTTGGGATCTGGGCAGGCTGTGGCCTTGGGTTCCTATTCGCTCTTGACTTTGGGCTTGGATTCTGGCCCACTTTCATTGTTGGGCTAGGGTTCTGGCCCACTATGATTGTTGAGTTGCTTTTTATTTTTTGGTTTGGCTTGGGGCCTCCATTTGTTACTGGTATTGGATACGGGACCCCGAGTTATGGTATCTGTTCGTGAAAGATCGTCTGCCAACATGACCATATTCTGACACCGTTGGCCGACTTCTATCTTTAGGTGGGAGAGTGCCCTCATTCCGGCGCCAAATTGGTTTTTGTCAATATGTGAGTTGGAGTTGCATGGGTAGTCAAACCACCGACTATTTAAATCACTACAAGGTTGCAATCTGTAGTGTAAAATCAGCGTTGCATTTCGACGTTGTTGGTCTTGCTTCATTAATTCTTTGTATTTTAGATGCAATTTCCGCATTTTTTCCTTTCACATTGTTTATTTAGGGTGGAATTTAGGTGGCTCAAACCCAAGCTGCCACTCTCAATACTTTGTGCCTTGGCCAACGATCCACCTTTCAAATTCATCAATATTGTCTTTCAGTTTTAAATTAAACAAAGTTGAAACTGGTTTCTTCTGGAGTTTTATTGATTCATCTTCGCCTACTGTTTCAACAAAAGTATGCCCATTAGAATCTGCAAGATCAAATTTAAAAGCACAACATTGATTAAATTTGGTGAGATCTTATCCAGATTCGAGAATCACAATCTCAATTCAATTCGCCTCTTCAGATTTCAGAGTGTGAAATCTAGGACTGATCCTGTCAAGTAAGACATAAATTGTAATTTTGGTTCTAAATACACTTCGTATTTTCCTAAAAAATAAAACTTTTTTTTTGAATTAATGCAAAAAGCCACTATATTGATCACAAATCAGAATGAACATCACATACCCTCCCGCTACCAATTAGGGGTAGACAAGAAGTTGTGCTAGTACCCACAGTGTTACATAGAAACTAGGCCACTTATTTGACATTAAATACATTCTAAATAGCATGAATCTTCCTTCGGTCCTACTTCATAAGATCCGCTAGAAGCACAAAAAGTGCATTGGTCCCTAAAAAGACTTAGGGAATTATTGGAAGTAAACAAAGCTATTAACATAATGCAAGCCTCAAGCAACTAGAACCAATTTATTCAGGACCAAAAGGGAACAGCCCAAGGACACCATCACCCAAGCCCTAGCAAACCAACCCAAACCGGCCCAAGTTGTCTTCTACTGCACGTGCCGCAGCCCCCCACCATCTCTTCTGGCGCCACCATCACTGCTGCTACCCGAAGCCCTGTCACACCAATTTCGACCACCATGAAACTCCAAAACGCCTGAAAATTGTGTAACCCGAGACGCCACTCCTTGAGATTACGCAGACACCAGACCTATGCAGTTCACCGAGGGCCTCCATCGTCGTCACCGACCCCAGATTCACAGCAGCCAACCCACAAAAATGAAGATGCCACACTGCACCGCCACAAATGTAGAGATGCGGCCCCAAACCGCCGCCGAGACAAAATCTGGCAAAACTACGAGCACGCCATCCAAAAAACCGGCACCTTGGAGCTTGCCTTTAGATTTCCCGTCCGGCAGCAACACAAAGAAGCCTGCTCGACATCGTGCGCCGCCTGAAGAAGGCGAAATTGCAGAAGGAGTTGGTCACAGAACGAGAAGCTCTCTGTCGCTCTCTCTCTAGGGTTTTATCTCTCTCCTATAAAGACAGTTTCGTCGGTCAATAAAAAAAAAATCAAACTTAAGATTACAATAGCAGTAAATAACTCACATAGTTCGAATGAGAAACTATTCTTATATAATTTGTCATTACGTAAATGCGGAGTTTACATACGCTTTGCATAATGGTCACAGTACTACATTAATGACTTTTTAATACTTTATCAACTGCATTAATGACTTCTTAATACTCCTTGCCAAGATGTCAGAAGACATCAACCATCTTGATTCCACTTGGATAATTCCATCTCCTCAAGTCAGACATGGACACTAATGTGGCACTCGATAATGTTTTCGTACATGCATAATGAAAATAAGGTGAAAATGTGCTCGGCGACTTATTCTTAAAAATGTGAAAGAAAAAAAAATGTTACATATACTTTAGAGAAAATGATGTAAAAATAAAAATGATATTGTGAAGTGTTGGTTGTGTTTTCTTTATTGAATAGACAGGCTCTGCTGTTGAACCTAAAACAGGGATGATGTGATGAATGTTCTCTACTTAAATTCAAGAATAGAAAGTTGGAGTTGTTTCCCCATCAAATAAAGTACGTAATAAGCAAATGAAAAAGAAAAGTTAAAAAAAAAAAAAATGAAGAAAAGAAAAAAAAAGAAAAAGAAAATCCATGGCTTGACGTTCTCTGATCTGTCCTCGCTTCTCTGTTACAACTTTTCCAACACAAGAACCACATTGTTTGGTTTCTCTTTCTCTTTCGTTTCGTTGGTTTCCCTTTCGCTCTCTCCTGCAATCCCCGAGTAAGTGACCTGGTCTGGTCTTTTCTGAACTAAACCAGGTCCTCACGAAGGGAACGGGAGAGAGAGAGAGAGAGCGAGCGAGCTTTTATTCTCAATTTTCCGTTTGTGTTTTCAGCTACGTCTCCACAATGAACGACCTCCTCAAGGTAATCAATTCTCCATTCCTTGTTTGTTTTGATTTTGGAGGTTTTTCTTCTGCTTTTGTCCTGATCCGGGGATCTGCGTTTTTATTTATTAAATCAGAATTTTGGATTTTTTGTTTCTTTCTGTTTTGGCTTGTGAGTTAGGGATCCTGGGATTTGTTTGTTTAGTTCATTGGAGCTGGAACCACACGATCAAAGCGTTGTTTGTAGGCTGGCAAGGAAACCAAACAGACTACATTGCTGTTTCATTAATAGCTTTAGCTTAACATGTTTCTCAATTATATTGGACGTTACTTCCTGTTTCGAATTATGGTGTGGGTTTCCTTTCAATGCTGTTATATTCGTTACTTGGAGAAACTCGATGAGTTCAAAAGATTAAACAACCAGACATCAAACAAGTTTGAATGTAAGAACACTGATCTAAATGACACCCATCTTTACTGGGATCCAGGCTCACTCTTGTATATCTGGAGTTAGCTCCTGTACATACATTACTCGTCTACTGGCATGTGTTCTTATACAGTAGGTTTTACAATGTGTTACATAATATCAAGTCGCAATTATTGGTGGTCCGCTTCCTTTTGTATGTATATTTTCCTAGAGTTCTGAGAAAGAGTCAAGGTAATAGAAATCGATGTTTTTTACACTTACCTTTTCTGTTTGTATGAGTTGACTTGATTACTACTTGCAGGATTCTTTTGAGATCCCTCGGGGTCAACCTCCTAGTGGTGGAGATATTGAACTAGGAACAGAAGTCTCAATGAATTCTGGAGAACTTGGTTTGGAAAATTTCTTTAAAAAGGTACTTGGTGATCTTAATCTTTTCTCCAATTTTTCACAGAGATAATGATTCTGTATGAGGAGTTCATATTGAGTTTGAGTTTTGTGGATCCTGTCTATTGATTTAATGTTTTCTCGCAGGTTCAAGAGATTGAGAAACAAAATGAAAAGCTAGATAAGCTTCTGAGAAAGCTCCAGGTAAATATTGCTTTCCAGTATTCTTTTTTCCCCTACATTACTTCCAACTGGAGTACTAAGAGTAGCACTCTTGAATACAGCTTCTAGATTTGATTATGGTCAATGTATATTGAAGCCTGAAGCTTCTTGTCCTTAATTATGGTTTTGTACTTTTCTGTTTTTGGAATTTCAGATGTTCTTGATGCCAAATGGGATGTGAATGATAGTTAGCTAGGAAAGCTCTTCATGATACTGAGAATTTGAGTTATAAAGCGATAAACAATTATGTAAAGAACATAAAACTCATATTGCTGTCTATGTACAATTGTATAGCAACCAGTTCAAGTTAATCTGCATTACTATTCACCATCTGCCCTGCTAATTTTTGCATTTGGAACCATTAATTTAAAGTGCTGTAGAAATTTTGGTTGAGCAATTTTGTGAGTTAGCTTTTGGTTGCCATGCATGACTTTTGCATGAACAATTATAAACTGTTATATTTGTAAAGAGGCTTAGAGATATCTTATCAAGTTATCATTGTCGTGTGAAATCTGAATGCAGGATGCACATGAAGAGACCAAGGCTGTGACTAAGGCTCCTTCCATGAAATGTAATCTCAAACTCGTTGGTCTCTTTTTATTATGGGAAGCTTTCGGGACTATATGCTTATACATTTTTTATGTTAGTATGCATAAGTAATGCCAGCTATTGGATTAGGCTGAAGAAGTCAAGAGAAACAAATATGATTTGCGTTGAGAAAAGCAGCGGAAAAGTCTGAAGTTACTCTAGTAATGTGAATAGTTTTCCAGTACTTGCTATGCTCCAGAATAAAATTGTTGATTTTCTTTGAATGGCATTGCATCCCTTGATTCTGGATATAAATTGTAGGGTTTGGACATTGCAAGTCATCTCATGGTGGATAAATGGAAATAGTCTTGATTAATGTTCGTTACATTTATGCGCTGTTATTTTATTCTTGTGGTCTGTTGTTAAAAAATATCACATGTATATCGGTTTGTTTATGATGTACCCAGTCTGTGCATGTGACCATGCGTGTGTACTCATATTTTCATATTTATGATTTATTTGCTAAGAAGTGTACATGATAGTTCACTGGTCACTACTGCTTCAAGAAAAGGATAAGTCCCACCTTTATTTTATTTTTCGGTCCACTGCACTGTTCTGTTTGTGTTCATCAAAGTTAGTTTCTGTTTGATCTCATAATAACTCAACAAGGATGTTGGATCCTTTTTCCATGTTCAGCCATTAAAAAGCGGATGGAGAAAGATGTAGATGAAGTTGGAAAAATTGCTCGCTTTATAAAGTCAAAAATTGAAGAACTTGACAGAGAGGTAAAATCTGACTCAACTTATAGCTGCTTTAAACTCTATATTGGCAGGACTGCCCATCTGACTGATCTTTTGTCATCACAGAATTTAGCAAATAGACAGAAACCTGGGTGTGGAAAAGGAACAGGTGTGGATCGATCGCGAACAGCAACAACTCTGTAAGTCGAACTCTGCAGTTGCCTTCAGACTGTCTTTTGCCTTTGCCATCCTCTGTTTTTGGTCTCCACTAGATTATGGACATTACTTTCACCTAAACATGCTTGCTGGAGAAAACTTATAAGGTTAGGTAATTGGTTCAAGTGATTAGCCAGAAAAAGAAAAGAAAAGAAAAAGGTATTTATTTTTGCATAGTAGTATCCCTTTTGTCAATAATCTACTTTATTAATTCAGATATTGTAATAGGTAAATAGGGTATTAAATGTGAGGCTAGTAAACTAGGATTGATCAAAACTGGGTTGTCTACTTTTCTAGGTTATGCCAAAAGAGCACACAGCCCACTTCCATTCAATCCTACATACTAGTAATTCTTAATTGTAACTTATATATGATCTAATGGAAGTCTCCCTCAACCTAAAAACAAAGAACCAAAATAACTATGTCGACAGTTTGCCTTTCCAGTCTTTTTTTTTTTCCAAGCATCTTTCTTTCCTTGAATATTTATCTGTCTGAACTCAAAAGTGTGGCTTAATGGGACTGTATATGCCAACTCAATCAAATCTTACTTTGCCGAGTTTCATCTTTTACAGTGCTTTGAAAAAGAAATTAAAGGACAAGATGGCTGAATTTCAGGTAGTTCAAACTGACATTTACTTTTAGCCTTGTTTTGTTTCTTTTGATCTGATATATTGTCATCACAACTTAAATGCTCTAAATCTGCAGACTCTAAGAGAAACCATTCATCAAGAGTATCGGGAGGTTGTCGAGAGGCGAGTTTTTACAGGTTTGAGCATTTAATTGCCCCTTATCTGTGGCTATGTAACTTTCTGTGACCTGAATATAATTACCATTTCTCCTTTTTTGTGATTTTCAGTGACGGGCACAAGAGCTGATGAAGAGGTGAAACTTGATGCACTGTTCAAATTGCGGTTTATTTATACCGTTGTAAAAGGTTGTGTACTAATTATTTAAAGTGTACAGACAATTGAGAGGTTAATTGAGACTGGAGACAGTGAACAAATTTTCCAAAAGGCAATCCACGAACAAGGTCGAGGCCAGGTTTGTCAATTTTTTTTTTTTGCTCCCTGCCCTTGAAACCACTTTTTACTGTTAGCACTGGGACATCCTAGCAACTTCGAATAAATTTTTGACATTTTGAACAATTTGTTCCAACTTGCTATCACACCCTACAATTGTTATAGTTTGAGCTGTTAGATTTACTAAACTGGAAAGTTTCTTTTTAAAGAAAAATTATTGGTTTCCGGAGATGTCCTGCCTCCACTAGCCAATGGTGATTCAGATGATTGCTTCCAATGTCACTAATTTTCTAATGTACCTGTAGGTCATGGACACTCTGGCAGAAATTCAAGAGCGCCATGATGCTGTTAGAGACCTTGAGAAGAAGCTTCTTGATTTACAGCAGGTATCGTTTTAATTTGTGGAATGATGGGTACTATGTCAGTCAGTAAGACGTTAAGTTCTACAGTCCAATTCCAGCCTATGCCATATAATTTAAATTTTGCTTGCAGTTTCAAATTAAAATAAAACAGAACTTCTGAATCTTGCCATATGTGATCCTGCATAAATGGGAAGGCTGCGTTTGATCATCAGGTGTTGATCACCTGCATAATAACACGGCTCATTAATCCAAGTTTTTGTAATTTTGTAATGCCACTCAATTCCAGCAAATCCTAGGTGAAAAATAGCCACATAGCTCTTAGAGCTGAGTGTTTGCTTTTACTGCCATAAATGGGGAGCTGTAGTTCCAGTATGATGTACCAGAAGCATGTCTACAGATACTTGAAAGGTGTCGAATTAACATGAAAAAGCATTCCTTTTTGTGTTTTTGCTGTTTTGTCCTAGTGTGTAATTCTAGGCTATATGATATACTTTTAATGTTATAGACCAACTCTTATGCAGATATTTCTTGATATGGCGGTGTTGGTGGATGCACAAGGGGAATTCCTTGACAACATTGAAACCCAAGTAAGTACCACAATCTTATGATTTTCTTGAAATCCGAAATAGATAAAAGAAAACCATGACTTTGAAGATGGCATGTACAGTTAATACCTGTGACACATGGAGGGATAATAATGTAATTTGGTTGTTCTTTCCCTAGGTATCAAGTGCAGTTGATCATGTACAGCAGGGGAATACTGCTCTGCACAAGGCCAAGAAGCTACAGAAGAGTTCCAGGAAATGGATGTGCATTGCGATCCTCATTCTTCTTATCGTTGTTGTAATAATTGTGGTTGCCGTGTTGAAGCCATGGAGTAGCAACAACGGTGCTTAACTCCTCTACCAATTTGTAATTGATAGAATGAATATAGCGATTTTAGAGCAGACACCACTGAGACTCAGGCGGCGAACTCCTAAAATCATGTGAATCATTCTAGTATTTTTGGTTGTCCTGTGATGATGCACTCGTCATAACACTATTAATTGGAAGAAACTATCAACTATAATTTACAATTAGTATGAACTCCCAACTGCAATAAGTTGTTAGAAAAGTTGTGCTTTTAAGAAAAGCTAGCTTTTGTTTATTTATGAGGATAAGTAGCTGAAAAGCAAAACAGTTGAGTGTTTGGTAAATTGAATTTATAGTATGCACATGATTGGAGACTATTGTGCCTCTCAAGTTGTTGATCGGAGAGGAAGTACCTCTGAAGCTAACTTGGAAGCTATTGTGCTCAATTACTTCGGCGGACTTTTTGTGACTTTCAACCAACCCATCACATGCCCTCTCTAATTCCACTACTTCCAAGTTCCAACCTAATTCCTCTGCGTATTCTTTTGAACCAACTACTAAAAAGCTAGAAAATGGTGCAATCAATCGCCAAATGTACATTTTAGCTAAATTCATAATTCAATTTACTAGATTTTTACTCCTAAGAGGCTAAGACGTACGCATCTTATCATTTCAAACATGTTAATGCAGTGAGTAGATGCTCTTTTCGCATTATGCTGACTAAATTATCCTAAATGATTTCACAACCCTGGTTTTCAGGTGAAGTAGTTGGTGTCAAATTATTCTTTTTCAACTACTTTAGTCTAATCTTATCCCACAGTTAGTATTTTCTCCCTCATCAAAGTACGTTATTTCTATTCAAGATGCATTCTTGTGTTACAGATGCACGTACAGAATCTAGTTAGTACAAAATCAAAGAAGGAAGAAAACCTAACCGGTTCTCTTGTTGCAGTCATACATAATAAGGAACCTGAAGGTGATGTCTTAGTATTCAAGACTGGACAGGTGAGATGATCTCCTTTTACTGTACTTTGTTTTATAGAATTCTTACGTTTTGACCAATATTTTGGTATATGACTGTTGTAATATAGGGGTTCCATCTTTTCAAAAATGCTTCCATTTATGACCAAGAAATTATTATTTTTTGTAGGATGGCATAGAGAAGTTGGTCTCTAATTAAGTTATAAGCCTGGAAGAAGAATCTGTCTTGGATGCCATAATCCTTCTTCACGGTTCTCTGCTGCCTGAAATGCAGGCAAGTAAAGATTTTTCTATATATCTCATTTGTGTTTAAGAACAAGCTAAATTGACACAGAGAGAGAGAGAGTAATATTTCAGAGAGAACGGAGATTTCAAGTGTGTTTATTTATCTCATACAATGGGGTATTTATAGGAATACATTTGTAGTGTGAAAACTCAAAGAGAAAACCAAAATGATAATCATATTGATGATGATTTCTGCCATGCTTGTTGCCCTTTGGTAAAACATGTTACATAAGTCTTCATACACTCAGGTACCTATGTTTATACACTCAAGTACCTATCTATACATTTTAAGTATTTGTTACATGATATAGATATACATAGTATTATACATTTATACTACAACACTCCCCCTTGGATATTTCATGTTTAATAGTATTGTGTTGGTGGTGCGCTTCGAAGTTGCCTCATTAAAAACCTTGCCAAGTAATAAAACCCTGTGGGAAAAACAACCTTGGTCGAAAGGGAAAAAAGAGCACAATGCGCGTTGAATGTGAAGTATGTTTCTGGATACTCCCCCTGATTTAAACTCCCCTTGAAGATCGTGGGAGTTCGGATATCCTCCTCAATCCGATGCTCCTTACATGTTTCTCGAAAGAGGATTTTGGTAGTGACTTAGTAAATAAGTCAGCTACATTATCTTCTGATCGGATTTGATTTACTTCAATATTTATAAGTGTTTGCTGTTGCTGACTGTAGAAGAATTTCGGCGATATATGCTTAGTATTGTCGCTCTTGATGAAACCTAATTTCATTTGCTCAAAACAAACTGCATTATCCTCGTAAATGCATGTAGGTTCATTTGTGGTAAATTTCAAACCACAAGTTCCTCGAATGTGTCTATTTACAGACCTTAACCATATGCACTCACACACGGCTTCATGTAGTGCAATAATATCTGAATGATTTGAGGAAGTAGCAACAAGAGTCTGTTTTGTAGATCTCCAAGATATCGCAGTGCTTCCCATGGTAAAGACATAACCTGTTTGGGAGCGACCTTTGTGAGGGTCAGAGAGATACCTTGCATCAGCAAAGCCCGTCAGAACATCATTATCATTTTGATGGAGGGGAGGAGGAGAACGTCGGTCACTATGGATAGTGTTGCCGGCGTTCACATTTCTTTTCTCTCTGTAGGGATAGAACAAGCCCATATCAATCGTACCTTTTAGGTATCGAAGGATTGTCTTTATACCAATCCAATGGCGGCGTGTTGGCGCAGAACTTTGTCGAGAGTACATGTCATGCTCGATCAGAATTGCTATTCAATAAAAAATGGTAAAAATAGAATGGAAGCATGAGAATTTCCTGAAAATTACTTATGAACATCGTATACAGATAAACTACCCGATTAGATAATATTGTGTACCAATTTATGTTCTGGGATTTATATATACCCGGAATTGCTGTTATAATTGAAATTGCGAAGGATTTTTTTTTTCAATAAAAAAACCAATACTGATTGTATCAATTTTTATTTTCTTATATCATTAAGAAAACGCAATTTGAGATTCAAATTTACGAATCATTCATGAATTATATATATAGTTAACGGTTCCAGCGCTAACAAGTTTACTGCAAATGAGATATCCGGTCTTGTGCATTGAGCTAAATACAATAATGCGCCTATCGCACTTAGGTATGGTATTTCAGCTTCTAATAAATCTTCGTCCTCATCCTTTGGACGAAACAGATCTTTCATGGGCTCAAGACTACGGTTGATCATGGGAGTACTCACATGCTTTGCTTTATCTTCATTAAAGCGCCTTAGTAACTTTTGAGTATATGCTGACTGATGGATCATAATCCCATCATTACGGTGCTCGAGTTCTATTCCGAGACAAAACCGTGTTTTCCCGAGATCTTTCATCTCAAATTTAGATTTCAAATATGTAGCAGTTTCTTTTAACTCATCTAGAGTTCCAATTAGGTTCATGTCATCGACATAAACTGCTACAATTGCAAATCCGGATCTTGTTCTCTTAATGAACACGCAAGGGCATATTTCAATCCCAATAGATATGCAATAATCATCAAAGATTCTTGATGTAAACTCTCCAGCATTGTCAAGACGAATTGACTTAATAGGATGATCAGGGTGGTGAGCCCTTAACTTAATGATTTGTGCTAGGAGTTTAGCAAATGCAGCATTTCTTGTGGATAAGAGCATGACATGTGACCAACGTGTCGATGCATCAACCAACACCATAAAATATCTAAATGGTCCGCAAGTTGGTTGGATAGGTCCACAAATATCACCTTGTATTCTTTGTAAGAATGGTATATTTTCTTTAGTGTCCTTTGCATAGGATGGTCTTGATCCTACCTTTGCTAAAGAGCAAGCTTTGCAAAACGAATGATATGCTTTAGAAGTAACTCTTTGGACCAATGTTTGGTTCGTACTTCTTTTCGTTTTGAAGAATAGATGTCCGTGTGAAGTTTTTAATATACGGAGCATCATATCACGACCTGGATGTCCCAAACGGTCATGCCAAAGCTTGTATGTGTCAGGATCCCATAAATTGTCATTCATGATATGGTTGGATTCAATGACTCTAATAGTGGTTGCATACAATCCACTAGAGCGACACATAAGTTTCTCTAATACTCGTGTATTGCTGTAGTTTTTAGAGGTGATGCAAATGAACTTTTGTCAATTCTCACAATGTGTTTCCACATGAAAATCATTGGCTCTTATGTATTTAAAGCTTAATAGGGTTCTTCCAGCCCTTAGAGCATATAGAGCTTCAGCGACATTAATATTTATGCCATTTGGTAACAAAAATTGAGCTAGTCCTCGACCATGAATCAATTGTGATGGTCCTGCCATTGTAGTTACTGAGGATTGACTAGGTGTCATCCATAAAAATAATTGCCTATGTCGCAATTTTTATGGCCTATGTCGCAATATAGTATGTGTGGTGCCACTATCAAGAAGGCATTCCAATTCTCCGGAAAACTTACTTAAAAGGAATAAAGTTCGGAATATTAACACATGTCCATGACATTGAATGATAATACGATACTTTATTAATAGGGAAAATAGCCAATGATTACATCAAAGTTATTCACGAGTCTATTCCAAATATCAAACTTTAGATAAATTGTTATCACTCAATCCGTTTGGTAATTCCAATAAAATATGACCAGGAAAGTAGAGAGATGTTAGTGGAGCGAGGCTCCCTTAAATACCCCGATCTCAATTGCTTTTCTAGACATCATACTTCATTGGGTACGCCACATAAGAAGGAGTTTAATACAATTGTTATTTATTGACTAAGACACATTTGCCAATCTTGGAAAATAGAAAGAGGATTATTCTTATCAAAGTCTGTGGCATCCTCGTGCTCTTCATTTACAGCTTTGAAGTCCTCAACGATGAGATTGACATCTTCACTATTTTCATCTTCGGCAAGGTTGACTTCTTGCTCTCTTGCTTCCCTGTACTCCTTGTAGCGTGCGGCTAATTGGGTACTTACATGACATTGTTTAAACCAATGCTCGATTGATCCACATCGATGACACATGTCATTGTGGTTACCTCCCTTCATTTGAGGTGCAGGTTGTGCACGTTGTGGATATTCTCTAGGAGGGTTGCTGCTACTTCCACGGCGCATGGTGCGACCTTCACGGCTCATGGTGCTATTTCCACGGCCGGTGTTGCCATATCTCCCTCTTCCACGTGTGGAGTTGTCATCACGTGTGCCCGCTCTAAAGTTGCGCTTTCCTTCTTTATTGGGGCAATTATATGGACCTGTTCGTCCTTCATATCCCCTATTATTAGGGTACACATGTCCCCTATTGCTAGGGTACCGCTAGTTGTGCCCTCTCTTGGATGCATTATAATTTGCCTCACAAACGCTCTTGGTTCCAATGAGTCTTGAATTATAATTCTTTACGAGAATGTTGTCGTGCTTTTCGGCTACCGACAAAACATTAATGAGTACAAGACTGAACTTGAACCTCCTATCAGCTTCCTAAGCAGCACAATAGTAAACAGTGAGAAATACAATCTTAGGGAAAAAAAATCCATTTCTAAAACTGCACTATAAAACTAACAAAATAGTATCACTTATCGCCATAATGTCCATGCTACTGATCATTAGAGCAATGAGGTAGAATGCAACTTAGATAAATCCTTTTTCACAAACATTGGCTTCTATGAATGCATATATATATATATATATATATATATATATATATATATATTATTATATCATCAGTAAATGGCCTGTGTGTCTGACCAACTTAAACTGACAGACCAGATTGTAAAAAAAATATTGCATGGCTATTATAGTGATAGACAGTCCAAGGTCCCCAATGGTGTTGAAATTAATCAAAATCTGCTGACTTTATCAATCAGTACATTGGATGATATTGTTTGTAATCGGACAAAAAAATGTGAAGAAAAGAACCTATTGCAGCTTATGACACTAATAAAATGCTATCAAAGTGACTTAATAAGTTAGCTACATAAAAAAAAAAAAAAAAACAAACAAAGAATGGTAAAAAAAAAAAAAAACACCGAAAGCACCTAATATTGCAAAGGGACTAAAAGTCTAAGAAGTATTAGACCAGAAATAAACCATTAGACTTCCCAAGCATATTTGTCAGAACCCATCCCGAAAATTCCCTCTAATTCCCAAGATGGGCTCTGTGGGGCCCACTTTTAGGAAAAATTCGACAGAACTTCCCCTAAAAGGGGACAACTCAACCTGTTAAAACAACGAAAGTAAACGCTTCTAAATCCAAGATCCAACAAAACGAAGTCATGCTACACTTCACAACCACCACAAATTACCAAGCTAAAATCCAAGTGTTAAGGCAGTAAAATTTATACAATACAACCTGGGGATTCTAATCTTCAACTCCATAAATAAAACACAACTCCGACAACGAAATTATACACAATAATACTAAGCCTCTCAAGGTTATCAGAGCAATCTACGATAAAATCAAATATATTATATGAGGTAGGTTAATATTAACCTACGAAAGACAGGTGGCAGGACTGGTGCTAAGCCTCGATCCTACGCCGAACAGCAGCACTGCGAACTGGGCAAAGGAAACCGAAAAGCCCAGGGGAAAGTAAGCAATAAAAAGTTAGTGTGAGTGGACAAAAAAAATATATTTAATTAAGAAAGAAATGTTTCTTACTTTCCCGCGTTTATTGTTTAAAACGTTCTTATGCATGCAATAGGGAATTAATATTTGCAAATCACTCTCATAACTAAGCCAGCCCCGCTGGTTTGAAGGAAGTTTGACTGGCCCCGTTAGTCGAAGGAAGTTCGACTGGCCATGTTAGTCGAACAAATAAATAAATAAATAATTAAAAAGGTATGGGGAAAAACGTCATCACCATACAATAAAATAAAGGGAGCTGCTAAGGCTCGGGTCGGAGTGTCCCACACTCAAGAGCATCCCATGCTCGGCTCTACTCACCCACAAACACAAAGTAAGTAGGGAGGAGTACTAATAGGCTAGCTAGCAATAAATATGTCGACCCAGGTATAGTGGGTAAAACCATACGAAATCTGAAAATTAGTAAGACATCCCCGATGTCTCACAAGGAAATAAAAGAATAAGAATTCTCATGACGTGACCCCGCACGTCAAAATATTTTCAAACTCAACCCAGAATACGGAAGTAAGGTAAGTCCCAAAAATTCCAAAGAATTATCCCATTTCCGAGGATCCCTCAGAAAACTCGAATAGGCTAATAGTAAAGCTCTCATTTCCGGAAATAATCTCGGAAAACAAATCATTGAAGCTTATTTCAATTAATGAATTTAAATGGAACATAACAGCCTTTAATCCGAAATTCGAACCATAAAGCACTTCCATAAATAAAATCGAATGATAAGCTCTTTAAAAAAAAAGGATAATTAAATAAGTTCGTAATTTAGAAAATTTAATTGCATGCATTAATTAAAATCAAACGTCCACTCACAGTATACGGCTAAACTTGCCGTCGATCCGAACCCTCCTCGTGAGAATCCTCCTCACGTCCTGTACAATGTAACGTTCGTAAACCGATAATTACAGGACGGAAAAATTAAATTCACTAAAAACACAACCATATCCCAATTTGTTCTTAAATACTTAAAAATCTCCAAATTCACTTTTCTAACTTCGTTTCTTTACTTTGAGCTTCCGATTAAGGAATTCCGATAAACGGATTATCCGTAAATTAATTAACGAATTTCACACCATAACGAAAACCATATCTACACTTCACGAAATTAACTCGAGGTTACCAATATGGAAACTACATTGTGCCAATGATTAAATAGCTAAATTACGGCAGTTGGAAACCTGCCCTACACCACCTCACGCGTCGCCCACAGTGGCGGCGAGTGGCGGTTACTCGCCAGAATCAACCTCCTCCTATGGCCACCAAATTTCATGTACAACATCAATTCTACCCACTGGTCATTTCATTCAACTACAACACATCCAAATAACAATTAAAAACGGCCGAAATCAATTGATGAACACAAACCCAGAAATTTCCAAGAACCCTAGAATTTCATTTCGTCAATTCGATTTCTACACAACAAATCGTGATACAAGGCCATAGGGGAAATGATCAGTGATGAAAACCGAACCTTCGACGCCGGTTTGGTGGCCGGAGACGGCCGGAATCGCCGGAAATCGCCAAAAAACCAAAACTGCTACAGTGATCTTCTTGGTTCAATTCCGAGCTCCTTCGGTCAAGACATCGTGAAATACGATCATGGGCATGACAAGGAGGAAGAGGCGAGCCTAGAGATGTCTGGGTTTCGTCGTGGGGTGGCCGAAAACAGAGGAATTCGGAGGAGGAAGAATTGGGCCGAAAGGGGGAGGAAGGATCGGGGAAGAAGAGAGAGAAAGAGCCGGGTAAGTTTCCAAATTTGGAAACTTACCACAGTTACTCAACTATTTAAAAGAACTTACTATGAACAATAACCATGAATAGTAAATTTAGTTTTTCACTTATAACTTTCACATACGAGCTCCGATTTTTACGAACCACATATGCACGTTCTCGGTTTAACGTCCTCTACGACTTTCATGAAGAACATTTTCTCAAATTCTGACCCGAACAAAAAGTCAACTTTTAGGACCACTAAAATCGTATAACGGAGTAAAAATTAAAAGTAACTGACATTTACCGTCAAATTAATTAGTAAATTGAAAATTCTAGGTTCGGGACATAACAATACTACATTCCCCTCGTGAAAATACTATGGCCTCTATTATTGGGGGATCAAATTCATCCGAAAAATCAGACAAGAAATTCCACTACACTGTAACCTTTCAGAGTATGAGAAGGTAGAAGAAAATGCAATGTTCAGTCAACAAATAACTTCTTCCAGATTTGAAAAATAAGATAGAAAACCAACACAATTGAACTAATCCAATTCAAATATCATAAATGAATTACCTAATTATTTGAAAGGTAACCTCACAATAAGAACAACATCCTATTGATCAAGAATGACAACAAGAACAAAAAATAAAGGAAAGAAACAATTTCAGAAACCAGAGGTCAGTCACACAACTATACAATTGAAACAAAAGCATCGATTCCAGAAACTTGAATCCAATAATAACTAGAAGTGATTATCAATTAAAAGACTTTTACCAGAACTATAAAAGAATAACCAAATCAAAATAATTCCAAAACCATCCTACCAAAATCCACCATAAACAATAGTGAACACCTCAATAGTTTTGAGGAACTCCAAAGATTTCCAAAGTAAAACCAACCAGAAAACGATGTAACAAAAGCACATCCAAGTACAAAGTCACTCACCGAAAAGAAACCAAACCCAAAACCAAGTTCTTGCCCTTTTAACTTCAAACAGACTCTTCTCTCGTTTCTGATCTCCTTTTCCAGAAAAAAACATTTTCTGCTTCCCTCTTCCTATTTCTTCTTCTTTTCTTTCTCTCTTCTTTTCTCTCTGTAATTGACTTTCTCGTCTCCTCCTATCTTTTTGTCTTTTATTTTTTTAAATTGACATTCATTGTCTTGTTGAAACTAGGAGAGAGAGAGAGAGAGAGAGAGAGAGAGAGAGAGAAAACTTCAGTTTTCAAAGCCAATAGAACATTTACAATTCACAGCTCATAAGAAAGATAGAAGCTAAAAGAAAACCAGTCTAGTTTGGTAAGGATTCAATGTCGTGACAAAAATCAATAATGTGAAAAGGAGCCAATGGATTCATGAAGAAGATAACAAGCTCTTTACCTAAGGTTTCCTTCCTTTCAATCATGATGTTAGTCATATCGATGATAAATATGTTGTGAATATGGATGTTGGACTTGGTTACTTATAGAGTAAGAGTTTCCAAGACAATTAAACCTAGCACTACTAGAATTTTGGCCTTAGACATCACGACAATTACATCGTTGAGGAATTCACGCGATGTAAAAAAATGTCATTAACATCGATTCGTCAAATACCGATTTTTATGAATATTACTGACATCGATATTTACTGTCGACTGATGTCTAGACTTTGATTTAAATTTTCACGGAAAGGCTGAGCGGCCAAGTTAAATTTGTTTTAAAGAAACGCGGGGATGAAAAGTTGTTTCCCACGCTTAGACATATTTGGACTAAAATTGACTTAAGACTGCCCTAATTACTATTTGACAGCCTCCTTTTCCTCCTCTTCGTTCTACGCCTCCGACCAAAACTCTCATCCTCTTGGTTCTTCGAATCCAACCAGAACTTGACGCCTCGTCCTCCTTCTTTTTCGCGTCACACTAGCTCCTCTGCTCTAAGACAGTGAACAAAATTGGAGATCGAGGCTGCCATTTCGGAGAAACTTTGAGCTTCTGAGTCATAGGTAATTCACGAATCTGTTCAGTACATGTCTTTGAAGGATTTGTGAGTTCTGAAATCACCGATCTGAGCTTTTGTTTCTTAATTTGCTTCCAAGGATTTGTGTTTCATCTACCAATACATTCTTCATTGAGCTGGGCAAGTTCGAAGCTTGGTGACCTTGTAACTGGAGCTTTCTGGGCATTCTTTATCTTTGGTTCACTCTTTCTCAATTCTTCTCATTGTTTGTGACTGATTTGGGAAATTTTGGGGCTTTTGTTGAGTTTTAGGTTTCGGGTTTTGCAAATGTTGGGGCTTAAACTAAACCATAAGCTTAAATTTCCAAACTTTGATGGACCCATTTCACCAAACGTAGCATACATGACCTTGAGTGGTCCGCCAATGTCAAATTTTGCTTGTTTATCAACTAAAAAGCTTCACATTATCGATGTGATTTGCTTCAAGGAAGGTGCATACTTTTGTGTTTGAGCTTCACTGATGGCTTTGATGGTAAAGTTTTAAGCTTTGAGATGAGTTTTGATGTGGGTTTGGGTTGTTTTTATTCAGCAGTTTCTGGGTTGCTTCTGATTTTGTTCTTTACCTACTGATTGTTGGAATCTGGATTATAATTGCTCTTTTAGGAAAGCTGTTTAGAATTTGTTGCTTCTGAATGATTTTCAGATACTTGGAACCTCTTGCAATTGCTTTGGACAAGTAGAAATGGTCACAACAGGCTTAAGGAAAGGTACCTGTTTCCATTTTCAGCATTATCTTTGATAGGCTTGTAGACAATGGTAGGTCTTACCAAGAGGCTACAAATCTATTCCTTTCGGATTATGCAGGTGATGGATTTCGAACTCTAGCATTTGCTTATTGAAAACTTGACGCTGTCGAGTATGAAAAATGGAACTCAATATTTACTGAGACTAAGACCACAATCGGTCCTGAAAGAGAAGAAGTACTAATAGATGCATCTAAAATGATTGAAAAGGATTTAATTCTATTAGGGGTTGCTGCTGTTGAAGACAAGTTACAAAAAGGGGTTACAAAAAGGGGCTGCTATCATGAAATTTCCACAGGTTGCACTATTTTCTTCCTTTTTGATGTTGGGATAGAGATCTATTTACATTTTTATGAAGAACTTATTGTCTTGATAACTGCACATCTTTCTCCTAAAGTCAGCTGCCATATCCTGGCTATTTACCTTTTCAAATTCCAAAATTTTAAGCTTGTGATGTCCGTCATGATGTAATAGATGTAGTAATTGTCTTTCTTGTCACTCCTTGCATCTCTCTCTCTCTCTCTCCCCCTCTCTTATTAATGGTTTCTGAATTGCTGTTTTAAATGTAAGATTTTGATGTTGTGTTTTGGCTTATATGCATGAATCGCATTAAACTTTTTTTAGTTTTTTTACTTGTTTATTTATTTTATTAGTATTTGGATATAGAACTAATTTCTTGTTTTCCGCACCGAAAGATATCTCATTAGTTTAGTTGAGAACATTGTGTTCAGTATTATGTCTAACTACTTCAAATCAAGGTTATACCAAGAGGCTAATTCTGAAGACCTGTAAAAGTTATTTTACATGATTTTGAACATGGCAGTTGTCATTGACTGTTACATATGAAGTTATCTGGCGTAATATATGGTGGTTGATTGTTATTGTGATTATCTGTTGTTGAATTGTTTTCCTCATGGTCTTGATCTCATTGTTTATGATAGGATGGAGTTAATGTTATACATGTTACTTTGTTAGTAATGAATGACTTAGTACATCTAACTTTGGATTTTATGATTGTCGCAGAATAAGACAGTATCTGTTTTTGAGACTGCCATCCGGGTCCTCGGGGGTTTGCTATCCGCACATCTTATAGCAAGTGATTATGCTACGGTAACAATTAGTTACATTTATCATTTGTTTTAATTCCATAAATTACACTTTTATGCCATGAAATAACAGGGGACTGTGCCCTGTTGGGTTAGTGGTAACAAAGTGTATATCCGTATATAGCATAATAGCAATGTAACCTTTCTAAATTGATGGCTGTCCAAGCGTACTAGTAGGATCTATGGTTCTTTCTTGTTATTAGTCCGATAGACTGCAGCAGTATAGAATCATAGAATTACGTATTTTGAAGGTCAGATTGAATCATTCCTACACCCTTCTGTTGCAGGGCATGAGAATTCCAACATATGACAACCAGTTGCTGAACTTAGCTGAGGATCTAGGCCGACGATTGTTACCTACATTCGACACTCCTACAGGTGTACAGGCCCCTTGTCACATTTAGCTTGAATGCACTGTCAGGGAGGCACCACAAAGGCGCGGATGTTTGGGTTGGAGATTTTCGAAGGGCTACCACATAAATTCATGGGAGTTGGGTATGATTATGAAAAGATATGAACATCTTTCTTGCCACTTGTTTTGTTTTTGCTTCACATATATTCTTGTCTATCTTGGTGTAGGTAATGAGCTCTATGGTAATGGTGTTGGAGCTAGAGTTGGAGCTAGAGTTGGAGCTGAACATATGGAAAAGACATGATGAAGCTTAAACAAATTGTCAACCAGTTGTACAATGACTCCCACATAAAGCCTGCAATTGTAGGACCTGGAGGATTCTATGATCAAAAGTGGTTTGCCACGCTTCTTCAGGTTTCTGCCTCAGGCATAGTCAATGTTGTCACTCAGCATCTTTACAATCTGGGTCCAGGTAAGTTTTGCATGTCAAAAATCTAATAATTGCACAGTATGTAAGTTTCAAGAGTGTGTGCAACTCACCCACATAGTCCCTTGTGATGGATTACTTTCCGCTGTAAACTAAGTTGTATTCCAACCACCTTATTGATTAATTAGAAGGATGCATCCCAATTATATAATGGCCCATACTAATTATTTTGCCTCCAGGTCATATTGAACTATTGGCTTCAGGAACCCTTCCTCTATTTTACCTAATAGTCTCCAAAGAAGATAATAAAAGGAAATCCTCTTTATGCACTGGTAAAGAGGTCTAGATGATCCAATCTAGTCAAATTTATACTGTGGGGAATATATAACAGTTCAATATATTCATTTAACTCCACTTGTTCGGTCATTGGGTTATTTGGGTAATAAATCAAGAAATACATATTAGTATATTACCGACCTTAACTTGAGGCTGTCCTGTATCTGTCTCTCCAATTCACCGCTCCAAGAGAACAATAGTGGCTTGTATTTGTATTATATTTGGAGTTAAAACACTTTTTAATTGCTGCTTTATGACTTTGAATGAAATATGTGATTTATTTAAGTGCATTTGTTTGTGATAGTCTTTGATGTACACTTCACTATTCACTGATTTAGCAGGTTACTGTTTTTAAGTGTTTTGTTTGCCTATAACATTTATTTGTGCTTTGTGAACAGATAGTTGAAAGCAATGGGTTCGAAGAAGAAGGAAAAGGCTGAACGAGAGAAAAAGTCAAAGAAAGTTGTGTAGCTGCTGATCGGTAAGGAGAGGAAATTTGTGGTCTGTTTTAGTATTTGGAAGTTGAAAAATGTAGAGTTGGAGAAGAATTGGGGACCTTTACCTTTCAATTTTGCAGCGACATTATATTTGGATTATAGGCTTATATGCAAGGAAACTAGGAAAGTATTGGGTAGAGAGTTTGAAGTTATGAATTACTTTGTTTTGGCTGCGTAACCATACTGAACACCTATTTCTTTTCAATTTTGAGGATTATCATAATCCTTTATAATGCAGGGAATAGTGTACAGTTGCAGGTGAACTAAACTGCATATAGTTATTGTAATGGTCTGTTTTTGGGCTAGCCTTGATGTAGGTTGGGGTGTTTTTGCCTATTTTTGGAACTATTAACAATTCTGATGTTTGACAGAAATTAATGCAATGCCCCATATTCAATTAATTCGGAATTTCATGTTGTCGAATGTGGATTACATCAATTTTATCTGCAATTACAAATTTTCTGGACATCATCTCGTATAAAGGATATGATGTATATACATCTGTTTCAAATCAGTGTTAATCTACAAAAACGATGTCAATAAAGAGATAATACATCAGTTTCGAAACAAAAATCGATGTCTCGTTTTTTATGGATATCGACGTATTGAGTAAGAAGCGATGTTAAAAATACTAATGGACGTCCATGTAAACTACAGGGAACGATGTCTAGTATCAATATGGACATCGATTTACAATTTGGAAAACGATGTATAGCATCAATATGGACATCGATTTACAATTTGGGAAACGATGTCTAGAATAAAAATGGACATTGATTTACAATTTGAGAAACGATGTTTAACATTAAAATGGACATCACTTCATAAAAGGAAACGATGTTTAGCATAATATTATACATTGTTCATACAATACTAAGGAATGTAGATTGAATCTTAAATAATGGGATATATGGAAAATATGCGTGAACCTCACAAACAGCAGACAAAATGAAAAGAATTCGATGTTTGATACCATATGAGTAATATGAGTAACGATGTTAAAATGAATACTTCTGCTATTGGACCTATACTTCATTAAGCATTAAATGCCAAAATATAAAGGTTTAACAATATCTAAACACACTAATATGTCATCATAATAACGGTTTTACATCGGTTCCATAAACTTATTCGATGTCTATTGTTGAACTGGACATCGGTTTTTGACCGATGTCTTTTTGTTCGTGATCTTTAACATCACCCACTAAGACATCGGATGATTTTTCTTTTAACATCGGTTTCTGGCCGATGTCTAAGACAAAAATTCTAGTAGTGTAGAAAACTACTAACTACAACCAGGCCGAGAATTAGAAGAACCTCAATTTCAAGAGCCTAAACAATAGCTGCACTGAAATTTCCTCAGCAGATAAAAATAGGTGCAGTAGAAACACAACTAAAATCAAAAACACTCACCCGTACATATCTTAAAGCCCCGGTTCCACTACCGATCAAAAGCAGTCACTGCAAAACAAAATCCAATGTTTCTTTCAGTGACTCATTCACAGACATCTAGCTACCTTTCGAGCAATAAATATTACATAGCTTTTCAATGACCTTCCTATGTATGATGCTAGCATCCACAACCAGAATATGGAACTAAAAAAGCATGGGAACTAAAATATCATTTAACAAATGATTCAAACATTCTGCAATTTGTGGTTTGTGCATCATATGCATCAACTGTCTAATTTATTCTATGCTCAAACATCCACCATATGCATATAAAACAAACCAATTATGCAAATAACCAAAATCAAAAGGATTTGAACAAAAAATATGAAGAACTAAAAAAAGCTAAAAAACAAATTCAAGAGTAAGAAAATAAAGAAACATAAGAAGCAACTCACCCAAATAGGCAAAGAAGAGCCAATCGATGCATGCAGAGCGAACAACAAAACCAGAGAGCAGCAACAGCAACGGGAAGAGAGTGAACAGCAAAAGCTGAAACAAAATTTAAAAAAATTAAAAATCGATTGGACCTGAATCTTCCAAAATCAAAACAAAAAAAAATACCATTCCAATACAAAATAGAACACAAACTACTCATCGAAATCAGCAAATAGGAAGCCCCCAGCAGCAAAAAAGAAGAGATTCTAGACAAAAGAGAAATCGAATAGACTTCCAATTGTAAACTCGTATCAAGAGGCATCAATTCATTAACACTGCAAAATATAGACAATGGCATATCAATCTCACTAATGACTTCAATAAAAGTTTATATTTTTAAGCCCAAATTAGTATCACTACATGTGTAAGATTAATTCAATTTAGGCACCATGTAGTTTAGTACTTCCTATTTGTTTACTACTAAGACTAGAAGCTGGCAGATCATGTTCAATGACAAGAACCCACAGAGATATATATGTATATATATGCAATCGCTGCTTTTCCGATTCCACCCCATGCCCCAAATCCCAATACATGCGAAACATCTTCCTATCAAAAATGGTTCGGAACCTCAACATGCTGCAATAAGACATTCAGTGCTATCAAATTTTTCCCAGAATCTCCCAACCCAAGACACAAGCATAACATGAAATTAGAAAACTAAGGATCGAGTAACCTCCAAATTCAACTAACCTCACTAACCACTGAACCCATGATATGTTTCACACCATTACTACGAGTTGGACCTTGTTGCGAGTCGCCTTGTAGTGCCACCTCCTCCACCGACTCGAATCAGCTCGAAGTTCCTTTCAGATCGAGTTTCTTGTTTTTGTTCTAAAAACTGGAAATAGATTAAAAGAAACATCATCTTTCCTCTTCTAGTGGGTTTCAATTGAAGAGGGAAGTCGAAAATTTGGGGGAGGAGGGAAGTGAAATTTGGGAGGGAGGAAGCTAAATTTGGGGAGGGAGAGAGCTCGGGCGCGAAAGCAAATTTTGGAGCTGTTTTGGAGCAGTAAACTGAAATTGGCTTATTTAGGACACCACATTAAAGAGGCCGGCAGCGTCCTCGAAATAGTCTCAGCCCCCTAAATAATCTCATTACATATGAATGTCCTTAAAACCCTTCAAGGACACCACATAAATAATGTGTACTTGTTTGGTGTCCTTATAGCATATAATTGTAGTAGTGCTACTTGATTGGGAAGAGATATGTTAACAATGAAATATATCTTTGCGTGTTCATTAAAAGGACAAGATTCGGATCTGCAATTGTAGCAGTTAATGTCGATGAGTTAAAAGAAACTGTTAAATATTTGAAATCCGAATTTGAGATGAAAGATCTTGGGAAAACACGGTTTTATCTCGGAATAGAACTCGAGCACTGTAATGATGGGATTATGATCCATCAGTCAGCATATACTCAAAAGTTACTAAGGCGTTTTAATGAAGATAAAACAAAGTCTGTGAGTACTCCCATGATCGGCCGTAGTATTGAGCCCAAGAAAGAACCGTTTCGTCCAAAGGACGAGGGCGAAGATTTATTAGAGGCTGAAATACCATAGCTAAGTGCCATAGGCACATTATTGTATTTAGCTCAGTGCACAAGACTGGATATCTCATTCACAGTAAACTTGTTAGCTCGACATAGCTCTGCGCCAACACACCGCCATTGGATTGGTATAAAGACAATTTTTTGATACCTGAAAGGTATGATTGATATGGGTTTGTTTTATCCCTATAGAGAGAAAAGAAAAGACGGAAGCATGAGATCAGACCCCATGAAGCAAAAAGCCACCTTCCGTAATGTAAACGCCGGCAACACTATCCATGGTGACCGACGTTCTCCTTCTCCCATCCATCAAAATGATAATGATGTTTTGATGGGCTTTACTGATGCAAGGTAACTCTCTGACCCTCACAAAAGTCGCTCCCAAACAGGTTATGTCTTTATCATGGGAAGCACCGCGATATTTTAGAGATCTACAAAACAGACCCTTGTTGCTACTTCCTGAAATCATGCAGAGATTATTGCCCTACATGAAGCCGTGCGTGAGTGTATATGGCTAAGGTCTGTAAATAGACACATTCGAGGAACTTGTGGTTTGAAATTTACCACAAATGAACCTACATGCATTTATGAGGATAATGTAGCTTGTATTGAGCAAATGAAATTAGGTTTCATCAAGTGCGACAATACCAAGCATATATCGCCGAAATTTTTCTACACTCAGCAACAACAAACACTTTTGAACATTGAAGTAAATCAAATCCGATCAGAAGATAATGTAGCTGACTTATTTACTAAGTCATTACCAAAATTCCCTTTCGAGAAACATATAAAGAGCATCGGATTGAGAAGGATATCTGAACTCCCACGATCTTCAAGGGGAATCTAAATCAGGGGGAGTATCCAGAAACATACTCCACACTCAACGCGCATTGTGCTCTTTTTCTCCTTCGACCAAGGTTGTTTTTTCCCACAGGGTTTTATTACTTGGAAAAGTTTTTAACGAGCCAACTTCGAAGCGCACCACCAACACAATTCTATTGACATGAAATATCCAAGGGGGAGTGTTGTGTGACATGCTTTACCAAGAGGCAACAAGCATGGCAGATTTCATCATTGAGATTTTTATCAATTTGGTTTTCTCTTTGAGCATTCACATTACAATGTATTCTTATAAATACCCTCTTGTATGAGATGAATAAACACACTTGAATCTCCATTCTCTCTGAAACAAAACTCTCTCTCTCTTTGTTACTTTACGTTTGTCCTTAAACACTAATAAAATTATAATAGAGGTAAGCATGGCCACAAATCTTTTGACAGGGAATTTTCCCATGGGTTCTTAGGAAGGCATGACGACGTCAAAGTTCTCAAATGCTTCTAGTAAGACATGAATATATGTCGTTGCGATGTGACACTAGGTGCAAACGCTTTAGGGATGAAAAAGAAGTTGGTTTTTGGATGCAAACCTACAATGTATTTACCAAATATTGGAACACATAATTTTATCACTCCTAAGAATAATATTGAAAATCTTGCATCTGTTTAAGGAAATCTCTATTTTGTGTTTGGCCCAAACTCTAGGTCACTTGATCTAGTGGTAATAGAGTTATAGAAGGATTTAGAATCCTATTCAATGTAGAATTACTTTTCTTATATGTTCAGATTCTATGCATTGTAATCCTCTATATAAAGAGACCCCTATTATCAATGAATACACACATCGATTTTCTCTCAATTTCTGATTCCCTAAAACACGTTATCAGCTCGAAACTCTAACCCTAAAACCCTAATTTCGTAGCCCTCAAATTCCAACATCCACCACCTCACATATTGAAGCCCTAACCTTAAGGAACCCAGAACCAGCGGCGGAACCACCGAAACCGGTCGGAAAATACCTGAACCGGCAGTCGGAAAAATCAGACCGGCTCCT
The DNA here is from genome assembly GCA_025331145.1 of Rosa persica. Taxonomy (NCBI): domain Eukaryota; kingdom Viridiplantae; phylum Streptophyta; class Magnoliopsida; order Rosales; family Rosaceae; genus Rosa; species Rosa persica. The sequence goes on along the minus strand of WFKR01000003.1, from coordinate 36,693,487 downwards.
GCAAGCTTCTGCCGAGGTTCCTGCACGCTCCTGCTGACAATTGCCGACGTCTGCTGACAGTCCTCGCATGCACCTATGGAACCCCTATCGACAGATACAGCCAGCCCTCGCACGAGCCTGCGCTCGCCCCAGCGCTACCAGCCCCTGCGCTCGACAGCCCTCGACAACACCTCGCACGTTTGTCGACAGCCCTTGCAACCATCCGCCGACAGCTCCTGCGACCCCTGCCGAGCCCCGTGCGCATCCCCTGCAGCCCTCAGCGACATCTACCGATAGCCCCTGCACACCTGCCGACAGCCCCTGTAGCAGCTGCTGAGGCCCCTGCCTACACCCCTGCACCACTTGCCGACAACACCTAGTAGCCTCCGCAAGCTCCGGCCATCACCGCCGGCCATCAACTTTCCAGCCTATTTTCCGACGACCCCGACACCCTTTTTCCGGCGATCTTCAACATCCTTTTCAGGTCAAGATTTTTTGCTTCTTTTCAAGGTAAACTTTTCTAAAAGTTCCCGTTTTTGAAGTTTTTCAGTTTCTTCTTCTTTTTCTTGGGGACTTCCAACATCTCTTCTTCTACCCCCCTTTCTTCTTCATAGGGGAGACCTAAAACCGAACTATGGGGGTTCGTTCTCACTCCAAGCTTGGAGCTTGTAGAGTCTTCCAAACTTAGAGTTTGTTGAGAAGAAAAACGATCGAGCACATACATCATTGTTTCGATCTAATCCAAAACCCCTATTGGAATTGGATATTCTTGGAGGCGACTACGCTAAGAAATCCCTAATTTCTTGGAAGCGACTACTCTCAGGAATAGTAGCTTTTTATGCTCCGAAACTAACGCTAATCATGTATTGTTTTTCAGGATGAGTTACCTAATAAGTTGAACTTTGTTCCACTAAAGACAACTGGCGCAGGATACCATAGGTGGGTCCGAGATGTGCGCCAACAGCTTAAGGCTGATGGACTTCTAGAAACCATCCAAGAGCCTAGTCAGAGCGTGCTTTTTGTAGAGCAAACTTGTGCTTTCGAAGCAAATAAAGCCAAAGCCATAATTCTCATGACAAGGCACATGAATGATGCGCTCCAACGTGAATACCTCAATGAGGAAGACCCCAGAAAACTATGGGTGGAACTTGAGCAGCGATTTGGCAACGTTCGTGACTCCCTGCTTCCTAATTGAGAAGTGAAATGGCATAGCCTCCGCTTCTGTGACTTCAAGTATGTACTTGATTATAACTCGGAAGCCCTTCGTATCAAGTCCTTGATGGAGTTCTGTGGACAAACCATAACTGATATGATGTTTATCGAGAAGACTTTCTCTACCTTCCCCGTCTCTGCCCTGATGATTTTGAAGAATTATCAGATTGATGTGAATGCAGGACGTATCACAAGGTTTCATAAGCTCATTAGTGCCATGAACGTAGCTGAGAATCCTTGGGAAGAACTATAATGCTAGACCCGTGGGAACTAAGTCTATTCCGGAGTCTAACTATAGTCACGCCCCCAAGGGAGGACGCAAGGAGCGAAACCCTAAGAGTAGGGAAAATTCTAGACGTTTTGGTCCATATTCTCACCCTAAAGAGGAAGGAAATCGCCAAGATAGGCATGCACGGAACCGTGGAGGTCAACTTGTGAAGAGAGAGAGAGGCGGACACTCCGGCCATGGTGGTGACGCCACCAAGAACAATAGCCATCCAAATCATGCGTCAAATGCACCTCGATCAAGGGAGGTTGACCATAAAGATGTTTGTCTTCAATGTGGATCAAGTGGACATTGGACAAAGAAGTGTAGTGCATCCCAGAACGTTGCAAACGCATACAAGTTGTATCGTGAAGCAAGGGAGGCCAACTACATGGAACAAGAAGATCAAGACGGCGATCTCGATCTAAGGGTGGAAGACTACAAAGATCAAGACCCAGAAACTGGCGATTTTGATTAAGTCTTTTTATTTTCTAAGAGATGTAGGCAATTGCCATATTATTTGTAGTAGATGCCAATGGTTTAATCTTTCTTCAAAGTAGGCGTACTCCTTGTAAGTGTGATGTCTAGGAAGGTTTTGAGATAACTGGTACTTAAACAAGCTTTGCTCCACCGACATCTCTCTACTCACCTGGTCACATTTGCATTGAAATTATCGAAAGAAGTTAGATGACTGCTATTGTTTGCATTAGCTAGTTTCTTTTTGGATTAGATTTTCTTTTACTAAAGAAACGATGATGTAATTCTATTTGGCTTATTAATAAAAGTTGAGTTCTTTTCTTTATGACTCCTTTTTTATTATGAGCTTTTCTTTTAGGAATGGATGAACTACAATGTCTCGCGGATAGTGCGACTACACACACCATTCTACGACATAGGCAATTATTCTTAGAGATGTTGCCTACATATACCTCTATGACTACAATGGCTGGGCCATCAGCTTTAGTTCAAGGACATGGAATGACCCAATTCCTTTTGCCAAATGGAACCATGATTAAAATCACTGAAGCTCTCTACACTCCTAAGGAAAATCGAACCTTATTGAGCTTTAAAGATATAAGAGCCAACAGATTCCATGCAGAAACGTATAATGAGAACGGAATAGAATCCCTTTGCATTACCTCTAATGATTGCACCAGAAAGTGCATCTTAGAGAAGCTTATGTGTCAATCTAGTGGATTTTATGTCACTACAATTCAACCAATTGAATCTAAAAATGTCATAAGAGAAGATCTCTGGGATTCAGATACATATTGGCTTTGGCATGACCACTGGGACATCCTGGTCTTGATATGATGCTCCGTATAATAAAGACTTCACACAGACATCCATTCTTCATAGTGAGAAGAAGCAAGAATCAAAAATTGATTCCCGGACTTAGCAAGACCGCAAAAACTGCAGCCTCAGGTGCTACTGCTGTCTTGGGCCGCCGCAAGGCCGCCCCTGTCCCTGGTGATGACACCATAAATGGCGCCAACCATGAGCATGACGCCATGGTTGTTCCTCCTAGTGGCCATGATGCCACAAACACCAATTTCCATGGCTCTAACGCCATAATGGGAGATGTAGTCACACATTTTGCTTATAATAGCGCTACAGACCCTCCGGCCCAACCAAAATCCTTATTGGATGCTTCTAAGGCCCCTCGCTCATTCTTTAAAGCCTATTCATTCGGGAAATTAGGACCGAGACCGTCCTACGCAAAGGATCCCAAAATACTTATTCCATTCTTACAGAGAACCCAAGGGGATATATGTGGCCCAAATCAACCATCAGGCGGACCTTTTAAATACTTTATGGTATTGGTTGATACGTCGACACGCTAGTCACATGTCGCGCTATTGTCCACTCGCAATGCTGCTTATGCTAAACTCCTTGCCCAGATTATCCATCTACGGGCTCACTACCTTGACCATCCAATTAAGTCAATTCGACTTGATAATGCTGGGGAGTTTACATCGAAAACATTCGATAACTATTGCATGTCATTGGGGATTGATGTTGAGCATCCAGTTCCCCATGTTCATACCCAACATGGTCTCACAGAAGTTGCTATCAAACGATTACAAATGATAGCCCGGACATTGGTTATGCGCAGCAGTCTTCCTGTTTCTGCTTCTGGATATGCAAAATTGCATGCAGCGACGCTAATTCGTCTACGACCCACTGCAACTCAATCTTATTCTGCGTTACAGCTAGTGACTAGGTACAAGCTTGATATCTCACACTTACGCATTTTTGAGTGTGCTATTTTTGTGCCTATTATGCCGCCACATCGTACTAAGATAGGTCCTCAATGACAAGTGGGCATTTATATTGGATATGAATCTCCAACCATCATCAGCTATCTTGAACCCTTGATAGGCGATCTCTTTATCGCTAGATTTGCGGATTGTCACTTTGATGAGACAGTCTTCCCGTCGTTAGGGGGAGATAAGAACACAGATATTCAATAGGAATGACAGGAATTGTCGTGGTCTGTCCCCACTATGTCTCATCTCGATCCCCGTATCGTACAGTCCGAACTTGAAGTGCGAAGAATAATCGAGCTCTAGAACGTAGCAGATACTCTGCCTGATGCGTTTTCTGATGTTGCCAAAGTGACGAGATCACACATACCGGCTGCAAATGTGCCTACAAGGATTGATGTACCTAATAATGGACATAACGTCACTCCTGTGACACCAGGAGATGGCGCCATTGCCTAGCATGGCAATGATGTGGCATCTATGGCAGCAGGTTCAATTAGATGTAAATGAGTGTATGGTAAACATCCAAGTACTGTAAAAAACCTCATAAATGTTGCACGAGAACATATTATCATATTATTCCTTCTTAGTAATTAGTAGAAAGAAAAAAATTGTGATAAGTAACTAATTTTTTTAATTAAAAATACATTGCATGTGTTGTAAATGTTGCATGAGAAATACTTTCTATCTTTCATTCTTAATAGTTGGTAGGAAGAAAAAAAATTGCAATATGTAAGCAATTTAAAAAAGAAGAAAATGTTGTTTCATTCATTTGTGATTAAAAAGTTGAGTATAAAAAGAAAGAAATAAAACTTTCTTATCTCTCAAAGGAAGAAGAAAATGTTCACATTCACTCAAGAAGACAATTGCATTTGGATCTTTTTTTTTTTTTTTTAAAAAAAAAACCCACCCTATTCCCATCCTTGATGGGGCTCGAACACCTAACCTCTTATATATGAGACCAAAGCCTTGCCACCCCACCAAACGCACTTGCATTTGGATCTTAATTACCATAGGAAATAGACTTCTATTAGATCGAACATGGTAAACTGTAACAAACATATATTCCTCAAAATATTCCAACTCCAAATCCTAGTAGAACACAACTGACATTAAAATACCTGTCTTATATAAGTGGTGCAACCCCTTTTCTAAATCTCATAGTGTCTCTATGTTTCCATCTCGCACAATCTTTAATTCTCTCTAACTTCAATCTTAAATCATCTCTTATACAAGATGAACAAAAACATTAGAGATGTGAACCTCACTCATCTTCTCGTCTTTCCGGGGATTTAGAGAAGATTCAAGATGCTTGTTGTTAGAATAAGCAGTTGCAGTTGAATCTACTAATAAAATTGTGATAGAGTCAAGAATGGCCACAAAACACACAAAGGGGAAGACATGATGTTTCAAGTTCTCAAATGCTTATTCTTCAAAGCAATAGGAATGTGTTTCAATATTTAGTAAAAATATTGTGGCTTTTCCATCCATAAGCCAACTTCTTTTTCATCCTTAAAAGTGTTTGCATTGGGTATCATACTAGCAACAACATGTATTCATGTCTTACCAGAAATATTTGAAAACTTGATGTTGCCAACCTTCCTGAGAACCTATGGGGGAAATTCTTCGTCATGGGTTCTGTGGCCATGATTGCTGCTATTATAACTTTAATATATTCAACTACAAAAACCTATTAAGCTAAACTATACTAGGAGAATAGCAGTCCTTATATCCGCCAAGTCACAGACTCAGCCAAGTCATTGCGCTTCGCTAACCTCACTTCATATCCCGCCTCACTCCCACCACCATTTGCCTCACTCACAAAATCCTCTTCCTTGAAGAGCTGGCGATTCATTATACATCGAAATAAGGTGAAATTTTCCAGATCATTTGTTAACTAGCAGAACAGAAATATATCAAAATTTCATGACATTTGGAGATCAGTAAGTAGGGCAACACAAAGCTCAAAGTTAATAGATCATCAGCTTTCTCAGAAAATTCAGCAAAGCTGTTTTAACCACAGTATGAAGTTTTGATTTTAAAGTTGGTTTGTTTTTAGAGTAAACAAGAGAGACAAATAAAAAGAACTAGCTTACAAGCTAAAAGAACAGCTACTACATTGGAGAGTAAACAAGGGAATACAAAGAGGATGCATGAAGCATTACAACCCCATTTGGCTTTTCATATCCCCGGTAGTAACTAAACTAAACCATCTACAATCTGGTTAGATGTTTGGGTGTGACTCTCTGCTTGTCAAATTGCACTTAAAAATCGCAGAGGAAAACGTTCCAACACAATCACACCAAGTACATACCAAATCAGAATCAAAGCTATAGAGAAAAGTTTGTTTTCCCTACCTCAAGGCCTTAGCTTGCAGCTAATACAACCAATAACTACTATAGCAAATCAAATTCCAATTGCTAACACCCATTTTGTATTTCACAAATCCAACCACCTGTACCAAATTTACAACAAATGACGCCCAAACTCTTAGAAAGACTGAAACAGAACGAACTTACTTGAAAAGACAGGAAATTTGAACTTATGGAGATAGCTGCATACAAAGAAGGATTTCAATGTTCTCCACCAACCATTTAGCTCCATCCTTCATAAATCCCACATAGCTGCTGTCAAACTCCTTTTTGAACATAAGCCGTCTAAAATTGCAATAAGTTTGTTATATAAACTTTGTTGCATCGAATTGTATGTAAATATTCAGCAACATTTACATGCTTTTATATCAACATGATCTAGTAGAAGAACAACAATGCAATTATTGATAAATCGTGATTTTTTCAATACAAATCAGTTTTAATTGAAAGAATAAAGAGTTCTTGTCAAACAACATGGAAATCAAAAATTCAAAACCCCAACACATAAGTCCATTTCAATCGAAGGAAAACCACAACACTAAATCGAAGATAAACCCTCAAGACAAAACCTCAATATAGCTATATCCATTTCAATCACCCCATCCCCAAATAGAAGAAAAACCTAATCGAAATCAAACCCTAAACTTGAAATGTTGGATGATAAGCAAACCTAAAATTTGTAGATAAAACCCTAAAATCGATCGAAGATTGAACCCTGTTGAAACCCTAAACTAAAAAGGTATTGAAACCCTAAATTGCTTACCAATAATCCGAATCGAAAACAACTCTACTAGTTGCTGGAGAGCTCCATTAATCTGGACGCGAAAGATGAAGTAGAGGCTAAGAAGAAGAAGGAGAGACTAAGAAGAAGAATCCAGAGAGTGAGAAGATGAAGGAGAGAGTGAGAAACAAGATCTAAGAGAGCTGAGAGAACTGATGAGAATGAGAGAGGCCAGTGTTTGAGTTTTTCAGTTTCATGGGTTCTAGGTCGATCTGAGAGAGCATAGTGAGAAGGAGAGAAAATAACTTAATTGCGAGGGATAGAGGTCAAAAAACACAAGTCAAAATAACTCAAAAATTTTTAAAACAAGCTACACACTTAGACAACATTTAAATGTTGTTTGAATGTGACAACATTTTCTAGTTAACTAACTTGGGCTTGGCTATTTGAGAGGGAAAAGTACTTATCAACTTTTGGATATCTCTCCAAATTTGAGATAGGAAATCACCATCTTCCACAACAACAAAAATGTGTTTTCTGAATGCTAACCATTTTTTCAAATTGAACGAGTATGTTTTTAGTCTATATTCAGACAACATAAAAAAAAATATGTCATCTACAAAACTCAGATGACAGAAAACAATGCTTCTGTCGTCTGATGAATTTTTTGGCATAGTGGACTATAATAATTGTGCAATTCTATGGTTGTAATTGCAATTAGTACTACTTTTGTCATACACTTAAGTTGTGTTTTTGTGCTGCTTTTGTTATACACATAGAAGTAGGTTAAGATTAAGTGACTATGGTGTTGGGTAGTTTTCCATCTTATATGTTATGTTGTTAAAACAGTGTTACATGTGATGTTGTATGAAATTTTAACATGTTACGCGTTCATAAGACAGTTTGATGTTGCCGTATAAAACAATCGAGGACTCATGCATATGCCAACGTGTGTTAATGCCTAGAATTCAGCGATGGCTGAACCTTGGTCAATGCGGGTCCGTTAGGCGGACCGCTACTTATGATATCCTTCCACTACCTGTCAAATGAAATACAAAGCAGCGTCAAAGGGAGACCGCAGTGGTCTTCTCTTCTCCGATGCCTAAGTTAGTCAATGTATTTGTGTTGACAGAATAACATTAGGTAAGTAGTAAATGCGTAATTAATGAGAAGAGAGGAGTGGACCTTTTATAGGTAGGGAAGAGACTGATCTCTTCCTTGTTTTCGATGTGGGACTAATATGCTTCAGTTCCCAGATTCTGATGCTTTAGGGAGGTTGTCTTGGCGCGTCGCGTGGTGGCACTTCAGCAGTGATCTAGGGCTCAGGTGATAGCCTAATTGGTGGTGTTTCCATAGGTCACACTGTTGATGGTTGTTGGTACCACTGGTGGTAGTATGAGTGTGGCTCATTATTGCTAATTATGCTTGGCAAATGCTTATGTAAGTACAAGTCCCCCAACTCCCCAATCAAGGAGGGCAATCTTGGTTGGGGAGTTGCCTAACAGTTTGAAGCGTTACTTCAGATAGACTTGCAAAAGCATAATTAGCGTCAGTGCGCTGTCAACCATGGATTTATTGAGCAAAAACTTTATCCCCTATCAGGTGGGCCTCTGCTAGGCCCCTTAGGGAGTCCCCCACTCCCCGGCTAAGATAGACCTTCGTTTGGCTGGTGTATTGTTTGTTGAAGAGAGCTGCGCTGAGCAGAGTGTGTTGGTTAGCGAACCCAATCTTTGATACCCTAGTGGCCGGGGTCAACGTGCCTGATCAGGGCAGTCGAAGACTGTGTTGACGTGTCTGCTTACTTACCCCGGATGAGCATAGCTCGACTGCAACGCCGCTTAGCGGTCGTTGTTAGAGTGAGGCGTTACCTCAGGAGTCACCGTTGGCAGAGGTTCCTCCACTGATAGTAAGTGGTAAGAAGTGTTGCGGGGACCTTGCCTCTGAGATAGAGAGGTTCCGCTAGCGGTGTTGCGCTTAGCGGAGACTGTCTTGCTTGCAAGATGAAAGAGAGAAGTTCTGCTAGCTGTATTGTGTTTAGCGGAGACTGTCTCGCTTGTAAGATGAAAGGGAGATGTTTCGCTAGCGGTGTTGTGCTTAGCAGAGACTGTCTCGCTTGCAAGATTGATATGTCTCCTTCTTGATGGTTACTTTAGATAGACGCTTCGTCTGACAACTTTCGACAAGTAATTGGGTTGGCATGTGGGTGTACGCCTTCTTAGCACGACTATCTCTTCATCATTAATGCGAGTAATTATCATTTTTGTAACTGAGGCGACACCTTGGTTAATCCGGATAGTAGGTGCAGTTGTGGGGCACGTGGACAGTTCTCGTTTGATGTCATTTTTTAGCGAATGGCTTGGATTTGTTTGATGTTGACATAAAAAAGAGGGAAACCAAGGGGGTTTTGACATCCTTTGAACTTCAAATCCTAAGTCATCGTGTTCAAGCTTTGTTCTCTGAGAGTTGATGATTATGTTCTGTATATCGAGAGAGAGCGTTGTCTTCTGAAGAAAAAGATTCATCGAAGTGAAGATAGACATCTCTAACTGCACCAGATTTCCCATATTTTAGGTTGGTGATCTGAGCCCCGTGCTTGTTTGCTTGCTTCTTATTTCAATCAGTTGATACTTTTGTTATTTGAAATAATTAACACCATGTTGTCGTGTATCTGAGGGTCTATGAGGGTTTTGGGGAGTGATTTAGGTGATGCAGCAGAAGGTTGACTGTTATGGATTTGCTAGATGGTCGAATATGGGTTTTGAGTGTGTATAAGTCGTGTTCTTGTTTTGGTATTTTCTGGGTATGTTTGTTCTTGGTGTTCTTGACGACACGATCAAAGTAAGCGTGCAATTTAAACCCTGCATCAGATAGTAGTATAGAATAAGTAGGGTATCGTTCTAAGCCTGGGATTGAGGGTACACCTGTTATTGTAAAATAAATAAAGAATTAAAATAAATACAAAGTATAATATTTACAAAAATAAAACCAAGGATATATACAAAATAACGAAACAAGGGGGGTTTTAACATTATGGTTTCGAAAATTAAAATAAATAAAATAAAGAAAATGTAAAAACATATATACAAAGGGGAAATGTAAGAAACAAAGATCAAAACCAATTCAATGTGATTAAACTCAATTTCAAACCCTATAATTGATCATTTAAGCCATGAGAGAGAAGTTGATCATGTGAAATGTTAGAAAGCAAACGATTTCCCATATTTTATTTTCCTTTACTAATTAATCTAAGTGAAAGCACCTAAATTAATCATATTAAACATGCAATCAAAGTCTAGAAAGCTAGCTAATCAACACATGTTCAATGCAAGAAGCATAGGGAAAGGCTATCAATTTGAGTGCACAACCTAATATGAATAAGTTCATCTATTTGCAATCCTCTCCAATTGAATTCGACTTTTGTCCATAGCCTTTACTACTTTTGATTTAAGTTCACAAAACTATTAGGTGAATTGTTTACCTAAATCTAGCACCAATTACATGCAAATCCTATAAGTGTCGACCCAAATAAGATAAACATATAAAATATATCAATTAAGTAAATTCAATCGAACAAACTCACATAAGCTAGAATCACAACTATAGAATTCAAAATCTTTATTTAAACATAGAAGTGGGTTTAAAATTTGCCCTAAACGTTTATGTTAACTAGAAACAAATTCATATGAATTCAAACAAGGAAAACCAAAAGAGGTTACAAGGAAGAAGATTGAATAACACTGTGAATGGAGATGGTGATGGAGAGCTTGAGACGTTGGACTCTTGAATCTTGGAAGCAAGTCTTCAAGGCTTCACGGCTTCAAGGTGGATGATGAAGGCTAGGATCTTCACGGCTCCTTCTTTCTTCATCCCCTCCTTGCTCAAAAACGCAGAACTTGAAACTAGAGAATGAGAGAGAGACAGAGAGCTTTGACGTTTTAGGATTTTTCTGATTGAAGAGGTGTGCTGAAAACGTCTAGCATAGGGGGTTTATATAGGGGGACCACCAAGTTTCATAATTCTTCTTTTAATTTCCCAAGGAATTAATCTGATAATGCCACACAGCTTTGACCAATCACGTAGCGCCACGTCAGCTCTGTTGTGTCATCCAACCAATCAAAAAGCTCCAAAATCAATCCCTAATATATTGTTGCCAAATTTCCAAGGATTATTTCTGATTTTATTCATAAATTTCAGCTAAATATCTAGGCATGAACCTAGACAATGTATTTGGACTCATTTTGGACCTTTTCTCCCTTAAATCTCTCCTTGTCTTTATCCTTAATGTCCTCCCCTTGATTTTCTCTTGATTTTCACATTAATACTGCTGATTTTAATTCCTTAATTTCAGCCAACATATCTTGAGGGAATTGAGGAACGAATCTAGACTTGATTTGAGCCTTTTCTCTCTCCACCATCCCTTAGAACTCTCCCAAGATTTTCTCAACGTAATCTCCTTGATTCTCTCCTTCATTTTCAAGTGATCTTCCATAATCTTCTCTTGATAATTCAAGGCAATTAAAGATTTATTCACCTAAATTCCCTCTTTGACGTTCATAAAACCCTAAATCCAATGGGCTTCCTCCATTTGCCGAAAATCCAAATTATTCCATAAGATTCTTGGGCCTCCATGTGTCATCTTCAAGACATAAGGTCTCCTAGTGCCTCCAGGAATCTTCCCCCAATGCCATTTTTCTTCATTTTTCCGATCATACATCCTGGTTGGCCCATGATTCTTGCTGGACAAAGTTTCATCTTTTGAATAGGATTTCCTGGCTAGACCAGGAAAACTTCATTTCTTCGTTTCAACTCATTCTTACGGCCCTCGTGCCTTGTCTTAGCCTTCTCCAAGTTCTCTAGCATTCCTTTCTCTTTTTAGCTCATTTTAGCTTTGTTTGCTCCTTGGGACCTGAAAATAGAAACTTTTGTTAAAGTTACTAAAAAAGGAAACTTCCTAGAAATAGAAATTTTTCTAAAGAAGAAGGATTTATTAAAGGAAATAACTAAGTAAATATGAGGAAATAACAATTAAAACGTCGCATTAAAATGCTCCTATGACTTGACTAAAATTTGGGGTAGGGATAGTTTAGATCATTTTGGATCTGACTGGCTTGGGTTTTAGGGTGTTTATAATGGCTAGCGTCATAGAGATCTCGAGTAGTGAGGATTCCAGATCTGATGTGTCGCTCAGCGGTTCCGATAGGATTTCTATTGACATGTTGCGTCCGTCTGCCTCTGCAGGAACCTCACTGCTAGAACTGCTAGATATCCAACTGCTTCAAACTATTCTGTGGGAAGTAGCCATGGCTCATGGTTGGAATTCCAGCCTATCCTTGACCTACGCTTGCTAACCGGCTGAGAGTTGTTGGTTGACCTATAGTTGACTCATGCCCCTGCTAAGTGTTTGTCGCCAACTGTTTATTTTTTTTAACCTGTGCCACACTAACTTGCCTTGTACATTTGTTTGTCCAAATTCCATTCCCAGTAACAAGGCCAGCCGCGACACCTTTGATAAACCCATGAATCGCGCAGAACTATAGAACTTTCTGGAGGGTATGCATGTACGCCGCTGGGCTGAATCCTAAGCAAATAGTCATTGACCCCCAGATTCAGGCGCTGAGTCAATTAGATATGAAGGTGATGATACCAATGCCGTATCACTCTCATCTTTCTGTCGAAGGCAGACGGTTGTACTATCGCAGTCTCGGCATGGGCCCCAAAAGGAGCCTGCAGTGCCGCCTGAGTAGCTTGTTATGACTGTGGGTTTGGAGCCTCAAGAGCCGTTGAGGCCTATCGTCGAGGGTACCGCTCTGGATTGCATCCTCTCGAAGAGGTTTAGGGAGTGACCAAGAGGATGATGCAGTGTCGATTGGGGTGTGCCAGCAGCCGAAGAAGGTGAGGCAGGCTCCACAAACGGTGACCACAGTGAGCGGGTTGATTCTTTGGCCGCATATGCGAAGTTCCTGACTAACCCCAAGCGGAGTTCCTCTTCCATCTTTGCGAGCGGCTTGGGTTCGGCGGGATGGATGGGACTGTCCGACCGATGGCTGTCCAACAATCGCCATTTAGCTTTGCCTTCAAGCATTTGTCTGTCGGGCTGCACAAATTGTTCCAGGCGACATTAAAGTTGTCTCGTGTTGAGCGGTAGCTGAGTGAGGAAGTTGAGGGTCTTCGGCGGGAGTTGGAGCAGACGTTGAAGAAGCTGGAGGAGACTGAGGACCTTCGTGCCAAGGCAGAGGTGAGCCTAGCGGAAGTTCACGGCAAGCTAAATGTCGCCATCAATAGAGATGTTGAGCGGAACAACCAGGGTGCACAACTCGAGCACAACTTGGTGGATGGCCCTTCACGGACTCCGGTTGCCACTACGTCTGATGTGTCCCGTGCCAACTTTAAGGTGAGGCACACCCGACCGGATCGTACGATCGTGACACCTAGTCCAACCACTCCCGAGTCTGATCAGATGAGCCGCTTGGTCATCTAACAACCGCTGGTTGACAGGCGGAGAGCAGCGGTATCCCAGTGCCGCTACCTTGAAAAAACATGGCGTTGGCAGCCTTTAAGCAAGGACTTCTTAAGCAGCCATTTCTGTACGATCTCAACTACAATCATCTAAATGCCACATATGACCACGTCATGAACGAGGCTATCTTCCATGCACAGGCAGAATTCATTACATATGGAGAAACCCCATCACCTCCGCCAACATCAGTAAAGTCTACTCAACCTTCCTCAATTCAACAGGAAACCACCAACAAAACCTCTGCTGCATCGTCCACTAACAAAAAGAGAGAGTGGCAACTACCAGAACAAGCGGTAAAAGGATCAGCACTACCACAAGGGCAATCGCTTATCCCTGGGGGACAATTATAACAAGCAGACGGAGTCCTCCCAGTGGTATGTAATGTTCACAGTCCTCACGGCCTAGTATGAAGAATATAAGATCAATACAATTACCAAATCCCACCACCGCCGCTGAGGAAGTACCCAAAAGTGGTCAAGCTGGTGCAAATACCACAAAGATAGCGGTCACAATACATCTTAGAACGGCAGTCGAGACTTTGTACCGTGACAGCAAGTTAGAATAGTTCAAAGTGCGCTAACCACCACCAATGGTCGCCAACATCGAACCCGTGGGCCTCATTAACACTGTCGACGGTGGGGCACCCATCACCAATATGTTTCACATAGCAAAAAAGCATTATGCACGCGCTAACCACCCCAAAGAAGTTTGCAACATCCGCTACAAAAGATCTGCTAAACTGCCAAAATCTGGGTGGGAAACCATCATCTTCTCCAGCGACATAACACAACCTTTGGGTTTTGACTACATTCACCTGGCCATCGGCACTAGCCCATGCATAGCAGAGATACATTCGGAGTTTATTGTTGTCGACTACTTCAGTTCATATAATGCCATCATCGGTCGACCGGTGCTCAACAATCTAAAGTGTATCATCGCTGGATATATGCTTCTCATGAAGTTCCCCACACCCAATGGCACAGGTTGTGTGAAGGGAAGCCAACAACTACCACGAGAGTGCTATCCAACGATTGTGGCATAATCAGCACACCACCATGATATCCTAACTATGGGAATCATATACCATTGACAAATGCAATTGAAGACCACAGAGACGACAAGGAAAAATATGTGAAGAAGGAGCTTGTTAACCCAGAGACATCCTTAAGAGTTATCAGCATCTTTGTCGAGCACTTTGAGCGGACGGTCCACATCGACTCTCAATTAGCCCCAGAGATTGAGGCGGAACTCATACAATTTCTGCGAGATAACACCACCGTCTTTGCATGGTCTTACGCTGACATGCCAGGCATCTCCCTTGAGATTATCACCCACAAGTTGAGCATCAAACCATCTTTCTATCTAGTCAAGCAAAAGAGAAGGGCATTTGACGAAGAAAGATATCGTGCAATAAGGGAAGATATCATGAAACTACAAGGCATTGGGTTCATCCACCAAGTCAGTTATTCCCAGTTGATTTCTAACTTGGTCATGGTCAAGAAGCCTAACGGCAAATGGCGAATGTGTGTAGATTTCAAGGGTCTCAACAAGGCATGCCCCAAGGATAGTTTCCGACTACCCCATATTGATAAGCTGGTTGATGCAACGGCCAGGCATGAGCTGCTTAGAATGATGGACTCCTTCTCTGGATATAATCAAATCAAGATGCACCCCGGCGACCAAGAGTGCACCACCTTCACAACCGACAAAGGCCTATACCGTTACAATGTCATGCCTTTTGGATTGAACAACACTGGGGCAACATACCAGCGGTTGATGAACGCCATGTTTGCTGAGCATCTCGGCAAAATAATATAAGTGTACGTGGACGACATGTTAGTCGAGCATCAAGGCTAACGGACACGTGGCAAACCTCCGCATCATATTCACCATTCTCCTGGCCAATGGCATGCGCCTCAACCTAGAAAAATGTTTTTTTGGCATCACCACTAACAAATTTCATAGCTACATCGTCAGCAACCGAGGCATAGAAGCTAACCCTGACAAGGTGCAAGCCATCCTAGACATGAAATCCTTGGTGTGGAAGGTACACATTCAGAGTCCCAAAGGCAAGATCACCGCTCTATCTCGTTTTACATCTAAGCTCACCGACAGATGCCTCCCATTCTTCAAGGCCATGAAGAGGACCCACAAGAAGGAAATTGATTGGACTCCGGATTGTGAGGCGGCATTCCAGAGTCTGAAGGAGTACCTGGCTGTTGTCCTTCTTCTCTCTATTCCTGTATCGGGTGAGGTACTCTACATATATCTAGCGGTATCCCCATCACAGTAAGCTGTGCAATTGTATGAAGGTAGAGAAAGGATGAGCTCCCAGAGTTCTACGCTAGTAGAGGTATGAACGGGGCGGAAACAAGATATACCCCCTGGAGCAGCTCGCCCTCGCATTAATCATCGCTGCTAGACCTCCGCCAGTACTTCCAAGCCCATACAATCCATGTCTTAACAAATTAACCACTGAAAGCAGGTAATGTAAAACCCTGAGCACTCCAGGCGACTCATCAAGTGGGCCATCGAGATCAGCGAGTTCGACATTGACTACAAGCCACAGACCGCAATGAAAGGCCAAGTGGTTGCTGACTTCATCACTGAATTCACTGAACGTTAGGATGAACCCAACCTTAGGATACCATGGAGGTAACAACCACTGAGAAACCAGCACAAAAGAAACAGTCCTACTGGAACCTACGTGTGAACGGATCCGCCTGCGCCAAGGCCTCTTGCGCTGACACTATCCTAACATGGCCAGGAGGACTAAATGTGGAGTATGCATTAAAGTTCAACTTCACGGCTTCAAATAACATGGTAGAGTATGAAGCGCTCATTGCAGGCTTGCTCCTTGCCATCGACTCAGGCGCAGACAACGTCAACATATTCCGTGACTCCCAGCTAGTAGTCAACCAGGTTAATGACAGTTTCCAAGCCAAAGACAAACAACTAGTAGCATACTTGGGATACGACAAGATCCTCCTCTGAAAATTCAAATTCCACACCATAACACGGATCCCTAGGAAGAAGAATGCAAAAGATGACTCCTTGGCAAGTTTAGCAACCGCTCAACCACACCAAAGTCCGACAAACACAAGGGTGGAATGCCCTGACAAACCAAGCATCACCAAAACCCTAGCGAAAATATTCAATATTGAGATTAATCCCAGATGGATGGATGAGATAATCGAATACAAGTGCAATGGTACACTGCCAGACGACAAGATCGCATCATGGCAAGCGGAGAGCAACCCGCTACGAAATACAAAATGGTATGCTTTACCGCCAGGGCTTCATGGTTCCCAACCTCTGGTCTCTGACCCCAGAGGATGGAAGGGTCATCCTGGAAATGATACATGCCGGGGAATGTGGAAACCACTCAGAAGCCAGATCCCAGGCAAATCGCACCATGCGGCAGGGAACTTCGGGCCTATGGTAGGCGACGACGCTATAGAAGTCTCCAGGCCTTGCCACAAATTCCAATAGTATGTGGAGCTCCATCATGCCTTGGCGGAACCTCTTTCAATCATCATAGGCCATGGATTCACTCCACGTGGGGCCTCGACCTGGTAGGCAAATTACCAACCTCTAGGGGTTAGTTCAAGTACATCATTGTTGCCATTGATTACAACAACAAATGGTTAGAGGCGGAACCGCTGACAGCAATAACTACCTCCAAGGTAACCCACTTCCTATGGAAGAACATCTATTGCCGCTACGGCATCCCCCATACCATCATCACAGATAACGGGGCACAGTTCAACAACAAAGAGATCATATCTTTCACCGCCAACTTGGGTACTAAGATGAGCTTTGCATCTGTGCCTCACCCTCAAACCAACGGGCAGGTTGAGGCGACAAACAAGATAATCAAGAAGCTGCTCAAAAAGAAACTCGACGATGTCTAGGGTTTATGGGCGGAAAAGTTACCAGAAGTTCTACGGTCCATCAGGACAATCCCAATAGATGCCACCTAATCTATCGCTAGGGTTAAGGGCTACTACTTGGAGACTAACGGCGAGGGCATCAACCTCAACAAAGATCTCCTCGAGGAAAAGTGTCACAAAGCCCATTTGCACAATTTGCAAAACAAGCAATGGGTATCGCGTTTCTATAACGCTAGAGTCAAAGATCGAAACCTCCAACTGGGGGACTGGGTAATGAAGGACTGTACAAAATAGTAGAAGTCGTCAACCCCGGCATTTTCTACTTAATGGACAAGGACATCGTCACAACGACCCACCCTTGGAATACTGAGTACCTTTGGTACTACTACAAATAGTCATACTGCTGACCAATAAGCATCTTGACTTAGCTAAATTTTTGTACAATATTTAGCTAAGGGAAGCTACCTAACGGGGAATTATTCAAACCATTGTTCTCCATAGCACAGAAAGCTGGTAACGGCAATAACTTTCAGCGGGCCACGTCCCCTATAGCGCGTACTTGGAATAATTTTAATTTCTTTAATGTTTCATTGATTAACAAAAGTTCAAGTCAAATCTCTAGCGGTACATTGACATTCATCAGACACAAATATTTTGCTAGTGGCAACACTTGAAATTTCAAACAAAAAGGCAATTCATTATAAATCCAGGACTAGACTACCCGCCTGATAATATTCTTACATATCAAAAAAAAAAAAATAGCGAAGGGCTAGCGAGATAGGGCAATCTTCAAGGATTGCCAGGAGCGGCAGCAACATTCTCACGGTCAACTGGCGGTTGTTGGACGAACAAGCGACTCGTCTGATCGGACCCGGGAGCGGTTGGACTAGGGGTCACGATCGTACCATCCAGCAGGGCGTGCCCCACCATAAAGTTGGCACGAGACATGTCAGATGTACTGGCAATCAGAGTCCGTGAAGGGCCATCCATCGGGTGCTCACCACTTTCACCATTACTTGAGCGCGCACCTTCTGGATGATTAGCGGCCACACCGCTTGCAAGAGGTTCCTGTTCACCCGATGGACAGGTTGGCTGAGATGCTTTAACCTAATCAATGGCGCCCTTCTTGTTCAGCAGATCCAAGTTGGTGGCGGCACCGGCCTTCGCCTCATCCATCAGGGCCTATTTGAACACAGGAGACTTCTTATATGCCTCTACGGCGACGGCCTATGTACGGCTCCTCTCAGCTCCTTGCTGGGCAACCTCAACCTCTAACTTCTTCACTTTCGTGGTCTTGGCGGTTGCCTCTCATTGAAGAATCTCAGCGCGCCGAGTCTTGGCCCCCTACTTGCTCCTGAAGTAAGGCCATCTCTTGCTCGAGTTGTGTAATCTGGTTGTTGCACTCAACATCTCTATTGATGGCAACATTTAGCTTGTCGCAAATGTCCACTATGCTCACCTTTGCCTTGGCATGAAGGCCCTCAGTCTGCCAGCTTCTTCTACGTCTGCTCCAACTCCCGCTGAAGACCTTCAACTTCCTCCCTCAGCTGCTGCTTAGCGAGAGATGACTTCAACGCCGCCAGGAACAATTCATGGGGCCAGATAGACAAATACCCAAAAGCCAAGTTGAATGGCGATTGTTGGACGGTCATCGGGCAGACAGTCCCATCCATCCTGCCTAACCTAAGCCGCTCACAAAGATGGAAGAGGAACTCCCGCTTGGGATCAGTTAAGAACTCTGCGTATGCATTGAAAAAATTGGTGGGGCCTGCCTCGCTTTCTTCGACTACAAGTGCACCCTAATGGGCACTGCTTCATCCTCTTGGTCACTACCATCGATGTAGCTCTGACGCCTCCTCCAAAGGATGGGACCCTGAGCAGCACCGTCGGTGATAGACCTCGGCGACTCTTAAGGCTCCAAACCTGCAATTGTAACAGGCTGCTCTGGTGGCACCATTTACTCCTCCTGGGGCCCACATCAAGCACCAACCTTTTCCCTGACCTTACCTTGGGAAACACTAACCCTGTTCTCCCCAGCGGCTGCCCACCTGGTCTTAGATTGGGGTAGTACAACCGTCTGCCCACTGGCAGCGAGATGCGAGTGATGCAGCATCAGCATCACCACCTCTGCATCTGATTGACTCAGCGCTTGAGTCTGGGGGTCAACGATAGTTTGCTTAGCATTCAGCCCACCAGAGTACATGCCCTCCAGAAAGTTCTACAGTTTCCGTGCGATCCATGGCTTTATCAAACGCGTCGCAGTTGGCCTTATTACCGAGAATGGGATATAAACAAAGAAATGCACTAGGCAAGTTAGCATGGCACAAAAAACATTAAAAAAACCATTGGCGGTAGACACTTACCAGGGGCACGAGTCAACTGTAGGTCGACCAATAGCTCCCAGCAGGTGAGCAAGCGTAGGTCAAGAAGATTGCGGTTCTTCCAATACCCGGTCATCCTTGCAATATGACACTGCTCGTCGGGAGTCAACATGAACCGCAAGCCAGCATGGCACAAAAAAAAAAAGCCACTATAAAAAAAGCAAGGAACACGAATCAAATTGGTTAGCGAAAGCAATGGCAACCTCAGATAGGCTGGAATTCTGATTTAATCCTATATGAAGGGGTTTCTGTGTTCGGTCGCACATCATGCTCCCACTCTCTCGATGCAAAGCAAAAGGTCGACCGCCAAAGGGACATCGAATCCTATAAATTCTCGATCAACTTAAGCGCTCCCTTGCGACGAGTGAGATTCACCTGTCCGCTGCAGCCCTGGCGCCTTACGTAAACCAACTCGTAGAAGCGCAGCACTTCCACCATGGTAGGACCCTTGTAGCCGGACAGCCACCAAAGTGAGTTGAGCGCCAACAACTATCTCCACATATTAGGGCAAATTAGCCCAAAGGTAAGGTCAAACTTGCAAACCAAAATCTGGAGGTTTGGCAGTAGCGAAAACGTTATGCCTTGGCAGAACACTGCCTCGTGCATAGCAGTGCAACCAGCCGGTAGCAAAGACGCCCTCTCAACCCTCGTTGGCAGACGCAACTTCACCACACAAGTGAGAAGATATGTTCGCTTCAGCCGATCGATCCCCGATACTGTCATCGGACCCCCTACCTCGTCAATCGGAGTGCCGTCGCGAAGAACCTAGGCTGGCTCTATCTTTTCCCCGCCAACCTCTTCCCCATTAGTGAAATCACTAGCCACACTATTGCTGGATAGCCTCTCTTTGTGCCGCTTACGGGCCGCAGTCTCTTCCTTTGCAGCCGAACTTTCTGGACGCCCAGCATGAGCCATAGCTACTTCCCAGGGTATGGTTGTAATGGTTCTATGTCTAGTGGTTCCGACATTGAGGATCCTACATAAGCAAATGGACGCAATGTGTCAATAAAAATCCTATCGGAACTGCTGAGCGACACGTCATCTCTGAAATCCTAACTGCTCGAGATCTGTATGATGTTAGCCACCGCAAACACCCTAAAACCCAAGTCAGTCAGTTCCAAAAATGATATAAACTATCCCTAAGCCAAATTTTAGTCAAGAACACCAAGAGCAACCATACCCAGAAACCCAGAAAATACAAAGCAAAAACACGGCATATACATACTCAAAACCGAGATTCGACCATCTAGCAAATCTATAACATTCAACCTTCTGCCACAAACACCTAAATCACTCCCTCAAACCCTCTTAGACCCTTAGATACATGATAACATGGCAACAATTACTTCAAATAACAAAAGTATCAACTGACAGAAACAAGAAGCAACCAAAAACATATGAGGCTCAGATCACCAACCTGAAGTATGGGAAATCTAGTGCGCTTAGGGATGTCTGTCTTCCCTTCGACGAATCTTTTTCTTCAAGAAACCACACTCTCGCTCGATCTGCAGAACGTACTTCTCTACTTTCAGAGAACAAAGCTCAAACACGATGACTTAGGTTTTGAAGCACATAAGATGTCAAAATCCCCTTGGTTCCCTCTCTTTTTTGTCAACATCAAACAAATCTAGGCTATCCGCTGAAAAAAGACATCAAACAAGAACCGTCCACGTGCTCCACGATCGCACCCACTATGCAAATTAACAAAGGCTTCACCTCGGTTACAAAAAGGATAATTACTAGCATTAATGATGAAGAGATGATCGTGCTAAGAAGGCGTACACCCACACGCCAACCCAATGCATGGCAGCCACGTGTCGGGAGCTCTCAGACGAAGCATCTATCTAAATAATAGTAAAAAAATTAGATATATCGATCGGTAATCGATACAATTTCCGTTAAACGCAACTCTGCTAGCGGAACTTCTCCCTTTCATCTTACAAGCGAGACAGTTTCCGCTAAGCGCAACTCCGCTAGCGGAACTTCTCCCTTTCATCTTGCAAGACATACGGTCTCCGCTAAGCTCAACTCCGCTAGCGGAACTTCTCCCTTTCATCTTGCAAGATAGACAGTCTCTGCTAAGCATAACTCCGCTAGAGTAATTTCTCCCTTTTATCCTGCAAGCGACAATCTCTGCTAAGCGCAACACCGCTAGCGTAACTTCTACATCTCAAAGGCCAGGTCCCCGCAGCATTTCTTACCACTTACTATCAGGGAAGCAACCTCCGCTAGCAGTGACTCCCGAGGTAACGCCTCACTCTGACAATGACTGCCACACGGTGTTGTAGTCAAGCTATGCTCCTCCGGGGCAAGGATACGTCAACACAGTTTTTGACGACCTTGATCAGGCACGTTGACCCCCGCCGCTAGGGTTTCAAAGATTGGGCTAGCTACCCAACACCCAATGCTCAGTGCAGCTCTCCTTAACAAACAATACACTGACCGAATGGAGATCTATCTTAGCCGGGGAGTGGGGGACTCCCTACGGGGCCTACTAGGGGCCCACTTGAAAGAGTATAAAGCGTTTGCTCAGTAAATCCATGGTTGACAACGCACTGACTCTAATTATACTTTTTGCAAGTCTAGTTGAAATAACGCTTTAAACCGCTAGGCAACTCCCCAACCAAGGTTGCCTTCTTGATTTGGGACTTGGGGGACTTGTACTTACATGAGCATTTGCCAAGCGTAATAAGCTATATGAGCCATGCTCATGCTACCACCAACCACCAACCATCAATGGTGTGACCTACGGAAACACCGCCAAATAAGTTATCACTTGAGCCCTGGCTCACCCCCAGATCAGTGCTAACGCGTCGCCACGCGCCGCGCCAAATCAGCCTCAGAAGAGAACTGAAACATATCAGACCTACATCGAAAACAATGAAGATATCAGTCTCTTCCCCAACTATAAAAGGTCCACTCCTCTCTCCTCATTAATTACGCATTTACTACTTACCTACTATTATCCAGTCAACATAAATACATTGACTAACTTAGGAATCAGAGAAGAGAAGACCACCCACATCGGTCTCCCCCTGACGCCCTTTCTATTTTATTTGACAGGTAGCAGAAGAAACAAGAATATCATAAGTAGCAGTCCGCCCATCGAACCAGCGTTAACCAAGGTTCAGCCACCGCTGAATTCTAGACATTAACACTCTCTATCGAAAATTCTAGACTCAACCCGTACCTAATTTTTGAACCCTACTTTTTTGGAGACTAACGGCGACGGCACCAACCCAGACTTGATTGCCTCTTCCTTGTAGTCCTCCCTACGGTGGTTGTTCATGTTGATTTGCATCCACCATGGCAAATTGAAGATTGGAAGATCAGCGGCAACTGACCTGGTCAAAAATCCCTTTTTCGGTGCTGGCTTAACTTGAAACTGGTCGTATTTTGTATATCGTTGGTTATTTGGTTGATCGATTTTCATTGTGCAACTCAAAATAGTGTTCTGAATTTTGATCTTACTTGTGGCGGTAATTTAGGCTAAATTGGCCAAAATCTCAGGTATTAAGTTGATCCTCGTGATGTAAACTCCATTTTGGATGGTTGGATCTTGTTGGTTTGGAGGTTGACAAGGTAGCGCGTGGGGCTCAAGCGCAGCCACTTGTGGTTGCTCCTTTGGCTGGGGTTTGAACAAATTCTTGCACCATTATCATCTACTCATTGATACGAGAGTTTTAATATATGACATTTGCAGATTGTTTGAACATGTTAGGGTTTTTTGTAGTTTCGATTGGTTCGGTTTTCGATCTGTGAAGATCCGATCATCCGATCGACTTATCGTTTTGACATATCAATCCCAGAAGTGTTACGAAGGTTTTGGGTGGTCTCGGATGAAGTTTCGTCTCAATTGGTGTTACTTTCGGGTTTTAGTTCAAATGGGGTATTCAGACTTTAATCGCTTTGTACTTTATATACTGAGTTGAGACCGTACTTTCCTTAGGTACTTAATAGAGGGGTTCTGTAAATTATCTAGTTTGTGTGAAGATGCAGCAGGAACTTTGAAGTGAGTAATCTCACAATGTTCATTTATGAACTGAGTTACCTTATTGTTTTGGGAATTATTTATTTAATTGTAAACTGTAGTTGGTATTAGTGGCATTCCTAAGTGGATGACTACATATATATATATATATTTGTGATTAGGTTCATTTTATTGTTTTGAGTTGTGACTTTTTGGAAAACATTATATTTTGGAAAATGATGATTTCTACTGTTTTGGAAAGTATTGAGAAATCTTGGGCGACTTATTTAAATGTTTGGTCTTTGTGCCGGGGGTCACAAATAATGGCAATATTGGGAAATCTTTTATTTAGAGTTGGGTAACATTTTTGAGTCCTACATGACTTCTTTAAATGTTTTGGTCTTTGTACCAGGGATCCGAAGACTTGAGGGTTGAATTGTTTTGATATATGATTTGTAACCTTTGGAGACCGTTTGAATTGTTAGGTTTTTCCATAATTTTGATTTTCTCAATTTGCGATCAGTGAGGATCCGACCGTTGGATCTTCGTATAATTTTGATAAATTAACCCTAGAAGTGTTTCGGAGACCTTGGGAGGTCACGGAGGAAGTTTCGTCTTGTTGGACATAGTTTTGGTTTTTAGTTTGCGGGTTTCAAACTTTAAATGCTTGTGTACATTGTATTGTATTAAGTGTGACTTGTTGTGACAAGGTATGACGAGGTTGTTGAGTAGAGTTTCACGGTTCGAGCTTTATCTAGTGTGGCGTCTGAAGACGTAGTGGGATTTAGAGGTGAGTAAATCTCACGAGGTTCATATATGAACGGAGTTACTTTATTATTAGGAATTATTTGTTAAATTGTGAATTCATTTTCTGAAATAAATATTTGTTTTAAATTATATGAACTTGATCGTCTACGGTTCATGGGTAAGTTAAAAATGAAGTTTTTATTATAAAAATAATTTTTCATGCGTTTTGTATCTGTGAACTATAGTTGATATTAGTAGCATTCCTGAGCGGATGACTACATATATATATTTACATGGAATATATATATATATATATATATATATATTGGTACAGTTGTGTAGTGAGGTAGAATTAGTATGTTTTGTGATATCAATCATGTTGTTGTTGGAATTTGATGTTCAAAAGAAATAATTGAATTTTGGACGTTAATGATTGTTTTATTGACTTGCTATATATGAGAGTTATATGTGTCAATTCGTGCTGGGTATCAAGGTGTGAAAAATATATTATTAAATTGATTTCTATATTATTGTGAAATTGGAATTGAGCTTTGAAAACAATATTTTGGTTATAGTCAATTATATTGTTTTGATTTGGTTTTAGATTGTAAAATCGATTATTGTAAAGAGTACAATTTCGCTATGCGTTCATTGATGGTTTTGTGACTTGATTTTTGAGGGAAAAAAATATACTTAAGAATGTTGATTTATATTGTTTCGAAGGGTACTTGGAGTTGTGGTGTAACATTTTGGGTCGAGTGGGACCTCTTTAAATGTTTTGGTCTTCGTATCGAGAGAATCATTTATAGAGATTGGTGTAATATTTTTGGGTTGAGTGGGACTTTTTTTAATATTTTGTGTTGAGGGTCGAAAGGCTTGAGGTCCGAACGTTTCAGTGATAACCTCAGTGCAGGAATATAGGGATACCAAGCCTTTGGCCGGGTGATTGATTATGATTCAGTTAGAGCTCTAGTCTGTCTGCAATGTACTGCTTGGGGAATAACTTTGTGTTATTGAACTCATGAGTACATGTTTTTAAAAAAGAGTTTCGAGTGTATTCTTTCTTTTAATAGTCCAAGGAAGGACATGGTTTCATATTTATTTTGTTGAGTGAACAAGTAGTATGACTTTGTCACTACGGTGACGTGATTTGTCCTGGTGAGAAAAAGATGTTGAGTTCTGAAAGAAATCAAGGTATGAGTTGTTTTCCTTGAGTGAAATGGTGATTTCCTGGCCTTCTCATGAGTTGTTTGATTTTCTTATTGATTCTTGTTTTATTTGAACTTTTTGGTTTTAATGTAATCTCCTGAACTAAACTATATGCAGGGATTACTATGATTTCTACTTGTTGATTTTAATGTAATCTCCTGAACTAAATTTTCTATGCAGGGATTAATATGATTTCCGTTTTGAACTGTGTGCTTTTTGGTGATCTGCTGAACAATTTTTTATGCAGGGATTACTGGTTTTTACTTAGTTTAATTTGTAAGTGCAGTTGTGGTTGAGACTCGTACTGAGTTGAGAAATGTTTTATCATGTCATTCTGGTGATAAATGCTTCATGTCAAGAGGAAAGAAAAAGTGATTTCTTGGATTGTTGTTGAGATTTCAAATGATTGTTTTGTCATAGTGGTGACATGTGTGTTCCTTAAAAAGAAAAGGATTTTGATGTTGGAATTAATTATTGTGTTGATTTGTTGTCCTTGAGTCATAAAGTGTTTTGTTTGTTTTAACCCCGTGCACTTAGGGGTCATCATGGGCCTGGCTTGGGCCAGCCCTACCCTAAATTTTAGGGCTTAGGGTCGGGTCGGGCCTGGCCGGACTTTGACCAAGTCAACAAAACTTAGGGTCGGGCCGAGGCTTCAATATGTAAACCCTTATCTACCCTTAAAGCCCATTTCACAAGGGTCGAAAGGGCCGGGCCGGGCCTTTCTTTGTCTAACAGTTTAACACTTTTTAACTCAACTCTGAAAGTGAAATCTAAACTCTTAATTTGAATAACTGAAATCACTGAATGTCTTCAATATTATAGACTTATAGTCATCAATTACAATATTAGATAAACTAAAGTTACTAAATGATGTAGCGTACATCAGTTCAAGAAAAAAAATAGTAGGAAAGGTGCATGTCATTCTTGAAGAGTTCGTAGTCAAGATCCAATAATCCTCTCTTCCAATGAATCTGTTAAAATACAATACAAAAGTATGTTAAAAAACAATACATTAAACCATCTATAAACCATCAACAGCAAATTACTTATGAACATAAACCCATCTAATCATGCACAGTAGACAATACATATCATGATTCATGAGTTGTTCAACATCATTCATGAAAATAAGCCTCTTATTTGACTGTCCCTTCATTCTGAGTTCATATGGGCAGTTCATGACAACATATTATTCCCACAATATTTCAGTTCATGATAGCACATTATTCTGACAGCAAATGAACACCACAAGTCTGAGACATCTTAAGTTAACAAAACGACACTAAGTGCAACAACAATACAACTAGACGTTTAGACTCACACAATAACACACAATATAGCAACAAATGCACTGAACTATAGAAATGTTTAGAGTTTACTGGAAACTTTTATAAGAAATTGAAGATACACTCGAAAGCTTGAACAGAATACAGAAAGCCCTCCCCCTGCTCCTTGCAAGTTTTTTAGTGCCCCATCTGTTCCACTGTAAAACACACACACACAAAAAAATCTTTATAAGGATACTGAATACTAAAGGCGTCGGGGAAGGGCGAAGACTGGGTCTCAGGATCGGCGGAGGGCGGTGCCAAGCCTCAGAGTCGGCGGAGGGCTGCGACTGGTTGGACTACAAGGCGGAGGAGGATGGGTCTCAAGGTCTGCGACGGGAAGTGAAGGGTTGAACTGTAGGCGGAGGATGGATCGAGGTATGTGACGGGCAACGACAGATTGAATTGCAGGCGGAGGAGGAGGGGTTTACGGATCGGAGAAGGAGGATGGGTCGAGGTCTGCTTCGGGGTCTGCGACGGACTGGACAGCAGGCAGAGGATGGGTCGAGGTCTGCAACGGACTGGATCACAGGCGGAGGATGGGTCGAGGTTTGTGTTGGGGTCTGCGACGGACTGGACCTCAGAGGTCTGTGTCGGGGTCTGCGACGGACTAGACCACAGGCGGAGGATGGGTCGTGGTCTGTGTCGGGGTCTGCGACGGACTGGACCGCAGGCAGAGGATGGGTCGAGGTCTGCGTCGGGGTCTGTGACGGACTGGACTGCTGGCGGAGGAGGAGGGCTTTACGGATTGGAGAAGGAGGATGGGTTGCCAGATCGGTGAAGGGTAGCGACGGGGTCTCGGGGTCGACGACGCAGATCGAACTGCTTCTCTCTGTCTCTCAAATGGATGTGTCGATAAGTATGGCAGTAGAGGGTGGCTGATGTGAATTGGGAAGTGTTTAGGGTCTTTAGGTCGAGTGAGTCAATGACCTAGTTGACAACACTTTGGCCCTTTGGGTTCAGTCTAGGCAAAACAGGCCTTATAAATTAATTGGGTTCAATTTGATACCCATTGTCTAAAATAACATATTTCTTATTTCTTTTTTTTTATAAATATGTAATATAAAAAATAAAAATAAATAAAATATAAATTTTATCATAGGGTCGGGCCGGGCTTGGCCCTTACGGGCTCAATCAGGCCGGGCTGCAGGGTAGGGTCAGGCTTCATTTGCATAACCCATACCCTACCCTATTTTAAAAAGGGTTGGGCTGGCCCGCCCTAATGCAAGGGCCGGGTCGGGCTTTGGCCCTACGGGCCGGGCGGGCTTAGGGTAGGTTTAGGGCCGAAGGGCCAAATGGTGAGGCCTACGTGCACTATTTCATTATGGTGAGGCCTACAGGCTTAGAGTAACGACTAACCATCGTTAAAACTGAGACTTTGTTGCTGTCGTAGCTTGGACGTCGAAGCTTACTTTGGTTTTAGTTTTTTGCTGTGTAGTGAGTGTGATGAGTGTGTTTACTTATTGAATTGTTGTCCATTTTAATTTGTAAACTCTCTGTAATGTAATATGTGACTCTAAAGAACGAGTTAGTATTGACATTGTGAGCTCGGTTTGTTTTGTTGCTTCATTTAAATGAAAATTTTTCTAAGTGTTTTCTTGTGCTTGTTAAGTTATCGTGTTTCAGATTTGAATTTCTTTATAAGAATATCGGGCGTGATAATCTTACAGGTCAGGGTAATCATAGTTGAAGCTGAGATCTTATAATTGCAGCAGTACGGGTAGAAAGCTAATTTTGTGGCTTTGCTATTATTCAGACTTCCGCTATGTAGCAAGCTCTGAGGAGAATTTACTTATTATTTTGTTGTTGCAAATTAATTCGTACATGAACTTAAGTAATGTAATATATAACTCTACGGAGCTGGCTTGTATTAACATTAAATGGTCAGAGCATCAATATGTATTTGGTTTAAAAGGAAAAATTTTATAAGCATTTTATATTGATGGCTAAACCATCACATTTGGTATAATTGTGGGATTTATATTGATTTTCAATTTTATTTAAAAATCAGGGCGTGGGCCTCACGTGCCACCATCTCTGACCCCCAAATTAGGTCACACTATGTAATACACAAGTCATTTTAAAACATAAATTATATATTAAAATGCTTGTAAATTGTTAGTTACAAGTCATTACAACAAAGAATATCTTTATTTGATCACGAGACATGAGAAAATGTAAAGAATATTTTCTCATCATCTCAATGGATCTTGAGAGTCATTTTGAGGTTTAAATAATATAAATATTTTCTTTTTTCTTGTTATCCATTATTTCCTTAACAAATAAGGATTTTATTATGTCATTGTCCATCCAAATATGGTGTTAAAGAAATACATGTGGGCTGTGGCAAACTATGAGCCCTTGATTTGTTTGCCGACATTAGTAAACTACGAAAATAACTAAAATGGATTAAGAAGGATCAAGAAGGACGGAGAAACGAGGTTGAGGGAGAGAAAGAATAGAAAGAAAAAAAAAGAAAAGAGAAAGACTCGATCTCTCTCGAACTCGGAGCAACACTCCCTTTGACAGAGAAGACTCAATCCCTCTCAAAGCTCCTTTGCTTCTCTCTCTTTTCTTCCTTCCTCCGGAGCTGCCATCGGCGGCTACGGTCTAGTCACCAGAAAAGAGACGTCGTCCAATCATCTTTCTCGAAAACTATGTGTTGATAGTTTCTTCGGGGGTAGTGAAATGATCTATGGTCATGTTGTGACCACGATAGGTGAATCGAAGGTTTCGATTATTCTATTTTTGATTATAATGGATACAATCAATATTGATCAAGGTATGAATCTAGTAGATGGTGTAGTTTATTTTTCTTTTCTATTAATTTGGGTCGGGATGTTACACACCACCTATGTCAAAACCTTCATCTCATCCAACCAACAACTTTCACAACTACATCAAAGTCTAGAAATGCATGAATTGATCGGAAATAATTACCTCGAAAATTCAGGAAAAAACCCTAGAATTTCAATTGCACGATTCATTCTCCTCACTTGGAATCGGTTTAAGCCACTTAGATGAATTGATATGTGTCCCAAGGGCTTCAAAATCCAACAAGAATCGTCATTCGAGGTGGCTGGAAACACAATTTCTAACTAGGTACTCGAAATAGTGTCGTCGCCCATTTTTCGCTTCGATTCACCGCCTTGGGTGATCGTACATGGAGGATGAGGCTAGAAACAGGGCCAGCGTGAGGTGGCGCTCCAGATGGGATCTGTCCGACTATTTGTAGTTGCTGAACGACGGCGGAACCCTCCTGGTTGTGAATCCGGGTCGGGTTGGAGGTCGGGTCTGGGAGAGAGAAACTTGGTTGAATCTTTTGGGTAAGTTTCCAATTTTTTTTATAGAAATTTTCCTAAAACAGTAACTTTTGATTTTTAGACCATAACTTTTACATTCGAACTTCGCTTTGAGTAGGTCAATTCACAAAATAAAGAAAAAGAATTGACGTCCACCTCGTAGCAGCCCGTGAGGAATTGACGTCATGCGGTACATGGACCTGTGAGTGACGAACACTCTGATCAAGTGGTGGAGGAGGTGAGATACCATTTGCAAGTGACGTAGCATGAGTTTGGATGCTTCTAGTCGTGGAATCTCTCACAGCCGCTGTGTCACAATGGCACTCCTATACTCTTCAAGCCATCTAGAAGCCCACTGGAGACATATATAAAGGATTTAATTTTCCAAACTAATCCTCCCCGTCCAAATTTCCCAGAGTAGTGTTAAGATCATCTCAACGTCATGGACAGGCGACTCACACACCAAACATACCCACTCGCTCAAGGAAGAAGCTGGATGTGTAGTGGGGTTCATTTTGAGTGGACAATTTAAAATGGACAATTTTACGATCCTTGAATGGATGCCTCTCGTCTTCCACTTTATCATAACAAAAGACACACTTATGCAGTTAATTTTTTTTATCAATGCAATGACTTGCAGTTACGTTGACCCAATAAAACAGTTCCCACGTTTCTAAATTTTGAATTTTTTTTAAAATATTTTTTAGTTACTATTCTACCCTTTATATCTTAGACTTTTACTTATAGAGTATTAATAAGTAAAAGGCAATATTTGAGTCTATGAAAATTTAAAGGTTATTTGCTTAATTTGTTCTGATAAAAAAAGGGATTCTAAATCAATTACATTAGCTCACATATATCCATAAAATCATTGAAGAGTAGCGAAACGATTTCCTAGTTGGCTTTGGTGGGTGTTGTTGTGAGACCAAATCCAAAGGGGAAGAGGGGGTCATAATGTGGATCTCCAACATTCATAGGCAGCTGATCAACGGTTTTAAACCAAGTGCGAGAAAGCTTGCCGGTGAAACCATAGTCACCAAACAAAACATCAGCAACTCCTTGGCCTTCACTTCCTGGAAGCCACGCCGCAACCAGAGCATCTATCAGGGGAACATATGGTTGGATCACAACAGGACGACCGGAGATGATGATGACAACACACTTCACAGCACCACAAACATTTCTAATGGTTTTAAGGCCCGCATCAGGGAGAGTCAGAGTTAAACTGTCACCAAATGTCTCCGCATATGGTGGTTCTCCTACGACAACGATGGCATAGGAGAAATCATTTGACTTAACATACTCCGCATCAGGATTCTCCTTGTACACCACTTTGGTTTCTGGATCAACTGTGTTCTTTATACCGGTTAGGATTGTGGTACCTGCGGGCGTGTTTTGAACAGAATATATAGGTTATACGGACATATTTTGCCGTATTTTACGGGAAAGAGAAGGGGCTGTGATTAACTTAAATAATTACCATGTGTGAGATCGTTGCCACTAAATCCCTGCCACTCAATGGTCCAACCACCACACTGATAACCAAGATTGTCTGCATGACTTCCAGCTACAAGTATTTTTGATGTCTTCTTGGGAAGGGGTAGCAATGGCTTGTCTGCGGATTCACCATTCTTTAGAAGAACTAACGATCGCCTTACAGCTTCCCGAGCCAAGTCTCTGTGTTCCTGTTAAATTCACTATCCGAAATGTCATTCAATTAGTTTAAGAATGCTCCCCATTTCTTGTAGAGTGGCAGTGTCAACGTCAACTGTCAAGTACTTCACCTGACTGCCAAGCTGGTTGACGAGGCTGACATCAGCCAACGGATTCTCAAATAGCCCCATTATAAACTTAACCCGCAAAATTCTCCTCACTGCATCATCAATTCTGCTCATGGGAATGATTTTATTTTTTGCCTGGAAAGTTAGACCTTCAATGAATTCCGTATAGTTGTATGGAACCATGATCTGTAGGTGACAAGCAGTTAAAACAGAAGGACGTGTTAGAACTTAGAAGACAGCCAGATAACATCGATAATTCAGCTAGCTAATTTACTTATACCAAGTAAAGATAAAAGGAAATTTAACCAATTAATTTGCAGATGGAGATGGACAATAATTACCATGTCAATGCCAGCATTGATCCCTGCTGTAATCGAGTATGAGTAGTTGGCATACTCTGGTGAGGTGATTCTGTCAATACCCTGCCAATCTGAGATGACAAAACCCTGGAAAACAATGCAATGTGACAACGGTATCGTACGCTATACAATGTAAAATTAATGGATGAAAGGGGACAACGCTGGAATTCTAAATCAATTAGAATTACCCTGAAACGGAGAGTATTCTTAAGAAAGCCAGTGACAAGATCACGGTTAGCATGCATCTTGACTCCATTCCAGCTGGAGTAAGATACCATAATGGTTGCAACACCTTCGATAATTGAGTTATAGTAGGGTGGCATGTGAATGCTGAGTAACCCATGCCTGTTTATCACAGTGTTATCCTCATCGATGCCTTTGGTTGTTCCACCATCGCCCACATAATGCTTTGCACAGGCTGCAACCTTTTTACTATAAAACCATAATTAAGGTCAATATTTCAAACTGTAAATATTTTTCTTTATCACTAATTGTAATTACTAGACTGTGAAACATATAAATATCCACTTTTTTAGTCACAATCAGAGTGCTAAAATTTTTGCAAAGAAGCTTGTGGAATATTGCACAAGGCCACAACCAGATAAATCCAAACTGTAACTTCCACACCATGGCAAACGTATCAATCATCTTTATCCCAAAAAAAAGAAAAAAAGAAAAAAAGAAAAAAAAAACGTATCAATAATCTAGATATAGCCATGACGCTTCTTTATACAGTCAAAAGGTGAATGTAAAACATAATAACTCCATGTCAAACTATGATCATAGATCTAGCAAGCAATATACGACCTTTCTTATTTTTAAATTTCAAAAGCTCAAGTTGGCTGACTGACCACAATTGGAATCAATGAGTTGAGTTTAGTTTCAAACATTGATCAATTAAACAGAAGAATATCTACGCAACCCTCAATCTCCCACATCAGATGAAGAAAATCAGAAATGTATAAGGCCGATCGAGGCTCACAAATACTAAACAGCAAAAACTCTCTAATCATAATTATGAGGAATTACCTCATTGGATTAAATGTGAAAGCTAAATGTAGCAGCAGCCCTGTAATGCTACTTTTTACTGTGAATTGAGCTTTTTGAGATGCTAAAAGAATGTTAGGTAACACGTACAAGCAAACAAGTACAATAATTTGTTTCTTACTTTCCAGCTGCTACAAAGGGAACACCCTTTCTAGGGTTAGGTAGTATGTCTCCTTGTAATCCAGGTATGATCTGAGTCATTGCTTGAACAACCTTATGATCTTCACTGTAGCTTTCATAACAACGACCCCATCTTGGATCTCTACAAACCTGCACGCACTCGCAGATCGAATTAGTTAGTGAATTATATATACAACGAGCATGGAATTTAACTAATTTCATACAGCACTATGAATGCTGAGCAACAATTATTACCGCTATGCAAGGTGCGAAGACGTATGGAATGCCTGTGGCTCTAACTTCAAGTGCAGTTGCAGCTCCAATCTTTTTAACAAGTTCAGGGTCCCTGCAGTTGATACACCGATTGATTCAATATCCATATTCATCAGGAATCAATGAGAACTGGCTAGCTGATATTAGTTATTTAGTAAGTAATATAAAGATTATGGATTGGAACAGCAGTACTTGCCTGGTAGCTCCAAGGCCAACATTGTGAGGAAAGATTGTTGCCTTGTAGACATTATTGTGGCCATGAACAGCATCAATACCATAAATCATTGGAATACCAAGGCGAGTTGATAGAGAACCCTTTTGAAAATCATTCACCATTGTAACCCAAGTTTCTGCAGAATCTTTTTCTGATGGCACACTCACAGCGCCGCTAAACACACTCCCTGCAGGCCAAGCCATGCACCCCAATTGAATAAAGAAGTTGTACACAACACAAAATAATGGACATATTATTGGATGCAGTGAGTTTGAAAGGTAAAACAACAGAATGATACATGCCTAGTTAATTACCAATGTAGTACTTGTTCATGACCTCAGCTGAAGCAACAATGCGCTCTATCTGCGTCATCTGGCCAATCTTTTCCTCCAAAGTCATCCGGCTCAGTAGGTCATTGATTCTAGTATTCAAGGGCTGCTTGGGGTCCTTATATTTCATATATCCTCCTCCACCTGCTGCTTCTGCTGTTCTCATTGTCGCCGCTGCTATACACAAGCATAACAGAAGAAGCCCCCTCGTCAAGGAGACAGGCATCCTAGCTATTTCCTGTCACAAATTACATATATCAATAGTTACAAAGCCACTTTTGAGGTAAATATATGAAGAAGCAACCATCATGAATTCAAAAACCAATAATGAATATATGCAACAGGAGAAGTAGTTGAACACTTGAACTAAAGTCTAAAACTAAACCGGTAGGCAATTAACAGAATGATGGTTGCTCTGCACGCGACTTACAGAGCTCTAATACCCCAGTAGGCAGAGAGTCGTCAGAGGCAGGGAGACTGAGAGAGAGAGAGAGATGTGAAGTTGAGATTTCGAAAGACAGGGGTGGACGGGGTGGAATTTATAGAATTTTATGGCCTTTTTTTTAATTATTGACCCTGACTTATATCTCCATTATTACACACCTACCGTATTTATCTGTTCTAGTTCTCCAGCTGATCGTTTACTTCTTCCATTTCCTGCAACTTTATTTTGTTTACCTACTCAAGCGAGTTAGGGCCCCTACCCCTCTGTGTGGTCTGTATTGAAAGCTTTGTCTCTGCGTCCCTCCCGTGTGGTCTGTGTTAGAGCTTTGTCTCTCTCTTCCTTTCGTGTGGTCTGCTACTTAGACTTCTCTCCACCCCGTGTGGGGTCTGTGCTAGACTTGGGTCTCTCCATACTGTCTGTTTCCATGGCATCTCTCCGGTTGACCAGGATGACATCCCTTTTGAAGATGAAGGGAAGGCATTATCGAAGCGATGTCTGTTAACTTTGAACAGAGTGCAGACATCCTTGGTCTGGAATCTGGCATTGACCTCGTGGGTTTACTTATTGCGGATGAGGAGCCTGGATTAGGGGTAATCAAGGCTACACTTATGGGTATCTGGAAAACCATTGGCCAGATCCGTATTATCAGACTCAAGAAGAATCCTTACTGCCTCACTGTTGGCTCTGAAAAGCTAGCCCGAAATTTATTGGAGGATAGTCCGTGGAATGTTAAAGGGTACTGTTTCTCAGTCCGTCATTGGCCCCACTTCCATTCCATTGATGAACTTGAAATCAATCGAGCTACCTACTGAATCCAAGCTGTTAGGATCCCCAGGATCTAAGCCCAGAATTGACATCGTTGCAAAAGAGAGAGAAGGAAAACAAGAGGAAAAACTAAGCAAATAAAACTGGTTCAATTCTTCGATCATCCCGTTACAATTCCTATTCACCATTTAAATAGAGAAAATATCAAGACTCATGTAAGAAAACGTCCAAATATGCCCAAACAACAATGATAACCATCTATAAGAGTCCTAACATTTCCACCCGCTCAAAGAACAGGCTTGACCTCAAGCTTGAAATGTTTTCCTTGTCCAATTTTCATCCCAAACAGATGTTGAGATGTTCCATCTTGAATATCAGGTTGCCAACCAATTGGAAGCTCAATTGTTGCAGCTAACTTCATGTCTAGCCCATGTTCCTTGCAACGTTCAGTAAGACCCTTTATTAGGTCCTCAAGATCATATTGTATACAATCAGCTCGGACCTGAAGGATGCCATCAGCACTATCCCCTTGCTCCATGTTAACAATTGCTTGATGCAATTCCATCTTCCTCTCCTGAGTTTCTCGAATTGTGGCCTCACCATAAAATAATACAAGCATTAATAACTCAAGGTAGAAGATGAACAATGTGATACCCCATTGAAGAAGATGATGGAATGAGCCTTGAACGAGTAAATTCATATGCTGAAACCATGAGATCACAATATCTTTTATCTTGAAAATAGCATCATGCACCCCAGTGTTAGATCAAATATGGACTTAACACATATCATTATAAAATAATTGATGATTAGCTAAATGTCAAACCTAGTTTAACATGGATACAAACTGTAAATCAATACTAGTAACTTAATGAAAGAGTATATCAATTCATTAAGGTAAGTAATCAAATTCTTGGTCTGCAAGAAATACCACAATGAAGTGTTACATTAAGAATCTAACTAGGAAACCTAAACCGATATGGATTGCTTTAATGGAAAGCTTCTTGAGGTTTAAGTCTCTCATATATATATGGATGAATTGGTCCTGGTTGCCACCACGACCTATTGCATAAGTTCTGTCCATTGAGAAGCAAGTTGGTAAGCAACAGAAGACTATATTCTTGTGATTGTGTTTGCAGCTGCAGAGATGGAATCCATGCTAGTAATTGCTGAAGGTAAGTCTTGATTCCTATGTGATTATGTCAAGCTTGTGTACATGTGTTGTGAGCATGTAACTATGGTTTTACAATTGGTATCAGAGCATAGGCTCACGAATATGAATTCAGTTTTTACTTAGCATAAAAATCATTTTAGGGTTTTGCAAAACAAACACAAAAAAAAAGAAGGGTTTTTGCTTTACGAATCAAGTAACTGGTTTGGTAACTGACCAAGTGACTGGTCATGTACCTGATCAAAGTAAGTTACTTAATCAAGGCCCAGTAACAACACGCGGACTATCTAAGCCCAAACCCGACCAAAAGCATGAAGAACAAGAGACCGTTGTATCACAACGGTTAGTTTTGATCAAGACAAAGGTCTGGGACTGGATTCGGAAACGCGCGAGATGTTTTCATCTCGAGAGGGGATTCAAAACCTCGATTGTTGTGAATCAAGTAGCCTATAAAGTCGATTGCTGCATCTAGTTATCATGTTCATGCTTCTGCTGAGAATTTTTGCAGCAAATTGGGGAAAAAGCAAAAACAGGTTTTTCTGTGAAAATTGTTTTCGATTCATAGCATGATAATTAAGTTTTGATTGTGCTCAAGAACCCTAGTTGCATTCCCAACGTGCGTTAGGCTAGAGTAGATGGTGACCGGATGAAATTTACAATTTCTTGATTGTTCTGTGGTTTCTTGGAATCGAAACAATTTAGATTGTGCTTGAATATGATGATGAATTGATTGATGATATGGTATTGTATCTGTGATTGTGTAATTGCATGAAGAACAAAAATCTCCCAGAAATTGTTTACACATTGTTAAAGTTGACAGATACAAGAGCTTATTTTCTTACAAGGATGAATCTGGATATAATATAAAGTAAAAGAGCTCATATGTTTTGTGGTTTACTGTTGGCATAAGTGATTATGATGCACAAAGCATCCTTCATTGATGTTGGAAGAAAACACTAATCAGGTAACTGACCAAGTAACTGGTCAGGTAACTGACCAAGTAACTGGTCAGGTAACTGACCAAGTACCTGATCGAGTAACAAAACTGAAATTGTGTTCTGTGTTTTAAAACTCTGCTTTAGTTTTATCTTCCCAAGAAGTGGTCAAGTATGGTTTTAGAATACAAAACAACAATATGCATGCTTGATGAAAATAAATATGAATACTTAGAAATTTTTCTTCTGTCTAAAGATGTGGATAAATTTCTTTGGATAACTTGTTTTCATTGAACATGGCACATTGATAAAGAACTCAAGAATGTTATGCTTCTCTTAAAAGTGTTGCTTGACATTATTTTTGGTTATGGATTGACATGAATGCAAGTATGGATTGTTTAGGTTTTCTGTATGTTCTTGTTTTGGTTGCTTAAAGCTAAATAAAACAATGAAAACTTAAAGTTATTT
This sequence comes from Rosa persica, assembly GCA_025331145.1. Lineage (NCBI taxonomy): Eukaryota > Viridiplantae > Streptophyta > Magnoliopsida > Rosales > Rosaceae > Rosa > Rosa persica. The sequence goes on along the minus strand of WFKR01000003.1, from coordinate 36,655,420 downwards.
TCTTTACAAAATTGAGAACTCACATGAATTTTGTTTTGCTCCTTAGGTAACTTTTACATGAACTTGAACAGTGTCTTGATGTTAACTGGAACCAACTATAGAGCTTGGCTAGATTCTATAGAGAACTATATGGGAATGCATGAGAATATAGATTATTGCTTTACTGAGGATAAGCCTGCAGAGTTGACTGAAAAGAGCACCAAGAAAAAAACTGACCTTTACAAGAAGTGGCATAGATCCAATAGAATGGCTAAGACTGTCAGGGGTAGCATAGAAGAGCTTGAGCGAGCATCAGATTTTCTAGAATTCATAGGTGCTAAGTTTAAAGAAAGTGAAAAAGTAGAAGCAGCTAGGCTAACCAAGGAGTTTCATGATTTGAAGTACACGGGTTCAGGGGGAGTTAGAGAGCACACTATGAAGATGATCAATATAAATGGCAGACTCAAGAGCTCTTGATGGGGGTTAGGGATGAGCAGGTAGTGCATCATGCACTACATTCCTTACCTAACAGTTTTAGTCATCTTAGGACCAGTTACAACTCTCAAAAGGGAAACTGGACTTTAGATGAACTCATATCCATCTGTGTGGATGAGGAAGCTAGGATCAAAGAAGAAAAAGAACCTGCTACAACCATAAACCTCATTGAGAAGCGTAAAAGGAAAAAGGCCCAGAATAAGCTCAAACCTACCAAAGCCATAACTAAGAGTTCAACAGCTGCAGTGGCCAAGGAAAACAGGTCATTCAGGTTCAAGTGTTACTTTTGCAAAAGAGTATGACACATGAAAAAGGACTGCACTGGCTATAAGAATTGGTTAGCCAAAAAGGGTAAGATTTTTTCTAATACAGTTTTTTCTTTAGAAATTAATCTTATAAATGTTGAACCACAGTCTTGGTGGATAGATTCAGGCTCACCTATTCATATTACTAATTCTTTGCAGGGATTCATAAGGAAGAGAATCCCAAAAAGTGATGAAGTGAACCTGTGTGTGGGCAATGGCATGAGAGTGGCAGTCAAGGCTATTGGCACCTTAAAGCTAGATTTAGGATTAGGAAAATTATTAGTTCTGGACAATGTTTTTTATGTACCTTCCATGAGAAGGAATTTCATTTCAGTTTTTCTTTTAGTAAAATCTGGTTGTAGATTTGTTATTGATAGTAATGGAATTCTTATTTCTAAAAAATCTGTTCAAATTGGTTCTGGTGTTATCTCGAATGATTATTTACAGTTAAATTGTTCAATGGCTCAACAAGAAATTTTACTTGTTGAAGATAACACAAACAGTATTAGTACTTTAACAGGTGTTAAAAGAACCAAACTAAATGAAAAGTCTGCATTTTTATGGCATAGAAGACTCGGCCATGTTTCAAAAGAGAGATTGAAAATTTTGGTGAAAAACAAAATCCTAAATGAACTTGATTTTTCTGATCTAACAGATTGTGTGGAATGCTTTAAGGGAAAAATAACTAGTACCAGAAAGAAGACTGCATATAGAAGCCAAAATTTACTAGAACTCATACACACTGATATATGTGGTCCATTTAGGCATCAAACTATATGTGGGAATGTGTATTTATCACGTTCATTGATGATTTTTCTAGATACAGTTATGTTTATTTACTTTCAGAAAAGGCACAAGCATTGAAAGCTTTTCAAATCTTTTAAGTCTGAGGTAGAAAATCAACTAGAAAAGAAAATCAAAACAGTGAGATCAGATAGAGGAAGTGGATTAATCTATGGCATGTACACTGAATTCGGCCAACAAAAGGTCCATTTGCCTTGTTTATGAAGGACAATTGAATTAAAGCTCAATATACAACACCTATAACCCACAACAGAATGTTGTTGCAGAGAGAAAGAATATGACTCTTTTGAACATGGTTAGGTGCATGATGTGTACAACTGGTTTGCCTAAATTTTTGTGGGGTGAGGCTTTAAAAACTGCAAATTATATTTGCAACAGGACACCTAGCAAAGCTATAGAAAAGACTACTTTTGAGCTTTGGTGTGGCAGGAAACCTAGCCTTCATCACTGCCATGTTTGGTGATGCCATGCAGAAGCTAGGATTTATAATCCAAGCTTGAATAAACTTGATCATAGGACAATTAGTTGCTATTTTATAGGTTATCCAGATAAATCTAAAGGTTATAAATTATATTATGCTCATCATTCACCTAGAATTTTTGAAACACATCAAGTAAAGCTTCTAAGTGAAAAAGTTCACAATACAAACCTTGAGGATTTATCCTCAGATTTTGAGGAAATTGTGTCAGATGAGAATATAAGTGTAGCATTGCCTTTAGAACAAGAAGTAACTGGTCAAGTAACTGACCAAGTCACTGATCGAGTACCTGATCAAGTAACTGTAACTGGTCAAGTAACTGTAACTGGTCAAGTAACTGACTAAGTCACTGACCAAGTACCTGTAACTGGACAAGTAACTGACCAAGTCACTGACCAAGTAACTGATCAAGTACCTGTAGCTCAACCTAATCCTCACAATCCTCAGCCTAGAAGATCACAGAGAGCAAGAAAACCAATTTAGGGGGGGGGAGGGGAGATAGTGACTACATTGTTTATCTGCAAGAAGCATAAATTGAAATGGACTGTGCAAAGGACAATGATCCAACTACATTTAATCAGGCCATTGAAAGTAGTGAATCTCATCAATGGCAGCTAGCAATGGAAGCAGAAATTAATTCCATAAGTCAAAATACAATTTGGGAATTAGTTGAACCTGACCTCAAACAGAAGCCTATAGGTTGTAAATGGGTTTTCAAAACCAAAAGAGATGCAAATGGCAATGTAGAGAGACATAAAGCAAGGTTAGTTGCCAAGGGTTTTACACAGACGGAGGGCATTGACTTTATTGAGACTTTTTCCCCAGTTTCTACAAAAGACTCATTTAGAATAATCATGGCTTTAATGGCTCATTATGATATGGAGCTGCACCAAATGCATGTTAAAACAGCCTTTTTGAATGGTGAACTAGATGAAGTGATTTATATGAGGCAGCCAGAAGGTTTTGTGCAAGCTAGAAGTGAAAACTTAGTATGCAAGTTAAGAAAATCAATATATGGCCTAAAACAAGCTTCTAGACAGTGGTACAAGAAATTTGATTATGTGATTCCTACTTTTGGATTCACAAAAAATCTTGTGGATGAGTGTGTTTATTTGAAGACAGTTGGGAACAATTTTATTTTCCTAGTTCTCTATGTGGATGATATACTTTTGGCTAGCAGTAACCTAAAACTGCTTAAAGACACTAAGAGTTTTCTGTCAAGGAATTTTGACATGAAGGACTTAGGAGAAGCATCCTATGTACTAGGCATTGAGATTAAAAGAGATAGGGCACAGAGACTACTTGGTTTGTCTCAACAGAATTATGTTACCAAAATTTTAAGGAGATTTGGTATGGAAAAGTGTGCAGCTGGAGAAGTTCCCATGTCTAAAGGAGATAAGCTAACTAAGAAGCAGAGTCCCAAAAGTGATGTTGAGGAAGAAAATATGGAGTCAAAGCCTTATGCTAGACTTGTAGGAAGTCTCATGTATGTACAAGTCTACACTAGGCCAAACTTGTCTTTTGCAGTAGGGATTTTATCAAGGTTTCAATCCAATCCAGGCCATAAGCATTGGGTAATTGGGAAGAAAGTATTGAGGTATCTGCAGAGAACTAAAAGTCACATGCTAGTGTATAGACAAGTAGAGGATCTGAAACTTGTTGAATTTTCAGATTCTGATTTTGCAGGGAATTATCTAGACTCCAAAAAGTCAACTTGTGGATATGTATTTATGCTTGCAGGAGGTGCTATTGCTTGGAAAACCATGAAGAAAACTCTTGTTTCAACCTCTACTATGCAAGCTGAATTTATTGCAGTATATGAGACTGTGTGTGAAGGACTTTGGATTAGGAATTTTTTGATGCAGACTAAAGTGTTGAGTCACACTGTGGCTGGTACACTTGTGATTTATTGTGATAATGAAGCAGCTGTTTTCTTTAGTAAGAACAGTAAAAGATCAAATAATTCCAAAAACATTGACCTAAAGTATTACAGTGTGAGAGAAAGGGTAAAGCATGGTGAGATAGCTGTTTTGAGTTTGTCATCTAGCACGCAGTTTAGTAAGTTAAGTAGATTTTGATGTTCTCTGGTGCAAATCATCGAGCATGATATGTGTGAGTCCAAGGGGGAGATTGTTAGATCAAATATGGACTTAACACATGTCATCATAAAGTAATTGATGATTAGCTAATGTCAAACCTAGTTTAACATGGATACAAATTGTAAATCAATACTAGTAACTTAATGAAAGAGTGTATCAATTCATTAAGGTAAGTAATCCAATTCTTAGTCTGCAAGAAAGTCCACAATGAAGTGTTACATTAAGAATCTAACTAGGAAACCTAAACCGATATGGATTGCTTTAATGGAAAGCTTCTTGAGGTTTAAGTCTCCCATATATATATGGATGAATTGGTCCTGGTTGCCACCACGACCTATTGCATAAGTTCTGTCCATTGAGAAGCAAGTTGGTAAAGCAACAGAAGACTATATTCTTGTGATCGTATTTGCAGCTGTAGAGATGGAATCCATGCTAGTAATTGCTGAAGGTAAGTCTTGATTCTTATGTGATTATGTCAAGCTTGTGTACATATGTTGTGAGCATGTAACTATGGTTTTACACCCAGCACTAGGCTGCACCAATAGAACTCGCCAAACCAAGAACGAGTCCAACAATACCCTAAATATCTTTGAGAGAGTTATCACAGTTCTCATTTGACAACTCAGCAGTTATACTTGTATCTATATCATATCTGCTAGGTGGGAAATAACCATGCCAAACTCTCACACATAATAATGCCTTACCTATGTCACCAAGCAAGTTCCTTTCTGACATCTTTTCTGAGTCTGTTTCAGTGCTAGAATTATTAGCGGCATCAGCCCTGCTAAGAAGATCATGGCAAGAAAACCCCAAGGTAACCCCACAGGTTCCTTTGACAAGGGTGCTTTTACTACTACACGTCACCTTAACAAGTCTTGCGATATTCCCAAACTTTTGCTTATGATCAGTAACATGTAGGGAACTTGAGATTAATGCAAAGAAAATTGCAGCAGACCATTTGTGGTGTTCATGCTCAGGCTGGACCAACCAATTCCATGAATGCAATTGAATAATTGCACTTGTGTTCATTCCCTAGTACGACGCAGTAGCTTCATTTAAATGCAATTGCAATAAGCAGACATATCTTCTCCAAATTGTTTGCAAGCCCATCATCAGTTTCCATTTGACCCTCAATGCCAAAGACTTGAGCCAAAACTGTAATATGATCGGAAACAATCTTTTGGTCATGCATCGTCTCGAATAAATCAATGGCTTCCTTGCCATGACCATGCATCCCATACGCATTGATCATGGTAGTCCAAAATTAGACTATTGTTTCTAACACAATTATATATATTGTATGCATTCGTCAAAATTCCAGCGTGGGCACATGCATATCAACAAGAGAGCTCGCAACAGATCCCATTACCCCAAATGTGTCATCATGAAGCAAATTCTGAGCATTATCATTGAAAGCACCATAAATCATGACATAGAGCTTGATCAAGTCACACAATACCCCATCAAAAGCCGATTGAAAATCTTGACTAGACATAGATGCTTCTATTAGAGTATAATATGTTTCCATGTCCAATTTAAGCTCTGAGTTACTAATATTCATAACCAGTTGAGTGGCTTCAACAGTTCTATGCTCTTTGCAAGGAGCATTCAATTTTGGCACATGAACATCCAGACCCAAAATACCTCCCCAGAGCATTTATTTCATCAAGAATGCTGTGTTCTTTATCTAATAATTCAATACCAACACAAGCATTAACAATACTGCAACAACCTGATCTATCTACCACAATTGTAGAAGACTAGCTTCTGAGCTTTCAGAATCAAAGTTGCCATCTCTTTCACATTTTTGTTATCAAGAAATTCTACAAAAACTGGACAATAAGTTTCTCCATCCAAATCCAACCATTCCCCAAATTTCAACTCCAACTTTACAGTTCACGGAACTATGATTATAGAGCTTAATCACATCGGACAAAAAAAATCACAAAAGCTCTTCTAACATTCTGAAAATTTATATTCAAAGTAGTGGATACCTGAGACAATGAGGTTTGAGTCATTTCACCAATTCCGTCAAATGCTTCCTCGCAAAAGAGTATAATATCTTTCATCGTACAATGACAAAGTTGCAAGCAATGAACATTTTGCACTAACTTAATTTGCTTGAGATTGTGTTTTGGCAGTAACTCTTGATTTCCACTTCTCCAATATTAACTCCAGCACCCTTTCAGAATTCACTTGCATTTTCTCATAGCTGTCATCCGCATAAACATTTTCTTCACCAAAATTATCATTAACTAATCCTTTGCCAACATCCATGGAAGTATGAGCCTCCGAATCGAGACGTGTGTTCCCAACAGATAATCCATTATCAAAGCTAGTGTGAAAGAAATAATGTGATTGAGCCTTATTCTTCCACACAACACTATTAAGCCCTTCAGTACTTTGAATCTCAAACTCCTTATCATCTATCATGACTAAATTCCTCTCTCCTCCATCAGTTTCCATGAGAAAAGGAATAAAAGAAGGCAAAAGTTCAGTTGACGTGAGAGAAGCATCATCAATTTCACCATAAGTTGCAAGTCCCCCACCTTTGTCTCAAATGCCCATATGAGCAACAATGGTCCTTCCTGCATTACACAACCCATCTGATTGTCGCACTTTATCAAATAGGTAGAGAGCATGGTATTCTCTTCTTTTCCCACACAAACTCGGTCCCTAATCATCTTGCTTAACAATAACACTCTCAAGCTCATTGAACCCTCTATCATCTCCACTATTCACCTTTGCCTCTTATCAAAACTCTCTTCCTTCCCAGTATCTAACTTCTCATCAATACCATTTAATTTAGCACCACATACAAAACCCACAACATGATTCATACTAGTATTATCATTAAATCCTAATATGACATCAGTGTGAAACTAATTCAAGCCACTATCCGCAGGGGTTTTACAAATAATACCATTATCAGTAGGAATAAGTGATGATGAAGCCTCAGTTGCAGCCGAAATCAATTTGGGTGTTGACGACGGCAGTGGAGCCAGAATTCAGCGGGTTATCAACTTGGCTTGCCGGATATTGCGACAAACCCCATAACAACCGTAGCTCGTCCTTGAATTCAAAAATGAAGGTATCCATCGGCCTCTTCAAAGATTCTTGCATCTCACACAACCTCTGTGTGATCTTTGTGAACTTGCAATTCGTTGAAACCTCGTGTTGGTGATTGTGGTTTCTCAGTCCCCTTCAGCTCGGCCATAGGTTGTGGTATGAAAGAGTAACCGCTAGAATCAACATTTGGGACCTCCCAATTATGTACCCGGTTAGTTTCAAGAGAAATTCGTGAAAGGTCATATTCAAGCATGGGACAAAATGGTTTTGGATATATAATTGTATGTGGTTGCTCACAAACAGGAGGTGAAGGAGCATAATGGTAAATAGGTGGTGTAGGCGTGGTTTTGGTGGAGACGAACTGAGAATTAACACCAGTAACTGATCATTCATAGGAATGGCTTTGTGAAATCGATGGATAGATCCAGGGATTTGGGTAAGAATCCGGTGAATGGTAAGTATAGGTTGATGGAAATTGATGAGGGAAAACATACCCATTATTGATTGTTTGGGAAGGTGGGGGTAGTGGTGCGTAGCTTGATCGCAATGGAAATTGAGAAGGCCGGGAGGTGGTTTATAGCTAGGTGTTTGAACCAAAAATGAGCATTTTTAGCCTGACAAAGCGTGTCTTGGAGAAATTGAGCCAAAGTCAGTGGCTCAAGCTATATATTGTCGACAAGTTTGAAATATATCATTTAGAGGCTAAATAAAGCCTACTATGGAAGATTATGTGAGCAGCAAGAAAAGGAAATGATGGAAGCATGGAAATGAAAAGTCAACTTTAGCACATTTTCCTACTTCGGCTAGGAGAAACCGAGCTAAACAAGGAAGAGAGACCAAATGAAATCCAAATGAGCTAAAACTTTCCAGACGAATTCTAGACATCCCAAGGATCATTTTCTATGAAGAGTTCCAGAGCTATTTATGAGTGGAAAGATTTCAAACAATCAGTCCAATTTTCTGCAGAAGCAAAACTGGAAAACTGGACCTGTAAGGAGCCCATCAGCATTTTCGACCCAACCACATGGAAAAAAGCTCTGAAATTTGCCACAATGATCTACACTCATTGTGGATCATTTGATATGAAGAAGTCAAATGCCCATTTTGAGTTATTGGTGGAGATATAGCTGCAGTAAAATTGGAGCAGTAAGTGTTTAAACCTAACATTCCTAACATTCCATTAGTGTTTTAAGTGCTTAAACCTAACATTCCATTAGTGTTTTAAGTGCTTAAACCTAACATTCCATTAGTGTTTAAGTTCTCAAACCTAACCCATCATGATTTGTTTAAAGCCCAACCAATATGGCTTGGTAGCCTATATATAGAGGCTACAACAAGTAACAATTCAGAACACAATTCAACAACAATCTCTAAGATTATCCAAGCCTCTCTAGAGCAATCTCTCTCTAAGAGAAACTCCTCTCCTTCTCTTATCGGTGATCACACTCCAGTCCTAGTCTTCTCAAGAGCCGACTGTAGTATCGCGACCACAACGGTTAAGGAACCAGCTAAGCAAGGGCAATTCCCTCGCAAACCAGCTAAGCTAAAGTCACGCTTTGGCAAGTTCTCTCTACTTCCCAGTGATTTCGCTCTGCTTAACCTACAAAGTTGAGTATCGACTTGGTAACACAAGTTAAAATCCTCACTACGAGGCATAGAAGATCCCCACGACGAGATTGGTGCTCTCCTCGTCTACAGTCGCTCAAAAGAAGTCAGGTCAAGGGACACCCCGACGACCGCACCAGAACTGTTCTACCACGCCCGCGCAGAAAAGAGACTGTTGACCAGCTGCAAAAAAACTGAAGCTAAACATTTTGGGACGCCCCGTGGGACAGTAGCTTGGTAAGGGGTTGTGAATCATAACGGAATAGGTGAAGCCTCTTTTGTTAATATTGGCCTAAACTCCTTATACCTACCTAGTTCTGGTCCTTTAAGGTTAAGGCCGGCTTTTATTAATACTTGTTGAATTGTCTTAACACTTATGACCTTTCTGATCTTAGTAAGTATAGCCTATGTGAAATGGTGTCTAGAAAGGGGACAACGTTCATAACAGGTTCTTGAATCCAGAAGTGCGTGCAAATGGGCCTAAACCACTAAGTGGGAGTAGCTCATGCCAAAATAGATTCTTTCTCTCTTGTTCGCCCTCCCCCACCTGGCCATTTCAGTAAGATTGCCCAAAAGATTTGAAAGAAAATTTGTGCCTAGGCGACTATACTTGGGCCGCATGTCTAAACCTTGATTCACAATGCCTTATTCAATTCAGCTACTTTTTCAATTCAGATATACAATACAGCATATTGCCAGATTTTCACCATTGGGAAGTCAGACGGTAACCCTTACCAAAAGGTTTACGTCAACTGCCTGAAACACAAGACCTCTAGTTACAGACTGCACTCGCGTGCAGACTGTCGTGGTCTTTCCGAAGAAATAGTAATTCAAATATTTTCTCTCCACACGCCATCAACAGAGATGACAACCCAACGAGGAGAAAGTCAACTTCTTGCTACTGAGGGCGAGGCAGTTCTCACCGCCCAGCCTAATGAGGCAGGAGGAGCATCTGATACCACCAGGGTGACTGAGGACGAGGTGAAAGCGGATGTTTTTGTACCCATCCTTATCCCAAAAAACAGCAACCTAGTAGCGCAACTTAACATCATGTGAAAAAACAATAGTACATTCTGGACAAAGAAGGCTAAAAGATTCAAGGAGCAGCGACGGATGCTTAACAATCTGATAATGAAAGTCAGACTAGAGATGGAGGGCAATACGGAGCTGTGGCAAGGGCATATAGACCACACATCACGACAAGCGCAGGAGCAACATGAGCAGCTTTTGACCTTGATAAATGCCCAAGCTACGCAGACTAAGGTCGTTCTCACAGAAGTCGCGGCTATTCGCAGTGATGGATCCAATACTGCAATCCAAGTTGTCATGCAAAAAGCTAAGATGGATAAGGCAAGAGAGGTCCTGAATAAGGTGTTAGGGGACCCCAATGCTATTCTAGGGTCCCTCGACCAACCTATAGGGTCAGGCAAGTACATACCGCCAAATGCTTGAGAAAAAGGTAGCGGCGGTAGCACGGCCACATCCACTCTAACTGCAACTTCCGCATCAGTTAGGGGTAAGGAGACTACTCCCACAACGGGCGGAAAGAATAACGCCACGCCGTCCATCAAGCAAGGACCAGTAGTTTGAAAATCAATGAGGGAGCCCTTGTTGATAATATCCTGTCTCCCTAGTACGACATTGACGGAGTTGAATACGCGTATCATGACCAGCCTCCAATGTGCCAACAGGCTGGAAGTCCAACAAAGATCACCGGGGGCATAAAGGGTCAGCCAGCAGTGGGTTTTACATTACAGATGTCGACCCCATCCAAAACAACCCCTAGAGGCGGCATATCTTTGGTAAACCAGGCATCACATGCGCCACCGCTAACACAAGCGCCACCTCTAATCTGGCCAGCTAATGACACAGTGATTCATCCACCTCCTCATCCTAATTTGGGATATGTAAGGCGATAGGAGGCAGAAGCAATGATCAGGGCCGCAAATCAGAGGCCTGACCTGGAGGAGGCTTATCAAGGGCCTTTCCCACCGCATATTACGCAGGCACCTTATCCTAGAGGATACAAGAGCATTACGTTCTCTACTTTCTCAGGAGAAGAGGTCGAAAATGCATCGGCCCATTTGGTCAGATTTCGAGTACAGTGTGGCCAGTACTAGAATGATGACAATCTGAAGTGTAATATCTACTTCTTTGTCAGGGTCTACCTTCACCTGATAAGCTACAACTAGGATCTGTCGCGAGTTGACCCGCGATGGAAAAGGTGTTCAAGGAAACCTTCAGGACCATTGAGCCTGAGGTAGATCTTGTTTCACTTACTCAGATGGCTCAACAGCCAACTAAATCCGTTGTTGAATACCTTCAACTTTTCTAGATCCAAAAAGGGAAGTTGAACGTGATTCTTCCAAAGAAAGAGCTAGTGAAGTTGGCAATCAAAGGGTTAGAGCCTCATCAGCGCAAGAAGCAACATGGAAGCATGTTCAACTCTATGGGGGAACTGATCACAGAAGTAGAAAGCTCTGAGCATTTGATAAGAGAAATGGACGCTGTGAACAACTCCTCCAAAGGAACATACATTCCGAGGAAACGGAGAACAGTGGCTGTAGTGAACCACTACTCAGGTTCCTTTGATCCTTACTATAGGAGTGAGGAATCCGGCCTAGCAGAGGCTGAAGAGTCCAAAGAGGATGAGGTAGTAGAGCTTGAGCTTACCGGGAAGAAGGCATCAGCACTAAAGCAGCTGAAGCTGTGTAAAGAGCCAATGAAACTCAAGTCTGTGGTCTTTACCAAACCTGAATTCACAAGTTGCACCTATAATGCTAATAAAGCTCATGAGATCTTAGATGAGATGATAGCTGCGAAGATGGTGAAGACCGACTTTAGACCATTCCCCAAACTGGAGCAGTTAAGGGGGGAGAAATACTGTAAGCTCCACAATTTATGGAATCACAACACAGTTGACTGTGTTAGGTTGAAGGATCAGATTCAAATCTGGTTGAATAATGGTAGCTTACAGGTTGAAGCGCCAGCAACAGCAGAATGGTTGAAGTAGTTCGGGACACGAAGCATCAACAGAGGTTGAGCGCAGATCGTACCACTGGGGGCATTAGAAAAAGTGATGGAGCTGTCTGTGAAGCGGAGATCAAAGCCGGCTCCACCCTATCGTGCTATGTTCAAAGTGCAAGGAGGATTGTGGTATCCAAGCGTTGCACGAAGAGGAAGAACAGACCGTTCGCTTTGGTACTTTACCACCAATAAAGTTACCAGCACATTCTAGAAGCTTCCAACCAGGTAGTCCGAGAATGCACGCTGGGTCAGGAACTTCTTCTCTAAGGGACTCTAATTTGTTCAAGAAATTGAAGGTTGCGAGGGAAGAAGAAAGAGCAACTGAGTGGTCAGACGCTATGACCAGACCGTATATTCCTTCGGTGCCAACGACCACTATCAAGAAAGGGAGATGGTATACCCAAAAGAATGGCAGGACAGTGGAAATGAGATCTTCAAGGAAGAGAAAACTCTAGCGGAGGTTTGGAGAAGCAAAGCGAACCTTGGAAGCGCTGGATCAGGGGTTGATTAAACCATCGCAGATGGTGAGATTTCCAGAAGAATACCAGAGACAGGTGGAGGCACTGACCTCCAAAAGGTTCATCGCCCTGCGAGTTCTCCAGCGGCATCCTAAGATGTCGCAACAGGCTTCAAAAACTAGCGCTCGCCGATGGGACAGTCAGGAGAAGTCCCTAGCTCCCGCAAAGCAAGAATCACCGCCAAACCGCAAACCTAGCGTTTGGCGGAGAATATCTCTCGAAGGAAGAGAAAGCGAGCCTTCAACCTTTGACAGGCTGGGGGTTAAAGACAATTGGTCCACGACTGTGCAGTGGAGGCCTAAGAAAGTTCAAAGCATAGTGGTTACAAAATCCGAAGAGGCTTTATCAGCGAAGCAGGGGCCACCGAAGAGGGGATGTCCTTTTGCGGCGGATCAGCAGGAGCAAGTCATGGTCCAAGAAGAAGGATCGCTGGCGGCTTACGTCGCAAGCAAGTTCACAGAGGAAGATGACCTGAGCTCCCCAACGGCGAAATCAGAAGAGGCAGACATGTTAGACGTTGCTTGTAACATGGTATATGTCCTACCATCAAGATATGCCTTGCCGGTGGCAGCTCAGAAATGTCAAGAGGGGGAAGGCGAATCATTTGACAAACCATCGCTCGAGATCACCTCAACGGCATCATCCTTCATGAAGAAACCTACGCTGAAGGAGGCTAAAGCAGCAGAGGTTACAGATAACGACATGAGAGATCAGGACATGGGTTTCAACAAACCACTAACAGTGGCACAACACATGAGGCCATTATATATCACCGCCTATATGAACGACACCAAGGTTGGAAAAATCATGGTAAACAAGGGCGCCGCACTCAACGTCTTGACCACCAGAACCATGCAACTGCTAGGAATCAAGAAAGAGAAGATCCAATCCACGTCCCTGACACTGAAGAACTTCGCAGGGACTGTGACCAAAACATTGGGTTTGATCTTCCTACAAGGCAAGGTGGGTCCAGCAGAAGGGGTTTACGCCTTCTTCATCATAGACTGTCATGCAGCATATAGCGCAATTCTGGGCCATGACTGGATCGACTGGAGTTATTGTGTCTCATCCAGCCTTCATCAGGAGTTGATCATATGGGACAAAGTCGCGGATAAGGCGGTAATAGTCAAAGCAGATCCGCGACCTTTCTCAGTCTCTGCAGTCTATGTGGATGCAAGGTACTATTTAGAACCTATCTCTCCTCTACAGGTCCACAGAATTGACAACAAAGGCCGCCCCACAGGGGTGACGGCCTCCGAACTGGCACAATAGGGGCTCGCGGTCGCAAAGGACGACCTCGAAAGGCCCAGACATGCTGTACCAACTCCAGGCCCTAATTGATGGATCAAGACCTCTCAAAGAAAGAGGTATAGGCCTTTCATTCTTTATATGATTGATTATCTCATATTTAATCGAAAAAGAGGCCTATGCACAAGTGGCAACATTGGAATATGTTGATGAAGATCTCTCCGATCATGAGGAGGAAGAAGAGCCCACTCGACTGGCCCCAGCATTGTTAGACGATACCCCTCCAAAGGTCAGGGATCCTACAGAGAAGGTGAACTTAGGGACTGACACTGAGCCAATGGAAGTGGCAATAAGTACAAACTTAGAGCCTGAAGAAAAACAGGGGCTCATCGACTTACTGCAGGAGTTTAAAGACTGTTTCGCGTAGAGATATGAAGATATGACAGGTTTATCTCCTGACTTGGTCTGCCGAAAACTGTCGACTATCCTAGATCAAATTCCGATGAGACAGGAATCTAGGCAGATGAATTCGAAAACTCAAGTTTTGGTTAAGGAAGAAGTCGAGAAGATGCATAAATCAAGAATCATCAGGATCGCCAAGTACAATCAGTGGCTATCTAATGTCATCCCAGTTCGAAAGCAGAATGGCAAAATAACGGTGTGCGTCGATTTTCGCGACCTCAATAATACCACTCCCAAAGATGTTTACCCCATGTCAGTCGCGGATATGTTGGTAGTTGCAGTAGCTGGTCATGAACGCCTATCCTTCATGGACGAAATCGTCGGTTATCATCAGATTCCAATGGCAGAAGAGGATAGACACAAAACTGGGTTCAGATGCCCAGGCTTCACGGGAATTTTTGAATACGTAGTCATGCCTTTCGGTTTGAAAAATGCGGGGGCCACATACCAGCAAGCAATGAACCTAATCTTCCATGATATCCTGGGAAAGATTTTAGAGGTTTACATTGATGATGTGGTCGACAAATCTAAGTAGCGGGGAAACCATATCGCAGATCTACGAAAGGTTTTCGAGTGCATGCTCATACACAAGCTGAAGATGAAACCCGCGAAATGTGTATTTGGAGTCCAAGCAGGCGACTTCCTAGGATTTATTATACATCCGAGGGGCATCGAAGTATCGGAGGATAAAGCAAAAGCAGTGATCAATGCTTCACCCCCGAGGATGAAGAAAAAGCTACAAAGGTTGTTAGGAAAAATCAATTTCCTGCGGCGGTTTATCTCCAACTCCACCGGCAAGATTCAGCCTTTCTCCTCCCTCTTGAAGCTACAAGAGCAGACAGAATTTGTGTGGGAGACAAAACATCAAGAGGCCTTTAACAACATAAAGGCATATCTAGCAAATCCACTGGTTCATGTTCCTCCAAAGCCAAGTTACCCACTGAAGCTCTACATTTCAGCGGCAGAGGCTTCAATTGGCAGCTTATTAGTGCAGAACGACGAAGCGAGAGTGGCCAATTCTTAGGGGCCAGATTGGCAAAAGGGTTTTGGCTCTTTCAAAGTTCTCTTTGCAGTATGTTCCCTAAAAAGCTGTGAAGGGCCAAGCTATCACGGACTTTCTAGTGCATCATCCAATGCTGGATACTAGAGAAATTCGTGAACTTGAAGTCTCCACGAATTCTTTGGAAGACCTGTATGGAATACCCAGCTGGGAGATCTACGAGAATTGGCAGCTGTTATACTCAACCTTGGGTATTATACTTCAATGGTTTAAGAACAGATACCCTGGCCAGAGCAGGCATTGCGCTGGAAAACCCGTCCGGATATCATTTTTCATACTGTTTTCATCTAGAGTATCAATGCACTAATAACCAAGCAGAATATGAGGCCTTAATCATTGGCCTAGGAGTGCTCTTAGAAATGGGAGTCACAACGGTACAAGTACTTGGAGATTCGCTTTAGGTAATCAATCAGCTACGTGAAAAGTTTAAATGCTCTAGTTTCTCGCTAGCCCCATACTGGGATAGAGCTCTAGAGTTGTTGGACCAATTTGATGACGTGCACCTTGAGCATATTCCGTGCAAATGAAACTTTGTCGCAAACGAGTTGGCTCAGCTGGCAACGGGGATAACTTTGAAATATGGCATTCACGAGCGAATTCTAAAAGTGGAACACCGAACACTCCCTTCCTGAATGGCAAGCAAAGATCCACCAAAGGACGCCGCGATAGTAACCTTAGATTCCATTGATTTGGATTAGCGGGTCCCCTTGATCAATTATCTCAAAAATCCTGATCAGCCCACTAACAAGAGGATCCGCTACCTTGCTCTCAATTATTTCCTCAGGAATGATGAACTTCGTAGGCGAGGGGAAGATGGCATAGATTTCAAATGTGTATACGGTAGTGAAGCAAAACAGCTCATGAGGGAAGTACATGCTGGTATCTGCAGGGCTCACCAGGCAGGTCCAAAAATACGTTGGTTGCTCAGGAGACATGGATATTTTTGTCCAAGTATTTTGAAAGATTGCATCACATTCGCGAAGGGTTGCTTGGATTGCCAAGCTCATGGGCCCGTCCAACATATCCCCAATGTCCCAATGAAGCCCATTATAAAACCTTGGCCCGCAAGAGGATTGGCGCTGGACTTAATTGGCATGATTCACCCGCATTCATCACTTCAGCATAAGTTTATCATCGTCGCTACCGATTTCGTTACAAAATGGGTCGAAGTAGAACCTTTGAAGGAAGCATTTGGTGGTATGTTGAGACAATTCCTGTTCAAGAACATCATCTGCATATTTGGTATTCCAAACGTTTTTGTTTCAGACCGGAGGGCAGCTTTCATGGGTGGTGAAGTTAATAAATTGGTAAAGAAATGGGGAATACAGTTCATCCATTCCAGTCCTTACAATGCGTAGTCTAACGATCAAGCATAGGCCAGCAACAAAATCATCATCACTTTGCTGAGAAAATGCTAGAAGCTAATCCGCGACAATGGCTCGAGACCCTTTATGAGACTCTTTGGGCCTACCACACATCGAAGAAGAATCCCACCGCTATAACACCTTATGCTTTGATGTTTGGCCATGATGCAGTCCGCCTTTGGAAGCGAACGTCCAATCATTACGAGTTTAAGAGCAGCATCATCTCACTGGAGAAGACTACGTTCAGGCTATGTGGCAGGAACATAAAGACCTTGGCGAAAAGAGCTTAGAGGCTTTAGATAGTTTGGTCATTGAAAAGCAGCGAGTAGCTCGCGCCTATGACAAGCAGAAGCAGGGAAAGAGTTACAACAAAGGAGAGTTAGTTTGGAAAGCAGTTCTCCCGCTTGGTGAAAAGTTAGATGGTCGCGGCAAATGGACTCCCAGATGGGGAGGCCCATACATCATTTATAAGATTTTGGAAAAAGGAGCATTTCATCTCAAAGACTTATATGGGGATGTCCATCACAAAGCTATCAATGGTCGATACTTGAAGAAATACTTTCCCAGTGTCTGGGACTTGGAGGAGTCATAGACAATTCCATCGCATAAGACAAGGGGACAATTCTAGTGTTCCTACACTCGCGAAGCCCATTCATGAAGGCTTTTTTTTAGGCTCATCATCGTTTCTTCGCTGCGCCTAGCAACACTAGGGGACCAACACTACACTAAGGCCGAGGACGAGTCAGCGGGCCCGAAATTTTTTGACCAAGGTCTCTTCTCTCATAGAGAAAAACACCTTCGTGGGAAAATAGGATCGAGGTGTGGATTTGCTCAAAAACCTTCACCGCAAGGATCTTTTTGACGCGGAGCATATTTTAAAGTTCATATTATTTTCAAAGCTCCTGAATATACAACTATGGGGGCCTATATTTGGGGCCTTGCAAGACATAATTATTAGCTCCTCACAGATATTTGAATATCAGGATAAGAAAATATTGTTGTATTCATAAAGTGGCTTTGCGACCAAAACAGTACATTCATTACAAGGCCAAACGTGGGTAAAATACAAACAAGAATCTTCAGATATCTTCTGAATCTTTCTTCAAATGGAAGCAGTTGAGGAACCAAGCATCGGTTTAAGCCACGCCATTATCCCAAGGAAGAGCGGAAAATCGAATCAAGGAAAAGAAGTGGTGAAAAAGATGAAAACTTACTGTTGCCCTAGGCTCGCGGATCTATATCCCCGGAAGTGATGAGAGAGGAGTTGGAACAGGTCGCGGGGGTTGTGCTGCAGGGTTAGAAAAGCGGTCAAGACTTTCCCGATCCTCCGGACCAGGACTACTCATGCCACGAAAGATCAAGACGAAGAGTTCATCATATGGCAGGTCCCAACAATTCACGAACACTTTTTTCCACCAATCAGCCTAATCATCGCTGACATCGTTGAGGGGGTACAACGCTTTGACCCAAGGGGGAATCACTATCAAAGTAAACTGACTATGAAAGGGAGCAGACCCAGGCGGGGCTAATCTCTGCCAAGAGGTGTAGTATTTGGCATAATCAACCAAAGGCCAGGTTACCAACTAGGCCAACCCAAATTGGCGAGCAAAGTAGTTAGGGGCATAGAGCTCGTAACTTACGCGGTCGGTGGCAAGACGAATATCCAACCAGGAGATGGCGCGACGAAAGGCCAGGAGGGCTCTTTCGCTATGATCGCGTCCACTGGGCAGAAAGCCTTCATCAAGGGGAGAAGGGAATCGCCTAGAAAGGACTATTTTTGGGTCAGACATCTCTCCCAGCAAGTACAAGTAAATAAAACACTCGGAGTAGGGTGGAGCTCGATACCTTACGTTACAGCAAAGCTAGTTCCCCAAAAGGGAATCAACTGGAGGTTCCTTTGGAATATCACCGTGACGGAAGCGAGGGATATAAATCTGCAACCAAAAGGCAAGGTCCAGAAGAGACCACTAATGTCGGTATCAAAGGGGCGCATTACGGCTCTATAAAGGGAGCGATATAACACACCCAATACAGGTTGCCCAAGGCCAACGCAAATACCATTGTAGAGAGCAGTGGCCACAGAATTCTAGGGCCCAGTAGTTGTTGGAAGAAGTGCAAAAGATAAATTTGCAAAGCCAGAATTTCAGGAATGCGATACCTCTTGTATGGTCACACTGGGTGCTGTAATAGTCACGCCAGACCGAGTAGGATTTGCTCTCATACCCCTGACCAGCCATATCCATTCTCAAAGGAAATTGAATGCCATCAAACTGACCATGCACATAGGGGTCAAAATCAATGGGCAACCCCGTGATGGTAAGAACATCCAGCAGAGTTATGCTCATTTGCCCAAACCGAAAATCGAATGTAATGCTGGAGGTGTTCCAGAAGCAAAGAGCAGCAGCAAGCGGTGCAGGGCTAGTATTATGAGGAAGACAGAAGCATAGATTGATGGTTTGGGTGATATCGATAGCATCCCATCGGGCCAAATCTCTTGCTCGGACCTCCTGATACCAAACAATTTTCTCGAGAGCGATGGTAGGCCAGAAGCCCACTTTCCTCCTTGGACCCCAACTGCTAAAATCACCGGGCACCTGCAGAAGAGCCGTTATGGGACTGCGGATAGGAAGCCCATAATAGTCCATAACATCATCTGGCAAAAGATCGCGAGGTGTGAGACCCATACCCGCTTGACTATCACCTCCACCAAAGCCCATCAGTCGACTTCTCTCCTCTCCGGTCTGACTTCTGCATCGAACACCCATGTTAGTCTGCCAGGTGAATGCGGCTTTCTCAATGTTTTCATCTGCCTGATCGACAACGAATGGTTTCTTGGATGCCATTTCTAGGTCGCATGAACACTTCTCCATTACACCTTGATATATAGCTCATATATTTTTGGAGATTAATTTGTTAGCTGGGTGAGTGAGTGGCTTTAGTTGATAATTAATTAATCATTATTCCATCTTGAGAAATGGTATATGAGGCGGTAGTGAAGAGATGGCATTGCACCATTCCCTACAACCGCAGGGCCAGCGTAGTGGCCTGATTTTTTTTTAATTAAACATGATTAAAACCCATGCGGTTTTAGATGTTAAAGTTGCAACAAGTATGGTGGGTTCACTTGGTCACATGTCATGATGACGATAGCCATGATTCAATCATCCTCTTCAGTATAAGATTCGCGAAGGATTAAATGGCAGCAAACAGTTTGCTATTCAGCATCTTATTTCGCCAAGTAATTTAGGCCTTGATCAAACTTGATCTAGCCAGCAAAGCGGCTCCAAACACCTACTTTTGAGAAAATCAACAGAGAGCCAGCGATCAAGGCAGATACTTGCTGCTATACACATGGTGAAGCTACCACCAAGGAAGAGAAGGATCCTCATTCGCAATCAAAAGCAATCTCCTTCACATAGGGGGCACACTAAAGTTCTGATCTCCTACAACCTGCCTAAGTTTTGCCAATTCACTACATACTAGACACCAGATACATGGGGGTAATAAAGTTGGCAAAGAAAGCGTCAGTTCATGACAAAGGCAATTCAGATTGCGGCATTCAAGCTTTATGGCCTATTTAGAAGCCTATATGGGATCAGTCAAATAAATTCAATCAAGCCAATAAAAGTGGCTTTTGCAGCAACAACATTATTAGAGCAGTGCCGATTCAAGACCTCTTCAGTCAAAACGGAGACCTTTGACTTCGAGCTCTAGGGGGCAATGTTTGGACCCAAAATGAGCATTTTTGGCCTGACAAGGCGTGTCTTGGAGAAATTGAGCCAAAGTCAATGACTCAAGCTATATATTGTCGACAAGTTCGAAATATCTTATTTAGAGGCTAAATAAAGCCTACTATGGAAGATTATGCGAGCTGCAAGAAAATGAAATGATGGAAGCAAGGTAATGAAAAGTAAACTTTAACACATTTTCCTACTTCGGCTAGGAGAAACCTAGCTAAACAAGGAAGAGAGGCGGAAGACTACCCAAATGAAATCCAAATGAGCTAAAACTTTCCAAACTAATTCTAAACATCTCAAGGATCATTTCTTATGCAAAGTTCCAGAGCTATTTATGAGTGGAAAGCCTTCAAACAATCATTCCAATTTTTTGCATAAGCAAAATTGGAAAACTGGACATGTAAGGAGTCCAGCAACATTTCTAGCCCAACGACATGGAAGAAAACTCTGAAAATTTGCCACAATGATCGACACTCATTGTGGATCATTTTATATGAAGAAGTCGAATGCCCATTTTGAGTTCTTGGTGGAGATATAGCTGCAGCAAAATTGGAGCAGTAAGTGCTTAAACCTAACATTCCATTAGTATTTTGAGTGCTTAAACCTAACATTCCATTAGTGTTTAAGTGCTCAAACCTAATTCATCATGATTTGTTTAAAGCCCAACCACTATGGCTTGGTAGCCTATATATAGAGGCTACAACAAGTAACAATTCAGAACACAATTCAACAACAATCTCTAAGATTATCCAAGCCTCTCTAGAGCAACCCCTCTCTAAGAGAAACTCATATCCTTCTCTTACCGGTGATCACACTTCAGTCCTAGTCTTCTCAAAAGCCGACTATTAGTGCCACCAAACCCTCTGTCAATGTGCTTCGGTCGTAGTCTCCTGGGGAGCCGACTGTAGTATCGCAACCACAACGGTTACGAAACCAGCTAAGCAAGGGTAACGCCCTCGCAAACCAGCTAAGCTAAAGTCATGCTTTGGCAAGTTCTCTCTACTTCTCAGAGATTTCACTCTGCTTAACCTACAACGTTGAGTATCGACTTGGTAACACAAGATAAAGTCCTCACCATGAGGCACAGAAGACCCCCACGACGAGGTTGGTGCTCTCCTCGTCTATAGTCGCTCAAATGAAGTCAGGTCAATGGACACCCCGACGACCGCACCAGAATGGTGCTGGCTCGCCCTTGCAGAAAAGAGACTGTTGACCAGTTGCAACAAAACTGGAGCCAAACAGTAGGTTGCGGTGGATATTGCAAAGGAGGTGAGGTAGCTAGGACTACTGTGAGGGAGATAAGAATAAGTGCTGTAACACCCGCCGGAGATCCCACCACTGGACTCACTTGGAAGAGTCCCAGTTGTGGGCTCTAACTAGATAATATGCTATTTCTAATACACACACACACACACATAGATTATATAGAAATATATTCGAATATAGATTTTGCTTATTTTAGAAAATATAAACTAAAATTCTATTTCTGTTAAAGGAAAAACGCATTATGTGCCGATTGCGCCCCCACAGCACACCAAAATGGGTTCTCAAAGACTATTAGGTACTTATGTTGGATACGAATCTCCAACAATTATCCGCTAATGCAACCCTTGACAGACAATTTCTTTACCGCTAGATTTGCGGATTATCACTTTAATGAGACAGTCTTCTTGTCGTTAGGGGCAGATAGGAAAAAGGATTTTCCAAGGGAACGAAAGGAATTTTCATGCTTTTTACCCACTCTATCTCATTTTGGTCTCTGTACTTCACAATGTAAAAGTGAAGTGAAAAGAATAATCGATCTTCAGAACATAGCAGATTCGATGCCTAATGCGGTTACTGATATCGCAAAAGTGACGAAATCACATATACCAGCTGCAAATGTGCCTGCAAAGGTAGAAATCCCCAACAAGGGGCCCGGTGCTGCGGATAAAGGCACTACAACCACAGTTAGTGGAGGTGCGGTTGAGGCCATGGCTCCCTAAAGGAAGAGAGGGAGGCCACTTGGTTTGACCGACACTCACCCAAGGAAGAAGAGGATGAGTAAGGCACAAACCAATCCATTGATCATCAATGTAGAGAATCCGTCTCATGAAATTGTTCCTGATTATAGTTTTTTCCATGAATCAATACTGGAGGATGCTCCGATGTTTGAAATGATTCCAGAGAACAGAGAAATCTTAATGGATTATGAGAGAGTGTGTATGAGTTGATGGAATGATCTTTCATACACATTGATGATGTATTTTCATACATTATTGCTCAAGAAATCATAGAGCATGATGATATCGAACTGCGCTCTATTATAGAATGTTAACAAAGAGCATATTGGCCTAAATGGAAAAAAGCAATCCAAGCAGAACTAGATTATTTGGCAACGAGAAAGGTATTTGGTCTAGTAGTGCTAACCCTACCAACTGTAAAGCCTGTAGGACATAAATAGGTCTTTGCCAGAAAGCGTAACGAGAAGAATGAAGTCTTGAGGTACAAGGCTTGCCTTGTGGCACAAGATTTCTCATAACGCCTGGGAATTGACTACAAGGAGACATACTCTTCCGTAATGGACGTTATAACATTCCACTACTTAGTTAGCTTGGTAGTTTCCAAAGGACTGGAAATGCAGCTCATGGATGTGGTTACTGCATATCTCTATGGGGATATTGATTTAGAGATATATATATGAAAGTGCCTGATGGCCTTACATTACCCAAATCAAGTGACTCTAAACCACGGAGTGTGTTTGTAATTAGGTTGAAACGCTCACTTTACGGATTGAAGCAATCCTGGCGGACGTGGTACATCAGTCTAAGTGACTACTTGATTGAGAAGAAATATAAGAATGATGAATTATGCCCCTGCATATTCATAAAGAAAACAAGTTTTAGATTTGCAATTGTAGCTTCATATGTTGATGATAGGTACTCCTGATGAAATAAGAGAAACCGCAAGCTACTTGAAATCGGAATTTGAGATGAAGGATCTTGGGAAAACTCGATTCTATCTAGGCCTTGAACTAGAACATTGAGTTTGCAGAATAGTAATCCACCAGTCTGCGTATAACCAAAAGATGCTAAGGTGATTTAACATGGACAAAGCGCATCCTGCTAGCACTCCCTTGATCGGTCGAAGTTTGGCTGCAAAGAAAGATCTATTTCATCCAAAGGAAGCTGAAGGAGAGGTGTTGGGAACTGAAATTCCCTATCTAAGTGCAATAGGCACATTATTGTCCTTAGATCAATACACTCGACAATATATGATTTTGGTTGGGCCTAAGCATCTGAAACGCTATTTGAAGCAAAGTTGGTGATTGCAGTATCACCTAGGGCACCATCACCATGATGGACGCCATCCATGTCATCATGGATAGGGATTGTGCTAGCCCTAGGCTGGTGGTGGACGGCGGTGGTGCTAGAGGCTGTAGGGGTCATACTCAGTCCAGGAATCAACCTTTGATTCATGCTTCGTTTCGCTTGGGAGAAAGATTGTCCATGTGAAGTCTTTAGTAGACGACCATCAAATCATGACTGGGATGACCTATCCTATCGTGACAAAGCCAATATATGTCTACACTCAAGAGATCTTCTCTCATAACTTTATTGGATTTAATAGCTCAAATAGTGACATAGAGTCCACTAGAGGGACATATAAACCTCTTTAAGATGCAATCATTAGAGATATTGCAAAGGAACTCATTTTCATTCTCTACATGCATTTCTGCATGGAATCTGTTTGCTATTCATCGGTGTTATTTTCCCTAGGAGCGTAGAGAGTTTCTGTGACAGTAATCATGTGCCATTTGGCAAGGGGAACTTGGGCTATTCCATGTTCTTGAATTAATACTGATGGCCCGGCCATCGTAGTCACAAAGTAATATGCTCATAATCAAAATAGAGTCATAATGAAAAGAACTCGAAATTTTATTCATAAGCCAATAGAGTACATCATTGTCTCTTAACCATTAAGAGAATCTAATCCAAATGCTAGCTAATGCAAACCAAAGGTAGTCATTTGACTTCTTTCGGTAACTCCAAAATAAATATGACCAGGTGAGTAGAGAGATGTCGGTGGAGCAAGACTCGCTTAAGTACCACTTATCTGAAAACCTTCCTAGACATCATACTCATCTTGGTAAGCCTATGTGAAGAAAACTAAACCAATAGTATATGGCAATTGCCTATTACATTTCTTAGAAAAATAGAGACTTAAACATAATTGGCTATTTATTCATTCCAGCCAGATTTGTAGTCTTCAACCCTTCTCTCTAGATCATCTTCTTGATCTTCTTGTTTCACACAGTGAGCTTCTCTTGCTTCATAATATGCTTTGTAGGCGGTGACAATTTCTTCACAAACTCTACAAATGTGTGCCCAATGACCGGATAATCCACATCGAGAACATACATCTCTGCACTCAGACTCCATTGATTGAGGCGCTTTGAAATCGTCATTTGGATGGCTCTTAGTGTTAGTGGTGCCACCAACATGGCCAGAGGCATTGCCTCCCTCTCTCTTTTCATGTTGACCTCTTCAGTTTCATGTTCGCCTATTTTGGAAGGTACATTCCTCATTAGAGCGAGAATATAGACCAGAATGTCCAAAATTAACCCAAGATTTAGGGTTTCGCTCTTGGGGTGAGTGAAACCCTGGCAGTAAAGTTTGCCATTCTGGATGTTGTAGCGGGTTGCTCTCCGCTGGAGTTGTCGTGCTTCGACTTTATTTGCTAGAAGAGTCCCCTTACGTTTGTACTCGACGATTTCGTCCATCCAGCTTGGCCCGATTTCAATGTTAAAAATCTCCGCTAGGGTTTTTGTGATGCTTGGTTTGTCAAGACTCTCCACCCTTGTGTCGGCCGGGCTTTGATGCGATTGAGCGGTTGCCAG
Source organism: Rosa persica (assembly GCA_025331145.1). NCBI lineage: Eukaryota > Viridiplantae > Streptophyta > Magnoliopsida > Rosales > Rosaceae > Rosa > Rosa persica. The sequence continues at coordinate 36,630,291 of WFKR01000003.1, read as the reverse complement.
TCTTGCCAGTGAGTCGGCCTTGGCGTTCTTTTCCCTGGGGATCTGTGTGATGGTGTGGAAGTGTTAACGTTGTCAGCCCCAGAATCAATGGCGAGGAGTAGGCCGGCAATAAGCGCTTCGTACTCCTCCATGTTGTTAAAGGCTTTGAAATTGAACGTCAATGCGTATTCCACGTTCAGTCCCCCCGACCCCGTTAAGATGACGCCTGCGCCGCTGGCCTTTGCGCAAGCGGAGCCGTCCACTTGTAAATTCCAGTCCGAGTGCTGGGGGGTTGGGTCGTCAGTGGTTATTACTTCTGTGCCGGGCTCAGCCTCTCTGCCATCTATGAGTTGTGAAGTCCGCTACCGCCTGGCCTTTCATGGCGGTCCTAGGCTTATAGTCGATGTCAAACTCTCTAAGCTTGATGGCCCACTTGTTGAGGCGCCCCGAGTGTTCAGGGTTTTGCATTACCTGTCTTAGTGGCTGATTTGTTAGGACATGGATTGTGTAGGCCTGAAAGTATTGGAAGAGGCGTCTGGCGGCGACAATGAGTGCGAGAGCGAGTTGTTCCAATGGGGGATATCTTGTTTCCGCCCCGTTCATGCCTCTGTCGGCGTAGAATACGGGGAGCTCTTTGTTACCGTTTCACCGGACAATGGCACAGCTTACCGCTGATTGCGATACCGCTAGGTATATGTATAATGTTTCCCCTTGTACAGGAATAGAAAGGAATGGGGCCACTGCCAGGTACTCTTTCAAGCTTTGGAATGCTGCGTCACAATCCGCGTTCCAGTTGATGACCTTCTTGTGGGTTGTCTTCAGCACTTTGAAGAATGGGAGACATCTGTCAGTAAGTCTGGAGATGAACCAAGAAAGAGCGATTAGTTTGCCTTGGAGGCTTTGGAGGTGTTTCTTCCACTCTGGAGTCTTTATGTTGAGGATGGCCTGCACCTTGTCAAGATTGGCTTCTATGCCCCGTTCACTGACTATGTAACCAAGAAATTTGCTGGCGGTGACGCCAAAGAAACATTTTTCTGGGTTGAGGCGCATGCCGTAAGCCAAGATAATGGTGAATATGATTATGAGGTTTGCTACGTGTTCGCTAGCTTTTATGCTTTTTACTAACATGTCATCTACGTAGACCTCAATGATTCTTCCCAGATGTTCGGCAAACATGGCGTTCATCAACTGCTGGTAAGTTGCTCCGGGGTTCTTCAGACCGAAAGGCATGACATTGTAGCAATATAGTCCCTTGTCGGTGGTGAAGGAGGTACACTCTTGGTCGCTGGGGTGCATCTTGATCTGGTTGTAGCCGGAGAATGCATCCATCATGCTGAGCAGCTCGTGTCCAGCTGTTGCATCGACCAGTTGGTCTATGCGAGGTAGCGGGAAGCTATCCTTGGGGCAGGCCTTGTTGAGGCTCTTGAAGTCAACACACATCCTCCACTTTTCGCTAGGCTTTTTGACCATGACCAAGTTGGATATCCACTGGGGGTAGTTGACTTGGCGGATGAATCCAATGTTCTGGAGTTTGGCAACCTCTTCCCCTATTGCTCGATACCTTTCCTCCTCAAAGGCTCTACGCCGCTGTTTGACAGGGTAGGAGGATGGTTTGATGCTTAGTTTGTGTGTTATGATCTCCGGGGAGATGCCTAACATGTCAGCGTAGGACCATGCAAAGACGGCTACGTTGTCACGCAGAAATTGGGTGAGCTCATCCGCTATTTCTTAGTCAAGCTGGGCACCGATGCGGACTGTCCGCTCAGGGTGTTCGTTTGAGATGCTGATGATCCTCAAGGAAGTTTCTGGGTTGAAAGGCTCTTTTTTTATATATTTCTTTTCGTTCTCCCTAGGGTCCTCAAAGATGTTTGGTGCTGGTGTGTGGTTTCCCACCGTTAGGATCTCATGGCGACGTGCCGAGCGTACCACGGTTGTGGAATAGTATTCCCGTGCCAGTTGCTGACTTCCCTTGACACAGCCTGTCCCGTTAGGCGTAGGAAATTTCATGAGAAGCATATATCCGTCTATGATGCATTTGAGCTTGTTGAGCGCCGGTCGACCAATGATGGCATTGTACGAGCTGAAACAGTCCACAATGATGAATTCTGTGTGGATTTCTGCCGTTCGTGGGCTAGTGCCAATACCTAGTCGCATGTAGTCCGAACCCAATGGTTGTGTGACGTCACCGGAAAAACTAAGCAACGGCTCATGATCCTGTAGCAATTTCCTATTCCGTAGGAGTTTGCTGTAACAATCATTGATGATGACATTTACAGCGGAACCGCTGTCGACCAGGACTCTTCCTACTGACCATTTTCCGAGTATGGCGTCGATTAAGAATGGATCGTCGTAGGGCAAATGTACTCCGCGCTCCTCTTACTCTGAGAAGGTGATGGGTTCCCAACCGCTTTTGGCAGTTTTGGGGACCTCTCATAGAGGATGTTGCAAATTTCGTTGGGGTGGTTAGCACGCGCATAGCGCTTCCTTGCCCTATGAGGCATGTTGGTGATTGGGGCGCCACCGTCAATGGTGTTGATGCAGCCCATCGGTTCGATGTTGGCGATCACGGGTGGCGGTTGGCCCACTTTGAATTGCTTCATCTTGCCTTCTCGGTATAGAGTTTCGATGGCTGCTTTGAGGGCGTGGCAGTTGTTGGTATTGTGACCGCTGTCCTCGTGGTATTTACACCATTTGCCACTGTTTCTTGGTTTTCCCATCCTTGGATACTTTCTTGGGGGTGGCGGTGGTATCTGATCTTTGCACTGGTTAAATATATCCTCCTATGATGTTGTGAGGACTATAAATATTGCATGCCGCTGGGAGGGCTCCGTCTATTACGGTTATCCCCCTGAGATGAGCGGTTGCCCCTATTGTAGTGTTGGTTCCTCTGCCGCTTGTTCTGGTAATTGCCTTGTTGCCACTCTCTCTTCTTGTCAAATGGTGGCGTAGCGATGGTCTTGCTAGTGGTTTCCCGATGGCTGGCGGCAGGCTGGGCTACCTTTACAGATGTTGGTGGTGGTGGTGGGCTCTCTCCGTATGTGATGAATTCTGCTTGTGCATGGATGACAGCTTCGTTCATGACATGGTCGTAAGCGGCGTTTGGATGAATGTAATTGAGGTGATAGAGGAATGGTCCTTTGAGGAATCCCTGCTTGAAGGCTGCCAATGCCATTGTCTTGTCAAGATCGCGGCACTGAGACGTTGCCGCCCGCCATCTGGTGAAGAAAGCTTTCAGTGACTCTGCCGTCCCCTGTCCAGCGGCCAACAGAATGAACCGAGCAAGGAAAGCATTTGACAGTCCTTGAAATGAGTCGATAGATCCTGGCAGGCATTCAAAGAACCAGCTCATTGCTTCACCATCCAATGTTTTGCTGAACAAGTGGCAGAGGGTGGCGTCATCAAATCCCTTGTTGTTGGTGACCTTTTTGAAGGTGTCCATGTGGACTAATGGGTTAGACATGCCGCTGTAATGTGACGTCTTTGGTGTTTTTTCGTGTGCTGGTCTGACAGCCTGCAGTATTCTGGCATCGCCAGCTAGCCCTGCTTGGGGGTTATGCCGGATTGACCCGTGCCTGGCGGCGTGTGGGTTGCCTTCGGTCCTAGTTCTGACTGTCAAGCGTGGCTGTGATTCCGCTTCTTGCTCCATAATTGGGCGGGGCGGAGGGGGTGGGCCCCTTAATTCTGGCGGGTTTAGCTGCAGTTGCATTTGTACGATTGGTACAGGTATAATTCCGCCGGTGTTGGGTCGACTGCGTCTAGTGCTCCGTGACTGTTCGCTTTGTGCTGTATTAGCGTTTTTCTCTAGCGCCTTTTTCAACTCATCGAACCTTGACATTAGCTGGCCACTTGTTTTTGGGCTTCCCCTTTTTCCCAGTGCTCTTGTTCGCGCTCCCTGTTTGCTTTGTGGAGATCCGTCAGTGCTAGTTCGTACATAGCGGCAAGGTCCTGGACCGTTGAGCGACTGCTGCCTGGGTGGGCCTCCGCTGCAGTTTGAGTCTGCTAGACCTGGGATGAGCCCTGGGGGCCCATACTAGGGTTGGTTGGAGTGTTGAATAATGCTCGGTTAACATTGACCGCTGGGTCAATGCTATCCGTAGGATTGGCGGGGTTGGGGTTAGTGGGTTAGCCCGCTTGCTTCTTGATGTTTGCCCCGCTACCGTTAGTCATGGTACAAGTTGCCGCTAAGAATTTGTTTAGGTGACTTAACTCAATGATAGGTGACGAAGCTTTTGTGTTGGCTTCCCACAGATGGCGCCAATGTTAATGCTTGATATTTACCGGTAACTAAATATGATCAACGCAGGCCCAGTGAGAGGATCGTTACTCGATACTACTGATATTCCCGCTACCTGTCAAGTGAAACACAAAGAGGGCGTCAGAGGGAGACCGCGTCGGGCGGTCTTCTCTTCTCTGATGCGTAAGTTAGTCAATGTATTTGTACTAACAGGATAACAGTAGGCAAGTAGTAAATGCGTAATTAATGAGGAGAGAGGAGTTAACATTTTATAGGTGGGGAGGGAGTTGATCTTCTCCATGCTTTCGATGTGGGACTGACATGCTTCAATTCCCAGTTTCTGGAGCTTCTGATGCTGTGCTGGCGCGGCGCGTGATCTGGGAGTAAGTCGGGGTTTAGACAGTAGCCTACCTGGCTGTGTTCCCATAGGTGACTCCTATAGCGGGAGCTGGTATTTCTGACGATGGTATGAGCGTGACTCATTGCAGCTAATTATGCTAGGCAAATGCTCATGTAGGTACATGTAGTAGGGTTCATTTTGAGTGGACGGTGTGTAACCACATAATGTGGACCTTTTTACAATCCTTTAAAAGATGCCTCCCGTCTTCCACTTTATGACTTGCGGTTATGTTGTTGAACAAGAAAACAGTTAGAAATTTTGAATTTTTTTTTAAATATTTATTAGTTACTATTCTACCCTTTATATCTTGGATTTTTTTTTTAAAAGAATATATCTTGGATTATTACTTATAGAGTATTTATAAGCAAAAGGATATATTTGAGTTTATGAAAATTTAAAGGTTATTTGCTTAATTTATTCTGATAAAAAAAGGGATTCTAAATCAATTACATTAGCTCACATATATCCATAAAATCATTGAAGTCTGAAGAGTAGCAAACCTATTTCCTAGTTGGCTTTGGTGGGTGTTGTTGTGAGGCCAAATCCAAAGGGGAATAGAGGGTCATAATGTGGATCTCCAACATTCATAGGCAGTTGATCAACGGTTTTAAACCAAGTGCGAGAAAGCTTGCCGGTGAAACCATAGTCACCAAACAAAACATCAGCAACTCCTTGGCCTTCACTTCCTGGAAGCCACGCCGCAACCAGAGCATCTAGCAGGGAAACATATGGTTGGATCACAACAGGACGACCGGAGATGACGATGACAACACACTTCACAGCACCACAAACATTTGTAATAGTTTTAAGGCCCGCATCAGGGAGGGTCAAATTTAAACTGTCACCAAATGTCTCCGCATATGGTGGTTCTCCCACGACAACGATGGCATAGGAGAACTCAGTTGACTTAACATAATCGGCATCAGGATTCTCCTTATACACCACTTCGGTTTCTGGATCAACTGTGTTCTTTATTCCGGTTAGGATTGTGGTACCTGCGGGCGTGTTTTGAACAGAATATATAGGTTATAAATAATATGGACATATTTTGATTTTGCTGGGAAGAGAAGGGGCTGTGATTAACTTAATTAATTACCATGTGTGAGATTGTTGCCGCTCAATCCCTGCCACTCAATGGTCCAACCACCACACTGATAACCAAGATTGTCTGCATGACTTCCAGCTACAAGTATTTTTGATGTCTTCTTGGGAAGGGGTAGCAATGGCTTGTCTGCAGATTCACCATTCTTTAGAAGAACTAACGATCGCCTCACAGCTTCCCGAGCCAAGTCTCTGTGTTCCTGTTAAATTTATTATCCGAAATGTCATTCAATTAGTTTAAGAAGGCTCCTCATTTCTTGTAGAGTGGTAGTGTCAACTGTCAAGTACTTTACCTGACTACCAAGCTGGTTGACGAGGCTGAGATCAGCCAACGGATTCTCAAATAGCCCCATTATAAACTTAACCCGCAAAATTCTCCTCACTGCATCATCAATTCTGCACATGGAAATGATTTTATTTTTTGCCTGGAAAGTTAGACCATCAATGAATTCCGTATAGTTGTATGGAACCATGATCTGTAGGTGACAAGCAGTTAAAACAGAAGGACGTGTTAGAACTTAGAAGACAGCCAGATAACATCGATAATCAAGCTAGCTAATTTATTTATACCAAGTAAAGATAGAAGGAAATTTAACAATTAATTTGCAGATGGAGATGGACAATAATTATTACCATGTCAATGCCAGCATTGATCCCTGCTGTAATCGAGTATGAGTAGTTGGCATGAGGTGGTGAGGTGATTCTGTCAATACCCTCCCAATCTGAGATGACAAAACCCTGGAAAACAATGCAATGTGACAACGGTATCGTACTCTATACAATGTGAAACTAATGGATGAAAGGGGACGGTGCTGGAATTATAAATCGATTAGAATTACCCTGAAATGCAGAGTATTCTTAAGAAAGCCAGTGACCAGATCACGGTTAGCATGCATCTTGACTCCATTCCAGCTGGAGTAAGATACCATAATGGTTGCAACACCTTCGATAATTGAGTTATAGTAGGCTGGCATGTGAATGCTGAGCAACCCATGCCTGTTTATCACAGTGTTATTCTCATTGATGCCTTTGGTGGTTCCACCGTCGCCCACATAATGCTTTGCACAAGCTGCAACCTTTTTACTACAAACACAACAATAATTAACGTCAATATTGCAAAACTGTTAATATTTTTCTTTGTCAGCCATGTTTAATTGTAATTACTAAACAGTGAATTACTGCAAAGAAGCTTGTGGATTATGGATTTTTTTTTTCTTTTAGTCACAATCAGAGTGCTGAAGTTTCTGCAAAGAAGCTTGTGGAATACTGCATAATTCGTCAACCATATAGATAAATCCAAACTATAACTTTGACACTATGGCAAACGTATCAATCATCTTTATCCAAAAAAAAAACACATATCAATCATCTAGATATAGCTAAGATCACTTCTTTATATAGTCAAAAGGTGAATGTAAAACAGAATAAGTCCATGTGAAATGATCATGGGTCTAGCAAGCAATAGACGACCTTTCTTAATTATTCTCAATTGCTCAAGTGGACTGACCAAGCACAATTGAAATCAATGAGTTGAGGTCGGTTTCAAACACTGATCAATCAAGCAGAAGAATATGTACGCAAACCTCAATCTCTCACATCAGATGGAGAAAATAGAAATGGATAAGGCCGATCGAGTCACAAATACTATACAACAAAAACTCTCTAATTATAATTATGAGGAATTACCTCATTGGATTAAAGGTGAAACTTAAATATAGGCTACTTTTTATTATGTACTAAGCTTGTGAAATGCCAAAGAATGTTAGGTAACACGTACAAGCAAACAAGTACAATAATTTGTTTCTTACTTTCCAGCTGCTATAAAGGGAACACCCTTTCTAGAGTTAGGTGGTATATCTCCTTGTAATCCAGGTATGATCTGAGTCATTGCTTGAACAACCTTATGATCTTCACTATAGCTTTCGTAACAACGACCCCATCTTGGATCTCTACAAACCTGCACGCGCGCACAGATCGAATTTTTTAATGAATTATATATACAATGAGCATGGATTTCAACTAATCTCACACTGCATTATGAATGTTGTAGTAACAATTATTACCGCTATGCAAGGTGCAAAGACATATGGAATGCCTGTGGCTCTAACTTCAAGTGCAGTTGCAGCTCCAATCTTCTTAACAAGCTCAGGGTCCCTGTAGTTGATCCACCGATCGATTCAATATCCATATTCATGAGGAATCAATGAGAACTGACTAGCAGATTTACTTTATTAAGTAAGTAATATATAGATTATGGATTGGATATAGCACTAGTACTTGCCTGGTAGCTCCGAGGCCAACATTGTGGGGAAAGATTGTTGCCTTGTAGACATTATTGTGGCCATGAACAGCATCAATACCATAAATCATTGGAATACCGAGGCGAGTTGATAGAGAACCCTTTTGAAAATCATTCACCATTGTAACCCAAGTTTCTGCAGAAGCTTTTTTTGATGGCACACTCCCACCGCCGCTCAAGACACTCCCTGCAGACCAAGCCATGCACCCCAAATTGAATAAAGAAGTTGTACACAACACAAAATAATGGACATGTTATTGGATGCGGTGAGTTTGACAGGTAAAACAACAGAATGATATACGCCTAGTTAATTACCAATGTAGTACTTGTTCATGACCTCAGCTGAAGCAACACTGCGGTCTATCTGCGTCATCTGGCCAATCTTTTCCTCCAAAGTCATCCGGCTCAGTAGGTCGCTGATTCTAGTATTCAAGGGCTGCTTGGGGTCCTTATATTTCATGTATCCTCCTCCACCTGCTGCTTCTGCTGTTCTCATTGTCGCCGCTGCTATACACAAGCATAACAGAAGAAGCCCCCTCGTCAAGGAGACAGGCATCCTAGCTATTTCCTGTCACAAATTACATATATCAGTAGTTACTAAGCCACTTTTGATGTAAATATATAAAGAAGCAACCATCATTGAATTCAGAAACCAATAATGAATATATGCAACAGGAGAAGTAGTTGAACACTTGAACTAAAGTCTAAAACTAGACCCGTAGGCAATTAACAGAATGATGGTTGCTCTGCACTCGACTTACAGAGCTCTAGTACCAGTAGGCAATTAACAATAAATCTCTGCTCTGTTCAAAGGAGAGAGTCGTCAGAGGCACAGAGAGAGAGAGAGAGAGAGAGAGAGAGAGAGACAGTGGTGAAGTTGAGATTTCGAAAGACGGGTGGAATTTATAGAATTTTATGGGCTTTTTTTAATTATTGATGGACGAATTTGAAGAAATATGACGCAGACTTTTCCCTTGTTTGTTTCTTGATTCATGAACTGGACTGATATATAATCAGCTTGCGAGTGTTTTTTTTTACTTTGACCGGGAAACAACAAAGAGAAAAAAACAAAACAAAAGAAAACTCATATACTCCAAAGGACAGGGCACGCACTTCTGTAACCACTAACAGATCGGAGATGATTCCTTGCAGTGGAAGAGTTCTACATATCGAAGAGTTCCTACTTCCTACACATTACTACATTTGCCAAGTAAATCGGGTATGAAAAAGAATATTAAAGCGGCCTATAATGGTATATGGATAGGGGTCGTCAACGGATCGGGCCGGGCCCATTCATTGCGGGTTTGGGCCGGACCGGGTCTGGTCTTGCTAAGTTTTTTAATAATGACGAGTCGGGTCGGGCCGGGCTTTATTAAAAATCAAAGGATCCAAGCCCGTGCATATAAGGCTGGCCTTGCGAGCTTTTTCGGGCCTGGCCTTGCTGGCATTATTTATAAATAAATATTTAAAGACATAAATTTTTTTTTTTTAATCAAGCTTTGGAAATTCATTGGATAATGATCAAATACAACCAAAGATAATAGATCTATATTGTACCCAAAAAAATCTATATTTATATATAGATACTAATTTATTGATAATTAAATTTTTAAAGACACTAATTTTTTATAAATTTATATTTATACATCATACACTCCAAAGAGCAACATATAGCAATTCAAAGAAAATGAGAAAACCGACCGTTGGATGTGACTATTACAATAAATTATACGCGTGGTTAAAAATTTAGTCAATTTCACCGTAATTTCGAACCCGATCGGATTAGTCAACCGTAATCACTTGCATGCTTTCTTGGTTGACTGATGGCGTGATGACCGCAAAAATTGCTTATTTTTTTACATCACGTTTGTAAATATTTCATCGATGGATGTGAGTGGACATAAGATAAAAATTTCAATTTTAATTACAAATACATTGACAAATACCAATTTGCCTCTTAAAGTTATATGACTTATACATTGCATTTAAATTGTTGAGGTTCATTCTAAAGCAAACATGAAGTGGAAAATGAATTTTAAAAAACCAACCGTTTGATGGAGAGACTGTAATATTTTATGGTGGTTGTAAAAAATCCAGCCAATTTGGTTTTCGTTTCGAATTCGATCAATTAGGTCAAACCTAGTTACCCTTATAAACCTATATTTATATATCACACACTCCAAAGAGCAACCTCTATCAATTCAAAGAAAATGAGAAAACCTAACATTGGATGTGATTATTACAATAAATTATGAGTGTGGTTAAAAATTTAGGCAATTTCACCATAGTTTCGAACCCGATCGGATTGATCACCTATAGTCACTTTCATGTTTTCTTGGTTGACCGATGGCGTGATGACCGCAAAATTTGCTTATTTTTTTACATCACGTTTGTAAATATTTCATCGATGGATGTGCGTAGATATAAGATTCAAATTTCAATTTTAATTACAAATACATTGACCTATACCAATTTGCCTCTTAAAGTTGTATGACTTATACATTACATTTTAATTGTTGAGGTTCATTCTAAAACAACCATGAAGTGGAAAATGAATTTGGAAAAACCAACCGTTTGATAGAGAGATTGTAATATTTTATGGTGGTTGTAAAAAATAAAGTCAATTTGATTCTCGTTTCGAATTCGATAAACTAGGTCAAACCTAGTTACTTTTATAAACCTATATTTATATATCATACACTCCAAAGAGCAACCTCTATCAATTCAAAGATAATGGGAAAACCGACCATTGGATGTGATTATTACAATAAATTATGAGTGTGGTAAAAAATTTAGCCAATTTCAACATATTTTAGAATCCGATCGAATTGGTCAACCGTCTTAACTTGTATGTTTTCTTGGTTGACCGATGACTTGACGAACGCAAAACATGCTTATTTTTTCACATCATGTCTGTAAATATCCTATCGATGGATGTACGTGTACATAAGATAAAAATTTCAATTTTATTACAAAGACGTTGGCCTATATCAATTTGTCACCTAAAGTTATATGACTTGTACATTGCATTTAAATTATTGATGTCCATTCTAAAGCAACCATGAAGTGGAAGATGAATTTGGAGAAACCAACCGCTCGATGGAGAGATTGCAATGTTTTATAGTGGCTGTAAAAAATCCAGCAATTTAGTTCTCGTTTCGAATTCGATCAACTAGGTCAAACTTAGTTACTATTATAAACCTATATTTATATATCATACACTCCAAAGAGCAACCTCTATAAATTCAAATAAAATGAAAAAACCGACCGTTGGATGTGATTATTACAACAAATTATGAGTGTGGTAAAAAAATTAGCTAATTTCTTCATATTTTCAAATCCGATCGAATTGATCAACCGTTGTCACTTGTTTTTTAGAATATATATGCACATATTTTCTATAAAAATATGAGAATTTCCACACACAGACACACACATATATATATATATATATAAATATAAACACACACATACACACATCTATATCTATATCTATATATATATATATATATATATAAACACACACAGTGCACACACATATCTATATCTCTCTCTCTATATATATATATAAGCACACACACATATCTATTATATATATATATATATATATATGTGTATATATATATAAGCATACACACATACACACACACACATATATATATATATATATATATATATATATATTTATATTCACAAACACACACACACACACATATATATATATATAATATAGTTTACGGGCTTTTACGGGCCGAGCCTAGGCGGGCTTTTACGGGCAGGATCTAGAGGGCTTTTGACGGGCCGGGCCTATGGGTCGGGCCGGGTTTTTCCGGGCTTTTTAGCGGGCCTCCATCGGCCCATCGAGACGGGCTTTTGAGGACTTTTTGACGGGCCGGGCCGGGATTTTGGCCCTCTGGGCCGGCGGGCCTCCATTGGCCCACTTGATCCGCGGGTTTTTTGATGAGGCCTATATATGGAGTTGATTCAAAACTATTTCAACCTTTGCAATTGATGCATCAGTTTCAAAATGGGTTCTTAAATTCATTGTTTTGTTGGTCACATGGGGTCTACCCACCCATAGTGTAGAAAATCATGACTATTTTATTCATAACGTGAATTTATTGAAGTGAACAAAATAAATCGGTGTACATTAAGTTTCACTCACTCAATCAGTTATTTTCAATACTTCATTTGAAATTTAAGTTGATGAATTTGTATTTAGAGTTTGAATGATTAGTAAGAAGCACTGTACTATTCAAAATTTGAATGATCATGCTTATCTTTTTCTTTTAACAAATATTCCATTTATATAAACAAATATCCAAATCTAAAGAAAATAGATACAAGCACACTAACAAAAAAATTAAATACATGCAAATAAGCAACGAGCCAAAGAACCACAACAACATTAGTATTTTTATAAAGCAAGCAAACTCTTGACAAATTACGGTTTATTAACGATCAATAAGTGAAGTGTATGCCTCCGATTAAGTGGAAATTAAATTATTTTTTTTTGAAATATGTGGAAATTAAATTTTAGAATAATCGAGTTTGGATTTTAAAATAGGGTGGACTAGGTAAAATATTTTAATAACACGGACTACGGCATCTCCAACAAGAATACTTATTAAAAAAAAATTGAAATTTAATTAATTTTTGGCTAAGGCCAATTTAGGATTGCTTTTAAAAAAAATCAGCTTCTCTCTAAAATTTTAAATTTTATTTTGTTTGGTAAATAAATGAAAAGCGGTTTTAATTGACAATTATAGATCACTGAGCAGATTTTAGAAGCAACGCAAATGTTGCTTTTAGAAATTGCTTTTAAATAAAACACGCTTTGAAGTGTTTTATATACTAACAACACTTTAAAAGTATTATTTACCAAACACGAACCTGTTTTAATTCAAAGCTGATTATTCTCACAACACAATCGCAGCAGTTTTTTTTTTTTTTTTTTTTTTAAGTCACAGCAATCTCAAACTAGTGTTAAGCTTGATGTGCAACAGACTAGCTAAACAAAAGCTAAATTTAAGTTTAACTAAAATATCTAGCTATATCTAGCTAGATGGAAGAGAGAATTTAACTAAAGCTTAAATTTAACTCGGAATTTAGGGATCCTGTTGAAGCAGAACTCAAAAAGTAACTAGTTATATTTTAGTTTTAGCTACTTTTAGCTATGAAGATAGGTATCAGTGTTGGAAATGCTCAAGTTTAGAAATTTGGGGTGGACTACTTTTTAATATTTAATTTTTTAAACTAAAATTAAGCAATAAATTAAAGTTTTTTTAAAAATCTGAGGTGCGCTATAGCCCATCGCAAACCATGTGTAACTATGCCCTCTTTTGTGACATTTGGATGACAGAGTCTATAATTTATATAGTCCACCGCAGACCATATGTAGCTATGTCTTCGTTTCTGACATTTAGATAGCCTAATTTATAATTTGTATTTATTATCCAATCGAAGTATCTTAAATTATCAATACTAAAAACAGCTGATATTAAGGTACTCACCTAGTCAGAATGAGCTGGATAATTTTAGAGAGTATTATCTGAATTTTCCAATCAAATTAATAAATATAAGAAGAGTATTATTTGGGTAATCAAATTAACAAATATAAGCTTTAGCGGCCTTATCAACAAGTCGTTTACACGTCTAGAAGCCGCCCACGACAACATTTCTAGAACAAATCACGCCCCACGTGCTATCTATCTGTTTTATTTTATTATTTCTTTTTCTCTGTTTTTTTTTCTGAATTAATGAAATAAACGTATTTGTAGATTCGTAGAATCCTTAATAATTGTTCTCACCTCTACTACTACAAATGGAGGCTTTCTAACCTTTTTCTTGGTCTCAAAGGGCTTTACCAAATTTTAAAACTCATAATAACCTTAAATAACATAATTAATCAAATTAAACCAGTAAAAATTCATAAAGAAAAAAAAGAAATAACAATATTCTTTTTACTCAATCTATTTTTTATCAACCTCACAATATCATCAGTGACAAACGCAGACACGAGTCTATCTAATAACCAGAATGTTATAGGCAAGCTTTTATCTAAAGATGACTAGCTTTTGAGGCAACAGCCCAATAATGCATTTTATAATACGACATCTGATAAAGACGATCTCTAGCCACCATTCCGGCAGGCAAGTCAACAAGCACAACGGTACACAAATTTAATTCTCAAGTTCATTTTCATAGATCACTTCTATCAAAGATCAGCCACAAGCCCATTTTATTTTTATATCATCTGCCAGCATTATTGAAATGACAAGATCATTTTCTCACTCCCCGTCTCTTCACTGAGAACAAATTGTTGGAGAGACCTAAATAACGATGGTGTCAATTGCTACATTACATTGCAGAATGTTTACCACTGGCGGTAAATAAAGCGAGTGCAGAAGGACTATAAATTTGAAGGGGATGAACTATATCCCCCGAGCTGAACTATACAGTTAAATTTACAGCGCGGAATTCAACCAAAACCACAAAATAAATAAATATATAAAACGGACAGGAGCCTAGACTTCTACCAAACAAAGCCAAATCAGATGCTATCTTTAAGAAGGGTTTTTGACAACCTTAACACTGTTGTAGAAGCGCCTAAGATCCTTCATGGCCTTTTCCTCGATCTGGATTGAACGAATAGATGAGGGTGCATCCACCTCCGGTTTGAACCAGCGGTTCAATCCAGAAGAGTCCAATGGCGAACCTTGACCAGCAGTGACTGAGAACCCAGCTGTTTTTGTCTTTGGACTGTGAGACAGATTATGCTGTTGTTTTCCCTTCTGTTACAAATAAACGAAGGGAGATATGAGCAGCTGAACAAGATGGTAGCATATGGCAGAAAAAACAACTCAAGTTACAGAATTTCAGGACACGCATAAAGGAAAAACAATAAATATAGTGTGTGTGTGTGTGGGTATAGTTTTTAATTCAAACCAAGGTTAATACGGAGGCCTGCTATTCATACACCTGCTGCATTTGGATGTCCCTAAGAGATGGACGTGAAAGAAGCGGAGGAGTTCCTGAAGCAGTCCAAGGAGGTGTACTTCTATCTCCTTCATTTGCCAGTGAAGCAGGGCTTGAGACAACTGGTACTGAGGCTACTGGGATTGGCTTAGAAGGCAAAAACGAACTCAACAGGATCTTCCCATCACCTTTAGCGATGACAGGTTCTTCCGACGGATCTTTGTTCCTAGTTGGCTGATGCTCCTTAATTTTAATTTGCTCATCTTGAATGTCACGAAGAGACGCAAATCCTTTGGAAATTTTAGCCCCACCCCATGCAGGACCCTCACTTTTTGGGGTTGGTGGAGGAGCAATATATTTAGGGGAGTCATCAAGTGCACCACTCAAGAACATTGAAAGCCCACCCTTTTTACTTTTCTTCTTGGAAACTGTTGGTGATGGCAAGTGGTTCTTTGTTGAGTCTAACTTCTCTTTCGGTACACATAAAGCTGACTCTGTAGTAGTTTGGCTGGTCATAATCTCTCCAATCATGGCAGCTTCCTCCTGTGAGACATTACACTTTAAACAAATAAGAAAATGGAGATAATGATGGCGATATGTCTTCAAACTGTTATATTCCTCCTACACATTGCTTTCACACAAAAAAATTAAGATAAAGATGGTAGTGGGTCTTCAAATATTTCTCTTAGAATACATTACAGGAAACAACTACGCATGTGTTAAAAAAAGTTCCTGAATCATTCTTGCCAAAAGTTATCTCCTACCCCACATTCAAAATAATCAAAATTTAAATAAGATCATCGGAAAGTTGACTGACTGCACAAATTACCCATTCAAAAACCAAACTTGATTAGTGCATCAAGTTATTAGTCTGCTTACCTTATTCTCTGAGTTTTGAGAGATTCCACTATTCAAGAAACCTTTTACTGAGTTTGGTTCTGCTTCACTTCCAGGAAACCGAGGCACTTGCATTGAGGTCGGTTTGTGCTTTCTCCTCTGTTTTCTTGAAAGCTCAACCTTTTTGTTTCCTTTTCCATCTAGCAGCACTGAAGATGATGCCTTCAACTCTGTTGTCTCAACTGGAACCCCGAGCTCAGCAAGTGAACTCTCTAGAGCTGACCTTGTTTGAAGCTTTTTAATTTGCTGGTCATCAAGAAGATACCCATTAGATTGTTTTTCTTCAAGCATCTCAATCTGCTGCAGCTTTTTCCGCAAGGCTCGAACTTCCTTGCCAATACCTTGATTTGGATCATCTTTGGGTTGTAGAAAGGAATCTGGTCTGTGGTGTATTCCATTTTTGGAGGTAGATTGCTTGGTATGGCTGTCGCGTGTTCTTTGAACCTCATTCTCACTATCTTCCTCCTCACTATAAATAACAGCAGGGAAAGTAGCTGTTGGAGTTGGGAGACGACGGTAGCTCCATGGTTCAGATGACTTCAAATCCAATGATTTTTCGAGGTTAGCTAGAATATCCGGTGAAGCTCCAGCAACAGCTTGTGATGATACGGTGAAAATATAGTCAAGGTTCCGTATAGCAATTTCCTGCATTCAACAAACATAAACAGCTTAAGTAATTAAAGTAAACATGTAATGTACAATGCTATGCATAAGTTGCATAAGCAATCGCAAGAACAGAAGCATGAGGTGAAACAAAAGGATGTGCCAGTGTGACCAAAATAACTTGGCTTCTACTGCAAACGAAGAATATAATGTAACCTTTTTAACTACTTTGAATAAAAACAACATAAATTCAAAAATGCATTATAAATTACATAACGTGGTAACAGATCCCAATTATTAGAGTTCTCCAAAAATAGCAGTGACATTCTTTCTCTCTCTGTTTTTTTTTTTTTCCCCAATAGGTCTTTTAATCGTGGGACGGTAGACAACTGTCTAACAATAAATAGCAGGGAAAAAAAATACTTAAAAGTTCAGTTTTACGTCAGACACTAATTTTTTATGTACAATGATGATAATGACTTGTTTTAACTGTTTGGCCCATATTAGAAGCATACAAATGTAGGCACTACATGTAAGAAGGGAAATGGACTGGCCCGGAACAAAAAAGATTGTCATCTAATCAGAAACAAATTCTGACTAAATGTTCCTAGAGAATGTGAAAAGAATAAGAGAACACAAGAATTTTAGAAGAAAGAGAGGTTTAGGGGAGAGAACTCAGGCACCAAGCCTTTCATAAAACTCAACTTTTCTTCATTCCACTCTGATTTGGAACTAGAACAGGTGTATATATAGGCCTAAAATTCATCACCCTTAGGGTGCCAGAATAGTATAAGACTCATCATTAACTATAGATCCTTGGAATACTTAAGACAATTGTACTCACCCTAAGACTTAAATAGACTCTTAAAAGCACTAGAATCGTTAAATATTCTTCATAGAACTGAAGAATGACTCCTGGCTTATTTATATTTTATGATTTTAATAAACCAAATCCTTATACTACCATGGAGACTTTACTTTGGACCAAAACGGGCTGGGCTTAGCCTTAGGCTTCCAAAGAGGGTATTTCTTCTCTAACCAAGTTGTGGCTGGTGCATTACGGACCCTCAAACAATTGGAGGATTAACATGCATGTATTATTTGATGCTCAGAAAATTCAGAAACCTACAAAAAGTGGATGCAGATTTAAATCTTTAGAATTTGAAACAGCTGATAATTAGCAGTCCATGAGGAGTATTACCTCACAATACTTCCTTAGATCATCTGCCATGAGTGAATCTGCAATTTCAAGCAGTTGAATGGCATTTCGTGGCTCCACTAATTTCTCTGCAGCCACTTTTTCACAAATACTTTTTAAGCTTGGTACGGCTTTCTTGCTGGAACCATCTTGAACAATAGGTAAAGGATTCTCTGAGCACATGTCATCAAACATAAGATCTTCATCAATTTCTTCTAGCTCATCTCTGATAATTGACTTCTTCTGTGGAACCTCCACCACATTGGAAGTGTAGGCAGGATGATAAAGAGAACCAATAATTAACAAATGTGTTTCACCAACTGAAACGGAAGTAGCCCGCTTTGTACCATGTAACCGAGTTGCAATTGGTGGCTTATCCTTACCATTTTTCCCATCCCACATGTAGACATCACCTGTAGCTGTAACAGCGGCAGTCCAGTACTTCCCTGCAGATATGTTCACCAAATTTCTTCCGCACAGCGAGTAAAGCTATAAATAGAAAAAACATACATATGAGTGTGTTAGCTTTTCTCACTTGAAACTTCAAAAGTGACAACAGATACACTGGTGTGATGAAGTAAACCTGTTGGCATCTAAGATCAGGATCTGAAGAAACCCAATAAAACAAAGCACCATCATCGGTGAGAGCCATGCTATGTACTGCCCCTGCAGCTATTGAAACCACATGGAGCCGTTCCTTGCGATGAAACTTCAAAGTGGAATTTCCACCCTTTTTCAAATTTCTAGAGACAACAACCCGTTTTGGGGTAACAAGTCGATGACCCCAAGTGTAAACCTGCCGCATACATATAGGATTTAGCTCAAGTAAAGCTGACATGTGGAGAAGTATTCATGAATGAGCCCGACTAATAATTAATGTCTGCTGAACTGAATTCCAGAAAGATTCTAATATGTAAACCCACTGGATAATATCTAGTGTTGAAATTCCTTAGAACTACCTCTCCATCAACTCCCAAGACAAGTGTGTGATATTTTGCTGCTGCAACCCCAGTAAAAACCTTGCCCTTCAAATATTCAACCACTCTAGGAGTGTAGTTTGATGCAGAGTTGGATGTACCATAGCCAAGCTGGCCCTCTCTGTTGCCACCCCATGTGAAAACTTCACCTGTATCAGAAACAACAGCAGTGTGCTTGTTTGCTGCAGCAACAGCGACAACCTTCGACCTGAGGGAACTCACCCTACGAGGTGTAGGTTGGGTGTCCACAGAAGTGTAGCCAAGCTGACCCTCTGCACAGCATTTTCCTTATTCCTCAGTACATCAACCACAATAATTTGTTTATTCATACCAATCATTAACTGACCAAGAAAAACTCTGGTCAACTACCATCGGATCCAGGGGTGGAAAATAATATAACTGCAACTTAAAAATATTTCTCTCCTCCCATGGATCTAAAGCCAATGGTGGTTCACCAAGAATTCCTTGGTCAGTTGCTGACCATGCGAACACCACCACTATAAACAAACCCATCGACCAGGGATAAATATATGTGGGGTACTTCTGGAGAGTAGTTAGCATTTTAGTAAATTTCAAACCCCTATACCATTTACCTCGGTTGGATCCCCAGGTGAACACCTCCCCAACATCTGTTGCAATAACAGTGTGATGTTTAGCTGCAGCAACTGCCTTCACACGACGGGACCCTAGACCAGACGTTACCTGCCGAGGAGTGATAACCGCAGCTTGACCGCTGAAAACAAAGAATAAATGTATTCTGTCGATTAGTAACAAAATATACAACATGAGGATTGTGCAGTGAGGACATCCTCAGTTGGAAATATGGAAAAATTCAAGTCTACTTTGTCCAGAGAATTGTCGCATACAAAAAGAAAGTTCCAAGTAGAGTTGTGACCACCAGAAACTACATTCCTAATTAGCTAATTTCCATTACATAAGAAAGCATGCATATCTACATCATTCAGCGCATGGCCATCTAATAGTTGAAAGGGTTATCGACTCGAATCTAATAACATGTTAACAGAATTCAACTAATTTGAAAAAAGGGAATGATAACAACCTGCGCCAAGAACTTCCAAATACAGAATTTTATGATATAACAGAGAGATGTGAAATTTATGAAGGTTGATATCTGTATCATCAAGAATACAACTATGTTTATACCTGTGTATATCAAAATCAGGGTGCCCAAGTCGTCCTCCTCTTCCAAATCCCCAAGTATATACTTCTCCTCGAGCAGTGACTGCTACACTATGGAATTTAGCGGCAGAAACGAACTTGATTAGAGAATCATGAAGAGCATCAACCTTGCATGGCAACTTTTGTATGTGTGCATTTCCAGTTCCAAGTTGATAGTTTGTGCCACTTCCCCAACTGAAAACCTCTGTAGTTACTGAAGACAACAACAATCATTTAGGCAATCCCTATAAGTATATTCATACAGAAAATAAAAAATACGAATCTCAGACATCATGTCAAAACTTGTTAGATACCTGAAGTCTGTCCACTACCAAGAACTTGCAACACAGGCCCAGATATCAGATCAACAGGTGTTCGGTATTTAGAGTCCTCCAGTGTGATAGAAGCACCACACTGGAGAAGTATACTTGCCACAGCTAGATGACCAAAATGCAGAGCTCTGTGAAGGCTGCTCCATCCTGATTCCCCATCCTGCAAAAAAAGTGAATTTGCAATGAGCAACAAGAGAAGCAGTTTGATTAAAACACCCGAATGAAATACAAAAGTATCAATTCTTACTTTCTGAAGTTGTACAAAATAATTGGTAAGCATCGAAAGAAACACAAGTTTAATCTAGAACCAAAGTGAGCAGAGTCATACTTTCATTTGTAATTATCTTATTTAGCTGAATGTCTAAAATAATTTTGATCTAGAAGTTAAGTCCGTATTTCTTATATGATTAATATGCTGTTTGCTACCAATTACCAAGTTTGCTCCAATAAATTTCACCACTTATTAGTAATTCTATAAATAGAACGATAATATATTTATTGCAAACAAAAAAGAAGTCATTACCAACTTACAACTTCCATGACGTACTACTTCACCATATGCAAAATTCTAGTAATGCTCTAGTCTTATCAATAAATACAGAATAAATATGCTGATTCACAAATTAACTTAATCATCGCCATTATCTGTAGACACACAACTGCACCTTTTAAAGACTGGAAAACAAAAAATAGACTACGGAACTTTCAAAGTGTGACGATTAAAACTTCCAGTAGGATGAGAACAAAATAATAGCAAACTGAATTTACAACTGTTTCAGGGAGATCCAAGAAAGATAATTGTGAATTGTTTTGTAGCTTTGGAATTGGTAATGGGAAACAGTAATGTAAACATTACTCACCATCATCTATTTGTTTTTTTCCCTTCATTTTAAATCTGAGGCCACTAAGATAAGGTTTGCACAAAGTTATTATATAAATGATAGGCATTTTGTCGGAATTCATTAAACATTAACATAAGGTCCCATAAGCTACTTCATTCAGCATTCCCTTTTAGAAATTTTAATAAGATCTTGACTTTTTGCCCAATCTATGCTAACATCCAAAAGAAAATCACTTCATTTATATACAATTAGATGACAGAACGAGAAGAAACAATTTGGTTGCTGATCATAAAATTTGACATTTTTGGAAGGAGGGTATTTGAGATTCGAGGAATTTCGAAACGATGGAATTACTAACAATATGGTATAAGGTCAGTCCAAATGATTGCGAGGCAGAGGTGGTACCGGTGAAATTACTAGCAACATCAGTGGGAATGGTGGTGCCACTGGTGCCAGGGATTGTGGTTAGAACTTTTTTCTTGAACTTTATTGCTTGGATTTGGGCAACAACACCTACGTCAGTGGAATTTAGAGTTGAGATTTAGAGGCCGAAATGCCAAAATTTATATACAGGTTGAAATCACAGACTTCTTTCTTATGAACAAAAGTAAGAAAATTATAATACAACATTCCCTAAGTTCTGAGTCTAGTCTAGTCTTCTTTCTTCTTTCTTATGAACAAAAGTATGATTCACTATAAGTAGTCATAAGAAAATCTGGAAAATATAAAAGAAACTGATTTAAAGAAACTGCTTTAATTAACTAATTAAGGTAACTTAAAGATGAGAACAGGAACAAACCCTAGCATCTGGATCAGCACCAGCTGCAAGAAGCCTCCTAACAATGGGAATGTGATTTCTCCAGGTTGCAATATGAAGAGGAGTGAGACCAAATATGTTTCTTGAATTAATATTACTACCACTCTTCTTCACAGAGGCTAGTGCTGAATCCACATCAGCCAATGATCCTTCTTGTACAACAAGCCACAGATCTTTGTGGGCTCCCCTTGACAAAACTTTACTACGAGCATGTGTCTGCAAATTCTGCTTTTTTCCTTGAAGTGAAACATCCATTTGTCTAATCACAAGCTGACTGCCACTACTTGACAATACAGTAGCTGCCACCAGATAATATTTAAAGTCAGATTCTTCGAAGAACCTAACAGATGTTTACTTCAACGGGTCCTTGTTGAAGTTGGTTTGCTGTAATCCTTGCATAGAGCAACTTTCCAATCTGAATTTGAAGAAACTGAAGCGATCGCTGTTGAGGTGATATCATAAAATGGTACCCACAATCATCATCAGCATCCTTAAGTTGTAGAAGACATCCCAGCACAGTTCATATCAGATTGATGATCTAGGGAAGCGACATTCTGCATATTAAGGTACTGTGTCAGTACTAGTACAACTACAACATATGTTAAAACGAAGGAGCTTCAAAGAGTGATCACATTCACAAAGATAGAAGAAACTGGTTTTCATAATTTAACCATGTTTTAGCATGTCATTACAAAATGTAAACTATCAACAGAAAATCCTTTGGAAATTATAGTAATTGAAACAAAATGTATGACCCAAATCCCCAAACATTGACCTGAAATTTCAGTAATGCAGCAACAAGCCAAACATTGGCTTCAACTCATGAATCTGAGCACCTCTTTCTCCTTTTAAATTGGCAAGATGCCAACTTTACCACAAAATTGGCATCAAATCAAAAAATTATCAATACCCGATCTATTTATTTGGGCAAAAGCTCAAAACTTGACAGAAACAGAGCGATAACTACGAGATATTACAAAATTGAATCACATACAAATTATCGAAACAAAAGAAATGAAATTGCACCTGATTTGTCCGAGAGAGAATCATGACATTGGGTCGTTAAGGTTTACGCAGAGAAGAGAATTTGTTTTCTGTTACAACTTACAGAGAGAGAGAGAGAGAGAGAGAGAGAGAGAGAGAGAGAATCGAACCCGCAAAAGAATATGCCCTCTTCCTCACAAGCAAACAAAGCAAAGGCCCCTCCAGTCTTCAACTCGAAGGGTGTTTTTGGGGATTTCCAAATAATCGGTGAAAGAAATATGACCTTGTATTGACGACGAACAAGCCGTTGAACCGAACTCGGTCACTGAATGTTGTTTTACGGCAACGTTTGATTCGGTACGGCCTCCACATTTGACACGTCCCACACCCTCTCACTCTCATTTCTACACCACCATTGTTCGCCACGTGTCTTATACTCTCCCTAACCCCTTCTCTTTTCTTTTCTTTTTTTTCCTTCTTCTTCTTTTTTTTTTTTTTTTCCCCTTGCGTATATGGTTTTTCGTAGATAATCTAAAGAAGTAACGGACAATCCATCACCACTCAATCAGTGTTACATATCAATTAAATCTAACAGCTTCTCTATATTTTGATTTTTCTTTATTTTAGAAAAAAATGAGCATATTTTACTCTAACAGATTCTCTATAACTATCCTCATTTTAGGAATAGTGAGAAAAAAAAAATAAAACTCCCTAAATTTACAACAATCTCTTTAGGGTATAGCCTATTTTTCTTCTCCAACTCGAACAGATTATTTATCTTACAGCAATCTCTAAAGTTCGTCCTTAAAATTTTAAGATTGTTGTAAGATAAGGAATCTGTTGAAGTTGGAGAAGAAAAATAGGCTAAACATTTGATTTTTGTTTCCCTATTATACATAAATTATAAGGAATATGTTGGAGTTGCTCTTAAATAACCGTTTAGGCAGTGATCAACCACCTCCCTCAATTACTCCGAACAGCGCTTAGGCAGGTTGGATTTAAAAAAAAAAAAAAAGAAGGTAAAATTCTTTAAAATAACTTTTTATTTGTAAGCACTCATTAGTGTACTAAACTTTTTTCTCATGTTTTCATTCAACAATGGAGGGTCCATGCCATATTTGAGACTCATATATAACTTGGCCTCTCCAACAATAATTTTCAGGAGAGGTTGGTCTAAAAGAATGAGACCAAGCAAGTCTCATATATGTGACAATTCCAAAACCAGCACCTACTACAATATGCGGAGCCCATGATTTTTGGGCTAGGTCAGCTGAAGATGCAACATGACAAGGAAGTGTAGTGAAGTCGTGCGATGCGCTGATGAAGAGAAGGCAGATGCATCCCGTGCAGGAAACGTGCTCTTCTGGCACATGGAGAGACAATCGACTGATGTGTGGGCCCAAAAGGAGCAGCAACTATCTCCTACGTCATTAAACTAACGGTTGAGATGCGTCCAATTTTGAAGTGGATGGTGAAGATCGCTTCCAACCTTTTATTTTGTATTGAAATTTTCAACTGATCTATAAAGATCTGATGGCTCAAATTTGAGGAAAAAATTTAATAAACGGGCCTATTAAATGTTAAAAATTCAAATTTTATTCAAACCAGAGAGGGTCGCCCCCATCGACCCAAAATCCGCGATGAAGTTCGACAGTTCATCACTGCCAGAACTGACGTACCTGCTGCCGCTCTCTCTGCTCGCCTCTAGGTTTTCTAGTCGTGCCAAAACAATTCTTCTTAAGCAAGGTTTGGTGTTATGTGACAGAGCATTTCACTAATGATTATGGATCAAAGTGTAAAACATGAAAATCAATTGCCAACTTCAAGCAACCACATAATAATGCATACAGAACCGAAGAATATTTTGTATACAAGCTTTTCCTCAATATATTATATTATTATTATATGATAAAAATAATTACTAGGTATCATAATAAAAATAGAAAATTGAAGTTTTACCTTATTTAATTAAATTAACCTATTTTAATATAATATTCATAAACATTATAGACATGTTATATGTTCAATCAAATATAGTAAAAATAACACTTTCATTTAGCACCTCATTGTTGAATATGAGAATTGAGTACTATATAAATAGTGCAACAAGGAGCGCCAAAATGAGGATAGCCCCCTCAAAAATCACTTTATCGTTGGAGTTGTACTTATATTGTATTATAAAATTAAAATAAAATAAACTTTACCTTTGAGCTAAGCCCTTCTCCTCCCTGCCTAACGACTTTTAGAACATTGCACTCAATGAAACGCGATGAAATTCTGACCCATGAGTTTAATTGCAATGGCACCTTAATTAGGATAAAGCCTAACTATGTGTGTTTCGGATAGTAGTGGATCAATACTCGTGGCCCAAGAAATAAAATCTATCTATTTTAGGGGGTGAAATTTGCACACCTCTCTTTACATTCTGCACACCTTTCTTAATTTTTAAATATTTTCTGTTCTCCTCTTATATTTATTTCCCATATTAGCCTTCTTCTCTAACATTTTTCTTTAGTCTCTCTCTCTCTCTCTCTCTCTCTCTCTCTCGTGCTCCTACCGACGACCCAATTCCATCTTCGTTGTTCGGCCACTACATGACGGCGGACCACCATCAATTAAAGCGTCTCTTCATCGTCGACCTCTTGGTGGTCTCGGATCATCCAGGCATTGGCTGTAGAAAGAGAATCGAAGGCCCCCGAAGTTCATGATCCTCTGACAGTTTCTGGCAACTCTGGCATCCGGCCACCCCATGACGGTGCACCGGCATCTTTCTCTTCATCTCGACGTCGTCGTCACACTTTTTGTGGTAGTTCGTTCAATCATCGACTATGGAGGAAGAATTGAGGACGAGAAGTTTTTGGAGCTCCGACGGTCATTATCGAATTCCCACCACCGATGACTTGCATGTGGTATGAAAATCGATCAGTCTACTTAGTTTTTCAATTCGATCGATTTTGACTAATTTTGGTTTGGGGTTGCTTTAGCCCCGTCACTATCTTCGACGCCGGTAAGTTTTCCAGCGATCTTCTAGGTTGTTCGAGGTATGAACCTTCTTCTACTCGTTGTGCTCTACACGCTAGAATAATTGCTTTTCAGTTTTGATTGAGTTTTGAGGGATGGGTGTTTTGATTGTTTCGGCCGTCGTCAGAGTTCACTGTGCTTGGCGATCAGTTTGTGTCACTGTGCTTCGAATGCTTTGGCCCCCTCTCTGATTGCTGCAGCAGCTTTGGCTCTGCAACTGGTCTGTTCTCTCTTTGATTGAGAGGATGAGATGAAGCTTTGAGTTGGTTGGAGAAGAAGGGTAATATGGGCAACAAATATAAGAGGAGATAAGAAAAGATTAAAAATTTAGGAAGAGTGCAGAATGTAAATAGGGGTGTGCAAATTTCACCCCCTTTATTTTAGTCCATGTTCCTTGATTAAGGTTTGCGAGCTGTAACCTGCCATTCCTTTGCGATCTTACTAAGAGCACCACAGAGCCACGCTGCTGTGCTCCTACAGCCGCCGTCAACTGACATCGTTTTCTCTTGACACTGATCTTATTGGTTAAGGGTAGACACCCATATGCAAAGACCACAGGCATAGAAACATCAAGCACAACATAATAGAAATCGAAGAACCTACAAACATAAACTCTATAGAACGCAAAGACTCCAACCTTATGAGCATGAGTGCCGCTCGGAAAAGATCCTGCTATATGCATGCCCATGATGTATATTTATATACAATTTAAGTGGGTGCCATCTTGATAACTATTATGATGACTGAAAAAGGCCTTTATGGGTTCAACTGGAATAATCTGAGCAGGCTAGAAGCTTGATCATAAACTTGTCACGAATATGTTCCAATGGATGGCCAGCTAAAGAGGCAACACAACAGCAACTATGTTCACATCAATGTCATCATAATATACGCAATAGTTTACAGTTAAACAGCAAAAAGGGCAAACTAGATTAGCGGGACATAATATTCTGGCTGATCTCCAATAACTGCTTGCTTTGACAACTCACCGGTGTCATTTGATTTTCTCTACCGCAAATATTGCTGCCATTGTTTCGTGTGAGACATTAAGTTTTTTTTTTTTTTTTTTTTTTTATCCATAGACCTCAATTTCTCAACTGGCAATTTCAATGTAAGCCAGTCTCTGGTCAAAGGTTTCAATGTAAGCCAGTCTCTGGTCAAAGGAACTGACCTTGGCAGTTTTGCAATATCTGTTAACCAATGTTCAGCCTTGTTCACTCCATCGTGTCCATTCTCTGCATCTTGGTACATTTGAAGAATTATCGTCCACACAAATAATCCAAAGGCCGTCACTAACTCACTACTTGGCTCAACATTAAGATTTTTTTTCCTCTGTTTTCCATCAAAATCAAGGTCAGTCAGTCATGCTCAAACTGCTTCATGTTCACTAATCACAATCTGAGCTACCAATTGAGACCTGAACTTTTTCTTGTTTGAAGCTGCACAGATGTATAGCAGGATGTTTCTTACTTGAAGAAATCCCGAGACTATATGAGGCCATGACAAGACGCTTCCCAACTTCAGGTTTATCATGCTTGTATCTTCTTCCCCCAAAGTCAGTTGGTGATGGCGATGGCCGAGGTAACAAATTTTTGGCAGAAAACTTGGTTGAGGACCTTGAGGCAGAGGAAGTAACTTGTTGGCTAGAACAAATATCACCTACTTTAGTCTTCAAGTGTTGTTCGGGAGAACTATGAACTCTTGATGTAACTGAAGTTGTAGGACTTACATCGCCGCCATCCTCACTGAGATTCAAAAAGTATTTATTGATGATACCAGATACAGATACTACTGCTTCTGATGAAGTCACAGTGAGCTCATCTCTCCTCAATATAGAAGCCATTTCTTCAGCTGGCTCAACTTCTTTACTAGATGCACAATCATTAAGAGCAGTCTTGTTCTCATCAATGTGCGTAGGAACTGCAGTATCATCAACACCACCGATTTCCGTTCCAGTTTGATCCACTTCTGCTGGCAAATGAATATTCTTTCTTCTCTTCCTTTTCTTTGCGAAGTAGAAAAGTTTCCCAAGCTTTCCAAGTAAAGGTTGTTGACGTCGAATTCTTTTTCCCCTCCACCTCTTACAATTGCCTTTTGTAATACCCTTAGCAGTGCTCGTAACAAAATTTTCTGGATTAGAAGGATGGGATACATCACTACCTTCAGATACATGATCAACCACTTTTGAGGCCAAATAGCTATGCAAACATGGCCTATTACAATCACTCAAAGCTCTTGCTTCTGCATGAAGAAACCATGTTCCATCCACTTTCTGGAAAACGCTCTTTATAGTCATTGAATCAGCCAGGTGATACAAGCATGATTTTCGCTCTACCTAATATTAAAATAGGTTTGCACAATGAGCACACAAAAATGATTAATAAACTAATATTGCAGGTTACAAAGATTTGAAGGAAGCGGTAAAAAAAAACAAGCAAAAAACGAGATAAGGTAATGAAGAAATTGCACCATCAGTGCAGAAACGTGGATCTCTCCTGATTTCGAGAAACATTTGAAGTGCTCTCTCTCAAATTCCCCTACAGATCAGATTTGGCAACAATCAACTACCATTTCGTATATTAATCGAAGGATGCACGTTAAATTAAGCAGCACAAAGTTCAATAGCATCAGCACATCATGAACTGGGAAAAGGAATCAACACATGATCATGTAATGCTAACCATGACCAAAAGGGTCCGACTTTCATCCAGTTTTGCATTACTTCAAAGGTAATTCCAAATGTAGTATTAAACCGACATCAAGAACATAGATACCCAGAACAAAATTGGATAAATGTCGAAGCTGAAACAACAAATAAAACTGAAGGGCCTTCAAAACACAACAACAACCTACTTTTATTAGTTTATATGATCTGGGTTCTTTCTCCAAAATCTACCATACAGCTAGATTATCCAACAAGAAAAAGAACAAAATCTGTAAATTAAGAGCGAGATACATTGACTCTTACTCTTGAAGTCCCTTGCTGTGATATCGCGAGAGACATCGATGGCTAAGCGAGTGCCCAAGTTAGTGTCTACGAAAACTCCTTGCAGAGTTGAAGCGATTGCCATCGACTCCAGTCCAGTCCACTCCACTCTTGGATTTAGGTAACGAATACGGCGAAACTCGAAAGCCACCCCCTTTTAACCCCACTTTTACAAACCCTCGTTCATCCTTTTCAGTAATTTTATAATAGGTGTCAATTCGCTCCTTTTAATATATTAAATTTATTTTTTGATCGATAATTTTTGGTTTTGGAATTTGTTTTCTGTTGTGGCTTTTATTTTTTTGTTTAATTATTAAAAGAAGAGGTCACCATTTCAGTTTAAACTATGTCACAATATTTTTTTAAAAATCTGACCTAGCCGTCTCTGCTAGGGTTTTTCGATGTATTCCTACATCAACAAAATCTCAAAAAACTCATCTTTCTCGATCATTTTGCACTCTCCATCCTATGGCAGACGTGATGGAAGGTCTTGCTACAGCGTTGACATGCTCGGATTCAACCCTGGTTTTGGGGCGACAGGGGCTGCTGCTTTTCAGGATGGCAATTAGTATATGGTAGGGCGGTTGTTGGCACCAAAAGCAACGTTTTCGAGATTCAAAGGCACCATATCCACTGTAACATCCCGAACCTAAATTCACCAGTTTACGAGTCTTTTGATCGGTAAACAACATTTACATTTACTTTTCGGCTTCGTTTTCGATCTTTTAGGGGGCCCTACAAGTTGACTTTTTGTTCGGGTCAAAATTTGAAAAAATTTTCTTCATGAAAGTCGTAGAGGATATTAAATAGAGCGCGTGCATATGTAGTTCGTAAAAATCGGAGTTTGTATAAGAAAGTAAGAAGCAAAAAGGTAAAGTTATTGTTCATGGTAATTTCCTACATATATGGGAAGTTACTATAGTAGATCAGAATCTACCATAGAGGGTAACTCTATCCCCTCCCGTTTCTCTCTCCCCGACCCCATCGGCTTTGGCCGGCCGTTTCTTCCTCGTCTGGCCACAAATTTGGACAAGGCCTCTTCCTCCTCTTCACGTCAGTGGTATTTTAGTGGCGCGATTTAGGCTGTAGGCAGCGCGGCAAGGCGGCGAACATGGTGGGCGTTTCGAGGCTCCCACGATTTCCCATTTTTCAGCCATTTCCAGCTGTACCACCGCCCAATTCTTGGAGCCCTCTTCATTCTGGTTCGACCCATGCTAGTGGGTAGCGGCATTTTTTCCTAATTACGGCAAATCGACGACGAGAAACCCCATATGGATTTTAGGTAATTTCGACCCTGTAGACTTCAAATCACACTTGGTTACAGTTATGGAAAATGCTTAGGATGATGAGATGGTACTGCTGGTGAAATTTGGTAGTCAGATATGGGCGGCGCGTGGGGCCCAAGCGCAGCTGCCTGTGCCGGCGCATGAGGGCTCATCCGGCCGTTCCCAGTGGGTTGTATTGGTATGTTGGGTAGCATATGTTGTCACGAATATATAGATAGGTGTTTGGTGAAAATTGGAGGAGGTTTGGATATTAATCGGAATTTTTGAAATTTTGGAAAGTTTGGATTTTGATTTGGGAAGATCTAACCGTTAGATTGATCCTATTTTCAATATGCTATTATAATTATTGATTGGAAATAACGCATGAAGTTTGTGCTCGTTCCGTATTGATTTCGAGCATCCAATGATTTATTGGTTTTAGGGTATTGAATTTATTATTGTAAATTAAGTCTCGGTTCTTGAGAAATAATTATTTATTATATTAATTGTTCAGGACGACAAATATGTGAGTTTGTGGAAAAGATAGTTGGAAGGCCATCGTAGTCGCAAACTGTGAGTGGACATTTATTTTAAGTTATTGTGCATGCAGTATACTATTATTATTTTTGGGTTGAGATTTAAATTAAGATTTGAATTATTGAGTTTTTATGATTTTATGAGCTTAATTTATTGAGATTTATTTATGCTCTATGAATTACGAGATTTTTAGTGGATTTCCTTCCCGAGGGCTTTTAGTAGATTTTCGAGCTATTTATTTATGAGTTATTGAGGAATGGTTTTGGAAAGTGGTTGATTAAAAAAATAGTATGTTATTTGTAGCATTTTGAAGTATTTGATTTATTGAAATAATTTTCCAGTGATTTATTGAGGGTTTATGGAATTATTAGTGAGTTCTCTTTTCAGAAGGACTTAGT
This sequence comes from Rosa persica, assembly GCA_025331145.1. NCBI lineage: Eukaryota > Viridiplantae > Streptophyta > Magnoliopsida > Rosales > Rosaceae > Rosa > Rosa persica. The sequence continues at coordinate 36,599,264 of WFKR01000003.1, read as the reverse complement.
GATTTTTATGTCATGAGAATAGTTGGAAAGTGACTTTCGGAAAGTGATTGATTGATTAAATATCCACGATTTTTCGAGTATGAGACTGATTTGTGACATGACTTATTTCGAAAGGGAAGAAAGTGTTAAAATTGATAAATTGGCAAGGAGGCTATTATCGGCGCATGCGCACATTACCTGGTCAGCTCCAGACAATATTCTGGTCGGCAGTTCCCTCAAGAATATTCCAGTCGACATTCCCCTCCGGTGTGTCATCTGGTTCGTAGTCCCCTCTAGATGACATGAGGTAGTTAGTCGACAGTCCCCTCTAACTATTAGCGGTTGGTCGGTAGATCCCTCTAACCACCGCCTCCTGGGTTCCGGTTAGCAGTCCCCTCTGATGCATCATCTGGTCAGCAGACCCTTCCAGATGGTATGAGATGACTAGTCAGCAGCCCTCTCTAGTCATCAAATGTTTTACATGGAAAGGTGAATATTGTAAGGAAGTGAGTTTGAGACTTTTCATTATGAAGGTGAATTTTTAAAGGAAGTGAACTTAGAACGTTTTATAAATTGCATTGCATACTAGATTTAAAGAACGAGGAAATGGGGAAAGTATTCAGTTAGTTATTTTCATAAATTACTTCATTTTTGTCTACTCACTCTAACGGTTTTCTAAATGCTTTTTCCCTAGTCTTTTCGGTTTCAAATGCCCAGTGTGCAGGCGAGATTAGTCAAGGTCGGGCGTACCTGGCATTTACTTCCGCATGGTAGGATCCATCGATCCTTTACCCTTTTTATTTTATATTCTTGTGTATTAGAATTGCTCTAATAACCCATAAGATTAATATTCTTAAGTTTAGAATTGTTTTATGAAATGGGAGATGTTGTGATTTAAGGAGCAGGGTGGCTCCAGAAGAATAAGGTTGGATTGTTTGGAAGTGTTTTATTTTTCTACAGGTTTTTTGTGTAGTCCGTTTTAGAGGAGGTTCCGCCAATTTTTTGAAAGAATTTCTTCTAAAATGGACCCCGCAGGGCCACTTCGGATTTCAGGGTGAAATCCAGGGCAAGTCCTATCATCCACCATCTGCCATATCAGGGTAGGGCTCACTATTCAGGATGCAAGAGATCGCTTTGTTTTCCAGTTGGAGAGTGAAGCAATATGCAATTGAATTTTGCATGGAAGACCCTAGTTTTATCGAAACACCATGTTGGTGGTAGGAGAGTATGACAGCCTCAGTCTGGTGGAGGAGGTGCCTTTGAACATGATGGAAACCTGGGTTGCAGTTAAGGGGCTCTGAGAAACAAGACGGCGTTGTCCATGGTGGGATTGTTGCTCGGAAGGGTGCTCCGGTTGGATCTGAACGCTCTAAAAAGAAAAGAAGAAGAACAGAGAATCAAGATAGCCTTTGATGTCCGTCGCTGGATTCGTGTCTGGAAGGTCTTTGAATTCTCTCCAGTTGTGAAACCGAAGCTCACTTTTATCTATGAGAAGGTCAAGGGCTTTTATCGTGACTGCGGGTTATTTGTTCATGATACCCTAGGTTGTGATAAGCTGTTGATTAAGGAGAGGGAGGAAATTCAGGCTAAATTCACGCCTTCCGTTTGACTGCCACTCAGGGCACCGAGGAAGGCGTTGGCTGGGTTGTCCTTGACTTCAGGGGTAGATGTTAGCCCTAAACCCTTGGATGTTTCTGGTATGGGGTTGAGGATGGAGACCGTGGTTGATCGGAATTGTAATGCTCTAGTTACACTTGAGTAGGTGTCGGGTTTCTCTGATAATACTGCTGGTAGCCATGACGTGGCGTCAACTCAAGGGGTATTGAGTTCCGAAATGTTGGGAAAGCCCATATTGCTGGACCAGGTTTTGGTCGGCATCACAACAGCAAAGGGTTTGAAAACTGCTGTTCCACTTCCCATCATCCCGACTGAGGCTTACTCGAAGTCATTGGATGTGTTTCCTGCCTCAGTAGGGACTGGAAAGAAGGCTGCTAGGGTGGAGTTCTCCTCCTTTCAAGTAGTGCCAGTTGGAAGGAAAAGAAAAGCTGCGACCAGTTTGGATTGCTTTGGTAAGACGTATTTGGCTTTTCCTGACTCTACGTTTGAGTGGAGGAGAATGTTTCTTTTGTCCTGCAGCACAAAAATGGCAAGTTAATGGTTTCGCCAAAGAAGAAGAAGATCGGGCGTCCCAAGGGAAAGTAAAAATAGAATTAAGAATGCAGATGGGCAAGCAATGAAAAAGCTTTGAAGGTATAAGCGTTGTGGAAAATCCTTGATGAATGGTTTAGACCTAGAATCATCTAATGCTACAACTGGTATGTAACGTCCCGAACCTGAATTTACCGATTTACTAGTCATTTGGACGGTTAACGACCTTTACTTTTACTTTTATTGTCGTTTCGGTACTTTTAGTGACCCTAAAATTTGACTTTTTGATTGCGTCAAAATTTGATAAAACTTTCTTCATGAAAATCATAGAGGACATTAAATTGAGTGCCTGCATATGTGGTACGTAAAAATCAGAATTCGTATGCTAAAGTTATGCTCGAATACAAAAGTTACTGTTCATGGTAACTTTCTATATATATGGAAAGTTACTGTGGTAGCTTCCATTCTTAGAAACTACCCCCGGGCAACTCTCCTTATTTTCTCTCTCTTCTCCCCCGATCTCTCTCTCTCTCTCCACATCGGTTCTTTTTCGATTTGACGCCGTCCGGCCACCAAACGATGAGCCCCCAGTGGTGGTCGACTCGCCTCCCCCTCCCCCACACAGCTGTGGTCGTGGGTCATGGTGTCTTGGCCGGATAAAGGAGATCAAAGCCCAAAAGTCCGACGGTAGCAGCTGAGGAATTCCGGCGATTTTTTCAGATTTCGGCTGTTTCCGGCAACAATATCTGGTTTAATCGATGCGCCTCGAGCCGTGGATCATTTTCCCAAAGCCTTTCGCTTTAATTTGCTGTGTGGAGAGAGAATCGAAGAAATTTCAAAACTAGGGTTTCGAAATTTCTAGGCTTGTGTTCACCTGCCAAATTGGAGCCTTTCAACGTAAAATTAGAACTTGTTGTAGTTGAGAAAAATCTTGGGTTTGTTGAGTAGGTGGTGCTACCAAAATTTGGTGGCCATCAGAGATGGCACGTGGAGGCGCATAGGGCAGTTTTCTGCCTTCAATTTTTAGCCGGTTGAATCCTTTAATTGATGTAGAAATTGTTTATATGAATTTGGTTGGAATTGGAGGAGTTTTGTGTTGATTATAAATTTTCGGAATATAGCATTTCAATTATCGATTTACAAGAATTCGACAATTGGTGTTAGTGGTGAATTGGTGTTAGTGGTGACGTTTGGGTTGAATTAAAGAAGAATTGAAGACGTCGGTTTACGAGAGGGGTTTTTGTTTTTGTTTTAGAATCGTAATTATTTGTCGAGTTGTCGTTTACAGATTATAATTGTGTACAAGATGAGGTATCTGTCACGCCCTGAATTTTAAAATAAACATTCAAAATCCGAAAACATGAAATTTACCACAACTCAAAATAATCATCCTGAAAATTTCTTTTCTTAACAACTTCACCACCCGAAATAAAATCAAAACCAAATTTAGTCTCGGTTAATTATTTTCGGAGATGGATTTTAAGCCTTCGATAGTTTATCTCCGATATAGGATTTTAATTGAAATCATGATTTATGTGATTCTCGACGAGTTATTTTCCGAGGTGATTTCCGGAATTTAGTAATATATTTATTCCGCGATTTTGAGATTTCTGCCATATTATCGGACTTGAGGTTTTTGGGAGGATTGTTATATTTATTATTTCTCACCTATTTGTTTATGTTTTCGAGAATGTTTTGTGCGTGTGGGGCCACATCATTGGAATAGATTTGTTTTCTTTTGAGAAATTGGGGAAGCCTTATGGATTTATGGATTTATAGATTTACTAGATTTGAATGTTTTCTTCACCATACCGTGGTCGTTCTATTAGTTCTCCTCCTCACATACTTTGTGTGTGTGGGTGGCAGTCGAGGTGATTGGTTCTCCTCCTCACGTGAGTGGCAGTTGAGGTTGTTAGTTCTCCTCCTCACATACTCTGTGTGTGTGGATGGCAGTTGAGAGTAGAGCCTAAGGGGCTCCTTTATCAGTATATGGTGATCATTTCTTCCCCATATTTTACTGTTATTTGACTAGCGAGGCTAGTTCGATTTCTTTTAACCAGTGAGGTTGGTATGTTTTTACAAGTTTTCGAGTGGCGAGAAATATATATATTTTTAAAATGTTTCATGCATTGGGTTTTTCTAAAGAAACAAATGTGGGAAAGTATTAAAGCTTTTCTTCTTCTAAATTATTTATTTAGTTATTTATTTTTTTGTCCACTCACACTAACGTGTTTTTAAATGCTTTCCCCCTGGGTCTTTCGGTTTCAAATGCCCAGTTTGCAAGCTAGATTAGTTGAGGTTGAGTGTACATGGAGTTGAAGCATAGTTGTACTGCTTCCGCATTGTAGGGTTTATCGATCTTTCATCCTCTTTACTTTTTATTCTAGTATACCTTTTGTTTTAGAATTGCTCTGATAACCTGTGGGATTAATGTTATTAATTTGAGATTTGAGTGATGTGAATTGGAAGATGTTGTGATTTGGGGAGCAGGGTGGCTCCAGGAGTTGAAGATGGTGTTTGAAATTAGAAGTATAAATATTTTTCTACAGGTTTTGGGTAGTCCATTTTTATAGGGAGTTCTGCAAATTTTCTTGTACAACTTCTTTTAAGATATGCCCTGCAGGGCCACTTCAGAGTCCTGTCATGGTAGTAAGCTTGATGCTGTGCAGATGGAAGAGGGTGAGGGTGAGGCTATTCAGATGGTGATGCCTTCTGATGTAGAGGGACAGGTGGAAGGTGATGCATCACCTTCTATAGCTAGTTTAGTTTAATTTCTTTTTGGGACACAAAAACCAGTGCCTTAGTTGAATCCATTTTATGTCTGCTTCAAGGTTTTCTTGGTTTTTGTTAGAATAATGGTGCGTGGACTTCCTAAAAGGTGCGTGTACTGGGGACTTTTTGGGATTTTATTATTTTAGAATAGGGTTTAGGGAGGTTTTGAGGAACGATTTTTTCTGTCAACCCCACAAGGGTGTTTCATTTTTGTACTGCTTGCTGAATTTAATGAAAGAGCTAAGGTCTAGTTTGGATACGAGAAGTGCTGACAAAGGGTCTTGTCCCTTGTCAATCAACTGAGCTGAGCTCCGCCAAAATTGTTCCTCTCTTCACCTGGTCATGTCTCAAAGGAATGCTGAAAGGAGAAGAAAAAAGGCTCTAAGTCCAAAATGTTTTTGTTTCTTGCGTCATTTGTGTTGTTTTTGTTTTTGAGTCGTAGGTTACCCTTTCAACTGTTTTGGATGACTCTATATCTCTGAAATTAAAGCTAAAAGATGATCATAAGATTGAGATAATGTTTGATAATATTCTTTGATTAATTACGATTTATAAAAAGCATATGATTGTGTAGTAGATATGGTGCAATATTAACTTTGGTACAGATTTATGAACATGTTGAAGATGAGTATGATTCGAAATAACCCTTGTGAGCTTTTATGCCCATGTGCTTTCTCTTTGTTGAGTGATAAAAGAAATATATTCTTGAATTTCTTGGCAATGCTTAGTAGATCTCATTATCCTTCATTTGATTGATTGCATACCATAGCTCTTTAATGGATTAGAGAATGTTAGAATTTACTTTTATATTTGTCGAAACTTTTATCAATGCATACCCTTGATTCTGGAAATGATAAAGGCACTTTAGGATTTTTACCACCATTGCCAAATAAGCCTGTGTCCCTATTTGTGCCCGTCGTGGGACTCCCCTAGTTTAACCCCTTGGAGCCTACGTTTTAAGCCTTTTATTTCATCACTCTAAATCTCCTTAACCCTTAACCTTAGTATAGTTACATCCTTACCCTTTGTTCTAAAGACATAATGGAGCTAAATTTTGAGACTTTGCAAAGGAAGAAGGCATCAAGATTGAAGATTGAGAAGAGGTGAAAGTTCAAGTGTGGGGGTAGACTTGTCCATGAGAAAATATATGTATATATGCCGTGCAAAGAAAAGGGAAAAAAGAAAAGAAAAAAATGTTGAAAAGAAAAAATATATGTGTAAGGCTTTGAAAAAAAAAAAAAAATTGTTTATGTTTATGGATTTTAGTCCCCTATACTTTGTGCATTTGGAGTTTTCTTTGAAGTGAATGTCCATTCAAGGAAACTTTGGTCTCTGTCCAATTCACAGTGAGGCCTCTATGGATGCATGATGTTACATTCCTTGGTGGAATTTCAAAGATAGTTTCTCTACATCAACAAGGCTCTACTTTGTTTTTAGAATAGTTTTGTGATTTCCTTATCCCTTCATTTCTTTAACCCTAAACCTTGGCCTCATTACAACCCTTTCATAAGACCTCTTTGATCCTTAAGAATGGGGTAGCCTTTGATTTATGGAGATGAGTTTATAATTGTTAAACTTATGGTTTGAGTTCATTTGTGCATGTAGATTGATATTCTTCATGAGATAATTTGAAAAGAAAAAAAATTATTATACATGTGCTTTTCTTTTGTGATATGTGACTTTTTGTTGAAAAGAATATATATCATCTCACACATATACTTGAGTGAATAAGAAGCTTTTAAGCATAATCTTGAATTTTGAGAGAAGAAAAAGTGCTATATCCATTGTGCGGTTTGAATTATTGCTTGTCTGATGCATGTTGAGCTCCAACCATCACCATTGTTACTCCTAAGTCTTGCATGTTTATATGTGGATTATATTTTGTAATTAAATTTCGAATATCTTGAAGATGTGATTCTTGGTTAAGTGTTATTCTTGGTGACTTGAAAGTATGAGATTGCTGAGACAAAATATTGAAGGACACTAGAGTCATTATGTATGTAACGTTGGAGTCTTGTATTTTTTTTAATTTTCGTTGGTTTTTAGGTTTTCTATACTTAGTTGTTTTCTTGAGTCTTTGTTTGTGTTTTTGTCTAAGTTGTTTTGATTTTGCTAAGGGACTAGCAAAAAGGTAAATGTGGGGGTGTGATCGGACTAATATTTTCTATGTTTTTAATACATTTCTCTCTATATTTTACTCAGTTATTCCTTTAACAATATCATTTCTAACTTACTTTGTTGTATTTAGGTACAAATGAGTTTCAAACGCAGGAAATGAGCTAAGAAGAGCTAGAAATGATGGAAATGAAGGCAAGGCACGAATGTGGCACATAAATAGGAAAGAAATTGAGAAATGAAGCTTTCCTAATCCTACCAGGAAAAGGAATCCCAGTTGAAGTATGAATCCTAATGCAATTAAGAGTGAAGAAAAATAATGTTCGGAAATGAAGAAATGACAGAGTCCAAGTTGGACCAGGAATGTAACGTCCCGAACTTGAAATTTACCGGTTTATTTGGCATTTAGACGGTAAACGACCTTTACTTCACTTTTACTGTCGTTTTGGTACTTTTAGTGGCCCTAAAAGTTGACTTTTCGATCGGGTCAAAATTTGAGAAAGTTTCCCTCATGAAAGTTGGAGAGGACGTTAAACCGAGCGGGTGCATATGTGGTACGTCAAAATCGGAGTTCATATGTGAAAATTATAAGTGAAAAAGTGAATTTATTGTTCATGGTAACTCTATATATAAGGAAACTTACCGAGGTAAGTTTCCATTTTAGAACTTACCCCGACTCTCTCTCCTCTCCCTCTTCCCCCGCGTCAACCTCCCTTCTTCTTTTTCTGATTTCTTCGCCGTTCGGTGTCTGATCGACGTGATTCTAGTTGTTCTTGGACCATCTCTTCCTCCTCTACATGGTGGTACTAGTGGGTATCGGTGATGTGGTGAAAACCCAGAATTTATGCAGTCATTGTTACTGTAGCCGTTTGCTTCTCCGGCTGTGAAATTGGTTCTATTAGGAGTGCCTCGAGTCACTGATCATCTTCCCTCAGGACTTCTAGCTGAAATTTCCATGTTTTGAAGGTGAATTGAAGGATTTCCAAATTGGTGGGTTTGGAGATTTCCGGGTTTGTGTTCATCGGCAAAACTGGAGCATTTCAAGGTATTTTCCCACTTGGTCACAGTTATGAAAAATGCTTAGAATGTTGAGATGATGATGTTGGTATTTTCCCATTTGTGATACTACGTCTTGGATATTGAGCTTTCGATATTTATCACTGATATATGATTATTATTTGAAAATGTGATTTACGTTGATTTTCGATGAATTATTTTCCGAAGTGATTTCCGGAATTTAAGATTATATTTTTATTCGTCGAATTTGAAATTTAAAAACATTATCGGAAATGGGATTTCCTGAGGAAATTATAAGTATCTATTATTTCACTCCTATTTATTTATGAATTCGAGAATATTTTAACGTGCGGGACCACGTCAGTGATATATATCTTACTTCTTGTGAGACATTGGGGAAGCCTTTCTGATTCCCGATTTTTCGTGATTTTAACCCACCATACCTGGGTCGATATATTTTATTGCTAGCTAGCCTGTTAGTACTCCTCCCCGCTTACTCTGTGTTTGAGGGTGAGTTGAGCAGAGCATGAGATGCTCAAGAGTGTGGGACACTCCGACCCGAGCCTGGAAGGCTCCCTTATTTATATGGTGAGAACTTCTTCCCCTTATCTTATGATTACTTGACTAGTGGGACTAGTCTGATCTTATTTAGCCAACGGGGCTGGTCTTATCTTCTTGAGTACCAGAGTTTTAGTTTTGCTATTATTGGTTGTTTGTGACTAGCGGGGGTAGTCGGCTTTTGGTAAGTTAAACATTTTTCGGTTTCTATTAAATTGTTGCATGCATCAGGTTTTTAAAGAAATAAACGTGGGAAAGTATAAACTTCTTTTATTTTACTATTATTTATTTTTGTCCACTCACGCTAACATTTTTATCTACTTTCCCCTAGGCCCTTCGGTTTCATATGCTCAGTTATGCAGGCGAGATTAGTCGAGGTCGGGCGTACACGGAGTTGAGGCATAGCTAGCACTACTTCCGGATTGTAGGATCCATCGATCCTTTATCCTCTTTTCGTTTGTTTTAGAATTGCTCTGATAACCTATAAATTTTTGTTTATTGCGAAAATGAAGTTATTGGTATTTGGGGGAAGAGGATGGCTCTAGGAGTATAACGATGGTTGCTTAGAAGTGTGGTTTGAATTTTTTGTAGGTTAGGGTTGTCCACTATTGGGGAAAATTGCGTTGAACTTTCTCGAAAAGTGGACCCCGCAGGGCCACCTAGAATTTCAGGGTGAAATTCTGGGTTGGGTCCTGTCAAGGAAACCTGATCACACTAGGAGTCTTGATGCTTCTAAGAGACCTGGTGGTGCTAGGAGATGCTATGGCTTCAAGATGACTCAAGATAGTTCAATAATGTTCTAGAATGCACAAGGAATTTCGGCAACAAAAGAATGAGCTTTGAAATTGTCCAATTGTGAAGTCTGGCAAAAAAGATGAATCATGTGACTTGCACATGAGTCTCTAGATCCTTCCATGATGTCTTGAGGAGTCCTAAACCTAAATGGATTGGTTTATGCCGTGAGAAATAAAGAAGATTCATGAAGATTTTCGGCAAAGTCTAATTTGGGATATTTTCGGATTTCTAAGGAATTTTGGAGAAGAAAATAGGAATAAGTGTTGGATTATGATTTCTAATTCCAAGAAGGCCGAAATATGGTCTAAATACATGGAGAATTCGGCCAAGACTAAGATGACTTAATCTCTACTCCTAAAGGAATTTTCTTATTGGTTGAATGATGTCACAAGAGGAGAATTCTTAGGGAATTAAACCCTAGGCCGTGCACTATATAAGGGAGGGATGTATTGCAGTGAAAATCATCATGAAACCCTGAATCAAAATCGCAATTTCCTCCATTTCTTCTCTCAAAGTTTCGACCTCTCCAAGTGTTCAAGATTTTGAAGCCGTGAAGCAAGTTCATCCTCCATCCTCCATCCTTGCCGTGACTCTCCTTGCCTTCCACCACCTGTGAAGATCTTCTTGCGTTCTTGAAGCTTCTTTAAAAGTATAACCATGAACGCAAACTTATTGTTTTCAGTTTTATTATCTTGTAACTCAAAAATCAGATTCAATAGCGTTCTATGTTTTTGGTTTTCTTAGATGTTGTGATTTCTTATGAGATTAAAGTATATGTTTGGATATTTAGTTTCCAATAACGTTGAAGCATGAATTTGTTTTAGGATTTTCATATTATAGTTTGCGATTTCAATATATGTTCTTGAATGTTTGTTGATTTTGTTCTTCAATCCCACCTTTTATGTTTTCGATTTCTTTGATGACCAACTTAGGTTTCGAATTGCATGATTGAATCCATAATAAGATGCTAGCATTTTAGGTCTTGTTAATTTAAGTTGTAAACCTATAATTCCTTAGGTAAATCAACAAAGAGATTTGCATGCTTGATATGCATTCTAACTTGTGTGTTTTTCTTAAATCAATCAAACTTTCTAAGTGCTTATTGTGTTAATTGTGTATTATTGATGAATTGATCACTTACTAGCTTTGCATGATTAATAGGGTTAACTATGGTGTGTTGATCTAGTTAATTTAACTGAGGAAAGTACAAAGAACTTATGCATGCGTTCATGGTTTGTTCATGATTGATTTCGTTCAATTATGTGTTTTGATTCGTGAACTATGATTTGTGATCTTGAATTCATGTTAAAGGTTGTTAACTTCATCATACATCTCATCCGTTCATTTTATCTTTGATTCTTGGTTGATTGGTCAATGTAATTTAGTTAATTAGTTAAGTAAATAAAACAAATTTTGAAACCCCTTTTTATTCTTTGTAATTTTAGTTAATATTGTATTTCTCTAATTGATATTCTTTTCTTGAAGTTTAAATGATAGGAGCACCCTCAATCCCTGAATAGAACGATCCCTACTTGCTATATACTAACAATTGCCTACATGGTTAATTTTGAGAACTCACTTTGAGCTCATCACGTGGTTTGAGGGGGGAGACACCACCATGTTAGATTTACCTCACTTTGCTTTCGACGCCTATATGCAGGACCCGCCACCATATAGACATCGAAAGAAAGAAATTTCTTCTCCAGGAGAGCACCATCATTTGTTGACGCAGCAATCCTTCACCATGAGACACCATCATGGTCACTTTGCTTTCGCCACCTATACGCAGGATGCATCGACATATACGAATCGAGAAGCAAAGTGAGGCAAGAATGGCGTTGTGGTTTTGATTCGTGCTAGAGAGACTATTGTGGGTAGCAGCTCGACTTCTCCGTTATTGCTGATGTGGTAGTCGCCTTGGTCACCAGCAGGAGAAACAGACACTCCAGAGAGATTTTTGGCCATGCTTCATGGATTGGTTGTCTTAGCACTTGACAACGTCTGCATCATGAAAGGAAAAGTTCAGTAATTTCTGGTGATAATCATAATTATATACCTGTGACTTATGGAGCTTCTTCTACTGAAAGGTGGTTCTCCGTATATGGCTTCTCTTGGAAAGCTTTAAGGATGAAATGCTGTAGGACTCCGGTCTTGAGTGAACTCTCTCCTTTCTACTCTCCTCTTTCTTGGGTGCCTTAATGCTACAGAGCTTTTGCCTATTTTTTTTTTTTTTTTGCTCTCCAGTCTTTCTTTCCTCTCTTTTGGTGTTCCTTGTTTGTTGCTTCTGCCCCCTAGCCTCTCTGTTTTTTTTTTCGTTTCTTGTAGAGAACGTGCCTTTTTATAGGCAGCTCCTGTCAGCTCGAGATAAGGATATCTCAATTTTTGAATTTGAATTGAAACTATAAGTTTCAAATTTGAAACTTGAGAAACAGTCTCCATATCTCCGCTTGAAGATTGAGCTTGCTGACTTCTTTCTTTTCAACGTGGCTGACTTATGAGTTGCCACAATTCTTATCATGAATTTCCAAGAGGTGGAGCCAATCTCATTCGGTGGATAAGCCAAAATGTATTTGAAATATTTAGATGATCAGTGTTACATTCAAATGCAAGATTTGTAATTGACCCACCTTAAATTTTCAACCAGGTTTGACTCCTCCTTATTAATCTCAAAGCTGGAGTCCTTTCTTTTTGAAATGAAACCCACTAGAAGTTGAGCTCTTGATTATGATCAAAAGAAGACCACTTGAAGTTATTCACTCATAATTCTTCTTCTCACCATAGTAGTTGGGTCTTACCCCATCATTTCATTAAGAGGGTTCATATATACAAATGTATATAGATGTCTGCATATAATTTTCACCTTTTTTTTATCCCATTGTCAACACCCAATCACTATCATTATAACCCACAAGCTTCAAATCATTTGCTAGTGAATAAAGTAAACCAAAATCAAGTGTACCTTTAAGGTAACAAAGAATTCTTTTGGTTGTCTTCATGTGGGTGCTAGTTGGCTCCTCCATGTAACGGCTAACACGACTAACTCCATAAAAAATATCAGGTCTAGTGCATTTTAAATACCTCAAGCTTCTAGCCAAACTCTTGAAAGTAGTTGGATTCACCTTTTTAGCAACATCATGCTTGGATAACTTCACCCCACACTCCACCGGTGTGATTGCAGGATTGCACTTATCCATCTTGAATTTTTTGAGGACTTCTCTTGCGTAGCTCTCTTGTGAAATGAAGGTGCCTTCTTCCATTTGCTTCACTTCAATGCCAAGATAGTATGACATAAGCCCAATATCGGTCATATCGAATTCTCTGGTCATTGCTTTTTTGAAATCTTCAAACATTCTTGGATTATTGCCTGTAAAAATTAAATTATCGACGTACAAGCAAACCAACAACATATCACTATCATTGTTCACCTTCACATAAAGAGCATGTTCATGTGGACACTTTTTGACACCATTATCTTGAAAATATTTGTCAATTCTGCTATTCCATGTTCTTGGTGCTTACGCTCATAAAGAGCCTTCTTGAGATGAAGCACTTTATCTTCATGCCCTTTCACCACATACCCCATGGGTTGATCAGTATAGACTTCCTCTTCTAACATTCCATTCAAGAAAGCAGACTTCACATCCAATTGATAAATCTTCTATTTATTTTGGCCAAAGAAATAATCAATCTTATGGTTTCCAATCTAGCAACAGGAGCAAATACTTCATCATAGTCGATGCCAGGTCTTTAGTTGTAACCCTGGGCAACAAGCCTTGCTTTGTAACTCTCCACTTCTCCAATTGCATTCTTCTTGGCCTTGTAGACTCATTTTACTCTAATGGTCTTTTGGCCTTCCGACAAGGCAGCAAGCTCCCATGTATTATTCTTCTTGATTGCTACAATCTCCTCATCCATTGCTTTTCTCCGCTTCTTTTCTTGAACAGCCGCTTTAAATCTTATTGGCTCACAGTCAGCAAATAAGCAAAATAAACTAACATCATCTACTGGTAAAGCTACCTCATAGATTTCATTCAAGCTTTTCTTTCCTTGAGGTCCTGTATTTGGTGGTGAATCATCTTGAATTGGTGATGGAGGAGGAGTTTGTTGTTCCTTTTCATGTCTATGCACAACTTCTTCTTCTTCCCCAAAAGGAAAGAACTTGTAATCTTTTTCTTGATTTTCCCAATTCTAGCTGTCTTCTTTATCAAACTCCACATCTCTGCTAACAACAACCTTGCCTTTTTTGGAGTTGTACAATTTGTAGCCTTTGGAGGAAGCATCATAGCCAATGAAAATAAACTTCTCACTTTTGTCATCCAATTTGGAATGCCTTTGGTCTGGTACATGAGTATATGCAATACTCCCAAATACTCTTAAATTGAACACACTGGGCTTTTTTCCGCTCCATGCTTCTTGGGGTGTGCAATTCCATAAGCTTCTAGTAGGACACAGATTGGAAAGATAAACTGCATATTCCACAGCTTCAGCCCAAAATTCTTTTGGCATGCCCTTGCTCTTCATCATACTTCGAGCCATATTGAGAACTGATCTATTTTTTCTCTCCACTACGCCATTTTGTTGAGGAGAGTATGACACCATTAGGAGGCGGTGAATTCCATTGTCATCACAAAAATTTTGGAATTCATTTGAAGTGAATTCCCCTCCTCGATCAGATCTCAACTCCTTAATCTTGTAGCCACTCATATTTTCAACAACAGCCTTGAATTTTTTGAATGCACCAAACACCTCCGATTTCTCCTTTAAAAAATACACCCAAAATTTTCTGCTAAAATCATCAATAAATAGCAAAAAATAATTATTCTTACCAAAAGAACTTGGTTTGATTGGGCTGCAGACATCAGCATGAACAAGCTCCAGTGGCTCTTTTGCTCTTGTAGTTGCCTCCTTAGGAAATTTTTTTTCTTGAATGCTTTCCAAGAAGATACCCTTCACATGAGTGATTTGGGGAGTGGATTGTTGGCAAGCCTTTCACCATTTTTTTCTTCTATAGCATAGACAAATCTTCAAAATTCACATGCCCATATCTCAAGTGCTAAAGCCAAGAAGAGTCTTTAACAGAAGCCTTTAGACACCTTGCCAATTCAGATTGCAGCTTCAGCAAGAATGTTCTATTCTTCGTCATTGGAACTTTGGCAATTTGCTTATTCCTCCGATTTCTAATTGAAAGATAAAAGTCTTTCAACATAATAGTATATGTTTTCTCTAGAAGTTGACCTAGAATCAAAATATTGTTTTTCAATGAGGGCACGTAATAAACATTTGAAATAAATTCTTGACTGCCATCCTCCAAATAAATTGGGATTTTACCTCTCCCTTTAACAACAACATGGGACTCATCTCCAAATGTGATCTTGCCATTGAATGATTCATCAAGATCCACGAACATGTCTCTCTCACCAGACATGTGATTGCTTGCTCCAGTGTCCAAATACCATGGCTTGTCATTCTGCTTTGCTTTTTCTTCACATTGGAAGGCTAATAGCAAGGTTCCTTCCTCATCGACTTCTGCATAATTGCTCCTCCCTTTGAAGTATCCAGCACCATGTCCACACTCAATATATTTGTGCCCAACATTTCCACATCTATAATATTGAATTTGGAACTTACCAAACCTGAAATTTCCTTGTTGGTGTGAATTGCTCCATCTTCCATTTCCTCTTAAGGAGTTTGGATTTTGATCTCTTCCTTCATTGTAGCCGGACTTGTAGCCACCTCTTCCAATTCTTCCTCCTCTGCCACCTCTTGCTCCTTTGAATCCTCTTCCACTTCCTCTTCCATTGCCACCTCTTGCTTCATTGAAATTGTTATCATTGCCGGAACCTTCTCCACTGTTCAAGGTGAGTTTTGTTTGAAGCACTTTCTCCAGGACCGGTTCTTTGTTCTTCTTCTTCATTCTCTCCTCATGGGCTTTTAGAGACCCAGAGAGTTGATCAACAGCCACTGTATCCAAATCTTTGGATTCTTCAATTGCAACAATCACATGCTCAAATTTTGAGTCTAGTGATCGTAAGATTTTCTTAATCACTCGGGTGTCGGTAATCTCTTCACCATCTCTTTTCATCTGGTTCATGATTGCTTGGACTCGTGACATATAATCAGAAATTGATTCTGACTTCTTTTGATGTAGACCTTCAAATTCTCCTCTCAGAGTTTGGAGCCACACCTTCTTCACCTTCTCAACACCATTATAGAAGTTCTTGAGGATCTCCCAAGTTTCATGTGTCGTCGCTGCATTTGTGATCTCAAATGTATTGTCATCCAAAGCTTGATGGATGAGACTCAATGCCTTTTTGTCTTTCTTCCTTGAATCCTTCAGTGCCTCCTTTTGGGCTTGTGTAAAAGCCGCTTCATTTTCAGGTACCACAAACCCTATCTCAACAACTTCCCAAGCATCAAAACAACCTATCAAAGTCTTCATCCGAACACTTCACTTGTTGTAGTATTCTTTGGTGAGAAAAGGAACTTGGAAAGGGGCATTGTTTAGACCATTGGCATTTTTCTGGTAGTCTTTCACTCTCACTCTCACAGGCTTCTCACATGCTCTGATACCAGTTTGTTAGAACTGGATGGAGAATACACACACTCAATATTATGGAAGGAGAATGTTTTTCACTACCATGCACCAATGGTTACATGCAACTCAAGCAATATATAGGACACTAATTATAATTCTAGACTCTATAATGTCCATAACCGACGTCCAACTTATTGAGCCATAACTTCCTATCATAATGACCACTAACTTACATAACAGAAATATCCATTATTTCATGCATTACACCCACTAACTCATGCATGTAACTCACACATTAACCTTCTAATTAAACACCAAATAACAACTAATTAAGTACATGTTTATTTTCCAACAAGCATGGGGATTGTAATTAGAGACTATAATGGTACGTTCAAGGCAGCTGCAATGAGGCAGCTCGATCAAGTGACTATTACCATTTCATGCTAAACTTTTAGCATTGTATGAGGGTCTACAATTGGTCCAGGCTTTGAATTATGAAAAGGTTGAGTTCGAAACAGACTTCCAATTGCTTGTGCTTGCATTACAACAGGCTTTTACTGACTTCTCCAAGTTGGGTTTCATACTTAAAGAAGTGAAAGAAATAATGAGAGGACATGCTAATTTCTTGATCAGCTATGCTCCTAGAGATGTCAATCTAATAGCTCATAGGATAGCTACTCATTCTTTGAGCGATAGTGATAGCCATACATGTTTTGTATCTGCTCCCCAATTTATAAGGGATGTCATTCTAAACAAGAATATGCATAACAAAACTAGTCCATCGATCTATTTCCAACATTGTCATTACAATACTAAAAAACATGAAAAATTAAGGATGATGGGTGTGCTTTATGTAATGGCATTATCTGACAGCTCTCTAGGCAAGTCAATATTATACTACTTGTTGAAATGTATAATGGATGACATTTTCAACTCAAAAGAAAAAAGATATTGAATGCCAAGTTTAAGGAATTCACGATGCTCAAAAAGAAAAATTGGTCATGTACTGTCAGTATAAATGATAAAGGATATTTTTTAAAGAAAGAACATTTCAAGTTTTCATTCATGCAAGCTAGAATGACCATTACATACATTTCACTGTCATATATAGACAGATAAGAAGATGTGGGACATAGAGATATATCCAGTCATTGAACATTGATGCTCACTTCTGTAAGCAAGCGTATTAAACTATGAGCATAATGCATAGGCAAAGTACAAAATACGAAAACATAGTTTGTTTGATCAATCCTTTAGGATCTCAAATACGAAATTCTAGGGAACTAGAGCCCATTAGTCTGGTCCATACTTGAATCCGAAAAAAAACTTCGGCCTGCTTTAGAGGCCCAAAAAGCATGAAGTGTCCCAAAAAATGATTTTGGCACCTAGGTTGATCGGAGCACCGAAATTGATTTAGGCACCCCTCATCCCTTGTCGACAATGACAGATCGAACCAGCAGTCCAGTTGCATTAGCTGATCTAAAGACCCCCGCCACCATATCATGGAGTCAATAGCCTCGCGTCACCGCCTCTGTAGATAGGATCAAGAAGTCGGTTGTCACCTATTTGTAGACACAAAAATCTTGCATGTGCCATGATCAGACCACCTCCAACACCGTCACTGATATGATCCTCCCCTGAAAATCTAGCCTTTCAATGGCTAAGCCATCCTCTGCTTGGTCGGATCCGATCTGGATCATTTAAAGATTCTCTCCCTATTAGCATACACCGAAGAGCCGTAACGGCCACCACTGGTCGACATCAGAGGCTGGCTCTCATGAGAGATTGCCATCGGAGCCCAGCTATATTGTAGACCCATCTTGACGCATGTTCCTTGCTCCAAGAAGCAAAGTGTCGACATCATTTGGAGAATGGTGCACAAGTTTCGCCCAAGAAGGATAGCTTTTGACACCATATGGGCAACACATACCATATGCAAAGAGACGCCACCGATTAGAGCAGTGACTGGAGGAAAAGAACACGATTGGAACCCTAGGCAACAGGTATGGTTGAGAGAGAGCAGTTTTTCACAAAATGTGCATTCTTTTTCTTTGCAATACAGAAAACAATAAGTGAAAAAAAAAACTCTCTAAGACAGGATGAGGTCGTGCTAGGTCTTCTGGGTGGTGAAGCAGGAATTGGGCCTAGAGGAGTCCGAGATTCCCCTTGTTCTGGTCATAATGAGGATGAGGGTGGTGGGGTTCTCCTCGTCGGCTTCCTAAAGTTTTTTTTGGAACCTACTTCCAAATTTTTCTTCTTGTTTTTCTTCTCAGAGTCGCTCTCATAACATCTGGCTATGCGGAGGCTCTCCGTGTTCAGAGACCCACGAGTTCAATGGTTCATCGAAGGCTCGCGAGTTCAATGGTGGTTATGGGGTGTCACGTTGATGGCTGGAGAACAACGATAGAGATGAGAGAGAAGATCTAGTTTCTCTCTCCATAGAGAGAGAGAGAGAGGCTACTTGGGAGTTGAATGCTTTTGGTAGAATTGAAGGATGCCTGATTTTGGAAGGTCAACTTTTGGAGAAAGATTGAGGGACTTTCAGCCTTATAGGTAGTGGACCAAAAAGAAAAAATTGATTGTGAAGAAGCAAACTATCATGCAAGAAGGCCCAGTGAAGCAAAGTCATCCTAATAAATTAGTTGTTGATAAGCATCACGAGCAGACGTGAGCTAGGGTGGTTAAACACTCTTCATAATGTGAGCGCACTAGTTGAGCCTAATTTTACTAATCCTTAACTATGTGTGTTCTAGATAATATAAAATCTATCCTATTTTAGTCTATTATGACTTAAATTTTCTTATAAGAGGCTAAGGAGGCAATGCAGAGACAACAACATCGATTGCTCAACACATCAAAATCTCCCTCAAAGTACACTTTTGGAGTTGAAACGATCCTCGAACTTGGGTATCATTCCACGCAAGCTTGGGCATAACTTTCCTCGACTTGGATTATAGTTCCCTGTTGAACCCAAGCATCGTTCAACTTCACATAGCTTCCCTTGAGCTTAGACACAGTTCCTCGCCAGATTCAGAAATTTGTTCCAACACCTTACCCTGTTCATTGCTTTGTTAAGTCCCATAAACTTAGTATCGATTATACTATTGACTACCCAGTGTCGATTTAGGCCTTTTGTAGCCTTTAAGAAGCTACATGCTTTTTTGAAGATAAAAGTCATTTCAAAAGCCAAGTAGAGAACCTCACTTGGAGTTAATCCCATTCTAGACTAGCAATCGGTTAGAGAATAAGTTAAGAGACGCATAAACATATTAAGCGAAGCTTCAGCAACATTACACCAAGAAGGTGTTGGTAGTTTGGCACGCCCCGCAAAAGCAACAAGAACAATTGAGCCAAGGACTGAAAAAATTGAAAATATCCCCGAAATTTTCGAAGACAGGAGACGCATAAACACATTAAGCGAAGCTTCAGCAACATTACAGCAAGAAGGTGTTAGCAGTTTGGCACACCCCACATAAGCAACAAGAGCAATTGAGGATCAAAAGTGATAGTTTGTTATTTGTCAAAGGCACGTCAAGCACGCATAAGCAACAATTGGCATGAGCGGAAGTGAGCAAGTAGTCAGAGTCAATGATTAAAATATTGAGTTTTCAGGAAATATCGATGGTCCCGAAAATAGAAATTTCGATGGAAATATCGTGGATATATCGATTTTGGTAAATAATCAAGAAAAATGACAGAAATTTGAAGAAAAATATGGAAATTTTAAGTGAAACTTTTAGATATGTTAGTTTTATCAATTATCTACTATATATGAAAAGAAAACCTTGATTAAAGATTGTTATATGGTGAGTTGTAAAAATTTTGAACCTTTTGAAAAATTGGTAAATACTAAGGAATATATATATTGATTGGTTGTAAGTTAGTGATTGGACATTTACATAAGTTTTCAGATTCGTAGGAAAAAGTTGCAAATACAAGCCTAGTGCAGCTGCAGCCGAGTTGGTCAAGGCATTAAACAAAAGTATTGAGGTGACTAAGGTTTGAACCTTGGTGACCCCAAGTTTCTTTTCGACGCTTTTTGATTGGAATTTTAGTCGGAATATTAACTGATCACGTGGTGGGGACGTGTGTTGACTTTGCATGTGAGAGAAATCAACGAATGGGAGTTGGATGTGGAAATCTCGCTAAAATCGCCAGATTATCGATATTTCCCGAAATTTAGGGAACGTGGTAGGGAGGTGGGCTAACTGTGCATGTGAGAGAAATCAGCGAATGAGAGTTAGATGAGGAAATCTCGCCGAAAAATCACGAGATTATCGATATTTCCCAAAATTTCGGGAAATTTCGAAAATATAGCATGAAATTCACTTGGTAGGCATAGGAAATATCACTCCCTAAAAAAACGAAAATATGACTGATATTTTTGATATTTAATTCTCTGGTCAGAGTCATTATGCATTTATGCTCAAGTGGTCAAAAGTAGTCTCATCCAATGAATTTAGGCTTAGTTTGGGATTGATTCCTAGAGTGCTTTTGAGACTGCTTCTGCTTTTGGGCCAATAGAATGATGTTTGGTAAAATCTTTAAAAGCTGCTTTTGGTTGGAATTGCTTCTCCGGAAAGCCAAAGTTGGGAAGCTACAATTTGTAGCTTTTAAAAGCTGCTTTGGGAAAACACAGAGGAACTCTCCACTGTTGTTTAATGAAATTTAGACTTTCTGCCAATTCTGCCCTCCTCCTTTTCTGAAAATTACATCAAAACAGTTATCGCGAGGCAGACATCTCTCTTTGCCGTCATTATCATTATCATTCCACATCTCCTTCTTCCTCTTCTTCGGTGCCTGTTTCTCCATCCTCTTCTCTCAGATCGCCTTCTTCTTCAGCTCGTCGCTGTTAAGTCCTCCCATTCCTCGATTCTAGCCGGCCTCACCTCCTTCTTTTGCGCAGATTTTGGGTCTTCTGGGTTATGCTTCTTCTCTTCAGATAGTTAAAGTCCCAGAATTCGATTCAGATAAAATTCCTAGTCTCCAACCCATATGGGTCTTCTTCCTCACCAGCTATTAATACCCAATTCCAGTCATTTTTTTCTCTCTATGTTGATTTTCAATCAAAGCTCTCAACTTTGAAACCAACTATTAGTTCCCAATTGTCCTCATTTTCCTTCTCTGTTGTTTTTCAATCCAAAGTTTCAGTCTTTAAATCAAAGCTCGCAACTTTGAATCAAAACCTACATCATGTCTATTGCTTTGGACAGAAATGGGAATAGTGGGAGTGGTATGATCCCACGGTCCGGGAGGTTCATCCATGGGATGCCTTGTATTTCGATCTATGACACAAAAGGGTTTGATCAGGATCGTCGTTTGGACTTGGAGGACTCTAGTAGCTCGAGGTCATCGTCAGTTGGTAATAACAGTGACGAGTCTAATGGGTCGTCGGAGGGTGAGGAGAGTGAGGTTCAGAGATTGTTTAAAGGGCCTTCGGACACCATGGACCAACTTAAGGAGGTTTTGCATGTCAAGTAAGTTAGTTGGTACTTTGTTCTTAGTTGGGTTTTGATTTAATTTTGGATTTTGATTGCTTGGTGTTGTTGGTTTGCTGAATTAGTGAATTGGGTTTTGGAATTTGGGTTAAAAGTTTGATGCTTTATTGGTTGCTTAGCATGCTAGACTATAGTACCGTATTATGGTATTGATTGCAATCTACTTAGTGTGATCTAAGATAGTTTCTCGAATGTTTTTATTATCTGTTTAATAGAGCATGCGATGTTTACATCAGTGATCATTATCCAGGTTTTGGATAACATGTAGGAGTCGGCTGGTCTGAAATTATGGTATATGATTTCTTTTAGTTTGAAGGTTTAGTTTCATAAGGAACAGGGAAATGATATGGGTTTGTTTGTATATGGGTTCGAATCCGGAAAGAAGGAGAGGATCTAGGACTATAGTTATGGAGTCGCTGCCTTTCCACTAGGAGAGAAGAGGAACTAAGGGAAGTAGGCTCAACTCTCTCTCGAATTGGAAGAAAGGGAAGAGGAACCTCCTCTAAGAACTGGTGTTAGAATCTGCAGTTATTGTTGTCTTTGAAAAAATATGAAGTGCAGTAATTGAACTCTTTTTGTTTCTTCTTATAAACTTGGGGCTGATGTCTTGTTGATAAATAGACACTTAACAAACTTGGGTCATATGATTGGATTGGTTTCCGTAATTTAGTTTTGTTCCTGTTGTTGAAAGACTCATGATAAAATTGATTTGAACATTTGAAACAGATCACTTTCTTAGTATGAGAATGGAATGTGAGAGTTCTGCACCTATTAAAGCGTTGGATGTACTATATACATTATCTATTAGCATTGTCATTTCCTAAATCAAATAGCATTTTAGCATTGTCATATCCTTATCTTAATAATTTGGAACTTTCATTGCTATTGACTAATTCTAGCTAGATTGATATTCTGCTAGTTATATGGTGCTGCATTAATCAGTAAGATTTATGATATGCAGATTAGAGTTATTAGGAAAGAAGCTAATTAATAAGATTTATTAATATGCAGATTAGAGTTTATGGAGATCTTTATCTTACAGGTAGTAGTATGTAGTACACCTGAATGATGTTTTGATATTCCCATATCGTTATATCTGTCACTTGAACATAACTGTATCTAAACTATTTGTTGGTGATCTTGGTTGTTTGAATATAATCATACATATATCTGCAGTAAGCTTGATTGTGTTTATATTCTGTGTTTGATCTTTCATAGACAAGTTAATTGGTTCTGTTTTGGGAAGTAAGTGGAGGCTTTGAAATGTGCATTGTGGCTTGCTGCTTTTGCACAAATCTAGTATAATTGATGATATGAGGTTTTTCTCTTAATATGTATACTGCTATTAGTTATAGTGATATTATAAGTGACTAGTCATTGTAAGAAATATTGTGCTTTCAGAATTTTTACATGATAGACAAGTTAATTAACTCTTCATATATGAAATCCATATTTGGCAGCCAGCAAGATCTCTATACAAACTGCGACAACAATAGCAATTGCTGGTGTTGTCATTTACTCCTTGATAAAAGCAAACTTGGAAGAGCAAAAGAAGTGAAGGATTTTGAAGTACCCCATTTTGGATTGAACTCACATATATTATATCATATGTTCTATTTCAAGAGGTTGCTGCTATTTCCGCACCATAAGAGGTATAGCGTGGAAAGGGAATATAAGACTTGTGCAATCACAGACTTCATCTACAGATTTCAAAATTGAAACGCTCATTGAACTTTGACTATTATTGTACTATTATTACCAATTTGTAAGTGATCTCCAAAGAGACCAGATCACTACTGTTGTAAGACAAAATCATTGTATTTTAACACAATGTTAATGTTAAACCCCTTTCAAATTCATCGACTTATTTCTCAAGCAAGTTTTCAAATGGATGTGCATCTCTGATTCGCAAATTTCTTGTTTTGTTACCCAAAATTGCTTCGGTCCAAGCAAAATTGCCCAAATTAATATTTTTAGCATTTATGACCGTTTTAGTGATTATACCCAATCACAGCACTTTCATCCACTTAGCATTTAGTTGCAAATTTCAAGTGACTTTAACATATTGTGTATTGGTTCCCGTTGAACTATGGCCAGGAAATTAATTCAAAAATTAATCCAAATATTCTGGACAATTGTGTAATAGTAAAACATAATATACATGTTAAAGGATTTAAAGTAAATCTTTTATTCGGTCCAACCAAGTGTACAAGGATAATACATGAGATTTTTTTTTTATTTGGTATTGTTACATAATCAAAAAACAAAATTATGTATTTTAATAGCATATCTTAGCATATATGACCATTTTGGTAATTATATCTATCCAAAACATTTTTGCCTTACAACTTACCAAAC
Organism: Rosa persica; assembly: GCA_025331145.1. Taxonomy (NCBI): domain Eukaryota; kingdom Viridiplantae; phylum Streptophyta; class Magnoliopsida; order Rosales; family Rosaceae; genus Rosa; species Rosa persica. The sequence goes on along the minus strand of WFKR01000003.1, from coordinate 36,575,489 downwards.
ACCTAGAAATTGCTTTTCGTTCTCACAGAACTTTTAAAATCAGTTTACCAAACACCTCAGCTGCTTCTTCTCACAGCACAGCAATCCCAAACTACGCCTTAGACCGACTTGAGTATTAGTTTTTTTTTTTTTTCCTTTTTGCGGTAAGATTTCGCCACTCATATGCGGGACTTTTCGCGTTAGGGACATGATTGTTCCACTCTAATGATGAGCACGGCTGTCCATTGACGTGAACAAAAAGCACCCCTAACAGTCTTCAAATTGGTAGACTGTTAAGTTTCCAAAATTTAGACCATAGATTCAGTGTTTTAAAAAGACTTGTTTGTAATTGATAGACTCAGAGACGTTGCACACTTGTTGGATCAATTTTTCCGTTGGTCAAGCACAAGTCCAATGTTTTGGGTGATCGAGTTCTTATGCTTTTCCCAACGCTATGCTTTTCATGGTTACAAATAGCGTCAGTCAAAGGATGACAACAACAAAATTGAAGGCATGTAAACCTTGGTGATACAAAACCTATATGTCAATCAAACCTCATCCAAAACTAGCTGTACTGTCCAATGTTCTTATATAAATTACATAACTATTTAAGTAAAAACACCAGATAAATCCTTTACACAAGGAGAATGGCAATTTCTAACAATTTTGATTTCTTTTCACTCAATCAAATCGGCTTTCTTAAAATATAAAAAATATAAATGTTGTTCCACTCAACTGGTGTTGCTACACAAAACTACCAATGCAGCCACAGGCACAATACCCTAGGAATTGAATGATACAAAGAAAGGAGAGCGAAACAAATTAAAAAATTAAACTGAATGCAAAACTTGAGTGCACACATCAAACCATGAATCACAAAATAAGATTGCACAATCATCCCAATCTACAGCAAACCTGCAATCTATTTTCCAGGCCATGTCTCCGCAGATCAATAACTGGAGCAACATGGTTGTTGTATGTGTTCAAGAAAGAATGTCTATCAAGGTTACTTTCTGACACCTGGAACCCTTCACTTATGCAGCTATTGGATCCTGCATCAAAGGAGGAGAATGGCATTCATCCACAAGAAAAAATAACAAATTAAATCCGCTTTGACTACTGAATTAGATGAATGACGAGTTCATTTTTTTGCATAAAACAAGCAATTAACAAATTCAATTGCTTAAAAAATAGCTCTCTGAAATTTGTAGCACAGTTGATTATTAGAGGGTGGATACACACATGCAGTTTTGCATAAATAATAGAGTGAAGCAAGCCTACCTTCGCAGTCAAGTTTGACACAGCCATATGGAACTTTTCTCTGGTTTTCGTACCTGCAGCCTGCCCTGCCTTTGCCACCTTGCTAAAAGCACCATTGAACCAAGCTGCTCCTGCAGTCACATACCTATCAGCACCAAATGAGAATTGTCAGCTAAAATTTGTTTCTTACATTCATCTAAATTAAGCTGGAGTAAAACAACTCTTGAGAGATCATCAACTTTGACTTTGTTTAACCACAAATTTCTTTATCATATCTTTTTATATCTACAATACTCTTTCTAGGGCAGATAACCCATATGAGCAGGCCACTACCTAGAAACACCAAACAGGTACAGGCATTACGATTTTAGGGTAGATAGAATAGTACATTCATCTTATACAACTATACATATAACTTTAGTAGAAAAGAAAATCAAGTTGAAGAATCTACGGAAAGAAACATCAAAGAACTAAAAGGGTACAGCCTTGTGAGCATGTGACAATGCTTGGGGTAAAGATCCTGCTATATGCATGTCCAAGATGTATACGCTAAAAGCGACCTTTATTTTTGAACTTTTTTTTCTGGGAGTACATTGATGTCTAAAGAATGTGGTATGGCTTCCTACTAAATAAACTACCAAATGGCCTAGAAACATCAGTATAAAATATCTCCAACTTATGCCCATGAAAATAGTCTACAGATAGATTCTTAACCTGATTTACAAACAACTATGTACTATCAGCATTGTTTTTATGCAAGGTATGCAATAATTTACATGCTAATGAGCAGAAAACCAAAACCAAAATTGGAGGATCATATCTTCTTGGGCTCATATCACATACCTGCTTGTTTTGACAGCTGATCCAGTATCATTTAATTTTCTCTCTGCTGCAAATATTGCTGCCATTGTTTTATCTGAGACCTGAAGTCTTTGATCAACAGACTTCACTTTCTCGTTAACCACTGATAGGCCTACTGTCAATTTCTCTGTGAGCCCCACTCTCTTGTCAAAGGAAGTTACTTTCTCAGATGCACTTGCTCTCAACCGATGCTTTTCATCAAATGCTTTAGCCTTGTTCACGGCATCTTGTCCAATCGCTGAACCTTTTGCAAACATACTAGACACTACATCTTGAGCTCTATTTACATACACCCTTCCATTGTTAGAAGAGCCATCTTTATCCTGTAATCAAAAAGACATTACCCTAAGCCTGTTTTTGAATTTTAAAGGGAAATAGAGAGACAATTACTGAGCACTTAAAAGAAAAAAGTTTTGTCATAGTTTATTTAGGTATGTACATCATCTCTGGGATCACTAACTGATATACTTCTAGGTAATTTATTGTACAAAAAGATATTTGAATAGGAAAACATAATCAATTTCAATCATCCTTCTGTCACTGAAAAGCCCAAAGTATTAAACGGTCACATACACAAAGACCCTTGAATATCGTCAAAACTTGTTTCCATTTCCAGGCAACATCTCACATACAGTAAAAAAGTACTTAATTCCCTGTATATGATTTGTTTTCAACAAGTTACAATTCTTAAATGTGGTGGTGTTATTAGCTACCTCAGCATTTGGTGATACACTTTCAGCAGGGGCAGTACAAACAGCACTTTCCACCAATCTTACTTCCTGCATAAATTGCACTAATAAACTGCAAGTTTTGGGCAAAGTAAGGAAACAACAAATTGCAGACAATTTTCAAGGAAACCTACCGGCATCTCATTAATTGGTACATAATTTTCAACAGGAGATATAGTCACAATCTGATCAACCATTGTTGCTCCCTGCAATCCAAAACACAAGTTTTTTTTCAATATCTACAGCCAAACAGAAGAAGATGCATGCTTATTTAAAATGACTCTCAAACACAAAATCAAAACCCCAGAAAAAAAATAAAATAAAAAACTTCAAAAAATAAAAAAAAAAGTAAAGATATAAACGTTGTTATGAAGAGAATAGAATTATTAGGCACGCTGCTTCAATTCCAAGAAAGAGGAAAGTAATTTGAGTACATACCGATAACAAGAGTGCGATTTCAAGAGCTTTGGCATCCTTGAAAGTAACAAATGCAGTCTTTGATTGCGCAGGATCACTGCACATTGCACACACAACCAACCAGTTCAATATCAAAATCACCAAAACTCAACCAACATTCACCACTCGACAGTACAGCAAGATACATGATAAAATTTGAAGAATCAAGAAACTTGGAATTGGTAACATTAAACAAGCCAATTATTTATCCATACATTCTGCTAGTTCAAGCTGACGTTCCATTTCGCTCTTTTGATTTTTATTTTTTTTTTCCTTTCCTTTGAAAACTACCGCCGCCAAAAATAAGAAATAAAAATTCTTCTGGTTGGTCTTCATTGGCAGGCAAACAGAATGAGAACTAAAGTTTATGAATATAAAAAATAAAAAAAAAATAAAAACAGTACCGTTGGATCTGAATGCGTTCGATCTCTCCAGAAAAGGAGAAGAACTCGTGAATCTCTCTCTCGCTGGCTAGATCTGATAGTTGCTTTACTTGGATAGTTCTCGTCTGCCAAATTAATCAAAAAAAAAAAAAAAAGAGAGAGAGAGGGGTTAAAATTCAAAAACTGTACATATATAAAGTAAAAGTTTGGGAAATTGAAAGACCTGGAGCTGCTGCATTATGATTGTGAGTGAGGGAGAGATTGAATATGTGAAAGGAAGGAAGGAAGGAAGCGTGCTTGCGGTAGTGAGAGACAGCTTTGGCTTTGGGTGGTAGAGGAAGGGAGGCAGCAATACAGATGGACTGGAATTGCCAAATAATGACTGATTACTCCTCCTCCGCTTCTTCACTGTTCCGTGACATTAACTTAACAATCATAATCTCATAAATAAATAAATAACCCTAGCCCACCATCCAGCCTCAAGCTTCTCTCTTTCTTAATTTCCCATTTTACCCTTCCTAATTATTCTTTTCCATATCAATCTCAACCTCTGTTTTCTCGTCGATCAATTTACACACTCGCCTATTTTCTTGATGCTCATTCATAAACCTTTTTTTGGCACTTTTGTCCTGATCAATCCTCTTTAGCTCTTTTTTCTATTCATTATATTTCTCTCTTCCTAATTGTAGCCCCTTCCTCTCTCTTCGCCCTTGCATCACGGTTCATTGATTCTAGTGTAATACATCAATTTTATCCATTATGAAATATAAGTTACTGTTTTAGAGAAACAGAATTGAGAGAGAATTGCTGTGTATTCTCATTAATAATAGGGGTCTCTTTATATAGAGGATTACAATACATAGAATCTGAACATACAAGAAAAGTAATTCTACATTGAATAGGATTCTAAATCATTCTATAACCCTATTACCACTAGGTCAAGTAACCTAGAGTTTGGGCCAAACACATAATCTGGATTTCCTTGAACACTCCCCCTTGTGTCGCCCAAACATGGTGCTTCTCTCGTTGCCTCATAAAAACCTTACCGAGTAATAAAACTCAGTGGGACAAAAATAACCTAGGTCGAAGGGGAAAAAGAACACAACACACCATTCACGTTTCGAGACCATACATGTAGACATCTCCCCCTGATGTCTGCATCTCCCCCTGATGACTACGATCATGGGGATTCGGATAACTTCCGCAAACGATGCTACCAACACGTTTCTCGAAAGTGGAGTTTAGGTAATGACTTAGTGAGCAAGCATGCCTCACTGTCCTCAGATTGAACCTAGTTCACTTTGATCTTGAGGAAAGTTTGTTGTTGCTGATTATGCTTGGTGTTGTCGCTTTTGATGTAGCCTTGTCTCATTTGTTCAAACAAGCAGCATTAACCTAAATGCTCGTAGGCTCATCTGTGGTAGACTTCAAACCACAACTGTTCGAATATGCGTAATTATGGGTCCAATCCATATACATTCACGAACCACTTCGTGAAGAGCAATAATCTCTGCATTGTTCAAAGATACAGCGACTAGGGTCGGTTCTGTAAACCTCCAAGATATCACGGTCTTTACCAATGGTGAACACTTAACCAGTTTGGGAATGACCTTTATGTGGGTCAGAGAGATACCCAATATCAGCATAACCTTCCAAAACACATGTTGTTTTGGGGTGGGGATAGGAAACGCAGGCCAGCGTTGGAGGCGTTTCTGGTGTGTGATGGGTCCGAATCCATCATCTCTCTGTAGAGATAGAACAAGCTCATATCGATCGTACATCTCAAGTATCGAAAGATATCTTTTACACCAATCCAATGGCATAGCATTGGCGCAGAGCTATACCTAGCTAACAAGTTCACAACATATGAGATGTCCGATCTTGTGCATTGAGCTAAGTATAATAATGCGCGTATTGTACTTAAGTGGGACACTTTTGCCTCTAACACATCTTCGCCATCATCCTTTGGACGAAGAGCATCCTTTCAGGATCAAGACTACAGGCGATTATGGGGGTGCTTGAAGGCTTGACCTTGTCAAAATGCCTAAGCATCCATCGACACGATGCTCAAGTTCCAAACCGAGACATAATCGTGTTCTCCCAAAATCTTTCATCTCAAACTCGGATTTCCAGTAATCAGCGGTTTCCCATAACTCTTTAAGAGCTTCCAATGAAGGTCATGTCCAACATGAACCACGATAGAATCCGAAACTTGTTATGGAAACGCGCGGGCATATCCCTTCCCAATCAAGTAGTCACTTTAGTGAGTGTTTCAACCTGATTGTAAACGCGCTCCGTGGTCTAGAGCCACTTGACTTGGGTAGATGAAGTTCACCATGAACCTTCATGTATATTCTGTATCTAGATCCCCGTATAGATACGTAGTGACCACATTTGAAAGCTACACGATCAGTTATTTGGAAACTACCAAACTGATAGGGTAGTGGAGTGCAATGACATCCATTACGAGAGAATATGTCTCATCGTAGTCGATTCCAGGGCGTTTTTGTGAGAAGCCTTGCGCTATAAGGCGAGATTGCCATCTCTTTTTCTCATCACGCTTTCTAACGAAGACCCATTAGTCAACAAGTTTTATGATAGGAGGTGTTGGCATCACTGGCTAAAAAAACCTTCCTCTTCATTAGAGAATCCAACTTAACCTGGATCGCATATTTCCATTTAGGCCAAATCTCTCTACGTTGGTATTCATACTTCGACGGAGAGTGGTTCGATATCATCGGACTCAACAAACTCATGCGCAACTACATCATCAATTATGATGGAGTTTCTATCTCACGTCTCATGTACACTAGTGTAAGTTTCATAGAGCTCTATATTCTATGGAATAGGTTCTGACGTTGAGGCGTCCCCCAACGATAACCGTAACCCGGAAGATACTCATGAGATGGATTTTAAGTGTCGATGATCAAAGAATTGGAATGTGCCAAAGTATCCTTCGAACTCACGGGCCTCCCATGCATCCGAGCTAGGGCCATGGCCTATGATACCAGAGTGCCACTCTCTTTGGCGTTGGCACCATGCCTACCTCCGTGTAGGATGACGCTACATCCTCTTGTAGGGACGTACTTCCTTGCAGGAATATTTGCAGCACATGTGTGATCTCGTCACTTTTAGTAGGGATCAAGATGAGACATAGTGGGGACAGACCACGACAATTCCTGTCGTTCCTGTTGAACATCCATGTTCTTATCTTCCCCTAACGATGGGAAGACTGTCTCATCAGAGTGACAACCCGCAAATCTAGCAGTAAGGAGATCGCCTAGCAAGGGCATTAAGTGGCGGACGATGGTTGGAGTCTCAAATCCAATTTTCTCATTCGTCTGTAAGGACCTATTATAATGCGCTGTGGCGGCACAAAATTGGCACATAAATGACTCACTCAAATGTGCATAAGTACAAAATACTTGTACCCAGTCACTAGTTGTAACACATAGATTGAGTGGTGGTAGGTCGTAGATGAATTAGCATAGCTGCATGCGATATTGCATCATCCCAAGCGGATAGAGGGAGATTGGTGCGCATTACCAATGTCTTGACTACCATCATAGTCGTTTCCGCAAAACCATTTGGGTGTGTTCATGAGAATGTGATGTCCAACATCAATCCCATTGCAATATCCATCGAAAGTCTTCGATGTAAACTTTCTAGCATCGTCAAGTCCAATTGACGGAATAGGATGATCCGGGAGTGAGCCCGTTGTCATATGGTATTTGCTAGGAGTGTAGCAAAAGCAACATTTACAAGTGGACAATGGCACAACCCGTGACCAGCGTGTTTGCGTGTCAACCAACATCATGAGATATTTAAACGTCCGCAAGTTAGTTGAATCAGTACACAGAATCCCCACGGATTCGATGTAAGAACATAATGAGTATTTTCATATCTTTTGCATAGGACGGTCTCAGTCCTAATTTCCCGAAGGAACAGGCTTTGCAAAATGAGCGAGAGGCCTTGGAAGCAACCAATGATGATTTTGGTTGGGCCTGAGTGTCTGTAGCGCTATTAGAAGCAAAATGTGTGACTACATCTCCCATCATGGCGTTGGAGCCATGGGAATTAGTATGTATGGCGTCATGGCCATTGGGAGGAACAACCATGGCATCATGCTCATGGTCGGCGCCATTTATGGCGTTATCACAAGGGATGTTGGCGGCCCTATGGCGGCCCAAGACAGCTGCAGCGCCAGAAGCTGCGATTGTTGCGGTCTTGCTAAGTCCAAGATTCAACTTTTGATTTATGCTTCGTTTCGCTCGAGAGCAAGAATCAACTTTTGATTCATTCTTTGTTTCGCTCAAGAGAAAGGATGTCCATGTGAAGTCTTTTGTAGACGGATTATCATATCATAACTAGGATAACCTATCCTGTCGTGACAAAGCCAATATGTGTCTAAGTCCAAGAGATCTTCTCTCATAACTTTTATTGGACTAATAGCTCGAATAGTGACATAGAGTCCACTAGAGAGACACATAAACTTCTCTAAGATGCGCATTTGTTCACAATCATTAGAGGTATTGCAAATGAACTCATTTCCATTCTCTACATGCATTTTCGCATGGTATCCGTTGGCTACTCATAGGTGCGATTTGCCCTAGGAGTGTAGAGAATTTCTGTGACAGTAATCAAGGTGCCATTTGGCAAGGGGAACTTGGGCTATTCCATGTCCTTGAATTAATACTGATGGCCCAGCCATCGTAGTCACAAAGTCATATGCTCTGAATTAAAATGGAGTCATAATGAAAAGAACTCGAAATTGTATTTATAAGCCAACGGAGTTACATCATTGTCTCTTTGACCAAAGAAAATCTAATCCAAAATGCTAGCTAATGCAAAACAATGGTAGTCGTCTAACTTCTTTCGGTAATTCCAAAATAAATGTGACCAGGTAAGTAGAGAGATGTCAGTGGAGCAAGGTTCGCTTAAGTACCACTAATCTCAGAACCTTCCTAGATATCACAGTTACTTTGGATGAGCGTACTTTGAAGAAAGATGAAACCGTAGGCATTTACTACAAAAATAATATGGCGATTGCCTATTACATCTCTTGAAAAAATAAAGACTTAAACAGAGTTTGCGATCTATTGATCCCAGCCAGATTTGTAGTCTTTAACCCTTCACTCTAGATCATCATCTTGATCTTCTTGTCTCACGTTGTGAGCTTCTCTTGCTTCACAATATGCTTTGTAGGCGGTGACAATTTCTTCATGAGCTCTACAAATATGTGCCCAATGACCTGATACTCCACATCGAGAACATACATCTCTGTGCTCAGACTCTATTGATTGAGGTGCTTTGAAAGCATCATTTAGATGGCTCTTAGTGTTGGTGGTGCCACCAACATGGCCAAAGGCATTGCCTCCCTCTCTCTTTCCACGTTGACCTCTTCGGTTCCGTGTTCACCTATTTTGGCTGTCACCTTCCCAAGTAGAGCGATTATATGGACCAGAACATCCAAATGTATCCCTAAGATTAGGGTTTCACTCTTGACGCCCTTTCTTTGGACCGCGGCTATAATTGGATTCCGAAATATGATATGTTCCCATGGATCTCGAATTATAGTTCTTTACAAGGATGTTGTCATGCTTTTCAGCGACATTCATAGCTCCAATGAGCTCATGAAACCTTGTGATTCGTTCTGCAACAACATCGATTCGATAGTTCTTAGAAACCATCAATGCAGAGACGGGGAAGGTAGAGAGAGTCTTCTCAATCAACATCGCTTTTGTGATCTCTTTACCACAGAATTCCATTAAGGATTTAATGCGAAGTGCTTCCGAGTTGTAGTCAAGAACTGACTTGAAATCACAGAAGCGGAGGCTATGCCATCTCACTTCTAGGTTAGGAAGCAGGGAGTCACGGACGTTGCCAAATCTTTCTTCGAGTGAGACCCACAGGCTTCTGGGGTCTTCTTCATTCATACACTCATACTGGAGCGAATCATCCATATGACGAGTCATTAGGATGATGGCTTTTGCCTATTTGCCTCTAAGGCTACTCTATTTGCTTCCAAAGCTTGAGCTTGCTCAACAGTTAGCACGTCCTGGCTAGGCCCAAGAATCGTATCCAGGATTCCATCGGCCTTGAGATGCTGGCGGACATCACGAACCCACCTGTGATATCCAGAGCCAGTTGTTCCCAATGGAGCAAAGTCTAATTTGTTCAGGTTACTCATCCTGAAAGAGAACAAGAAATTAGGGTTAGTTTTGGAGAGTAACGTAAAAAAAGGCTACCACGAAAACATGTAAAATTTCTGAGCGTAGTCGCTTCCAAGAAATTTAGGGATTTCTGAGCTTAGTTGCTTCTAAGAAATCCGATTCCAAGAGGAATTGGATTAGATCGAAACAATGATGTGTTTGCGGTCAATCATAACATCTCAACAAACTCTAAGTTTGGAGGACTCTACAAGCTCCAAGCTTGGAGTGAGCACGAACCCCCACTGTTCGGCTTTCGGTCTCCCCTATGAAGAAGAAAGGGGGGGTAGAAGAAGGGAGGTTGGAAGTCCCCGAGAAAAAGAAGAAAATCAATGAAAAACTTCAAAACGGGAACTTTTAGAAAAGTTTACCTTGAAAAATGCCAGAAATCTTGGCCGGAAAAGTTGTTGGCTTGGCAGTGCAGGGATACTGCAGGGTCGCTACAAGGATGCCGCGAGGACGCTGCAGGGGTAGCTGCGGGGACGCGACTGCTGTGGGGATGTCGAGAGGTCGCTGCAGGGGTAGCTGCGGGGTCGCTGGGGGGGCTGTGGAGATTTAGAGTTTTGGTTTTTAGGGCTAGGGTTAGAGCTCATGCTGATAACGTGTTTTAGAGAAACATAATTGAGAGAGAATTGCTGTGTATTCTCATTAATAATAGGGGCCTCTTTATATAGATGATTACAATACATAGAATTTGAACATATAAGGAAAGTAATTCTACATTAAATAGGATTCTAAATCCTTCTATAACCCTATTACCACTAGGTCAAGTAACTTAGAGTTTGGGCCAGACACATAATCTGGATTTCCTTGAACAGTTACAAATTTTTGTAACATTTTAGCAGCTAACTTCAATTAAGATGATCGTTACCCGGATTAATGAACAAATGCATAATGAATGAAAAATGAATTGTATATATTTGAACACAAAGCTCAAAATTTTCGGATGATTTTTCTTCTAGCAATCTTCAATAACTTAGATTGAAGAAATGTGATAATGAGGTTTGAGCTGCAACAACCCTCCCCTTATTGCCCCTTGCTCTTTACTTATATAAGGAATGTTAGACTAGCAAGATAGATAATTGATCGCCTTCCGGCAAACTGAGTGTTCAACTAGGCTCCTCCTCACGCCCATCATTGCCAACAAGGATTTTTTTTATTTAAAAAAAAAGTAAAATAGGATTTTCAATTTCTACAAAAAAATAGGGTGTGCACTTAACAAATGGGGATGTGTATTTGACGAATAATAAAAAGTTTTGATACACTTTGGATCAATGTACTAGATTAATAACACTGGTCTTGTGCTAAGTAGGTCAGAGTAACAAAAAAATGCTCTGAAACTTGTTGGAGAGTGCGGCTTAGGGTGGTAAAACATGGAAGATGTGGTTTGCTTGTCCCTCATTCCCCACTTTGTCAATGGCTTCCAGCTTCATCAAAGTGTATTGAATGTATGATGTCATGGTGGGCTGCATTTCATTAGTAGAGGCTGAGGCGCTATGTTTATGTATCTCTCAAGCGCTATATTTATGTTTTCTCACAAACAGGGCTGACAATTATGGATGCGTGAAGAGTGACAATCAATACATTATGACGCGACTACCAGTAAGCAGTGCAGGCTACAAAGCTTTAGAGGTTTGTGATTACAGGTTAACTACAAGTGTGAGGTTGAAAGGTCGATCTAGGTTCTCGACCTTGTATCTGACTGTTTAGTCCCTTATTCTTGGTGCAACCTTCCATTAAGTAGTTAGGACCATTGCTTTGGATGCTAGGGATGATTGTTGGGAACTAGTCAATGGTTTCTTAAATTATTTGTAAGTGGTGGGTCGCCGAGTTTGGGATGGTGTAAGGAGACATCAACAATAGAGGTGAGAGGCAAGGTGGATGTTATTGGTTTAGGGTGTTGGGGTTTTTAGTTGGTTGTTTGCAGGTCGCAAGAAAAGAAAAGAGAATGGCAACAGGACAAGCGTAAGAAGGATCAACAATACCACAACAAGGGTAATTGCTCATTCCATAATGACCATCGCAACATCAAACCAGCGGCAAACTCCCAGAGATATGCAGTGTTTACAGTCCAGACTGCTTCCTACGAAGAAATCTATGATCAGTGTAAGGACCAAATTCCCCCACCACTGCCAAGAAAGTTCCCAAAAATAAGAAAACCAAGAAATACCGGCAAGTGGTGCAAGTATCACGATGACAACAATCACAACATCAACAGATGCAAGTGCCTTAAAGACAACAATAGAGACACTCTATCATGACGGAAAGCTAGAACAATACAAGGTCTGCCAACCAGCACCGGTGGTCGGGAACATTGAACCATGCGCCGTATCAACACGATTGACGGCGGCACTCCAATCAACAACATGTCACACAGGGTGAGAAAGCATTATCAGTGCACTAATTACCCAAAGGAAATCTTCAACATACACTACGAGAGATCAGCTAAAATGGCCAAATCTGGCTGGGAGCCAATAATTTTCTACGAGGAGGAGGAACAAAGTGTGCACCTCCCTCAAGACGGCCCATTCTTAATTAACGCAATACTTGATAAGTGGTTAGTGGGAAGAGTGCTGGTAGATAGCAGATCTGCCATAAATGTCATCTTTAACGGCTGCTACAAGCAACTTGAGCGCAACAAAAAACTCTTACAAGATCACAAGCCTTTGCTCAGTTTCTCTAACGATGTCACACAATCACTAGGGTCTGACTACATGCGTTTGTCAATTGGAACTAGCCCTTGCACGACAGAGGTACTCACTCAATTTATCATTGTAGACTGTTTCAGTTCCTACAATGCTATCATTGGGTGCAGAGCCCTCAACAAGTTGAAGTGTATCATCACCAGGTGCATGCTTCTCATGAAATTCCCCACATATAACGGCATCGATTACGTGAGAGGAAGCTAGAAAATTACATAAGAGTGCTACTCAATAATTATGACGCGCTCAAGGAGCTACCACGAGATCCTAATAGTAGGAAATCCACCAGCTCTAATAGACAAGATAGATGATCCGAGGGAAGGAGAAAAGAAATATATCAGGAAAGAACCTGTTAATCTAGAGACATCCTTACATGTTGTTAGTATCTCTGACACCCATAGTGAACAGTGAGCATTGGCGCCCAACTCTCCCCGGAGATAGTAGCAGAGCTCACACAATTCTTACGAGAAAACACAGCTGTCTTTGTGTGGTCCTACTAGGATATGCCTGGCATCTCCCCCAACATCATTACACACAAGTTGAGCATCAAGCCATCATTCTATCCAGTCAAGCAAAAAAGATGAGCCTTTGGCGAGGAAAAATACCGTGCAATTAGAGAAGAAGTCGCCAAGTTACAAGGCATGGGCTTCATCTGCCAAGTCAACTACCACAATGGGTCTCTAACGTGGTAATGGTGAGAAAGCCTAACGGGAAATGGCAGATGTATGTAGTTCAAGGGCTTGAACAAAGCATGCCCCAAAGACAGTTTCTCGCTACAGCGTGTCCTGCAGCAGCTTGATTTCATTGCCCTTAGCGGCACCTTGTGCTCCATAATTTCAATACGCTTAGCCTCCGCGGCCAATTACTCCTTCAAGAAGGCACCTCCCGGTTCAGCTTAGTGTCGTGCTCCAAGTCCCGGGCAATGGTGGCATCCAGTTTGCCCTTAACATCCATCAGGTCCACCTCCGCCTTCACCAGCCGATGGTTTATCTCACTATGCTACTTCTTCTCCTCCGCCAAATCGCAACTAAAGGCCTTAACCTCACCTTGAAGTCCAACCTTAGTGGGGGATGGCCTTAAAGCTACCAAAAACAGTTCATTCAACCCCTCAGCCAAAGGCCCCAAAGGCAGAGCAGCAGGGAGATTGCTGTAGAGTCGTAGGGAGCTGTTGCCATTGCTTTCTCTTTTTTAGAGTGGCCCCTACGCCGTGTGGCGACCACCATTTCCTTACCCTTCTCTTGGCGGTCGACAGGGCAAGCTTCGCCAATTTCCCTTTTGTCGGTGGTAGGGGCTGTCAAGTGGATTACTGTTGCCCCTGCCAGCGCTAAGTGAGACTTGTGTGGCATAGGCATCAGAGTCTCTTCCTCAGTTTGCCTCAACTCGCGGGTCTCCGAATCCACCGTGGTCTTAAGGGCTTTTACATCCTCATTTAGCATACCGCAAAGGTAGTTTTGAAGCTAAGCCTTGTCCATTGCTTTTTGGAAGGGGCCACGACTCTTGCGGTTGCCGGGCACAAGATTTACAAAAAGAAAACAACCCCCACAACCATGAACAAAAACGCAACGATATCTGCCAAAAAACACAAAGTACCGCCACAAAACGAAGAACATACCAGGAAAACGAGTTAACTTCAACTCCACCAAGAGGTCCCAAACCGTCAATAGATGTATGTCGGGCAGGTTTTGATTACACCAATCGCCAAGCACTCACACTATGTCATAGTGTTCTTCATTGGTCAGCTCAAAGCGTAACCCCACTACAAAATAAAAATCTGTCACGCCCCGAATTTTAAAATAAACATTCAAAATCCGAAACATGAAATTTACCACAACTCAAAATAATCATCCTGAAATTTCTTTTCTTAACAACTTCACCACCGGAAATAAAATCAAAACCGAATTTAGTCTCGGTTAATTATTACAACTCAAATCCAAAATGAACTGTAAAGCTCTAAATGAGCGTACACACCTCACTACTAAATGAAATAACAAAAATTGCTGTAACACCTAAGCAGCTCGGTCACCTCCCTGGTTATCCTGACCTGTAGGAATATCCGCTACACTATTTGAATAGTTTACCGGGATTGCAACAACACAAAACCCGGTAAGCTTATGAAAGTTCGTATGAGTAAAAGGAAAGACTGTCTTTTAATTTAATCATAATCAATTCTACTCAAGTCAACACTCAACTGTTTCCACAACCACGAAGTACTAACAATCTCAATCAAATACCAAATCAATCAATCAAGACAACCCCAACTCACATCTTTCTTCACAGAACCTCAACATCGTATTTATAAAAATACGGTACATGACAGACTAGAGCTCTAACTGAATCGTAGCCCGTCACCTGGCTTAGGTTATGGCATCCGACATATTTATCATTATCGTATTTCATCAATATGTATATTTATATACATATTTAGAACGTCCGATAATTTTACATACTCAACCAATCGTATCCCATCATCCACCCAGGATTAGAGCATCCGATTATCCCACACCGGTCACTACGTCGACCCTAAACCCATAAATGAGCACAACATATAATATCACATACTGAAATCAACCCAACCAAGATACACCATATTATTATGAAATTACACAATTGAAATATAATCAATTCATCAATTCAACTCAATCATATCATCACTCAACAATCCACTCATCAATATATATTTTTCACATAAATATATATATACGTAATCATCCACTCAGGAATGACCACTAATACCATCTATAGTTCACACAAGAAAATCATGAAATTCATTTGTATAATTAAAAATTCATTTTACTTACCTATGGACCGTGGTGATTCAAGTCCATGAAATTTTAAACAAATATTTAATCCGCAAATATTTTTCACACAATTACTAAAAATAATTAAATTTAAAACGCTTGGTTCGTAATATGAACCACGTGAGTTTTACTCACCCCGAAATTCCCGCTACGTCTTCAATACAAATACAATTAACGCCGAAATAGCCCACTCAAATACAATCCATCAATCACCTAATCAAATGTGATTCGAATTTAGCCAATAATTTCAAAACATAGTTGAACTACCATTTAACGGCCGGATTCTAATTTACAATAATATCCGACGAGCGGATTCTCATGAATCGCTTCCCTAATTACCGTTTTGCAAATATACGAAGATCCAACGGTCGAATCTTCTCCCATGACCACACAAAGCCTTTGGGACAGTCATATGATCATCATATCAAAATTATAAGTTCATCTGACGGTCCTAATTTCACAGATCATAAATCTAACGATCGAAATGGATCGAAATCTCAAAATTCATAACTAATTCATACGATATCCGAAAAATACGTGTAATACGCCGAAATGATCGTATTGAAACATAGAATCATAAAATGGACAGAAACAAAATTTTAGACCTCCGGAGGTGGCCAGAAAGGGCCGCCGGAGTTAGGGACAGAGCCGCCGCCGACCACCATCAATGGTGTCGGGGCTGAGCTTGTCCCATTCGTTTCATCATTTTGAGCAACTTTCATAACTATCACAAGACCAAAAAATGACGGGAAGGGATCGAAAAGTACAAATTACAGTCGGCGGCCGGAAATTTTCCAGAAACCGGCGAGCTTGAAAACCGACGTGAAAACTGCAACCTCACGCCTCGATCCCTTCTAGAAACTTGTTCAGAACTTCCTTGCGAACTCAACAAGCTAAGAATCACAAGAAACGATCGTGTATAGCTCGAGATATTTGGATCGAAAGTTGGTGTTTCGATCTGCACGGGGTCGAGCTCCGACGAACGTGAAAACGTTCGACCCAGTTCCGGTCCTTCTTGGTGCTTGTAGAGGAAGTTGAGGCGAGCTCAATGAGCCAAGAATCAAGTGAAATGGTGATCTGTAGCTCGAGATATCGAGATCGAACTGAAAACGAAACCTTTCGGTTCGGGCCGTGCCGCCGCAGCTGCCGGCCGTGTCGCGACGCAAGGCTGCCTCTGGCAGTTGCGCAAGGTCGAGGCGAAGCTCCTGGAAGTGGTTGCAGCTTGAGAGGTGGCCGAAGGAGAGGATGGGAGCGTGCCCTGTTTTTGCTTGCGTTCGGCCGAGAGGAAGGAGACGACGCGAGAGAGAGAGAGAAAGCTACAGTGCTTTCCAAAAACAGAAATGGAGGCCGGACCAAAAAGGAAATTTCCCAAAAAAATTCTAGGGTTTTTTCTATATATAACCGTTTTGGAAAATATTCTAAATTCAATAACTAATTCAGAAAAAATCCGATCTTTGTGTTCCGCATGTGTACGGACTCGTATCGACGAGCTCTACAACTTTCATGAAGGAAGTTTCTCCAAATTTTGCACGTAGAAAAAGTCGATTTCTCAAACCGAGCATTTCGAGCTTTTCGTTAAAAATAATTGTTTCGAAACTTCGACGATTCAAAAAGTGAGCTATTATCGAACAATATTCGTGAAATCGTATAATAATTGTTCAACACAATTACTCGAATTTAAAATGAAAATTGCGGGTATTTCAATCTACCCCCCTTAAAGGAATTTCGTCCCGAAATTCAAGTATCCAATTCCCCGAAAAGCTGTGGATACCTCGCTCTCATGTCAGATTCTAACTCCCATGATGCATCACCCTCGTCATGATGACTCCACAACACCTTCACGAGATCAACCTCTTTCCTACGAAGTTTCTTTGTAGACCTATCCAAGATACGAACAGGTTCAACTACAAATGTCACATCTGTGTTCACTTCGATCGCACCGTGATCAATCACGTGCGACTCGTCTCAAACATACTTCCTGAGCATAGACACATGGAATACATTGTGCACACCGGACATGCTAACAGGTAAAGCAAGACGATATGCCAAGTTACCAACCCTTTCCAGAATCTCAAAGGGTCCAACATACCTATGTGCGAGTTTCCCCTTCTTGCCAAATCTCACCACACCTTTCATAGGTGAGATCTTCAAGAACACATGATCGCCCGTCTCAAACTCTAAAGGTCTCCTCTTCAAGTCAGCATAACTCTTCTGTCTACTCTGAGCGGTTCGGATTCTGTCCCGAATAGTAGTGACCTTCTCTGTAGTCTCCTTTACAATCTCAGGCCCGATGAGCCCTTTATCCCCTGCTTCCGCCCAACAGATAGGAGTCCTACATGGCCTACCATAAAGAGCCTCATATGGAGCCATACCGATACTAGAGTGATAGATGTTGTTGTAGGCAAACTCTACCAATGACAGATGATCCGCCCAACTACCCTTAAAATCCAGAACACAAGCTCTGAGCATGTCCTCCATCACCTGATTCACTCTCTCAGTTTGTCCATCTGTTTGTGGGTGAAATGCAGTGCTCATAGCAAGTGACGTACCAAATGCCTTATGGAACCTACACCAGAATTCTGAAGTGAAACGAGCATCACGATCAGAGATAATCGTCACAGGCACTCCATGAAGCCTCACTATCTCGTTCACGTACAACCTACACAACGCATCCCTTGAGTACGTTTTTGCCACCGGAAGGAAGTGTGCTGATTTAGTCAACCGGTCAACAATCACCCAAATCGAGTCATAAGTTTGCCTGGACCTAGGCAATCCAGTCACAAAGTCCATAGAGATATCTTCCCATTTCCAAACAGGAATCGATAAGGGGTTCAGCATTCCTGCTGGTCTCTTATGCTCTGCCTTCACCTGTTGACAGGTAAGACACTTCGACACATGTTCTGCCACATCCCTTTTCATACCATACCACCAAAACTGCCTTCGTAGATCCATATACATTTTAGTACCTCCTGGATGTGTTGTATATCGAGACCTATGTGCTTCCCGCATGATCTCCTCTCTGAGGTTATCAACACTCGGTACATACAACCTCTCTTGAAATCCTAACTCTCCATCAGCCCCAATTATCCACTCGGAAGGACCCTCCACATCTGGTATCACAGGTGATGTACCTGGTATCACATCAATGGAGAAGTCCATTACCCTTTTCGGAGGTAACCCAGGGATCTCCTGAAACACGTCTACATACTCTGAAACTACAAGAATCCCTGTAATCTTTGAAGTACTACTCCCTGATTCAATATGGGCCAAAATCCCTGTCCTCATGGCGATGTCAGACTTCAAACAATGGTAATGAAACACAGGTTGTCCCGGAACATGGAAGGACACAATCATCCTAAAGCAATCAATAACAGCATGGTTCGGGCTCAACCAATCCATACCCAAAATCACATCATACGTGTGATCCGGAATCAAAATCAAAGATGCAGAGAACTCTCTGCCACCAATCCCAATAGGGCAATCATCACAAAACATGCTAAGCTCAAGAGACACACCGAGGGGTGATGTAACACTTAATGATCTAGTCAGAGGCATAGTAATCAAACCCAATACATCCACAACCGAACTAGATATGAAAGAGTGTGAGGCTCCCGTATCAAACAGTACTCTAGCAAGATAGTGATAAACAGATAAGGTACCTTCCAGTCCCGTGCCTGCCTGACCGACGGCAAAGACTCTAGCAGGTGCAGGTGGTAGCTGTCTCTACTGGTTACCCTGCACTCTACCCTGATTTCGGGGACACTCCCTAGCTTGATGCCCTACCTGTCCACAGCTGTAGCATATCCTACCCCGTGGTTTCGTGCACGCACGAGAGATATGGCCCGGCTCGCCATAGTTAAAGCACTTCACCGGAGCTGCTGGTGCTATCTGCCTAATAGGCATAGCCTGAACAAGAGGAGCTACTGCTGCCCTAGCTGGAGTCTGATGCTGGAACTGAGTTCTCTGTCTCTTCCAGAACCCACCCCTGAAGTCTCTAGCCCTACTACTTCCTGCTATGGCCTTTCCCTTGCCCTGGAAGTCTCTCTCAGCAGACTCCTTCTCTCTACGAATCAGGTTTTGCTGCTCAATGATCTGTGCCTTAGCCAAGATCTTTCTCTTGGTCTTCAGCTCTAAGATGGCCACATCACGCTCAATCGAAGGACTCAACCCACTCTGAAACTTCTTGGCCAAGTTCTCATCCTCCATCTGCCTCACATACTTGTACAGTCTGGAGAACTCTACATCATACTCAATTACGGTCATCTTCCCCTGTACAAGTGCAAGGAACTCTCGTTCCAACCTCTCCTTCACTGCTGGTGGAAAGTACTTCTCCCTGAACAGCCTCTCAAAGCCATCCCATGTCAAGGTAGACACCTCAATGCTCCTCTGTGTGATGTTCCACCACACCCTAGCCTCATCCTTCAGCATGAAAGCGGCTAGCTTCCTCTTGTTGGTCTCAGTGCAATCAAGCAGATCGAAATAGGTCTGCAAATCCTCTATCCATCGATCCGCCACCATATAATCAGTGCTTCCTCCAAACTTGGTTGCCCCCAAGCGAGTAATTTCCCTTGCTAGCATCAGTAAGCGAGCAGGATTATCAACCATGGCCACGGGAGGAATAGGCTGATCCTCATAAGGTGCCTCTACCTCCGTCTCGAATGCTTCTTCGGCCGGAGGGGCCCTATCCCTTCCCCGACCTCTACCCCTGCCACGAGGTCTACCTCTACCTCGACCTCTGGCTTCGTTTCCCTCAATCTCCATTACCTAATAAGCATGATATACTTGATTAATACACGCATAACACTTAAACAAAGCATAAGTCAAATGCAAGTCCATATTAACCAAGTACTAAGCATACATGACGATGCCTAAATTTCTTAAGACGTGCTAACGTTCCTAGCCAACCTAACGCTCTCACATACCCAATGATATTGTCAATACCGAAGAGCACACGATGGGGATCCGCTGCAGACGGGCCATCACTCGGTAAGTATTGACATATCACCAAATATGTACCTTACGCTCTGATACCAAACTGTCACGCCCCGAATTTTAAAATAAACATTCAAAATCCGAAACATGAAATTAACCACAACTCAAAATAATCATCCTGAAATTTCTTTTCTTAACAACTTCACCACCGGAAATAAAATCAAAACCGAATTTAGTCTCGGTTAATTATTACAACTCAAATCCAAAATGAACTGTAAAGCTCTAAATGAGCGTACACACCTCACTACTAAATGAAATAACAAAAACTGCTGTAACACCTAAACAGCTCGGTCACCTCCCTTGTTATCCTGACCTGCAGGAATATCCGTTACACCACTTGAATAGTGTACCGGGATTGCAACAACACAAAACCCGGTAAGCTTATGAAAGCTCGTATGAGTAAAAGGAAAGACTGACGTTTAATTTAATCATAATCAATTCTACTCAAGTCAACACTCAACCGTTTCCACAACCACGAAGTACTAATAATCTCAATCAAATACCAAATCAATAAATCAAGACAACCCCAACTCACATCTTTCTTCACAGAACCTCAACATCATATTTATAAAAATACGGTACATGACAGACTAGAGCTCTAACTGAATCGTAGCCTGTCACCTGGCCTAGGTTATGACATCCGACATATTTATCATTATCGTATTTCATCAATATGTATATTTATATACATATTTAGAACGTCCGATAATTTTACATACTCAACCAATCGTATCCCATCATCCACCCAGGATTAGAGCATCCGATTATCCCACACCGGTCACTACGTCGACCCTAAACCCATAAATGAGCACAACATATAATATCACATACTGAAATCAACCCAACCAAGATACACCATATTATTATGAAATTACACAATTGAAATATAATCAATTCATCAATTCAACTCAATCATATCATCACTCAACAATCCACTCATCAATATATATTTTTCACGTAAATATATATATACGTAATCATCCACTCAGGAATGACCACTAATACCATCTATAGTTCACACAAGAAAATCATGAAATTCATTTGTATAATTAAAAATTCATTTTACTTACCTATGGACCGTGGTGATTCAAGTCCATGAAATTTTAAACAAATATTTAATCCGCAAATATTTTTCACACAATTACCAACAATAATTAAATTTAAAACGCTTGGTTCGTAATATGAACCACATGAGTTTTACTCACCTCGAAATTCCCGCTGCGTCTTCAATACAAAAACAATTAACGCCGAAATAGCCCACTCAAATACAATCCGTCAATCACCTAATTAAATGTGATACGAATTTGGCCAATAATTTCAAAACATAGTTGAACTACCATTTAAAGGCCGGATTCTAATTTACAATAAAATCTGACGAGCGGATTCTCACGAATCGCTCCCCTAATTACCGTTTTGCACATAAACGAAGATCCAATGGTCGGATCTTCGCCCATGACCACACAAAGCCTCTGGGACAGTCATATGATCATCATATCAAAATTATAAGTTCATCCGATGGTCCTAATTCCACAGATCATAAATCTAACGATCGAAATCTCAAAATTCATAACTAATCCATACGATATCCGAAAAATACGTATAATACGCCGAAATGATCGTATTGAAACATAGAATCATAAACCAAATTTTAGACCTCCGGAGGTGGCCAAAAAGGGCCGCTGGAGGGCTCCTAGAAGTGGTTGCAGCTCGAGAGGTGGCAGGTGGAGAGGATGGGAGCGTGCCCTGTTTTTGCTTGCGTTCGGCCGGGAGGAAGGAGACGATGCGAGATAGAGAGAGAGAAAGCTACAGTACTTTCCCAAAACAGAAATTGAGGCCGGACCAAAAAGGAAATTTCCCAAAAAAATTCTAGGGTTTTTCTATATATACCCATTTCGAAAAAAATTCTAAATTCAATAACTAATTCAGAAAAAATCCGATCTTTGTGTTCCGTACGTGTACGGACTCGTATCGACAAGCTCTACAACTTTCATGAAGGAAGTTTCTCCAAATTTTGCACGTAGAAAAAGTCGATTTCTCAAACCGAGCATTTCGAGCTTTTCGTTAAAAATAATCGTTTCGAAACTTCGATTATTCAAAAAGTGAGTTATTATCGAACAATATTCATGAAATAGTATAATAATTGTTCAACACAATTACTTGAATTTAAAATGAAAATTGCGGGTATTACAAAATCACATGTCAACAAATAGGCAACAACTACCAGCAAAATAAAAGGCATAAAGTACAACATCAACCTTGCATAGGTTGAAATTCAGAAGTAATTCAGAAAGTTGGCAGCTTTTTATTTATAGTCACGTCATACTTCTAATCCTCAGTAGCGACACAACCAGTTTTCCGCCAGTATGACATGGAATCTAGCGGATTCTTTAGTTAGCAACTTCGGCACCTGGGTGCGACGGGTCAAGTTCACAGTCCCGCTACAACCACCCTATTGACATAGACAAGTTCATAGAAGTGGAGCACCTCCACCACTGTCAGACCCTCACACCTAAACAAATTCCATAGAGAGTTCAAGGCCATCAAGATCTTCCACATATTCGGTGACATTTGCCCAAAAACAACCCTAAACTCGCAAAGAAGAATTTGAAGGTTTGGCAATAACAGAAACCTAACCCCTTGGTGGAAAACTACATCATGAACGACAGTATAGCCCTTAGCCAAAAATGAAGCCCTCTCGCCCTTTGCTAGTGACCTTAGCTTTATAGTGCCAGGAAGCTTATAGACACGCTTCAACTTGGCAATTGCTACCGATGTCATTGAACCTTATGGCTTGTCTATGCCGGTACCATCAGGCAACACCCAGGAGTGCCCGCCAAATACCTCATCCTCCTCATGAGAAGCGCTGGCGACACTGTTACTCTCTACCCTATCCTTTCTCTAACACTTTGCAGCAGCATCTTCTCCCATAGCCAAACTCTCCACGTTTCTAGTGCGATATGGCACTTTTCCACCCATGTTCTTGGGAATAGTCTATAACAGCTCCATCTTTAGCGGCTCTGCACAGTGAGGTTCCTGTAGGGGCAGACGGACACAAGGAGTCAATGTAAATCCTATCCAAAGTGTCAAGCTACATGTCAGACCCGAAATCCTCACTGCTCGAGATCTCTATAACGTTAGCTAGCCCAAACACCCTAAAACCCAAAGTGTCAGTTCTATACAGATCTAAGCTACCCCTGTGTTAGAAGTTTTCTCAAGAACACCAACAACAAAAACCTAGAAACCGAGATACCCAGAAACAGAGCAAAAACCCAAAGTCATGCATCTCACAACAATTCACCAAAAATCCCTATCCATTACCCAACACAAACAAAATTAACTTTTAACCCATTCTAGACCCTTACATATGTGCTCCAGACACCATCGCCAATCAAAAGCAAAGTTCATACAAAATGCAACGCAAAAAAATACTAGAGCAAGCACAAAATGAAAGAAAAGCAAGAAAGTGAATATAGACACCAACCTTGAATGTGCACAGATCACAAACTCGTTGCAGTCAAAGAAACTCGAAGCAACCCCTCTCGATCTCTTCCTTTCATTTGATTGAACCGTTATTTCTCCTTCTCAACATTGCAAACGAGTTAGTCTCCGTTATACATACCTCTACTAGTGGAACTTCTCCTTTCCTCCATCAGTCGCTAAGCGCCAAGGCAATGCCTCATAGTGAAAATGACTGCTACGCGACATTACAATCAAGCATTTCTCCTCCAGGAAAGAGTAAGGGGATAGGTCAACGACGTCCACTGATCAGGTTGTTGACTCTCGACGATTGGGTATCAAAGATTAGGCTCGCTACCTAATACCGACTGCTTTAACGCAGCTCCCCTCATCAAACAATTATCCAGCCAAACGGAGACCTATCTTAGCCAGGGAGTGGGGGACTCCTTTGGGGGCCTAGCAGGGTCCCACACGAAAGGGCATGAAGCGTTTGCTTAGAACAAGTCCATGTTTGACAATGCATTGATGCTAATTATGCTTGACAAGACTAGCAGAAGTAACAAAAACCGCTAGGCAACTTACCAACCAAGAAAGCCCTCCTTGACTGGGGACTTGGGGGACTTGTACTTACATAAGCATTTGCCTAAGCATAATTAGCTATAATGGGCAATTCACATGTTGTCGCCAGTGGAACTACCGCTGTCAATGATGTCACCTCTGGGAACACCGTTAGACAGGCTATCACTTGAGCTCAGGCTCTGGCCAGGATCACTTTTGACACGCTGCCACACGCCGCTTCAAGGTCACCTCGCTGAGACATCAGAAGCTGCAAACTGATGCACATCAGTCCCACATCGAAAGCAAGGAAGAGATCAGTCTCCTCCTCATCTATAAAAGGTTTATTTTTCTCTCTTCATTCATTACGTATTCATTACTTACCTTATGTTACCCTGTCAACATAAATACATTGATTGACTTAGGCATCAGAGCAGAGAAGACCGTCAACCAGGGTCCTTCCTTTGACGCCCTTTGTATTTCATTTGACAGGTGACGCTAGCGCTACACTTCCTTAAGTAGTGGTCCGAGCTAGGACCTGCATTAACAAGATTTGGCTACCAACAGATCTTAGACATTAACAATAGGCACTTCATCAAAGAAAAGCTAGAGGCAGATATCATTGATGTACCTCATGTAAGCACTGGAGATCAACTTGCAGATATTCCACAGCTCACTTGATGAGTTGGGCCTTTGAGATATCTGTCCTCCAACTTGAGGGGGAGTGTCAACATGAGCTGTTATTAGTCTTGGTTCATTGTATCAATTTACCTTTATTTATATTTATTTTCTGTATCAATTAGGAGAGTTGACTTATCATGTATAGTTACTTACTGGAATTGTACATCGATGTACAGTATAAACCTCCTCGAGAGATGAATAAAATTACAACATTATTCCTATATAGTTTAAGAGAATGAACCACTTTCCCTCTTATTTTCCCTTCCTTCAGGTAAGTTTTTCCTTTTTGTTTCCATCCCAAACAATGATTAAGTTTTCTTTGCGGATGCTTCAATTTGGCGAACCAAATGAGGCCTTAGAATAAGCCAAAATTGCATTACTTTGGTTTCACGTTGAGCTACCAAGGTAAAATCCAGGTGTATTCAAAAATTAGAAAGGGAATATTTAATTGGTGAGAGTGAGCTGAGGAATCATTATTTACGATGACAATGATTCAAAGTAAAATCTCTGGACATAACTTTGAGTAGTTGTGGAGATGATATGTCAAGTGTTTTACGAGATGTAAGAGAAGAATGTGTAAAAAAAAAAACCGAAACAAAATATGTTGTTAAGCCCCGAATTTTAGAATAAAAATTCAAAATCCGAAACATAAATTACCACAACTCAAAATAATCATCCTAAATTTCATTTTCCTTAACAATCTCACCACACAATTTAATTTCAAATCCCGAATTTAGTCTCGGTTAATTATTACAATTCACTCACAAATTAAATTGTAAAGCTCTAAATGAGCATAACAAACCTCACAACTTAAATGAAAACAAATAAATGCTGCAACTCCTAAACAACACGGTTACCTCTCTAGTTATCCTGACCTGCAGGAATATCCGCTACACCATTTGAATAGTGTACCCGGACTGTAACAATACAAAACCCGGTAAGCTTTTGAAGCTCGTATGAGTAAAAAAGAAAGAACTGTTATTTAATTAATTCATAATCATTTTCACCAAAGTCAACGCACAACACTTTCCACATCCACAAGGAACCAACAATCTCATAATCAATCACCAAATCAACACAAAATCCTAACTCACATCTTTCTTTTCAAAACCTCGAAATTGTATTTATAAAAATACAGTGTTGATAGATTAGAGCTTTAACTGAATCGTAGCCTGTCACCTCGCCCAGGTTATGGCATCCAACATATTTATCTTTATCGTATTTCATCAATATATATACATATATACATATTTAGAACGTCCGTAGTTGATCAAGTCCATGTGATTTTAAAAACAAATATTTAATCCATAAATAATTTTCACACAATTACGATAAAATAAATTAATTAAAAGTACTCGGTTCGTATTATGAACCACGTGAGTTTTACTCACATCGAAACTCCCGCTGCGTCTTCAATTAAAATATAAATCACAATAATCCAAATGCTCGTCAACTCAAGCCGTCGAGTACCTAATCAAGTACGGTCTTTACTTGGCAAACGAAGCATGAAATAAACTTAAATGATGATCCAACGGTCAGATTCTAAAATAAAGACGATCCAACGGTCATTTCGAATTTAAACGATGATCCAGCGGTTAGATCCTCACGGATCGCCCTTGGAAAAATCCTATCAAAATTATACGAAAATCCGACGAACGTATCTTCACGAATTGCCTCCCGAATCACTGTTTTACAATTATACAAAGATCCAAGGGTCGGATCTTCGCCCGTGACCTCACCAAGTCATCGGGACAGTCATATGATCATCACATTAAAATTTGAAGTAAAACCGATGGTCTGATAGCTGTAAATAGTAAACTGAAGTTAAAATGTAAAACCGTAAATAGGAGCGTAAAAACTTAAATTGACTATTTATCAACTTTTTCTAACATAACTATGTTATATATCAAAACGCTCGTATGGATGCATAGATCATCGTCCAGATAATATAAACTCAAAATATGGTCCGACGTGCAGCCACACGAGGCGGTCAACGCCGGTCAACCACCTCAGATGCAAAAGTTGTCAACTACAAACTTCTTCAAAATGAAATTATGAACAACTTTAATACCTGACTTTTTTCGGGATATGGTCTAGATCGTCCTAGATCGAGTTTTTAAGTTGGATTAATTTCGTGTGTTTGATCAGATTCCAGATCAAATCAGGGACATCGAAAACTTCAACTCTTGATCTTTTGCTCCACACTCAAAATCGTGATGGAAGGCTTATATGGGGATGATCAGGAGGAGGAGCTGATCGCGAAAATGGGAAGGATCGACCCGTACAAAGCCGGCACCGACGAGATCAGGCCAGGTCGTGCTTTCAGGGCTGGGCTGCTCCGATCTCCTACTTAAGGCGAGCGAGGGCGGCAACCAAGTCGACAGGGAAGCAGGCGACCTCGATCTGAGTTACCTCACGGTGGTTTTGTCGCCGTCTGACATTGGGATCAATGGGAAAATCCGGGTCGGCCACCCGGTTTCGGGTCGGGTCGACTGGATTTCTTCTATTCTTCGGGCTTCAGCCGAGAGAGAAGAGAGAGAGAATTTTTTTGGGTTTTCTGAAATTTCCAAAAAAATTCCTATATTTATAGAAAAATTCAATTTTCAAATATTCATAATTTATTATACGAACTCCGAATAATGCGTTCCACATATGCACGAGATTGTATCGACGAGCTCTACAACTTTCATGAAGGAAGTTTTTTCGTAAAAAAAGTCAATTTTCACGACCCCCTAAATAAAATTCGTTTCGAAAATAAAATTTGTTTGTAACTCCTTTTCTCACACAACGACATACGAAGCAAGCCCAAAATTCATAATTCATATTATTGAACAAATATTGAATTACATTTAATTTATTTAAATTAAATTTCGGGTCTTCACAGTCTACCCTCCTTAAAGGAATTTCGTCCCGAAATTCAAGCATGCTTGTCAACAAAATGCTGAGGATACCTCTTCCTCATGTCAGACTCCAATTCCCATGACGTATCACCCTCGTCATGATGACTCGACAATGCTTTCACAAGGTCGACATCCTTCCTACGAAGCCTCTTCGTAGACCTATCCAAGATACGAACAGGTTCCACCACAAAGGTCACATCTGTGTTCACACTGATAGTACCATGATCAATCACGTGAGACTCATCTCGTACATACTTTCTGAGCATAGACACATGAAAGACATTGTGGACACTAGACATGCTAACATGTAAAGAAGACGATATGCCAAGTTCTCAACCCTTTCCAGAATCTCAAAGGGTCTTACATACCTCGACGCGAGTTTTCCCTTCTTGCTAAATCTCACCATACCGTTCATATGTGAGACTTTCAGGAACACATGATCGCCTGCCTCAAACTCTACAGGCCTCCTCTTCAAGTCAGCATAACTCTTCTATCTACTCTGAGCGATCAGAATCCTGTCTCGAATAGTAGTGATCTTCTCAGTAGTCTCCTGAATAAGTGCAGGACCCAAAAGTCCTTTTTCTTCACCTTTTGCCCAACAGATAAGAGTCCTACATGACCTACCATAAAGAGCCTCATATGGTGCCATACCGATACTTGAGTGATAGCTGTTGTTGTAAGTGAACTCTACCAATGGTAGATGATCCACCCAACTTCCCTTGAAGTCCAGAACACAAGCTCTAAGCATATCCTCCATCATCTGATTCACTCTCTCAGTCTGCCCATCTGTCTGTGGGTGGAATGCAGTGCTCATTGCAAGAGATGTACCAAATGCCTTATAGAACCTACGTCAGAATTTTGAAGTGAAACGAGCATCACGGTCAGAGACAATCGTCACAGGCACACCATGAAGCCTCACTATTTCATTCACATACAACTTACACAACGCATCCCCAGAGTATGTTTTTGCCACGGGAAGAAAATGTGCTGACTTAGTCAACCAGTCAACAATTACGCAAATCGAGTCATATCTTTGCTTGGACCAAGGCAATCCAGTTACAAAATCCATGGAGATATTTTCCTATTTCCAAACAGGATTCGACAAGGGATTCAACATTCCTGCGTGTCTCTGATGCTCTGCCTTCACTTGCTGACATGTAAGACACTTCGACACATGTTCTGCCACATCCCTCTTCATTCCATACCACTAAAACTGTCTTCGTAGATCCATATACATTTTGGTACCCCCTGGATGTATCGTGTATCTAGATCTATGTGCTTCCCGCATGACCTCCTCTTTGAGGTTATCAACACTTGGGACATACAATCTTCCTCGAAATCTCAGCCCTCCATCAATCCCAACGGCCCACTTAGAAGGGCCCTCTACATTCGGATCAGCAGTCATCTCAGCAATCCTCGCCTGAGCGAACTCATCAAGTGTCTGACTCTGAATGATCCTGGAAGTCAAGGTGGACTGTAAGGTGATTCTACCGAGAAAGATTTCATGTCCAACTCCTGTAGGCATAAGATCAAATTCGGATGCAGCGTCCAACAAGAGCCACTCCTGTACCATGAGCGATGCCATGAGTACTCGGGGCTTCCTACTCATAGTCTTTGATGAGCTCCATCCATCTCCTCCGCCTCATGTTCAACTCCTTTTGGGAGAACATGTATTTCAAACTCTTATGATTAGAAAAGAGCTCGAATTTCTCACCAATAAAATAGTGCCTCCAAATCTTCAAAGCAAATACCACTGCGGCTAACTCTAAATCATGAGTGGGGTAGTTCCGCTCATGAACCTTCAGTTGTCTAGAACTATAGGCAACCACACCACCATTCTGCATTAACACACACCCCAAACCTGATGAGATGCATCGCTGTAAATGACTAACCCACCACCACTAGGAGGAATACTCAACACCGGAGCTGTAGTCAATCTAGTCTTCAGCTCATTGAAAGCCTTCTCACACTCATCTGACCACACAAACTAAGGGTCCTTCCTTGTCAATTTGGTCAAAGCCGAAGCAATACCAGAAAACCCTTCAATGAAACGCATGTAATACCATGCCAATCCAAGAAAGCTACGGATTTCTATAACCTTAGTAGGAGACTCCAAATCATCACTGCTTCAACTTTCGAAGGATCCACAGAAACTCCATCCTTTGAGACCACATGACCAAGGAACTTAACTTCACTCTGCCAGAAATCGCACTTTCAAACTTGGCAAATAATTTCTTCTCTCTCAACGTCAGTAGCACAATCCACAAATGCTTCTCATACTCATCTGACGACCTTGAATAAATCAAGATGTCGTCAATGAACACCACAACAAACTGATCCAAGTAAGGACTGAACGTGCGGTTCATCAAGTCCATGAATGCTGCCGGTGCATTCGTGAGACCAAAAGGCATGACAAGGAACTCAAAATGTCCATACCTGGTCCTGAACGCCATCTTTGGAATATCTTCATCCTTCACCCTTAACTGGTGATATCCAGATCTCAAATCAATCTTTGAGAACACAGTAGCCTCCCTTATCTGATCAAACAAGTCATCAATCCTAGGTAACTGGTACCTGTTCTTGATGGTCACCTTGTTCAGCTGTCGATAATCCACACATAACCGAAGTGATTTATCATTTTTCTTCACGAACAACACTGGTGCGCCCCAAGGAGATACACTAGCCTAAATGAAACCTTGCGCAAGTAATCCCTCAATCTGAACCTTCAACTCTTGAAGTTCAGCTGGTGCCATTCGATAAGGTGCCTTTAATACAGGTGAAGTACCTGGTATAACATCAATGGAGAAGTCCATTACCCTTTTCAGAGGTAACCCAGGGATCTCCTGAAACACGTCAGCATACTCTGAAACTATAGGAATCCCTGTAATCCTTGAAGTACTACTCACTGATTCAATATGTGCCAAAATCCTTGCCCTCATGGCGATGTTAGACTTCAGATAAAGGTAATGAAACACTGGTTGTCCAGGAACATGGAAGGACACAATCATTTCCTAAAGCAATCAATCACAGCATGGTTCTGGCTTAACCAATCCATACCCAAAATCACATCATATGTGTGATCTGGAATCACAATCAAAGATGCAGAGAACTCTCTACCACCAATCCCAATAGGGCAATCATCACAAAACTTGCTAAGCTCAAGAGACACACCAAGAGGTGATGTAACACATAATGACCTAGTAAGAGGTATGGCAATCAAACCCAACACACAACCGAACTAGATATGAAGGAGTGTGAGGCTC
The DNA here is from genome assembly GCA_025331145.1 of Rosa persica. Taxonomy (NCBI): domain Eukaryota; kingdom Viridiplantae; phylum Streptophyta; class Magnoliopsida; order Rosales; family Rosaceae; genus Rosa; species Rosa persica. Next base: position 36,544,266 of record WFKR01000003.1, on the reverse strand, counting down.
CTGTATCAAACAATACTCTAGCAAGATAGTGATAAACAAATAAAGTAATAAACAAATAAAGTACCTTCCACCCCCGTACCTGCCTGACCAATGGCAAAGACTCTAGCAGGTGCAGGTGGTAGCTGCCTCTGCTGGTTTCCCTGCACTTTACCCTGATTTCGGGGACACTCCCTGGCCTGGTGCCCTGTCTGTCTACAGTTGTAGCATACCCTACCCTGTAGTTTCGTGCACGCACGAGAGAAGTGGCCCAGCTCGCCACAGTTAAAGCACTTCATTGGAGCTACTAGAGCTATCTGCCGAATAGGCATAACTTGAATAGGAGGAGCTACTACTGCCCTAGCTGGGGCATGATGCTGGAACTGAGTCTTTTGTTTCTTCCAGAAACCGCCCCTGAAGTCTCTGGACCTATTGCCTTTCCCTTGCCCTGGAAGTCTCTCTCAGCTGACTCTTTCTCTCTACGAATTAGGTTCTGCTGCTCAATGATCTGTGCCTTAACCAAGATCTCTCTCTTCGTCTTCAGCTCTAAGATGGCCACATCACGCTTAATCGAAGGACTCAACCCTCGCTGAAACTTCTTAGCCAAGTCTTCATGATCCATCTGCTTCACATACTTATATAGCCTGGAGAACTCCACATCGTACTCGATCACGGTCATCTTCCCCTGTACAAGTGCGAGGAATTCCCGTTCCAACCTTTCTTTCACAGCTGCTGAAAAGTACTTCTCTCTGAACAACCTCTCGAAGCCATCCCATGTCACGGTAGATACCTCAATACTCCTCTATGTGACGTACCACATCTAGCCTCATCCTTCAGCATGAAAGCGGCTAGCTTCCTCTTATCAATCTCACTGTAGTCAAACAAATCAAAGTAGGTCTGCAAATCCTCAATCCATCGATCCACAACCATATGATCAGTGCCACCTCAAAACATGGTTGCTCCCAAGCGGATAATTTCCTTCCCTAGCACTAACAAGGGAGCGGGATCATCAACCATGCCCACGGGCGGAATATGTTGATCATCATAAGGTGCCTCTACCTCCACCTCATATGCATCATCAACCAGAGGGGCAACCCCTACCTCGGCCTCTACCCCTACCACGAGGTCTGCCTTTACCTCGACCTCTAGCTTCGTTCCCCTCAATCTCTATTACCTAATAAGCAGGGCATACTTGGTTAATACACACATAACACTTAAACATGGCATAAGTCAAATGCAAGTCTATATTAACCAAGTAACTAAGCATACAAGACAACGTCTAAAGTTCTTATGTCATGCTAACGTTCTTAGCCAGCTTAACGCTCCCACATACCCAATGACATTGTCAATACCGAAGAGCACACGATGGGGATCCTCTGCAGACGGGCCATCACTCGGAAAATATTGACATATCACCAAATATGTACCTTACGCTCTGATACCAAACCGTCACGCCCGAATTTTAGAATAAAAATTCAAAATCCGAAATATGAATTACCACAACTCAAAATAATCATCCTGAAAATTTCTTTTTCCTTAACAACCTCACCACACAATTTAATTTCAAACCCCGAATTTAGTCTCGGTTAATTATTACAACTCACTCACAAATTAAATTGTAAAGCTCTAAATGAGCATAACAAACCTCACAACTTAAATGAAAACAAATAAATGCTGCAACTCCTAAACAGCTCGGTCACCTCCTGGTTATCCTGACCTGTAGGAATATCCGCTACACTATTTGAATAGTGTACTGGGATTGCAACAATACAAAACCCGGTAAGCTTTTGAAGCTCGTATGAGTAAAAAAGAAAGAACGGTTATTTAATTAATTCATAATCATTTTCAACCAAGTCAACGCATAACACTTTCCACATCCACAAGGAACCAACAATCTCATAATCAATCACCAAATCAACACAAAACCCTAACTCACATCTTTCTTCTCAAAACCCCGAAATCGTATTTATAAAAATAAGGTGTTGACAGACTAGAGCTTTAACTGAATCGTAGCCCGTCACCTGGCCCAGGTTATGGCACCCGACATATTTATCTTTATCGTATTTCATCAATATATATGTATACACATATTTAGAACGTCCGATACTCGTACTTAATCTTGCCTCATTACCGGACAAGGGTTGTGGCATCCAACTCACTCAACCAATCATATCCCATCATCTACTTAGGATTAGAGCGTCCGATTCCCCCACACCGGTCACTACGTTGACCATAAATCTACAAATGAGCGCAACAATATATTTTCACACAATGAAATCAACTCATCCAAGATACACAATATTATTATGAAATTTAAGCATTTGAAATATAATCCAAATCATCATTCCAACTCAATCATATCATCACACATCAACACACCACCCATATATATATTCCACGTAAATATATATATATATATATATACGTAATCATCCACTCAGGGATGACCACTAATACCATCTATAGTTCACACAAGAAAATCGTGAAATTCATTTGTATAATTAAAATTCATTTTACTTACCTATGGACCGTAGTTGATCAAGTCCATGTGATTTTAAAAACAAATATTTAATCCATAAATAATTTTCAGACAATTACAACAAAATAAATTAATTAAAAGTACTCGGTTCGTACTATGAACCACGTGAGTTTTACACACCTCGAAAATCCCGCTACGTCTTTAATTAAAATACAAATCACAATAATCCAAATGCTCGTCAACTCAAGCCGTCAAGTAGCTAATCAAGTACGGTCTTTACTTAGCAAAAGAAGCGTGAAATAAACTTATATAATGATCCAACGGTCGGATTCTAAAATAAAGACGATCCAACGGTCAAATCGAATTTAAACGATGATCCAACTTTTAGATCCTCACGGATCGCCATTGGAAACATCCTATCAAAATTATACGAAAATCCGACAGATGGATCTTCACTAATCGCCTTCTGAATCACTGTTTTACAATTATACAAAGATCCAAGGCTCGGATCTTCGCCCGTGACCTCACAAAGTCATCGGGACAGTCATATGATTATCATATTAAAATTTGAAGTAAAACCGATGGTCTGATCTCTGTAAATCGTAAACCGAAGTTAAAATGTAAAACCGTAAATAGGAGCGTAAAAACTTAAATGGACTATTTATCAACTTTTTGTAACATGACCATGTTATATATCAAAACGCTTGTATGGATGCATAGATCATCGTCCAGATAATATAAACTCAAAATATGGTCCGACGCGCCGCCGCATGCGGCTGTCAGACGGCGGTCAACGCTAGCCAACCACCTCAGATGCAAAAGTTGTCAACTACAAACTTCTTCAAAATGAAATTATGAACAACTTTAATACCTGGCTTTTTTCCGAGATAGGGTGTAGATCGTCCTAGATCGAGTTTTGAAGTTGGATTAATTTCATGCGTCTGATCAGATGGGAAGCAGGCGACCTCTATCTAAGCTGCCTCGTGGTGGTTTCGTCGCCGTCTGACGTCGGGATCGATGGGAAAATCTGGGTCCACCATCCAGTTTTGGGTCGGGTCGACTGGGTTTCTTCTATTCTTCGGGCTTCAGCTGAGAGAGAAGAGAGAGAGAATTTTTTGGGTTTTCTGAAATTTCCAAAAAAAATCCTATATTTATAGAAACATTGAATTGTCAAATATTTATAATTTATTCATACGAACTCCGAATAATAACGAGATCGTATCGACGAGCTCTACAACTTTCATGAAGGAAGTTTTTTCCAAATTTCGAACTTAAAAAAAATCAATTTTCACGACCCCCTAAATAACGTTCGTTTCGAAAATAAAATTCGTTCGTAACTCCTTTCCTCACATAACGACATACGAAGCAAGCCCAAAATTCATAATTCATATTATTGAATAAATATTGAATTACATTTAATTTATTTAAATTAAATTTCGGGTCTTCACATATGTACTATGAAATAGGTTTGTGTGAGAACTAGTTTTAAGATTTTGCATATTATTTGATATCAGTCAAGCAATATGGTGAATTAAGTTATTGAGTGATAGGAGCAGAAAATGTGACATTTGTCTATATCCCTATATTTTGCTAAGTTATTTCCTTTAACTTAATGATATTAACTTAGTTTTTGTTTTATAGGTACATTGTAGTCGTGGAGATATTTTGCAAAATGAAGTCTCAAAGACCAAGAATGACACAAGGAGGCATAAGTGACGTAGAAATGGAGAGAAATGAGGAAATGGAAGTTCTCCCAATCCTATTAGGAAAAGGAATCCCGGTTGGAGTAAGATTTAGAAGCTGACTTAGATTCAAACTCCTAATGTCGTGGAATTAGAAGTCTTATTTGAATACGGAAACCCAATCCGAGTTGGATTAGGAAACCTAGTGTCACAAGGATTCCCTGTTGAACAAGGCACGCCCGCGCACACGTCACCATAGCCAGAAGGACATGTGTAAACCAAGAAGACCTCGACCGAGTGACAAGTGGCCGAGATGATTTTTGAGCGAACATCTTTTGGCAAGCCCAGTGGGACCACACTCGGTGAATGTTACCAAATCCCTACACCAAGTCTCGAGGGAATCATTGTTACAGGTGTAGGCAACAAGGCCACACCTCTTCTTTTTGTCCAAACAGATCAGCTACCTTTAGAGATCTCATTGTGCCCATGACAAGTCTCCTAATGACATCGGTTCAATTATCAGATTCGACATCAAGTGGGATCTCTACCAGTGGAGTCATGGCACATCCTGCATCATTAGTCGCTACGACCGGCACGGTAGTGTCAGCCTCCACTATAGCGAGTCATCCATCTTTTAGTCAGCAGCCGCACTCACATATCGTCCAAACCTCAAGGACAACAAATCAAGTTGATTTTATAACTGCGGCTGGTACTCGACCGTATGATCCTGTAACTTATCCATGGGGCCTGCCACCTAGGTATGCCCCTCCTTATGAATCAGTTAGTGTACCAATAGCTACAGCCAGTACCGGATCATTCCCTTGGGGTCTTTCCAAGCTATAATCCTTTGTATGAGCAGCTTAGTGCATCCGCACCAGTTGGTACAGGACAGACCCCGTTGCCATCATGATTTATTGTACGAACCAGTACCTACAAGCACACCTACAATGATTGCAGCCGATATATCTTGGTAGAGTCTTAACCATGATCTTGACAACATTGATGATGGCATCGTCCGGTTGGACCGAAGTCTTGAAAATTGTTTCACTCGGCTCGACCGCAGTCTTCAAAATAGTTTTGGGCAACTCAACCGTAGCATGGGAGTCCAATCTGATAGGATGAATGTGTGGCTACGTTGGTTTCAGACTGGAATAGGAACACACGTGCCGTAGAGCAGTCAGAATGAAGGCAATAAAAATTGGTCTTTTGAGCAAGGTCAAAGCAGCCAAACACAACATATACCACCTCTAACAGGGCAGTTTGCACCAATGCCGATAAGACCAGCCGTGACCATTCGTCCTCTCAGTCAACAACAGTCGTTCTTAAAGCCGCGACAGTAGTCAGTTCAACAAGTATCAACTCAACAAGCTTTTTCTGGTGGACACTTAAGGCAAAATACATGTAATCAGAATCATGTATACTAGGTTCCACAGCCTCAGAACCACCTAGCTCATCAAACCCTCAACCAAAATAATGTTGCGCGTCATGTTCACCCCCTAAATCAACATATATATGCACAACAACATACTATTAGCGTAGCCATGGCCATCCCAAGCGGCAAATCCAGGGTATAGCCAACAAGTTCCCCTACATCACAATCCACCACATCACGCAGAGCATGGAATACGATGGCAGCCTATCCACAACCAACAACAACCAATCCAGCCATGGCATGGTGATCATAATAGACCTGTTCTCTTTAATGAAGTTCAGAATCTAGTGGAAGTCATGGTAGGTGATTTGCGCCAACGGGCAGATAGACCTACTTATATGAAGCCATATCCACCTCATATCGACCAAGTTCCCTTACCGCATCGATACCGTGTTCCCGCTTTCCATTTGTTTTCTGGGGATGCTTATCAGTCCACGGTTGAACACATCGGGCGGTTTATTTCACAATGTGGTAAGGCAAATAGTGAAGAGAACTGCATGCAGTTGTTCGTCAATTCTCTTACCAGTCCAGCCTTTTCGAGGTTCGTGAACCTACCACCCAATTCTATCCAAAATTGGATGGATCTTGAGTGAGCTTCCCATGATAGATTCCACAAGGCAGAGTGACTTGATGCATATACTCTCGCAAGTGTACGAATCGTGTCAAGATAGTGAAGTATTAAGCCCAAAATTATCGTACCACGGGGATTAGTGGCTAACCCCACTACTAGAATAACTTAATCACACGACAACCATCAGACGACAAGTGTTTTTTGCTGTCATCTGAGTTAGTCAGACGACAAATTTTTTAAACCTGTCGTCTCATCTCTATTCATCCAACACATGATCATTTCGTAAATTTGAGAGATTTTAGACAACACTAACAAGGATATCTATTGTCTGAATAATGAAAAAAAAATTATTAATTTATATTTATTTTTTCCCCTCTCAAAACACCCAAAACCTTTCTTCAAAAAAAAAAAAAAAAAAAACACCCAAAACCTAGTAGTAAGCCTGAGTTCCCTCCCTTAGCTAAAAATTTGGGTCAACTCTCCCTCCCAAATTGCTCTCGGCCTCCCTCTGACTCACCCTCGCTCTCACCCTCAATCACCATCACTCTCGGTTCCCTCTGACTCACCATCGCTCTCGGCTGCCTCCGACTCACCATCGCTCTCACCCTCAATCACCATCGCTCTCGGCCTCCCGCCTACTCACCATCGCTCTCATCCTCAATCCCCCTCACCCACTCAACCTGACTGACCCTCTCAACCTCACCGACCCTAGCTCTCCACCTCGCTCTCACCCTTAATCACCATCGCTCTCACCCTTAATCCCCTTACCCTCTTAACCTCACCGACCCTAGCTCTCCACCCCGCTCTCACTCGATCTCAACGGGTTTTTCTTACTTCAAGCGCTGATACAACAAGGCTTAGCATATAATTTGTAGAAGTAAGGAGAGAAACGAAGAAGGAAGAGCCCCTCTCAACCTCGCTCTCACTCGATCTCAGCGGGTTTTTCTTACTTCAAGCTCTAATACAACAAGGCCCAGCATATAATTTGTAGAAATAAGGGGAGAAATGAAGAAGGAAGAGATCGGCAAACTAATTGCAGACCCACTCAGGCAACGATTAAAGCAGAGAGAAGACTCTAGGAGTAACTAGAGTTCAAGAAAGCTGTCAAAGGCGCAAATCAAGGCCCAATTTCAACGTTTTAATTATCCAATTTCTGAAATTTCCAATTGGGTTTCGCCATTTTGATTGTTATTGAAAACCTAATTGTAGTTCTGTTCATTGCTTCTGGAGACAACGATACGATTAAGTGCAATTTGGTGGGCTTAACTCTCCTCTCCATTTTGCTGCAGCTAAAGGGCACAACGAGGTCGTTTGGGTTTTCTTTTTTTTCTTTTTCTAGGTTTGCTTCCCATTTGAAATTGATGACCGTTTGATTTTCTGATTTTGGTTATTTTCTGGCTTTGATTCAGTTCATTGCTTTTGGAGAATGAAGCTGATGTAAACTCCAGAAATTACTGTGGGCAGGTATGATACTTGGTGTTGTTCTAATCTAATTATGAGTTTGTTTATTTGATTTTGAGCATTGTAGTCTCTGTTTGAGTTAATTCTGAGATGTGGGTAGTTAGAATGATTATAACTTTGTGTGGTTTGATGCATAAATTAGCTTTGGTGCTCTGATTTGTGGCTTTGGTTACATTAACTAAAAGTTCCTAGTTAGATTAACCTTTCTGTTATATGCAATAGAAGGGATTGTGGTGCTCTGATTTGTGGTTTTGGTGGGTTTGGCAAGAGTGAGGATCGCAGGTTTTATCCAGCCATTTTCTTCTACTTTTTTTTTTGTTAGTTGCTTTTTCAGTTGTTGTTGGTTTTGAATTGTCAGGGGTTTTTATGTTTTAGGGCTTTTGGTTGTCTTCGGATTTGGGATTTAGGTGACTGATTGGAAAAGTTTGAAGCTTTGTTCCTGATGTTTGATCAAGGAGGAGAAACTTGAGGTTAAGAGTTGGTCATGCTTTCAGTCTCATACTTTCTGATCTGCTGAAAATGTTTTGGAAGGAAACCACAAAAAAGAGGCAATTAGTAAACTTCTTTTTGTTATTGAGGTAATGGAAGGGTGGTACTTAGTTTCAATGTTACCTTGTGGTTGGTGTGTTAATTAGATAATTAGTTGCTGCTTCCTTAGTGACTGCATGGTTTTTTGAATATGGAGGAGTTGTTGGCATTTTGAGATCATAGAGATGTCAACAAGTGGAAACAAAATTTTGAAGTGAGATCTAATTAATTTCCAGCTAGGGATCATAACTTAAAGTGGAATTATAGCAAGGATGATTATAGTTCCCAACTTCCATTATTATAAACAGAATTAATAACTTTAAGGTTGCTAATTTTGTTATATGATAACGGAAATCGGTGCCATCAGCTCTTTTCAATTATTATATTCATCCAAAGAGTTCAAAATCAAATAAAAAGTGATACTAGCTTGTGTTTTCGACTTTTAGTCAATAACAAGAATAGTGTAAGCAAAATGGACTTGTTCTAAACCTTTACAGTGATGTTGAAGCAAGAAAAGGTAGTCCCTCATTGTCTACGTAAAGTTGTTGAGACCACATCATGAATCATGACCTACTGTGTACATCCTAGAACCCTTTTTGGTTTCTTGCCAAGTGTCTTAAGAGTATATGGATCATTTTCATGGTTTCTTTTTTATTAGAATCACACGATTGGTTTTTTAATAAATTCCAGAATTATCTTATTAGTCATTGGTGATCATATAGTAATAACAGTATGAAATGTATAGTGACACGGAAGCATTTTACTGAGCATCAAATTATGTGTCTAATTTACAAATCAGAAACATGTATGCAGACAGTAATTGCTGTTTTGTTTGTAAGATTACATAAACGTAATATACAACGGTCGCTAGAAGTTCTTACTGAGTGTATTTTGGTTGCTTATTATGATTGAAAGAATAAGAGTTAAAAAGAAAAATTCCAGAATAGTAATTTAGATATTTACTAAAGCTAACCTGGCAATCAATATTCCTAGTTCTCTTTCTAAAGCTTTTGCAGCTTTTGCTTCCTTTGGTTTGTGTGCTTTGGCATCTAGCATCTATTTTTTTGGGGACCTAGAATTTACACTTGGTCAGTTGGGTGTAGTATGTTAAGGATGATATGTGATGTATTGGTTATAAAGTTTAGTTTGGTCTTTTCTATAGCAAATTGAAACTGCAAGTTTGATTTTAGACTGGTGTTCATACTGCTAGAGTTGTTTTTTAATAGTTCATCTATTACTCTTGATAGGGAATGTTGGTCGATATATAAAGATATTAGTGTTGAAGAAGGTCAGCTAGTGTTGGCGGGCTGAATTAAGCTTGCTTTCCTTAAGGTATGTCTCTTTGTTTCTTCTTTGAACATGACCATATAAATTGGACTCATGCCTTGTAGTTTGCTGCTTGTGGTTGTGAGTTATGTGATGTATATATGCCTTGTGGTTTGCTGGTTGTGCTTTTGAGTTATGTGATGTATATATGCCACACATTAATGCTTAGGGATGTTAATTCTATAAATGGTTTACATTTGGACAGTGGGAGAGAATATGTTTCATTCTACTAATTAATGCAAGTTCTTTATGTTTTTTCTGGAATATGAAACCATACTTAGAAGCTGTTACATTTGATTTGAATTGGCTTCCTTCTTTTAAAGTAGCTGCATTGTGTTAATACATAGGAAAATGCTGTTCTAAGTTGTTTGAACTTGAATATGTTTTGTTTTTAGAATGGATAAGTCTTGGATGCATGTTGATAGAAGATCACACGCATATGAGCTAGGTGTTGAGGAATTTCTTAGGTTTGCTGTAGAAAATGCTATTGATGTAAATAATATATGTTGTCCCTGTGCAAAATGTGGGAGCATAGATGGGATGTTTTCGGCTAGGGTCATAAAAGATCATCTATATTGGAATGGTGTAGATGAGAGTTATAAAGATTGGGTATGGCACGGGGAACCATCTAGAGCAACGGTGAATGCTAATGAAGAGGTATCTGAAGCTACTGTAAATATGGTAGAAGATGGAGATGCAGTAGATAATATAGAGTTGGGAGATCAGGGAGAAAAGGGAGCTAGTGAGGATGAGCAGTATTTTGTAGAATCGAATGACTTCATAAGGTTAGTTGAGGATGGAGATAAAGCTTTGTATCCTGGTTGTACCAAGTACACAAAATTAAATCCATTTATACAAACTTATAACCTTAAAGCAAAACATGGAATGTCCGATGTGTGTTATTTTGACATGTTGATCATGATCGGAATGTTTCTCCCTGAAGGTAATGAGATACCTGGTTCACATTATGAGGCCAAAAAGTCTTTGGCTACATAGGAATGGACTATAAAAAGATTCATGCATGTCCGAATGACTGTATTTTATACAGAGGACAATATGCTGATGTTACTAGTTGTCCTACATGTGGGGAGTCAAGGTGGAAATTAGGTAAAGATAACATCGGAAATTAGGTATTTTCCCCCAATCCCACGTTTCAAACGCATGTTTCAATCAACAAAAACTTCTAAAAACCTAACTTGGCATGCGAATGAAAGAAGGAAGGATGAGTTTATGCCCCATCCGGCTGATGCCCCCACTTGGAAGTTAGTGGACCAAAAATGGCCAGAATTCGGTAATGACCCTAGAAACCTCAGACTTGCACTTTCATCTGATGGTTTTAATCCTCACAGCTCTTTGACTAGTAGATATTCATGCTGCCCAGTTATACTAGTTACGTATAACCTTCCTCCATGGCTATGTATGAAAAGGAAGTTTATGATGCTAACATTATTAATTTTTGGACCCAAGCAACCCAGAAATGATATTGTTGTGTACTTGCTACCTTTAATTGATGATTTAAAAGCTTTGTGGGATGGGATAGACGGAGTGTATGATGCATTTAGAGGAGAGTAATTTAAACTGAAAGCTATTTTATTTTGGACAATTAATGACTTTCCCGCTTATGAGAACTTATCGGGCAGTGTTACTAAGGGATACAATGGCTATCCTATCTGTTGTGAGAACACTAAACCGCATCGACTGTGTCATGGACAGAAAATGAGCCATATTGGTCACAGGAGATGGTTATCACGACATCATCCTTACCGAAGGCTGATTAAAGAGTTCAATAACCTATAAGAGCTTGAAATTGCCCCAGAACCTTTAAGTGGAGAAGAGGTCTTGAAAAGGGTTGAGGGCATGAACTGGCCTTTCGGTAAAAAGAACCCTCCTTCAATGTATAAAGGTTTGGAAGATCAAGCTAGACCTTGTTGGAAGAAGAAGTCCATATTCTTTGAACTTGAATATTGGAAATTTCTTCCGGTTCGACATAATCTCGATGTCATGCACATTGAGAAGAATGTATGTGATAGTATTATCGGTACATTATTCAACATTCATGGGAAAACAAAAGATGGAGTCGCTGCTAGGTTGGATATGGTTGATATGGGCATAAGGACTGGTTTGGGACCAACACCAGGGCCAAAAAAAGACAAATTGCCTTTGGCAAGTTGGAATCTACTGTTAGAAGAGAAGAAAGCAATGTGCATGTCTTTTTTCAACATGAAGGGGCCTTACAGTATTTCGTCAAATAAAAGGAACCTTGTTTCCTTAGATGACCTACAGCTGGTTGGTCTAAAATCACATGACTGTCATATGGTGATGCAGTAACTATTGCCGATTGCGATATGTTCAAGTTTAGAGAAACCTGTCCGGTTTGCAATCATTCGATTTTATCTCTTCTTTAAGGCGATATGCAGTAAAGTGATAGATGATAGAGAGCTAAAGAAAATGCAAGAAGATCTAGTTCTGACAGTTTGTGAGCTTGAGAAGTACTTTCCACCTTCCTTCTTTGATACTATGATTCATCTCACAGTTCATCTTGTTAGAGAAGTAGAGCTTTGTGGACCAGTATTCTTTAGGTGGATGTACCCCTTTGAAAGGTACATGAAAACCCTTAAAGGTTATGTAAGAAATCGAAACCATCCAAAGGGTTGCATTGCCGAGTCATATATTACTGAAGAAGCAGTGGAATTTGAATCAGAACGTATGCTTTCTGGTGAGAATACAATCGACATCCCATCAGTAGGCATATTTGATGAAAGCTGCAGCAAACCCTTATCTGGTGCTAGTGTTGTGTCCATCTATGGGAAGGAGTTGGAGCAAGCACATCTCTGTATATTATAGAATACAGAGGAAGTAAGACCATACTTCGAGTAAGTTTGTGTTACAATTTTGATCTAATGTTCATAGTTTGTTTGTTCAGTTAAAAATGTTATTATGTAATAATCATATATCTTATTTTTGTAGCGAACATATGGAGATTTTGAAGCATACCTATCCTAGGTTAAAAAAAACGAGAACTGGCTGACCAATAAGCAAAATCAAACTTTTGCTGCATGGATAAAGGACAGGGTAAGTAACAAAAGTACCATTTAGTTGAATGCGATTTTCATCAAATTGTTTTTTAATAATAGGCTGTGCATTAATTTATTTATGTGTTTTCACAGGTTCTTCAAGAATTGGGCAATCCTAATAATGATATTTCTGAAACTTTAAGGTGGATTGCTGATGGAGCAAATCCAGATGTACCCACATTTTCTAGTTACATGGTTAATGGAGTTCATTTCAATACGAAGGAACGTGATGATGTCAGAGAAGTGCAGAATAGCTATGTTTATTTACATGCTTGTGCTTTACAAGTGGCTAGTGCAAGGGATAGAAACCCGAAACTAGATGATATGCAATTTTATGGAGTGAGTACAGTAATATGGGAGATGGACTATCAAAAGTTTCGAATCCCTATGTTCAAGTGCAATTGGGTTGAAAATGCCAAGGGCATAACAGTAGATTAGTTTGGGTTTACGTTGGTAAACTTGAATAGGATAGGTCATGTGGCTAATCCTTTTGTCTTAGGTAAGCATGTGAAACAAGTCTGGTATGTAGATGACCCTCTTGATGATGATTGGTCAGTCGTTATAACATGTCCTGATAGAGATTATGCCCATGATCATGATGAAGAAGAAAAGCGTCGAAATCTGGAAGTTGAGCAGCAACCATTTATAGCAACAATGCCTGCAATTGAGATATATGATAATTCACTCGATGTTCAGCAGAACCACTACATGCGAGAAGGGAATGAAGGGATATGGGTTGATAGATGAAGTAGTGAATTTAGGGTCTGTTGCTATAGGAACTTACTTCTTTTGCACATTTGTCTTTGTATTGTTCTAATTTTCATGATCAATTATAATGCTTTGATGTTTGAATTCTCATTTACTTATCACAACACTTTAATGTATGGACTTCTATTGTTAATTTTCTTCTTGATATTTTCTTCAATATTAGAAGTAAAAAGCTGATTGTATTTGGTTTATGTTTGTAGATAATGGCACATTGGACGCGAAAAGCTTCCTCTCAAGCACTAGCAATGGAAAAAAGAATGATGGAAATCCAGTTGAGAAGGACAAGCAAATCTACTAATACTAAGCAATCAAATGGATCATCATCAAGGGGAACAAAGGCTTCAAAAAAAACTGCATCAAAGTTGTCATTGAAACGACGAAGTAAATCTTCAACAATTGCGAGAAGAGCAAGACTAAGATTGCTTAATCGAGGCTGTGTAACAATGTGTCGCATTGTTAGGCGGAAAATTATTGGAAAGAGAATGATGGTACAGTTTAACCAGAAAGGGCAACCCATAGGAAAAGCCGGAAAAGAGTTGCAGTCATATATTGGAGTCTTAGCTCGCAAGAAGATTCCAATCTCAATACCATCAGGGAAAGATGTGTTAATGGAAGACAAAAACAAAATACGGGAAGGCATAAAGGTATAAGATCTTACCTTTCTTTGTTCTTTTGGTTTTTGTTATGTTTAATATCATATATGCATGCTAAAAGGTTCATGTGCTTATATGTTGATTTCTGCTGTATGTAGTTGGCATTTTTATTGTATTCAGAGCATAAACAGATGGTGTTAACCTCAGCAGGAGCAAAATGGAGAGAATTCAAGAGCCATTTGACCACCCGCTACATTCTCCCATATAGAGATAACTCAGAAGCAATCGAGTCTCGTCCAGAAGACTATCCTTTCATTAATCAACTTGACAGGGAGATTTTTGTAAAAAATAGGCTATCTGAAAAATTCTTGGTAAGATAACTAATAACTTGTGTCTACATGTTTTGTTTCTTTGCATTGATAGTTTGAAGTTAAGCATGCACTGAAACGATTATGTTATGTAGGATCTGCATGAGTAACAAAAAAGAAAAAAGGCTTTAAAAAAATATCCTCATCGGATGTTGCGTAAAGGATATGTTGGATTGGAGGAAGAATTGGTAAGCATTGAACTTTAATTCTCTGGGTTTCAGCACATCTGATTTGTATATGTAAATGTAGATTGGTTTAAATATTAACTTAATTAATTTCTATAGTCTGCAACAATGGAAGAATCTTCTCTTGATCGTGCAACGATGTGGATCAAAGCACGTCAAGATAAGAATGGTAGTTTTAAATGTCCTTCAATAGAGGAGAAGGCACAAAAATTGTAAGTTTGCACCTGATTTGATTTATCATAGCATTTTTAACGTAACTTTACAACATCACTGCCTCTATCTATCTATCTATCCCTCACTCACATATAATATGTTTTAGGCTTAATTGAAGAAAAAAGAGGCTGCGGGAGAGTTAAGCACTTGTGGTGCAGTTGATGTGTTGACTTTGGCATTGGGGAATCCAGAACATCCTGGAAAAATAAGAGGAGTAGGAGCAAATGTGAAGCAAGCTACATACTTTCACCTCTCTAAACGCTGGAAGCAAAGTGTTGAAACAACTGTGAGGTTGAGCGTTCAGAAGATAATGGAACAAGAGAGGGAGAAAATATTGGAAGAAGAACGCGCTATTTGGGAGGAGAGGCTTAGGAAGATAGAAGCAAAGGTTAATGGGAAGGTTGTGGAAAATGGTTCCCCTAAAGTTTCCACTGTTAACAAGCAAGTTGGTTCTGGACAAGGAAGTTGTTCAAATCTGCTAGAGAAGAGTGTTAAGTGTAATGAAAACTTGATTAATAACAATGTCAGAAAATTTTTGAATTTAGAGCATGTTCAGCATGTTGAGAGTTATGGGAAAGATCTGAATACCGTTGATGATGTCAACTTAAAAGTAGAAGAGAAGAATGAGCAAAATGTAGAAGTACCAGTGGTTAAAGATTTGGAGATCCAAAAGTGTGAATGTCAGGTAATTCCCACAGTTTCCATATTGAATTGATTATGGTTTTTGAGGTAAATTGTGTGTTATGTTTATAAACTGAAACATATTATTAAACATTGAAAATCTTTTAGTGTCTCACGTTGACATATATATTCTGCCATTTTTAGGCACAGCCGATTGGGAAACAGTTTGGATTGGCTTTAGGTTCAATTGATGATGTTGTAGCAGTTGCAACAATTGTAGAAGTCAATAAGAAGTGCAAAAGCCAGCTGATCCATGGAGTTTTGTTAGGTGAGGGGAACATGCGTGTGTCAATTCTACGCTATGTAGTGGATTTAGCTTTGCTTCCATTCCCAATCAAAGATGAAATCTTGACTGTTCGTGATGCTATAGGGACATATGTAGCTTGGCCTAAAGACTTGATAATTTTTCCAACAGATAAGGTAACAAATGATAATCCTAATAATGCTTTTGACTTCATATAAACGTACCTTAACTCTATCAAGAACATGGTATTAGCGGGCCATTATTTTTACCCTTTATTTTATTACATAACTAGATGGCAGCAAAGAGTACAACAATGAAGAAGAGAAAAATGGCAAAAGAAAATGATAATGATAATGATGAGGAAGATCTGGACATTGATTCATTACCACCAAATGTCCCTGCATCCCTTAAAATGGTATGTATGTGGGTCAAAGAAACGCTTAAAAATGGGAAGACCATTATCTGCAACTTTGATGAATGATTTTCGGACATCCATTCAAAACTTTTGTTACTAAGAAGGATGTTTATAACTTTGCCACCATGAATGAAGTATCGGGTAGCTGCGTATCCATCTATATGAGGTTATCTCCTTCTCTCAGATTTAGTTTGAATTTAAGTAGATTGTGACACTAAATGGTTTAAAATTTGCATTATTTGATTTGTAGCTACCTCCATGGTGTGTTGAAAAAATCAAAGATGGTCGATATGGTCGGATTTGTTAGCCCCACAGATATTGGCGGCATTGGCTGTGGCAATCCAATCGAACGTTCCCGTGTAATAGCTGATAGGATGAGAAAAGGAAAGCGTGGTCAAATTTTCTTCTTGCCATATAACTCAAGGTATATGATATTGATACAAATATGCATTCTGACATTGATTTGCTGCTTGCCATCTGATATTGAATGTGAATGTTATTGTTTTCTGCTTTGCAAGTTGTCATTGGATGCTGACTGTGATAAATGTTGAAGAAGACACTGTCTACTTCATGGATCCATTAAAGAGAAGATTGATTACCGGAGAGTAGAAGAACATTGTGGACAAGTAATTGGTTGTTTTTTCTGAACAAGTAAATTTCGTATAAAGTTTTAGCTGCATATATTCTGATCTTTAACACAAACTTTCTGTTAATATTAAAGCGGCATCAAAATATATAATGCTCATGTCAAAAGGCAAGGTCGAAATACAATTACCTGGAAAAACTGTGCGGTACGTTTTATGAAACATTTTTTTATTAATTTTGAATTTTTCATCTATATATATTGAGGACCGTTTCCTCTATTTATACAACTAAAGCAACTATGCAGTTCTTATGTACTGCTTTTACTGTTTTTCCTCAATTCATCTCACAGTTTCCTCTTATACTCTTTTTAGGGTATTCCAGAGCAAGATACTGATAAAGACTGTGGCTATTTCATAATGAGATACATGAAGGACAGCAGAGGATAAGAACTTAGATTTTTACAACAAGGTAACTAAAACTGTGTGTTTAATTATTGCTCAATGCATTATATTGGACTATTGTCATATGGTATTGTGGATTTTTCACCAACTTAAACTAGTTTGCTGGAATCTTGTCATCTGATATTGCTCTCTGAATATATGCTGCATGAAATTATGGTTGCTGGATAGCTTTAAGTGTTCTGGACTACTTTGCATGTTTTGATCAGTTCATATATTTTGGATAGTTTTCTCAATACTAAGTGCAACCCAATTTATTTCAATGGGAGAGAAGAGGGAAGACAGCATATACGCAGCAGCATATTGTGCAGTCAGAACAGAGTGGGCAAAATTTATTGTTAAAACATATATGTAACCAGTATCGCATCTAGCTGGTTAACACTTGGGTTTAGGGACTTATTTTGGTAACCTTGATATATGATAGACTTGCTATATTGAGGTTGCTTTTGGTTTGGATTCCTGATAAGATCTGGATATGAATTTGCACTTTTGTAAATTTGTTGGATATGGCAATATATGAAACAGATGGCAGTAACCTATGACAATGTGGTATTTTGGATATGTTCTGGACATGAAATTTCATATTTGCAATGATTGAGCAAAGCCAATTCAGATGTCAATTTTAGGTCAAGTTTCTATTATCTGAGATTCACTCAGACAACACATAATTAACACAGCAAATAAGTCATGTTGTCTGAACTTTATTCACATGACAGATACAACAAAACCCATGTTGTCTAACTTCCATTCACATGACAGATATATCAAAAGTCATGTTGTCTGAAATTCATTCACACGACAGATACAACAAAACCCATGTTGTCTGACTTCCATTCACACAACAGATATATCAAAAGTCATGTCGTCTGAACTTCCATTCACACAACACATATAACAAAACCAATGTCGTCTAAGAACATTTCACTCATCAGATATAACAAGAAACTATTGAATCAGGTTCATAAAATGCAACTGAAAAAATAAAATGTGTCGTCTGAGTGTTTATGAGATGACATATTCTATTTTGGCACTGTTATTGTTAATCCATCTGGTACAACTAAGAAAAAATGAAACTGTTATCCAAGATGCATTCGGGACAATAGATTTTTAAACATTCTGATGTCTGAGTTTCACTAAACACAATAGAAACAAAAGTGGCACTTGTTGGAGATTCATTTCAGACAACAGAGGTATCCCAATAGTGTGGTCTGAAATATCTAACAGACATCATGTACTCATGTTCCTGTCGTCTGAGATTCATTATGCACAACATAGTTCTCTTAAAAGTGTTGGGGTAATATAATGTTTCTCAACAATCATTCAATGAACTGTTGTCTGAATGTCTCACAGACAATAGTTTATCTAAATCAAAATAGTTTGGTAATTTTCAAACGACAGTTATAAGCTTATACATGTCGTCTGAGTGTAACACAGACAATAGTTTTGAACTGTTGTCTGAACGAGGTCAATCAGACCACATGTTGCTAGACGACAAAACATTTTTCACTCAGACAACAGTCCAGGAACTGTCGTCTGATTAACTTTGTGGTGTAGTGCCCACAATCCTTGGGCAGTCAGAACTAAAGGCACTTAGCAAATAAAGGAAAATCAAACAAATAAAAATGCTAATCTAAGGCACCAAGCCTTAGCAATACTCGGCTTTGATTTTCACCAAAGGCTAATCAAAACTAAGAGCCTAGTGATGATTATTTACAATGAGTTGGATTTCAATATTTTTAGAGTTAACAAAAAGTAATAAAATGTAAAGCAACAAATAAAAATGCAAAGAAATTTAATAAAAGTGTAAACAATATAAATGGGAATGTCGGGTGCTAGGGAGGTTCCTTCACCAAATCTCATGTGTCAGAAGCTAATCTAATGTAGATGCAAATCTCCTGCTTTGGCGGTAGTCATATCCAAGGCGGTTCAAAGCTCAAGGACTGAAATTCCGTTTCATGGTATTCCTACTCCGGTTCAAGGGACGTAGGATCTCACTTGGCATGAATTAGAGTTGGTTCAAGGGTCACTAATTCACATCAAGAGGCGTAGAGATTGAGGAATTAGACTAATAAGTGATTTGCCCGCGCAATCACGCAACGGGTGTAAATCACCATGCTTATAAACCCTTGAATACGAAATTGGGTTTCTAGCCTAAGAATTAGAGGGAGTCACTACACCAAAAACTGCATCACACAACGTTGATCACACAACGGAGAAGAAATCCTCTGTTGTTTGTTGACGACAATTGAATCATACAACACATTTAATAAATCTTCATTGTATAAAGATGCTCAAATTCTAAAACTTCTAGTTAGGAGGTGATGGCACAACGGAAAGAAAGATTATCTGTTGTCTGAATGAACAAAAAAAGACCGGCATATTTCCCTCCTACCATTGAGTCAAATTTGGCGCCAACTTGTACCCTAGATGCTATTAAATTGCACAACTGTTTAGTTACTTCCGTTGTAGGAGTATACCTGCAAATCATCATACAATGGTTTTTACTGTCCTGTTGTGCAAGTGAGTACCAAAATTTGGAGATGGCACCAAAATGAAAGTCATTCCCCCCAAAATGAGAAAATTTGGCTTCAATTGTTTGTTATGCTTGCAAGTTCCAATGAACTTATTTTGTTGTGTGAATGAGAAATGACTAGCCTAAGTGCGAAACCTAACATTTTGATTGCAGAGGTGGGGAATTTCCATCTTTTATTCCCTTAGTTATGTAACAAATCAGACGACGTAAACATATCTATATGTTGTCTGTCAGAGTTAAAAAAAAAAAAAAAAAGTTAATGCCTATTGCCTTAGCGAACTCGAGGGCACACTCAAACAAAGTTAACGCCTTGGCCATTTTTTATGTCTAAGAGAGAAATCTCGAGCTTTTCTTCATTTCGAGCAAAATTTGGAGCTTTTCTTCACCATCTTCTCAAAACACTTAGCCATCACAAATCACCATCTTTCAAAGTCTGGATTTAGGTTCTATTCAATTAGTTCGATTTGGGTTCTACCCGATTAGGGTTCGAGTTAGGTTCGATTTAGGGGTTTTTCATTCTGCTGAAATGGGGGATTTGGGACCAATCGAGTTGGGTTCTACTCGATTAGGCTATTTCTTCAGCCCTAGAGAGAAGATAAATCTCATTCTTTGCAAGCTCCAGGCTGGGTATTTCTTCTCTTTTTCTCTTCTTTCCCAGAAGCCTCGACTCCTCTTCAAGGCATCAACATCGTGCCTTGCTTCCGACACCTTCTTCCACCAAATCCAATCACAGCCACCAAACTCTAATCAAAACCCCATAATCTCGTCGTCTTCTATAGTTCTTGAAAGTCTACCCGTCTCTGGCTGAACCCCAACTCAACCCTAAAAAGAATCTCCATCGGAGCACCCAGTCGAAGTCTTCGCTCGAATTCGAGACAATCCATGAGCCAAAGACCAGCAACACCTGCAAAATCAGAGCTTTTGGTTCTGGGCCAATTTCGGGTACCAAGTTTTCACCCTAGATGGGGTCTCGAAGTCTGATGACAACGATCTTGGTGAGGAGTTAACTCTAACCCTAAAGGAACGATTGCTATTCTATTTGGGTGTGCTTTGTTTTTGCTCAATATCATGTTTTGGGTCCTAATTTATAATTGTAGCTCCGAACCTGTTAAGTCTATCTTGGTGTGCTTTGTTTTTGTTCAATTTCTTGTTTTAGCACCTGGGAATTGGTGGTTTTGGGTTTATATTGAAGATATGCGGTTGATTTTCTACGATTTTGAGCCTGTTTATTTGCTGGGTTTCAGACGAAGAAGATGCAAGAGGAGATGGAGAGGAGAATCTTGGCCAACACTTATGGAAAATGCTTTAAACGATGGAACTCCAATAAGTAAGTGACTTTTCTTTTATGGTTTGCTCTTCTTTGTTTCCATAACAAACCCACAAAACAAATATGCATTTGAATTTTCAAGTGTGAAGTCTCTTCTTTGTTTCCAGATCAAGCATGATGCCCATGAATTGAATTGGTTGTGTGCAGATTGGATTATAAAGGATGTGATATATAATGGAGGATGTCCGGGAGCAGCAAAGTCAATGATCACTTGGTGTTTCATCCTATTTCGTTCAAGGCGTTTTAGGCCTTCCAAGTCTCACAATCAGTTTTTATATGAAAGATGATTTGCATTTAGACCCTACTGAGGTATGTGCTATGCTCATCTTTGTATTCATATTTATCACTTGTAGTTGATGACAAAGGTAATTCCAGGACATATAATAATATGGTTGATTTTATGATTTAAGTTGCTGCTGAATTGTCATGTACGTGATAGGTGTACGTGAAACATTGAACTAAAGGTTGCTAATGAACAATACACTTGTAGAAACCCTTTTTGTTAGTGAACTAATGATTGCTTTACATATTGAAACAACTGCTTGCTCTTTTTGTTTACTGGATCGAGTGGATCATTGATCAATACACTTCATGCTGTCAATTGTTATGAATCTCCAAGTTACATTATCTTATTTTAAAACCTTTTATTTCAGCAAGAGAAAGCCTGGAACGCATACCCAATATGCAGAACAGGTTTGGTGTGTCTTTATCTTGTCATTTTCTGTGTATATCAATTGTTAAACAATCTTAAATAATTTATCTAACAAATTTTTTGACTCTGGTTTCTCTGCAATGGATGCCCAATCATACAGTAATCAAGGTAACATTTCTTGTCTCTCTTGAAATAATAAGTATTCCATGTATATAGTTTGCACTTGAAGACTGCTGAAGAAGCATTATTTGTTTTGTATGTGTGCAGTGCCCATATTCACCAAATTATAGTTGACCATTAAACCTGTTCATAGGGCTGACAATGGCCATTTCATATTTGAGTAACAAGTTTGGTATATCTATCATTTTTGTATTTTTCTCTCAAGTTTACTTTATGTATTTTACTTTGTACATTTTGATATTTTACAATGGATTTTATGTCTGAGTACAAAATGAAACTTATAAACCTTACAATAGTTTTTGCTTAATTTATTGAATCTGGGTTGGTTGATTGATGAAAACCTCTATGGGGCTGTGTTGAATTCAGATGCACAACTTAAACTTGTTGAGGTCATGTCATTAATTTCTAGGTTCAGGGAAAAGAAAAAAAAAACTGAGTCTGATTTTTTGCTTTAGGAGTATCTGTTTGTCAAGTATTTCCATCCTATGAAAGCAAGTCATTTTGTTAACTTTGGTTCACTGTTGTTTCAGGTTTTAGTTGAGAAGATGGGGCTTCCTGAAGCATCTTGAAGTGTGGGATCAAGTAATATGGATTTACTAGGTAAGCCAAACTCTAGACTTGAAATGGTTCATTTTATTTATGCGGTTACAACTTTGAACATTAGCATGGATAGTTGTATATTCTTGCACTCCATTTTTCTTTCAATTTCCTTAGAATGTTTAAGATTTCACTTCTAAAATGAGTTGCTACATTATGGCAGGGTGCAATAGATGTATTGGAGAGAAGCACTCGGGTTCAGTAGCTTGATGGAACTGTTGTACCACTATGATCTTCTCCATTGGAGGTAACTTTGAGTGATTCTCCCTTTTGTGTGTTTTTTATGAAATTATCAGCTTTGGGAAACTTTCAAGGCAGAGAATCTCATTTTTTGATGCATACTTGGTGTAGGTTTTTCAAGTGATTTCTCTTGACTCCATAATTTTTCTAAGCAAGCAGTACAAAACTTTGAGCAGTAGATATGTCTTCTTTTAAGTGTGCTATGCAAGAATGAACATTACTATAAAGCATTGTTATGTAGTAAGGCATAATCCCTTTTGTTTTCATTGCATTTATAAATTGTGTCAGGAAGTATATGGTGAACTGTTGCATAAGGAGTCATTGGAAGATCAAGCATGGAGTACCCGGCATTGTAGCAAGCTATATTTTCTTTCATCATGTAAAACTTAGCTAGAAAACTTAAAAGCTTCTTAGTCTATGAGATGTATGAATGCTTTAACAATGTTCCTTAAATTCAATATTTGATGAATTGATGTATCACAATGCTTTTGGTACAAATATTGATCATTTGATGGTTTGCATTCAATTTGTATTCCAATTGTTCACTAAAAATTTATATCTATTCAAAATTTGGGTATTCACACAACACAATTCTAGATATCACACAATGGATTTCAATAAATAACGTCGTCTAGTTTTAAGCTCATATAACATAAAATACTAGAACATAGTTGTCTTACTCTAAATCACACAACAGAAAATACTAGAACACAGTTGTCTTACTCTAAATCACACAACAGACAAACTACAAAACCGTTGTATGAAAATCTTAACCCACAACGGCATAAAAGCAAATTATGTTGTGTGAACTGCTGCGCATGGATGTGTCCATCATCTGTCGAGTTCTGGGACAACGGTGTTAAGGAATATATGTTGACTGACTTTATATCATACAAGGATAAATTCACCGTCTTCTGATTTTTCATCATACAACATCGAGATAGACGACGGTCAGTCTCCAAATCACACAACGTTTTTGTGCCGTCGTGTGATGCAGTTTTTGGTGTAGTGAGTCAAGCCTCTAACTCCGTCCTAGACATGCTCAAAACACACACCCTAGAGTTGACTAGGCTCCTAGACATGCATTTTAACCCAACAAAAATAGATATAAGCATCCATCATATAAGAATTGCATCATTATATTAAATTAAAGGGTTAAATACTGTTTAGTCATTGAGCTTTTCACCATAAAACACTTTAGTCTCTGACCTTCTAATTTCACACGTTTAGTTCCTGTACTTCAAAATTTCAGACCAATAGGTCCTTGCCGTCTAAAAGTCGCGGTGAAATGTCTATTATGGATAGAACATCAGGCTATCATCATATCCCAGTGGCAGAAGAGGAGATACAAAACCACTTTTCGCTATTATGGCTTTGTGGGAGTATTCGAGTATGTGGTTATGCCATTTGGGCTGAAAAATGGAGGAGCCACATACCAGCGAGCAATGAACATGATCTTCCATGACATCCTTGGGAAAATTCTAGAGGTTTACATAGATGATGTGGTCATCAACTCCAAGAAGCCGGGGGGGGGGGGGGGGGGGGGGGGACCATATCATAGACCTGCGTAAGGTCTTCGAACGCATGCACCTACATAAATTGCAGAGGAATGCAGCAAAGTGCGTATTTGCATTCAGGTAGGTGATTTCTTAGGCTTTATTGTTCATCAGAGGGGCATTAAAGTGCCTGAAGACAAAGCCAATGCAGCCATCAATGTCTCACCCCCGAACAAAGAAAGAGTTGTAGAGGCTTTTGGGTAAGATTAATTTCTTTCTCCTATTCATCTATAATTCTGCCGGTAAAATCCATCCTTTCTCTTTGCTGCTAAAACTGCAGGGACGGAAAGAGTTTGTGTGGGAGTCAACGCATCAAGAGGCCTTCAACAGAATTAAGGCCTACCTAGCGAGCCCACCAGTCCACGTTCCCCAAGGCCTGGATTCCCACTTAAGCTTTATATCTCAGTAGTGGAATTCTCTATTGGCAGTTTGTTGGCGCAGGATGATGAAGAAGGGTTAGAACATACCATTTTTTACCTCAGCAGGACACTAATGGATTGCAAAACCAAGTATACTCCAATGGAGAAACTGTGTTTGACGCTCTATTTTCTTGCATGTAAACTGTTGGTATACACATACCTCCTAGGTACAAGTATCAGAAGCACAAGACTCGTGTCGCCTATATAGGAAGTCAGTGAACCCCCAGATGGTAATCTCGATATCCGGACCTCGAGCGTCCCATACCGAAAGAAACAGAGCTAGACTCCTACAAATCTACTATAACAAGGGCACATCCAACAATCCCAAAGAGGTAACTTTTACTATTGCTTTCCATTATCATTATCTTATAACGATACTGACTTAAGCATCGGAGCGTTGAAGGCCGGCACACCCTGTCTTCCCTCTGACCTCCATCTGTTTTGCAGATAAGCGAGACCGATAGCGATAGTAGTAGATCATGACATCCTGTGTTTAGCTGGATCAGACCTCTCTCTGGACAGCTGAAACATTTGGAGCTAGAAGGACTCCCCTCGCTCCTTACTGGCAGCAAAATACGCCGCCAATGGCTACCAGCACTCCCGATACTAGCGGCGGGGACCTCATGGAGATACGTGAGCAGGCCGAGGCCATGAGCCCAACAGCCATGGCGGCTCGCCGAGAGGTCGAAAACATGACAAACTAGAATCTCATCCTCTGATGGGCACTACGACGGCGAGTTACAAATAACGAAGCATTGGACAGGGCTCATCAGCAGGAAACCCTGATACCAATAATCAATGGCGTCCCGACACCAGGAACAGTCCTCACCACCGACCCAGGCACGAGCCTCGCTGGTACTTTTGTGCCACCAACTGTAACCTCTGGAAGCCCCATGGGTCCCATGCCAAATAGCGCCAGCACTATACCAGAAGTCATCTACTTGAATTCCCCTTTCTCCCAAATCAACTCGGCACAGTGCCACCACCTTAGCTTGTCCCCAATATAGCAGGAACCTCGGGTACAAACACTGCTACAGCCGCCAACGTACCTCCACCCGACCCCAATACTTGGTTGCTGCTCCAAATGAGTGAAGCCATCGTCTCCTTACAAGCACGGATTGAGAGCGCCGAAAGCAGGACCGGCTGGCAACCAATCACGGCAGGCTTCTAGGGAAAGATGGGACCATTCACTGCCCGAATACAGGCTAAGAAGCGCCCACCGGAGGCCAAGCCCTTCAAGATTGAGAAATATAATGGCACCTGAGACCCGTAAAATCACTTGGAATTTTTCAATCCCTCTTACATGGAACCTGATACAAAGATGCAATGGCCTGTCATGCGTTCGAGGAAACCCTAACAGACGAAGCCCTACGTTGGTTTCTCAATCTCCCCGCTAATTCTATCGGTAGCCTCCAAGAGCTCGGAGACAAATTCCTCCACCGGTTTATTCTGTGCGGCAGTGGCTATCGTATGACGCCTGACTTATTCAGGCTCAAGCAATGACTGAATGAGCGATTGAGAGACTTTGTTCATCGATGGCAAAACCAAGCCACACAATGCCGTTCGCTTGACCCAACGATCGCGGCATCAGCATTCAAGCAGGCACTCCAGCTAGAATACTTCCTATTGCAAATCAACACCAATCCATTGCAACATATGACAACCTCCTCTATGCCTCTACTGCTTTCACACAAGCTGAGTACGACACCTTTGGTCGTGATACCAACCCCAATGCACACCCAGTCAATATACCTCAAGTCAACAACTCTGTTGGGACCAGCGATAGCAGGAACAAAGACACCAACAGGGAAAGGCCTGCCCAACACATCGATAGAACCCCACAAGAGTGACAATGTTACAATGATAAAAGGGACAAACAATACGGGAAGAGCCCTAAAAAACTGAAATACAACTCATCAGGCAGTTCGTATCGCGATGCGTCATATGGCAGCACCCGACACAAGGATAACCAGAGATTCGAAGCACCCCGATACGAGATCTACACCACCCTCACTACTTCATATGAAGAAATCTAGAACAACCACAAAGACATCATCCCACACCCATCGCGGCGCAAACCTGGCCAGGCCAAACCGAGAGACAACGGCAAATACTGTACATACCATGAAGAACCCGAACACCTTGCCAACATTTGTTGGGCATTGAAAAACGCCATTGAGCGCACCTCATTCAGAGCGGCCAACTCTCACAGTATAATACTCCCGCAATAGGACCTAACGCCATTAAAGTCTACGGACATATCCTAACAATACATGGCGGCACCCCAAGGACACCCGAGACCCATCATGTACAGAAGTGCTAATACCCTCAGGGCCAGGAGATATTGGGACTCAGCAATGGCTACCACACCCCACAGGTAGAATGGAGCTTGATCGCCTTTAATTGCAGTGAGGACACCATAAAGAAGCACCATAACGACCCCTTCCTGATCACCATGGTCATCCACCACTATCGATGCCATCGGGTCCTGGTCGATTGTTGCGCGACGGTTAGTGTCAAGTTCGGCAGCTGCTACGAAGGCCTCAACCGAGACAAGAAGAAACTGAGTCAAGACCATGGGCCCCTGATCAGCTTTGCAGGAGAAATATTACAAACCTTGGGATCAGACAACCTGCAGATCACACTCGAAGGAGGCAACACTATCGCCACTAGGATAACAAATTTTTATCGTTGTTGACTGTCCTTCTTCTACAACGTCATCCTAGGGCGAGACGCCATTTGGGGTTTCCAATGCTTTGTAGCAGGACACATGCTAATGATGAAGATACCCACCCCAGGCAGCATCCTCACCATCAGAGGCGATCAGGACCTAGCAAGCTAGTGCAACTCCCTGACTGTCGCAAGGAGACATGGCAGGCGAGAGGTTCTTCTAACCACAGACCTGCCTTTTCCCTCTGACAAGCCTGATGATCCAAGGGAAGATCCTGAGACCTCAGGCACCCGTGACACAAGCAGCAAAAGGAAGGGGGATAAGCACAAGCTCCAGCACTCGAGACCAAACGCTTTAGAAGATCTGATATCGGTCTCGATATCCGATACACACCCAGAAAAAAAAAGTCAAGATCGGATCCAAAACAGATCCACAGTTCCAAGAAGAGTTGATCGCCATCCTCAAGACCCGAGAAGAGGTGTTCACATGGTCGTATGCCGACATGCCCAGGATATCGCCTGAACTACTAATGCACAAACTCACCATTTCACCGAATGTTCCCCCAATCAGGCGGAAAAGATTGGCCTTCACGGAAGAAAAATACAAGGCCATCCAGGCCGAGGTTAAGAAACTTTAGGATATTGGGTTCGTCAAGGAAGTGTCCTACCGAACATGGCTATCCAATACGGTAATGGTAAAGAAACACAATGGCAAATGGTGTATGTGTGTTGACTATACCAATCTCAACAAGGCTTGCCCAAAGGACAGTTTTCCCCTACCAAGAATCGATCAACTGGTCGACTCCACCGCAGGCCACAAGTGCCTTAGCTTTATGAACACTTCTTGGGTTACAACCAGATCGCCATGGAACCTTCCAATCAAGAGCACACATCTTTCACCGCCGACAAAGGATTATATTGCTACAAGGTAATGCCATTTGGTTTAAAGAACGTCGGGGCTACATACTAGAGACTAGTCAATGCCATGTTCAAAGACCATATTGGAAGGATAGTGGAAGTATATGTAGACGATATGCTTGTCAAGAGCGTCACCATCGAAGACCACATCAAAAACCTAGGCATCGTCTTCGACATCTTACTCTAGTACGGTATACGACTCAACCTAGACAAGTGCGTGTTTGGCGTACTTGGCAGAAAATTCTTGGGCTTTGTAGTCAGCAAGAGAGGCATTGAAGCTAATCATGAAAAAGTTCAGGCCATCCTAGACATGGAGCCGCCAAAGACAAGGAACAAAGTACAATCCCTCATAGGAAAGGTTGTAGCCCTCGCGCAGTTCATATAACGCTTGATCGACAAATGCGCCCCTTCTTCAAGCTCCTTAAAACCCATCACACCAAGAACATCAATTGGGGACCTGAATATGACAAAGCTTTCCAAGACCTCCGAGACTACCTGCCATCTATGCCCACTCTTTCCAAACCCATCATAAGGGAAGTCCTGTATATCTATCTAGCGGTATCGGTTACAGCGATCAGTGCTGCCATTGTCAGATGCGAGAACACTGACGAGCTACCAGTTTATTACATAAGCAAGGGATTCAATGATGTCGAGAAAAGGTACTCTGATATTGAGAAATTCACACTCGCACTCCTCACAGCTGCCAGGCGACTATGACAATATTTCCAAGAACACATCATACAAGTCCTCCAAAAACCAAAATCCTTAGTCAGGTTGGTAAAATGGTCCTTCGAACTAGACGAGTTCGATTTTCACTATATGCCGCGTACAGCTATCAATTGGCAGGCTGCCGTAGACTTCATTGCAGAGTTCATGCCCCGAGAGGATATCGAGCCCTCAGACCAAACCCTATACGAACCCAACGCCACTCCGACATGGACTCTCCATGTCGACGGATCCTCTAATAACAAGCTCAGTGGAGCTGGAGTGGTCTTAACTGACCCAAAGGGGCACACATATGAGTACACATTACAGTACAAGTTCAAAGCATCAAACAACACCGCTAAGTATGAGGCACTCATAGCGGGCATCCAGCTGGCAAAAGAACTGGGAGTCACGAGCCTGGCAATCTTTAGCTATTTCTAACTTGTCGTCAACTAGGTCCGTGGCGATTTCCAAGCCAAAGAGCCACATTTATCTCACTACCAATCCCTTGCCAAGGCTCTACTCCAGCACTTTGATCCCTCAGGCATAGAACAGCAAAGCAGACGCTATCGCTAGGCTGGCAACATCACCCCCAAACACCGATAAGGGAGGCCTCAAGCTGGAAATCCTGGACAAGCAGAGTATTGACAAGGCATTCTCGAAAATATTCTTTACGGAGAGCGAGTGCCCACCCTCATGGATAGACCCATTCATTAACTACCTCTCCAAAGGTATCGAGCCACAGGACAAGACTATCGCCACGAGGCTCCACAGAAGGGCAACATTATACACAATCTGATAGGGCAAACTGTACAAGAAAGGAAGGTCCTTCCCCCTATTGAAGTGTATCTCCCTTGAGGGAGGACATCGAGTTCAAGGCACTGCATACAGGGTACTATTGGTCCACAATCGAGCAAGAAGCAAAGCGTATCACCAGCCCATTCCTCAAGTGCCATCAGTTCGCCAACTCAACCCTTGCACCTTCTATACCGCTCTTGATCATCATAGCTCCTTGGGCATACTGCCAATGGGGGCTAGACTTCATTGGCAAATCCCAACAGCACCAGGATAGCTAAAATTCGCCATTGTCTCATTGGACTACAATACCAAATGGGTTGATCAATGTGGCAAAGGTGATCAACTTTATATGGAAGAACATCTACTGCCAATTCGGAATTCCAGAAACAATCATCACTAATAACAGTGCCCAGTTCGACGACGCACTTAGGGATTTCGTTGGCGAGTATAGTA
Organism: Rosa persica; assembly: GCA_025331145.1. Taxonomy (NCBI): domain Eukaryota; kingdom Viridiplantae; phylum Streptophyta; class Magnoliopsida; order Rosales; family Rosaceae; genus Rosa; species Rosa persica. The sequence goes on along the minus strand of WFKR01000003.1, from coordinate 36,514,179 downwards.
CCACGATACCATATGCCTCCCCCGCGCACCCACAGACAAAAGGCCAGGTCAAGGTCGTTAACAAGATAATCAAGCAGAACTTGAAGAAGTGGCTGGACGATGCCAAGGGCTTATGGGCAGAAAATTACCCGAGGTACTATGGGCGTTAAGGACGACCCCCACAGAAGCCAATGGCTAGTACCCTTTCTGCATGTCCTTCAGCACCGAGGTAGTGATCCCAGTCAAGCAAGGGTCCAAAGCGATAGAGTTGCATGCTTCGATGCCCTCACCAACTCGAAAGGGTTACACCTCGACTCTGACCTCCTGGAAGAGCACCGTGAGCGAGCAGATCTCCATAATATCAACAACAAACAGCGTATCGCATGCTACTATAATGCCAGAGTCATGCCTCGCCTCCTCTCCGTCGGGGACTGGGTAATGAAGGAGAAAATGCCAACTCCAACGAGGCTAAAGGCCACTTGGGAAGGGCCGTACGAAATCATTGAGGTCGTTGGACCCACTACCCTCTTGAGGGGAGCGGACGACATCATTCTCCCATATCCATGGAATGCCCAACACCTCCGCTACTATCCCTAGTAGAGAAAGGCACCCTGGCTACACAATCTCCACTACACTATCGCCTCTCCCCATGACTGTAAGCACCGACACTATCTCCTTTTATCTTTTCTTAATTGAATGTATTTTGCATCTGCCATCGCACAGTCTTGGATGACATGATATTACCAATGAATGAAATGCTCTCACAATCAATGAAATGCTCTTACTCGCCATATTCACCGACTGCACTAAACAAACACTAACATGTTCGCCATTCGACCCATAAACAGTCAAACATTGTACCCCCATTATAATCGCCATGGGCCTTACGTTGGCCAGAATAACAATTACACGCAACGAGCAAGGGCACGCTATGTAGCAATCCCAACTTACTGCCTACGCGTTATCACTAATATAAATGCAATATCGCTTACGGCCTGTTTCGCTGAAACAGTACAACACTATCCCTCGCAAACCCTTGCGTTGCCAATTGCAACCGAATGAATGAATGATATGCAATACTCTGCCATGAATGCATGATTTAATAATACGCGATACATCGTGCCACATAAATATCGATCAACGCACGAATGTTAATGATGTGCGGTACTTTGCCATGAAATGAAGGAATGATATGCGATACATCGCCACGAATGAATGAATGTAAACGTTATGTGACATATCGCGATTCATGAATGCTCCTATCAACTACGAACTGCCACGATATACGATACAAGGCAACAAAAGGAAAACGCCGACGTGATACCACGCCAAACGAAAGAGCTCAACTTCAATGGTTTGCCACTCGCTCTCGTCCCAAGTTCCAATATCATACTACACGGTGCCTTGCCCTGAATGCGGCACCCACACTCGCACTACACCCTCGTGAAAGACGATACACAATGAAAGACGAGTACATAAATGAAAGACGATAACATAATGACAGACGATACATTCTTTACTCTAGAATGACATACAAAGGATATTTATTACAAAGGCTTTGCGGCCTATAACAATACACCAATGTTACTCCATAAAAATGTGATACACAACGACAATATATTGCATCTTCATATCTACGCCCTAGGATATAATGCGATACATATACGCCTATTCTCGCTACCCCTCAGACCAAGTCTGATTCTTTGGAATATGAGGAGCTCTGGAAGAAGATCACTGAATTGGAGGACTGATAAGCTAGCTGAGCTCTAGTGGGAAAGACTAGGGGGCAGCTCCAAGGCACCACTCTCTGCCATATCGCCACCCAATCCCCATCATTATAGCCCGCCGCACCTCCAACAATCGTAGTCCTTGGGTTTCTCATTTGGACTCTGCCTCAGTTCCCAATGAGTGCAGATCTCTCGGCCCTCCAATGGGTGATGAAGTCGAGTCCTTGTGAGATTAGGCTATAAAGCTTATAACCCAAGATGAGATTAAGCTATAAAGCCCAGAATTCTGGAGAAGCAAACTATCTAAAGGAAGACAAAATTTCAGAAGCAGGAGCACAATGATAAACAAGAAAAACGCCATGTTGAAAATATGATCAACCCACCTCCTTCCCTCTCCCTATTTATAGTGGAATGCCACCATCATTAACCATTCCCGGATAACCAATCACCACACTGTCTTAATGACCTGCAATAATGATAAGGCAACCAATCGACAAAGCAATAAATACATTCAACACACGAGGGACTATCCCCTAGCAATATCTATTCCCTGTAAACTTGTCATGTCCCAATAAAAATGGGCATACCAAAAAAGTAGACCAATCGGTCAAAGTCTCGACAAAATCCAAAATATTTATAAGTGAAGCCAGACTATCGCTAGCACAAAAAAAAGAGCAAAAAAAAAAAAAAGATACTAAGTCTCGCCCTCGGGACTGCTCGGCAGTTCCCCTACTTGGTCCCTCTCCCCTATCCCAGATTGCTCCCCCACATTCTCACCCCATAACTCGCACTCAGCATCCAAACACACTTCCCTTATTCGCTTGTAACATCCCCCATGTCGCGATCGCCATCTTGGTTCGAGACAGGCTCCGTTACAGTAGTTGTCTCACGGATCACAATCCTAGCACTTCGCCCCCCACTAGCAGCGCTAGCTTGCTATAGCGCCGCTTGGTTTGCATGCATATCGCGAACCATTTTCTACTGATCAATCCAGCCAGCGGCAATACCATCATGAATCGAGTGTAAGGCCCTATCTGAGAAGGCCTTATCCATCTTTTCTTGGAAGGGTGTCGAACAGAGAGAGTTATCGATGGCCTTGTTCACGGCATCTCTCTTGGGCTTCTGAGAAGGCCTATTCAGCCAGCGGCTCGTAATCGAAGACAATTTTTGGCAAAGTTACTAGCCTGAGCCTGCTACTCACTTAACTCCTTCCTCAACCGCTCCATCTCTGTCTCCCTCTCGCTAGCCTGGCGTTCAAAGTCTCGCAGACGATCAAGCTTCCCCTTGCAAAGTATCGACCTGCCCCTCCAACTCCATAACACGATCAAGATAATGAGCCAACTTTCCAAGGTAGCACCACGAAGCTCTAACTCGGCATCGCGCTCCCAAACCTGCCTCTCCAAGTCTGGCAAACGCGATTCAGCCTCGCCAACCCAGGCCCTGACTTCCTCTAACGCCTTTAATCCAACCTCAGCCCACTGCAAATTACCGGTCAGGACCAGGTTTAACTCTCTCAGAGGAGCAACGACATCATTGGCCTCCCGCCACCGAAAGTCCTCCACCGCAAACTATTGTTCCAACCCCATCCTGCTCGCAATCCCATCATCAATCGCCCGCCTCATATCCCCGCGCTCCATCTGGCCGGGATCCAAGGCACCGTGAAGCTCTCATGCTCGCTCCCTCTCGGCATTCAGCTCCCCTTGCAATCGGGTGTTCTCTCGATCAAAATGAGCAAGCAACTCGATAGAGGCTTGGTAATTCATATTCACAGCCTACATAGCAACCAACACATTCAAAAAACAACACAACAACAAAGAAAATGAAAAGAGCAGCCTTTAACACATAAAAGAATGCAAGCACCATGTAAAACGTACCTTCATAAGTCTCTCTTGAGCCTCCCGATACCCAAGGCGAGGATCCTCAACATTCACATAGCTGCGATCATGATGGAAATTACGCAGATCAGTGACCATGTGCAGAATGGCACCGTCCGTAATACCAATCGGAAAACAGTGACAAACGACGCCAACAAAATGAAATTTAGACCAACACCCAAAAGAGTCAAGCTTTCTACATGCTAAAGGCTGTAACTTTAACTCGTTCTTATCCCAATCTCCAACAAGAACAGAGGAACAGTAACCGCCACCCACGTCCCTCCTCTGTCCATTTTATAGGGACCTCAAGAGTACAGGGACCGTTGGACGTGCAAGGACGACGACACTAGATCTCACCACATGTCCCACATCTCTGAGCGTTACAGAGGTCATGCACCATAGCCTCAACTCTATACCATTATGCCACTATTACATGCTCCGGACTCCAGTACACCAGGCTTCCCGCACACGAAAAATGAATGACATCACTACACGTGTCACTAGGGCATATTGTATGCGCCAAAAGACGCATGAAACCCTACCACCGTTTTGCGATAGCGACAAAACGCCAAGAGCGAGTACGGTCTCCTCACCCCAGCCAAGTCTACTCTTAGGTGGGGACTTGGGGGACTGGGGGTAATGGTTGTACGGAAGCCACATGGCATGAACTCGCCTTGAACTTCCAATACTTTCACCAAAAACAAACTCCCCACCCAAGGGAACTCTTGACCGGGACTTGGGGGACTTATTGGTATACACATACCTCTTAGGGACAAGTATCGGAACGGACAGAACCCGACCTAAGTTTCACCCCGAAACCCAGATACGAGCCTGTGGGTCCCACTTTAAGTGAAATCCTACCCAAAAATCAGCAGAACCTCCCCTAAAATAGGCTACCCAAAAATTCACAAAACCTGGACATGATTAAAATTAAACTCCTACTCAAATACACATTCCAGTATTTACATTCCAAGTGTATATGTTACATTCAGAAGGTACAAATTCCATCACAACTTTAGTACGATAACAACTACTCAAGCAAAAGCATTCTCCAAATTTAAGAGGGTTATCAGAGCAATTCTACATAACTAAGCCGATATCATACAAGGTAGGTTAAGTAATAGCCTACGGTCAAAACGGAAGCGCTGATTCCTATGCCTCGAGTTCCCGAACGCGATCTTAGCAAATCTGAAAGTCTGGGCATTTGAAACGAAAGGGCCCAGGAGAAAACATTTAAAAATCCGTTAGAGTGAGCGGACGAAACTAAAATAAGTTATGAAACCAATGCTTGAATGTTTTCCCATTCTCGCTAATAAAATCTGACATGCAGCGAGATTTATGAAACAATTCCAACTCATTCCTTTGAAAACATCCTTTCATGAAAAATCGTTCGATGACTAGAGAGGAGTGCTGTCTAGTCATCTCATGCCATCTGGAGGGGACTGCCGTCCAGATGACCCATCGGAGGGGACTGCCGACCGGAATTTAGGAGGCGGTGGTTAGAGGGGACTGCCGACTAACTACCTCATCTGGAGGGGACTGCCGACCAGATGACTCACTAGAGGGGACTGCCGACCGGGATGTAGTCTGGAGGGACTGCCGACCAGACTATTACCTAGAGGGGACTACCGACTAGGTAATGTACGCATACGCTGAAAATAGCCTCCTTGCCAACTCCTTTCTTTAAATTCTTTACTTTCCACGAAAATCACATTTACTCAAATAACATTACATTATAAATTTAATATCATGCTGCATGCATTATTTAAATAAAATAAAAGTCCACTCACAGGTGAGTCTCGCAGCTAATCCTGTAGCCTGGCCGTCTCCTCCTCACTCGAGGGCTCAGTACGTCCTGTAGCAATCGACAAAATATAATTAACCTCAATAAGGAATTAATCTAAGTAACAAAGCTTAATCCCTCCAAAATTATTGCTCAATACTCAAAATTCTTCTAACAACCAATTCTCCAATCTAGGATTCAATTCTCAAATTTCGGAATTCGTTACAATTTCAATGCCCTCAAAACTCTTAACAACTCAACCTATTTTTATTTCGATTCCTCAACCATAATTTAACCACCAATTTATAAAATAATTATCTTTTCGAAATTTCCAATTCTTTCTTAATTTTTCCTTTTTAATCCACAATTCCATCTCCAACACTCTCAAATTCTCTCTAAATTTTCTTTTCAATCCACAATCACTTCTCCAACTTTCCAACACATTAATTCAATACCAAACTATAACCAAGAGCATTCAAGAGTTTTGGACCATAAAATTCAGAAATTAAAACCAACACCAAAATTATTTCACCAAGAGATTTAACCTATAAAATTATAAACCACAGTACTCAAAACAACCACATCCAACATCAAAATCCCAAGGAATAACACTATCCAAGCAACCACAAATCTAACACAAACTCAAAGATTAAATCCAATTCCAGTCAACCCATTTAGCTTTAAAATCATCTCCACAATACACCCAAGAACTTCTTTACCTGTAACAACCAATAATTTCCAATGATTTGGCAGGAAAAATCCAAAACAAAAACCAAGAATTCGTCAGTTATCGTTCATGTCACTGTTCACATTCTCAAATACCTTCAATTCTTCCTCCACCGGACAAGAGAAGCCGCAAAAGGTTAGGGATGAAGGTTAGCAATGTCCCAGCTACCAAAACCCCAAAGAAATCCGGTCGGAGATCAAAAGCAAAACCCGAATTTCCCTTTTCTTGAAATCCCTCACCGATTTCTTCTCAAATCAAGGCTACCCAATTCAGAAATCTTATCTTAGATGTAAGAGGAGGAAGAGAGGATCCTCTAATGGCCGGTGGTGCAGCTGGTGGCGGTGATTTCACTAGAAATGGGCTCCGGTTTCGCAGAGAAGAAAGAAAAGGAAGAAGGAAAGGAGCGGGGGGGGGCGAGGGGGGCTGGAATCGGGTTCTCCTGATTTCACTCTCTCTCTCTCTCCCCTTTTTTTTACCCACTTTGCTTTAAAATAATAACCATAATAGTAAATTTCTATTTTTTGTCATAACTTTTCCTTAGAAACTCCGATTTAAACAAACTATTTGTCCACGAACTCGATTTTCCATAAACTACGACATTCTCAAAGAAATTTCTTAACTCAACGGACAAAGAAAATTCAACTCCTCGGTCATAAAGGTAAAAATGTAACTAATAAATATTTTAAGGTACGGGGCATTACAAGAAGCACAAGACTCGCATCGCCTGTATAGGAAGTAAGTAAAGTCCCCAGATGGCGATCCCGATACCCCACGGGGCGATATCGGGACCCCGAGCCTCCACACTGATAGAAACAGAGCCAGACTCCCACAAATCTACTATAACAAGGGCACCTCCAACAACCCCAAAGAGGTAACTGTTTATTATCGCTTTCCATTATCATTATCCTGTAACGATACTAACTTAGGCATCAGAGCATTGAAGGCCGGCATACCCAATCTTCCCTCTGACCTCCGTCTGTTTTGCTAACAAGCGAGACCAATAGCGATAGTAGCAGATCACGACATCCCGTGTTTCCTCTAGCATCAAGCAAAGCCATACTCATTTCATCCAGCCTTTTTGAAGCCAAAGACACGATGTTGCCTGAGATTTAGCCATAAGACCTATCTCAGGTGTGAGATTTCACCATAAAGCCTAGAATTTAGACGCTAAGGATGATTTCATGGGGAGAAGATTTCTAGAGAAGGAGAAAGCTGAGTAAGGCTTGTAATGCCATTTTTGGGATAGGTGTCTTCTAATTTCTCATCCCCAAACACACCAATTTATAGGGCCCATGCAAGTGGCCTCCGCCTTTGGATGGACGGCTAAGGAGTTAAGATCAACGCCATCAATAAGCATAAATGCCATAATCTCGAAAATGAATGGTAGTTTTAATGCGCTTGAAGACTGAGCGGTTTTCAATGAGATAACCACCTAATTTCGTGATTATCATTTTTCAAAACCGTCTATATGCGCATTTTTCATAATGATTGTTAAGATGGGGAGGATATTTGGGCCAGCAAGTAGGCCAAAGATATAAAACTAAAAAGAGATATATATATATATATTATTGGGCAAAATGTGTTGATTAATACATAAGAAAATAAAGAGACCTATGTATTTGGGCCTAAAGCCTTATTGCTGCATAACTTAGACACATGCAAAGGTCATCAACATAATATGAGGCTAAGTGGGTAGCAGTCTGGGCCTGTTGGGTCTGCTCTCGGGTATGAGCCAAGTTGTGGTTCAATGCTTCAGAATCAACCAAAAGTTGCTCCAACTGGGCTTCTTCTTGAGCAATCTCGGTCCGCACAACGACTAACCAGGCCTGAAGAGTCTAGATCTGAGACTCAAGGGACGCTTCCTCAAGTTGCATAGCTTGTAGACGAGAGGCATGTTCATCTAACGAAATGTACTGCTCCTCCATCTAGCGAACAAGGGTCTGATGTTGAAGGTTGGAGGCACTAGCCTGCACTTCAGAGGCATCTCACTGCTCATAGAGGCCAAGGAGGGACCTAGCATGTCTTCAATTGAGCAAAACTGAACCTTACTGACGACATCATCTCGGTGAAGTTCCCGAAAGGCTTCCAGGCTAGCACAAGCGCTACGACCTCCAGTAGATTATGACCCAAGAGCTTTCGAAGGACCTCCTTGGCTTCTTTAATAGCACCAGGGGGCCTCCACTTCAAGGATCTAGGCTGGCCTTTCTAGCCTAGAAGGCCTAGCAGGAGGAGCCGGAGGCTCAACACTTGCTCGACAACTAGGGCAACCAGAGGTTAAGCAGGAACCGCTTCCTTGACTACTTGGTCATGCCCAACTTCAGCTTCAGCTTCATTTACCATGGGGGTATGATCGCTGATTGCTTCTTCCACTATGTCCTGATCAGGAGGGCCTTTGCCTGCGTTTTCTTCAATATTAAAGGCCACCTCTTCAGTGCGCACAAGGTTCTGATCTTGAAAGAACAATGTTAGAATAAAATTAAAGGAATTGGAGTGAAGAAAATTACTGTGTAGGCAAAACTTACTTCAACCGTTCGTTGTTCGCCAGCCTCAATAAGTTTACTCTGGACTTCTAATTTGACTTGCTCCTAAATCACAACTGGGCCTGACTTAGTGGCCTTAGGGAACTAACTCCCATCCTCGCTGGCAAGAGGCTATACCCAAAAGTAGGGCCTGCCAGCACTAGTGGAATGGCCCCCGTGAATAAAGGTTGAGCAGAAGTGATCCCCGATTCGGGAAATACTTTGGCCTGTGAAGAGGCCATCTCTTCCCCAGTATGAGATGTGCCAGCCCCACCTTGACTTGGTGAACTATTAGTCCTTCGGCAAATCTGGACAACAAAAAAGGGTCAAGTTTACCCAGAAAAAGACCACCCAATGAAAACGACAAGTCTAAGGCTAGAACTTACCAGTCGCGAATCAGCTCGTTCATCATCCTAACAAGTTACACCAGTAGGATTAGGCCAACTTGTTTCTAGACTTGAGAGGCAGCGGCCTGTAAGAAGTTGGGATCAGAATGTGAAACTAAAGGAATTACATCAGTTCTAAGGTTTGCGGAAATCGTGAAGGCTCACCTCAGCATCATCATCAGACAATTCCACGACAATGGACTTCTCTACTATGGCTTTATGCTTCGCAGCTTAACCCATAGCGAGGTAGAAGAACCAGCTGGACTGTTACAAGGTGGTAGTGACGCACCGCTGCTTCTGGTGCTAATTCACTGCAAAGGTGGTAATTGGAATATGGTTGAATGGTCAAAGAGTTCAAAAATAGCAAGTGCAAGTAAGGGAACTTACCACTTGGGGAGGCTCACAAATTACTAGTGCAGGCTGCACAGGTTGCACTCCGCAAACAAGGAATCTAGCGATTGCTTACCGGTCTTTTTAGAAAAGGTGGGCAGGGGAGCAGATGATTTGGGCGAATATCTCGTCATCAGAAAGAACCCAGCAATTGACGAACACCTTCTTCCACCATTCCTTTTGAAACTCGCAGACCCCATCAAGTGGACGTAGTTCATTAGCCCAGGGGGGTAGGTCCATCAAGGTAAGCCCACTGGGGGGCGCCCTAGCACCTGTCCAAGTGCCAACTCTTCACCAAGAGGTGTAATAGTTGAAGGAATCGTAGAGGGGGAAGGGCACCATTTGAACCAGCCCAAGCTGACAAGCAAAGTGATTAGGAGCATAAAGCTCGTAACTCAGCTCATCTGCCGCCAACCTTATGTCAGAACAAGAGATAATGCGATGGAAGACCAAGAGGGCCCATCACTATGGCCTTGGCTTTGGGGCAAGAACCCATTCTGCAAAGGAGGAGGAAATCTTCTATCTAATACCAGGTTTAGCTCGAGCAGTTCATCCATAAGGTAAAGATAGGTAAAGTATACAGAGTATGGTGGGAAGTGTATTTGCCATCTCTGCAGAGCCAACATTCCAACACTAAATTGTTGGGGACAGGAGGAAGGTCTGGTCTACGGAACTTCTCAAAATAAATTTGCAGCCAAAAATCCAGAATCCAAAGGGGGCCAGAAATGCTAGTCTCAAAAGGATGCATAGTGGCCTGATAAAGTGCTCGATAGAGCGAGCCTAAAACAGGTTGCCCAAGGCCAACATGGCAGCCATTATAAAGGGCAGTAGCCAAAGAAGTCCAAGTACCAGTGGGCTTATTTGAGGAAGTACAGAAAATGAACTTACAGAGCCAGTACTCAAGGAAGGCAATACCTCCGGTCTCGTCATGCTGACCACAATAATAGGTTTGCCAAGTCTAGTAGGACTTGTTGTGGGAGTTGCAACCACCTTGGGCCATTTGCAAAGGGAAGTTGACACCATCAAATTGGTGATGCACGTAGCGCTCAAAGTCAATGAGCAGCCCTGTGATGGCGAGAATGTCGAGCAGCGTGATTCCCATCTGCCAAAATCTGAAATCAAAGGTGTTGTTGGAGGCATTCCAGAGGTAGAAAGTGGCAGCCAGAAGGGCCTGGTTGACGCCGAAAGGAAGATTGAAGCAGAGATCGATGGTCTCGGTAACACCCACTTCATTGCAGCGAGCCAGATCCCTCATTTTGACTTCATAGAACCAGGCTGTTTCCTCTTCGTTGACGGTCGACCAGAACCCTACCCGAACCTTATGATGGTTCCTGACCCAACTTGAAAAATTACCTAAAGTGCAGCGAAGAGCTTGGATGGGGTGACGAATGGAAAGGTCGTAGTGGGCAATAACCTCATCTAAGAAGGGGATCTGGACAGTAGTACCCAGACTAGCATGATGCTTGCCAAATTTGGTGAGAAAAGGCCTCTCCACGGATGAACTCGCCATGCCCAGAGCGCCCACCTTTGTGCCCTAGGTGTGGGCGATCTTCTCAGTGTGTTCTTCTTCTTGATCGATAACGATTTTCTTGGGAGCCATTTCTGGGTTTCTAAAGGAGGTCAAAGAATTGACCGTTGTGGAAGAAGATTTTGGGTTTAGAGAGACGAGAAAAGAGTTTCTGATGTGATTAACCTAGACACTTGGGTCGAGATTTAAATAGAAGATATTGTGAGGGAAACGATGCGACGAAAATATGTTTTGCAGTTACACATCCGCTAACCCTCATTAATGGCCTCGTTTCTGTCATAAGTCGTGTTGCTTAAGCCTTCTTCAATCAATTACAATATTCGTGGGCCTAATCTCTAGGCATCGGGGCCAATGTTTGAGCCCAGAAGTAGTTTTGGCAATATCCTTCAGAGGATTGAGTGTGGCGGATTGATACCTGTGGCCAAAAAATAAGTCTACTATGGTTTTGGGTTCCAGCTTCGCCAATTCTAGAGTCCATGAGGAAAACGAGCCCTTATAGGATTCAAGTAGCATAAACTAATTATGAATCTTCATTCAATAAATTATGAATCTTCATTTAATAAACCTTCTATGGCAAGGAATTACCGAAACCCTTGGTATATATACCAGGTTTCAAGGGTCCACAAGACACAACCTCTCAATCAACTAACGCACAGATTATCCAAAGCTCTCCGGAGTAAACATTCAACCTAGTTGAAACTAGCGAAGCTAGGATCACACCTTAGCAACCCAGTGAAGCTAAAGTCACGCTTTAGCACAACCCGTGCTTTCTTTTACTTCCCGGTGATTGCTTTGCTCAACCTACAACATTAAGTATCGATTCGGTGACTCAAGAGATCATAAAAAAAGTCCTTATTCTGTTAAGTCATAAAAAAAAGAACCTTATGATGAGGTTGGTGTTTTCCTCGTCCACATTGTTTGAAGAAGAATTCAAGTCAAGGGATGCCCCGACAATCACACCCACGGTGTTGGCATGCTTGCGCAATCATCACCAGCAAAAGAGATTGTTTGCTTGCCCAAACTTGGTCACAGCCAAATAGTAACCATCAATATTATTCTTCTTTGTTTGTTTTGTTTTGGGCCCCTTGGACGTAGTTGCAACCAAAATGCCTCGTTGGAAAGATATTAAAATATGTCATTTTTTAATATAATTCAATAATTCAAAATGAAAATGGTGCTGAGAGAATCTTGCGTGAGGCACCCGCACGGCCACGTGGCGGGGCGGACCAATCAGTGCTCAGCAGGGGGGTGTTTTGCGTATTGCATTTTAGGAAGCAGGGGCAGTTTCGAAAAAGAGAGAAATTTTCTTTTCTTCTAATTAGTTGACTCTAAAGCTATGTGGTGGGGAAAGCCCCACCTAAGAATTTCTCAATGGTGCTAATACTTATTCTTTGAGAAATGCTGACTAAGGTTTTCGGGATTTGCATCCGTGGAGTCATGAAGAGTGGACGATCTGAAGGTAACCATCAGTACTAATTCTTTTTTTTTTTTTAAAGGTAATCATCAGTACTAGTTCTTCTTCGTTTGTTTTGTTTTGGGCCATTTAGACTTAGTTGCAACCAAAATGCCTCGTTGGAAAGATACTAAAATAGGTTATTTTTGAAATATAATTCAATAATTCAAAATAAAACGGCCTAATGATCATTCTTTGAGAAATGCTGACTAAGGTTTGAGGCATTTGGGAAAAGTAGCTAAAAAAGAGCTCCAGTTCATTCTCACATTGTCTAGTAGGAACTCCACTACCATTCTGCTATCAAACAAAATTGACATGGTCGATGGAGAACAGTCCAATCATGACACATCACGATGCACTCAAAATGAAGAGAACACACCACCATGCCACTAGAGCTTGAAGCACTTTATATATGCATGCCAAAAAAGTGGTCTCTTTCATTGGCCTCCAAGTCATCATGACTGCATTTATATACATGCTTATACGTGCTTGATGATCAATCAGCACCGAAATGCCAACCCTGGACTTTGAAATCGAATGCAAAGAGATACATGATTTCTGGATACGACCACCTGAGCAGCTTAACCAATTGGTTCGATCTTTGACACGACGAAACCGGCATGAAAGGCAACAGATTCGAGAAACTTACAAGGCATCTATGGAGAGGACTTGGTAAGCAGACTGCAGCACAAGGCAGATGGGGATGATGCTGATCAAATAACCACTGGGATTTCACCAAATTTATGTGCAGCTTTGTCACTTTGGATGATTAATCAGCACGAACGTGATGCAATTTTCATCCAGGAGGCCCTTCATAATGACCAGCAAGGTCGTCATGATAAAAACTATAATGCTATTGTAGAGATTTTTGCAAGCCGAAAATCGAGTCAAATCCTTCTCATCAAACAAGCATATCACACAAAGTTTAGAAGGCAGTTGGACCAAGATATCATCAATATTGAGCTTCCCCATCCTCACCAAAAGATAGTGGTAGCACTGGTGGCATCACACAAGGCACACCAAGCAGATGTTAACCAAGACATCGCAAAGTCTGATGCACGGAGGCTTTTTGAAACGGGCCGGGAACGAAGCTCTTCAGGCATACAAGAAGCTGTCGTATTAGAATTATTTAGCAAACGCAGTACTCCACAGCTTAAGCTCACTTTTTCTCTTGCTATAAACACATCTATGGACATGACTATAAAAAGGTGCGTGCATTACATTATATTATATTATATTATATTATATTATATTATATTATATTATATTAGGTAATTGACTTAATTTCTATATATATAAACCAAAAAAAAAAAAATCAAACGATCCATGACTTAGTTTTGATTTCGCAGTCCCTGAAGTCTGTAAGCTCTGGTGAATTTGAAAATGCCTTGAAAATGGTCGTACAATGCATTCACAACCCACCCAATTATTTTGCAAAGGTAATCAATTTTTTCCTTAATTGTTTCCTTCTAGTTTTTCCTTTCAATAGTGATGTCTTCAAATTTCTTGAAACAGATGGGAATTAATGTACTGTTTTTGTTTAAACATGAGCAGATATTGCATGCAAGCATTAAAAGGTTGACAAGTAGTAGCACTAGTGATGATAAAGGGGCTTTGGTTCGTGTGATGGTGAGCAGAGCAGAAGTAGACATGGATGAGATTCAAAGAATGTTTAAGAAGAAGCATTGAGTTGAACTCAGAGACGAAATAATATCGTCTGTAACGGGGGACAACTACTACAGAGACTTTCTTGTTGCCTTGGCCTCAAGATCAAAATGAATGGTCCGTACGCTTGGATGTCATCCGCAGAATCATCAACTGAATGATCTAACTTCTTTCTTTTCATTTTCCTCATAAGAATTAACTGATGCACATAGCCTCTTCATATCAGCTTACGCAGATTGTAATTGGTTTCTCTTTTTGAATGTTTTATTAGCTTAAAGGCAACCAACTCTTTTTCCCTCCATAAGGCCACTGTATTAAAATTGTCTTAAATTTTGGATATAAAACATTAATATATTTACGAAAGTGTCATTACGGTAAAAAGTCACCAATCATTCTCTCTGCTCTCTAGCCTCTCCGGCGAGTTCCGATGAACTTTGGTGAGGTTTCCGGCAAACTTTGGTGAGATCACAAAAAGCTACTCCCACCAACAACAAAAACTACTCTCACTAATACTAGAAAGCTACTCTCACTGGCCAGCAATAAAAGCTAATCTCACCACCAACAATAGCTAAACTACTCTGACCAACACCAGAAGGTACTCTAATCAACATCAAAAGTTACTACGAAGCAGAACAAAAGCTACTCTGAAAGACTGAGAAAACTATTCTCATAGACTAGCAAAGCTATGGAAATATAAGTGATACAACCACAATAAAAATGATAGTGCAATCGAGAAAACCAACCATATTCAATAATAGGGGCTGGGAAAGGTCGGGTCTCCGACCATCATCTACGGGAACCGGCACCGAACCGATATACTAAACTTCGGTTCGGTTTGAAGAATATCAGTCTCTAGAACCGAGCAAAATCCGAACCAATAAAAATTGGTTTCATTTCCTCGATTCTTCAGTTCTGTTATCTGTCTAAATCAGTGAATCCAAATCCTGCTCGATCTCAAATCAGTAGCTATGAAGAAGAAGAGAAGACCATGGATAAATAGCTATGAAGAATAAGAGAACATGGGTTCAAATCCCTTTAATAATAGCTTCAAATTTTTTCAACAGGCGATGTCAGTGAAGAATTGAAGATTCAATACATGAAAAATGATGGAAGAATTAAGATTGGATTGCAAGGAAAACGAGTTGAGACAGAACAAGGGTGAAGAAAAAGTTGAGCTCCTCAAAGTTCTTACTTTGAGAGACAAAGAGGCGCAGCAGGTTGATTTGCAAACATCATCGAAGAAAAAATCATAGCTGCCATTCTTGACTGTTGTTATTGCAGAGAAACAGAGAAGAAAATTCAAAGCTGAGAAATGAAAGCTGGAATGAATTACCGTGAATAGAAATACCTGGGTTGCTGGGCCTTTCATTATGTGTGATGAAATGATCTATGCACAAACCAATATTCTAATCAATATACTAATGATATATGGAAGTGGGAGGATGAGTGGGAGAAGAAAGTGGGAGGATATATAAGTTTAAAATGTTTAATTAAAGAAGGAAGTGGGTTTGTGTAGCATAGAAAAAGAAAGTGATGGGGATGAGGTAGGTAGGTTAAAGAAATCATGGCACATGGGCATCAAAGGATAACAGTGTAGGGAAATAATGACACCGAACAAAGAGAAAAACACCTCGGTTCGGGTAAAGACAAAAGCTAAATATGGGAACCGAAACCGAACTGATTACTATCAAAAGGGAAGCGAACTGAAAAAAAAACAACTAAATTAAGAGAAAAAACCAATCCGAACGGACCGGTTCGGATTGATTTGGACCGGTTCCTTGCTTTTTTGGGTCTAAAATCCCAGCCCTATTCAATAATAGATGTGGCGACCCGAATGGGTATACCACAGCGCCGTAATATTAAGCCAATAGGAGCTCAATACGCCGTAGACATACCATAGACCTACCAACTTATATTACAAGGCCTTTTGAAAATGCAAATCTTAGAAAATAGGAGACAAGGAAAAACTTTTAAGAAAGGTCTTTCGATTAACAACCCAATACTCAAAATAACAAGTTTGAAAACGCTTCAAAATAAAGTGGCAAGTGCACTATGACGCCATAGGGCTTACATCATAACCGAAATGAAAAGAGTTCAACAACAACAATAAAACAAAGGGTGAGGCGTGCTCCCAGGTAGGCGGACCTCACAAAGTTCAACATTAAAAGAAAAATGAGTGAATTGATAGAGTACCAAAAGTGAAAAACTTCAAGCAACAGGGACAACAACACACAGACTCAGCCAATGACCCACTTCTAGTGCAGATCTTCAGAAGTGACCTCGTTGTAACTGAAATGCAGGGGTGAGCATTTCGTCCTCGCTAGCCCAATAGGGGCCGACCCAACCTTAGTTAGGTTTGAAAACTAATAGGTAAAACATAGCTACTAGAACATAGATTGCGCGCATTTGTAAAATCGAGTAAAACAAATGCAAACAAAAACAATCATCCTTGTTCTTTTTCGGGAAATCATATGCAGCATGCTTCACGCACTCGGAGCTCCGAGATACTTACCTGCCGGTTAAACTAAAACAAATCGATGACCGACCCGGCTCGTAATCCTTCGAGAACTGGCCAACTACTCTGTAGTCCTTGCGACAACAAGTAGCGAAAGTGTCCATTTCCTGGCCCTAAGTCTCCTATGACTGGTCCACTGTCGGTACTCACCCTTCCTCGACAAACATAGGAGCACAGCCCCCTCCGGAGGTTCACGGTTATCGACACCGTGGGATCCCTAGGAATCTACGCGTCTAGGTCCCATTCACTTTCAGGTCACAAGTACAAACATACATTGGGTACAGTATCTCAACATGCAAGTCTAGCCTCGGTTTTCGCAATCAACAATTATCAGTTATGAAAATACAGGTATCACGAGACATCGACTAATGAACAACCAAAAAATACTTGCAGGCAACATATTAATATACTAGAGCATTCCACGTATATCGAAAAGCCTCTAACAAGGAAGGGACAACTCACCCTACCTAGAAATGCCAGCGTATTCCACACTCTGGTGCTTTCCACTTAAGCTTCCTTAACGATCGTGTTTCCTAAACCATTACTTAGTTTGTAAGTAACTATCCAGGCAAACATCAAGATCAACTTTAAGTAATCGCGCACACTAAACCCTTTTTATTTCAATGAGACCATTTATTATTTCTTTCAACTTTTACCAATTTGGAAAACTAACTTATTTCTTAAAAAGGAAAAACGTCCTTATCGCTCCACTAAACTATTACCAATCCGAGCGACCAAAGTCGAGTCAATCCTCTCATTTTACAAGGTCGGTCAACCTTGGTAAACTTCTCGGAGTTGACCTTTGACCTTTGACTTTTGACTTGACCAAGTATTCCTTTATTACCATTATTTTTTATTTATTAAAAATAAATAAGTAAATAATTATAATAAAGTTTTACTTTTACCTTTTTACTCCTCCTTTTTAGCTTTTTACTTGATTTTCACCTCCACACTTTCACTTTTACCCTTTTGCCTCCTTTTTACCGAATTTACCTTTACTTTCACCTTCTTTACTTTTTATCACTTTACCACGGTAAAAACTCATTTAATCCAACTTTTACTCTTTTCTTCCAAAATAAACACATTTCTTTTATTCTTCCTTTTCTTTTTCTTTTGGCCAAAATCACACAACAACAATCACCAAAATTCTCAACACAAAATTCCAACACTTAGAAAACTAGGCTAATAAAATCCTACTAATTAAACCCTTCTCAAATATCTAATTTTCACAATTTTTCCAACAACAACAATAGCTCAATAAAATCAACATCAACCAAATAAATTCCAAAAATTCTAGGGTTTGTCCAAAACCCATTCCTTACCCTTTCTTCTTCAAAACTCACGGCCTAATCCTCCTCCTTGGCCTTCTTCACCTACAAATCCGTCCAACATCAATATTTCAACTAAAAATTCGGAACAAGTTTGCATGGTTAGATCCTTACCACAAATCCTTACCAAACCCGTAGCCTAGCTTCATGGTTTAGGAGAAATCGGGTTCATGCACCAAAAAAATCAAAATGGAATCAAAAACTCGAGTTTAATAAGAAAGATGTATAGATCGAAGGAAAAAAGGCTAGATTAGGAGGGATATTACCTTGATTTGAACTTGGAAAGAAGAAATCACAAAAACCCTCAAATTGGCTTCGGGTTCTAGGGTTTTTGGAGGATTAAATGGCCAAATTTCTTGATTATGGTTGAAGAAATGGAAAGAGGCCGGGGAGGAAGAGGAGAAAATCTGGAAATTTTGGTGAGGATTGGGATTCCGGCAAAGGCGGTGGCTGGCGGTGGTCTAGCGACGTCCGGCGGCTTCTGGAGAGAGAAGGTGACAGATGAGAGGGAGGGAGAGCTGAAGAGAGAGAGTGAGAAGTGAGAAAATGAGGAAGAGGCTAGAGTTTTGAGAGAATGAGATGCTTAAATACCTCTCCCATTAATGAGGGCGAAAAGTCTATCTTGTCCCTCCTGTTGGGTCAAGTGGGTTTGGGCTGCTCTATTTTCTTTTTCTCTTAATTTCTATCCAGCCCACTCCCAAAATACATCTTCAAACATCTTTATTTCTCCGACACTTCACCATCATTTCGGGAAAATTTTCCGGGGCTTGTCCTAAGCATAGATACTTTAAAAATAGTTTCCTAGACCCAAATTGCATTTTATCTAAATTCTTAATCCTTTAAAATGGCCCCAAAGTCTTAACCTAAGCACGAATACTTATATACCTTACAAATTAGTAGTTTCATACGTTATGCGACAAATTAAAATAACAAGAAAAAGTACGGGGGTCTACAACAGAAAAAGTACGCAGTGTTCAACGATGATATAACTAAAAAGCTAGTTCTATAGTTGTAAAAAGCCTGTACCATAGTTGTGAAAATCTATTACAATAGCTGTAAAAATCTATCACCATAGTGAAGCAGAGTTGAGTTTGTTCAAGTTTGACATCCTAAATAGGGAAAACAAGAACAAATCAGTTTTGGAGCCCAAAACGCTTCCACGAAAATCAAGTAGAATTCTGAGCATAAATCACTACCAAGAAATTGATTTCCAAGAATTTTGGAGTAGACCGAAACAATGATGTTTTAAATGGTCATTTGTTTATACTCTCAACGAAACTCTTGTTCAGAGTATATTCAATTTCTAAACGAACTTACTGTTCAGAGTAGCACGAACACCCACAGTTCAACTTAGAATCTCACGTTATAAGAAATGTGGGAGGTAAAGGATAGGATATTAGAATCCCCAAGTATGGAAAGCAGGAATTTTTAGAGAATCTTTGTCACGCCCCGAATTTTAGAATAAACATTCAAAATTCGAAACATGAACTACTACAACTTAAAATAACCATCCTGAAAATTTCATTTCCTTAACAACCTCACCACATAATTTAATTTCAAAAACCGAAATTAGTCTCGGTTAATTATTACAATTCACTCACAAAATAAATTGTAAAACTCTAAATGAGCTTACAAACCTCTCAACTCAAAGAAATAAAAATAAATGTTGCAACACCTAAGCAGCTCGGTCACCTCCCTAGTTATCCTGACCTGCAGGACTATCCTCTACACCATTTGAATAGTGTACCCGGATTGCAACAACATAAAACCAGGTAAGCTTTTTGAAAGCTCGTATGAGTAAAAGAAAGAACGGTAGTTTAATTAAATCATAATTATTTCCACCCAAATCAATGCTCAATTTCCACATCCACGAAGTACCAACAATCTCAATCAATCAACAAATCAACACCAAACCCTAACTCACATCTTTCTTCTCAAAACCCCATCATCGTATTTATAAAAATACAATATTTGACAGACTAGAGCTCTAACTGAATCATAGCCCATCACCTGGCCTAGGTTATGGCATCTGACATATTTATCTAGGTTATGGCATCCGACATATTTATCTTTATCGTATTTCATCAATATGTATACTTATATACATATTTAAAACGTCCGATAATTGTACATACTCAACCAATTGCATCCCATCATCCACCTAGGATTTGAGCGTCCGATTCCCCCATACCGGTCACTACGTTGACTCTAAATCCTTAAATGAGCACAACAATGTTTTATCACACAATGAAATCAACCCATCCAAGATACACAATATTATTATGAAATTTATGCATCTGAAATATAATCCAAATCATCAATCCAATTCAATCGTATCATCACTCAACAATCCACCAATCAATATATATATATTCCACGTAAATATATATATATATATACGTAATCATCCACTCAAGAAACTCTTGAAATTCATTTGTATAATAAAAATTCATTTTACTTACCTATGGACCGTAGTAATCAAGTCCATGTGATTTTAAAAACAAATATTTAATCTACAAATATTTTTGACACAATTACAAAAATAAATAATTTAAAGTACTCGGTTCGTAATATGAACCACGTGAGTTTTACTCATCTCGAGACTCCCGCTACGTCTTCAATTAAAATATAAACCACACCGAAACAGCTCACCCAAATATAATCTCTCAATCACCAAATCAAATGTGATTTAAATTTAGATAATAATTCCAAAACATAACTATACTCCATTAAACGGCCAGATTCTAATTTATAAGAAATCCGACGGACGGATTCTCACGAATCGCTTCCCTAATCACCGTTTTGCACTTATACGAAGATCCAACGGTCAGATCTTCGCCCATGACCACATAAAGCCACTGGGACAGTCATATGATCATCATATCAAAACTACAAGTCCATCGGACGGTTCAAATTTCACAGATCATAAATCTAACGATCGAAATCGATCGAAATCTCAAAATTCATAACTAAATCATACTATATCCGAAAAATGCGTATAATATGCCGAAATGATCGTATTGAAATATAGAATCATAAAATGCACAGAAACTATATTTCAGACCTCCGGAGGTGGCCGGAAAGGGCCGCCGGAGTTAGGGACAGAGCCGCCGCCGACCACCACCAATGGTGTCGGGGCTGAGCTTCTCCCCTTCGTTTCATCATTTTGAGCAACTTTCATAACTAGCACAAAACCAGAAAATAATAGGAAGAGGTTAAAAAGTACCAAAAACAGTCGGGTGGCCGGAATTTTTTCAGAAACCGGCGAGCTTGAAACTGACGTAAAAACTGCAACCTCACGCCTCGATCTCTTCTGGAAACTTGTTCAGAACTTCATTGCGAACTCACCAGGCCAAGAATCACATGAAGAGGTGCTCTATAACTCAAGATATACGGATCGAAACAAGTCGAACTCCGACGAAGATGAAAACGATCAATCCAGGTCCGGTCCTTCTTGGTGCTTGTTAAGGAGGTTGAGGCGAGTTCAATGATCCAAGAATCACGTGCAATGGTGACCTATAGCTCGAGATATCGAGATCAAAACGAAAACGAGCTTTATCCGTTCGGGCCTCACGCCGCCGCTGCCGGCCGTGTCGCGGAGCAAGGCTGCCTCTGGCAGCTGCGCAAGGTCGAGGTGAAGCCAATGGAAGAGGTTTGAGGCCTTGAGATGGACGGAGGAGGAAGAGAGAGCACGACTTCTCCGTGCTATGTTTTTCTCGGTTTCGGCGGAGCGGGGAGAGAGAGAGAGAGAGACCGAGCGACAGTTTCCCAAAGAGGAAAGGGAGGCCGGGAGAGAAAAGCGGGTTTCCAAAATAAATTAGGGTTTTTTCCCTATATACTCATTTTGGAAATTTCTTCTAAATTCGATAACTAATTCAGAAAAAATCCGATCTTTGTGTTCCTCATATGTACGGACTCATATCCACGAGCTCTACAACTTTCATGAAGGAAGTTTTCCCAAATTTTGCACGTATAAAAAGTCGATTTCTCAAATCGAGCATTTCGAGCTTTTCGTTAGAATAATCGTTTCGAATCTTCAATAATTCAAAAAAATGAAAAATATTATCGAGCAACATTCGTGAAATCGTACAATAATCGTTCAACACAAATACACAAAATTAAAATGAAAATTGCGGTTCTTACAATTTACCCCCCTTAAAGGAATTTTGTCCCGAAATTCAGGTATGTAATTCCCTAAAGAGCTATGGATACCTCACTCTCATGTCAGATTCGAACACCCATGATGCATCACTCTCGTCATGATGACTCCAGAACACCTTCACGAGATCAACCTCTGTTACGTCCCGAACCTAGAATTTTCAATTTTCTAATTAATTTGACGGTAAATGTCAGTTACTTTTAATTTTTACTCCGTTATACGATTTTAGTGGCCCTAAAAGTTGACTTTTTGTTCGGGCCATGATTTGAGAAAATGTTCTTCATGAAAGTCGTAGAGGATGTTAAACCGAGAACATGCATACGTGGTTCGTAAAAATCGGAGCTAGTATGCGAAAGTTATAAGCGAAAAACTAAATTTACTATTCCCGATTACTGTTCATAGTAAGTTTCTATAAATAATAAGTTACTCTTCTCTCTCTTCTCCCCCGACCCTTCCTCCTCCCGTTCGGCCCGATTTCCCCTCCTCCAAATTTCTTCGTTTCCGGCCACCCCACGATGAAACTCAGACATCCCTAGGTTCGCCTCCTCCTTCTCGTCATGCTCATGGTTGTATTTCACTGCGTCTCGACCAGAGGAGCTCGTAATTGAACCAAGAAGATCACTGTAGCAGTTTCGATCTTTTGACGATTTCCGACAATTCCGGCCGTCACCGGCCGCCAAACCGGCGTTGAAGGTTCGGTTTTCATCACTGATCATTTCCCCTATGGCCTTGTATCACGATTTGTTGTGTAGAAGCCGAATTGATGAAATGAAATTTTAGGGTTCTTGGAAAATTTCTGGGTTTATGTTCATCTATTGATTTCGGCCGAATTGATGAACGTTACATTGTACAGGACGTGAGGAGGATTCTCACGAGGAGGGTTCGGATCGACGGCAAGCTTAGCCGTATACTGTGAGTGGACGTTTGATTTTAATTCATGCATGCAATTAAATTTTCTAAGTTACGAATTTATTTAAATTATCTTTTATTTAGTGAGCATATTATTCGATTTTTGATTGTGGAAATTATTTATCGTTCGAATTGCCGATTAGAAGTGGTTATGCTCCATTTCGAATTTCTTATCAGAAATAATCTTCGACGAGATTATTTCCGGAAGTGAAAGTATCATTATTTATTAGTAGATTTGAGCTTTCCGAGAAATCTTGGGAAATGGGATATTTCTTCGAGATTATGAACTTACTTTATTTTAGTATATTGGTTCATGATTTTGAACCATGTTGGCATGCGGGGTCACGTCGTTGGACTAAGTTCCTTTCTTGTGAGACTTCGAGGAAATCTCACAAATTCTCGATTTTCAATGGTTTTTACCCACCATACCTGGGTCGATATACTTTATTGCTAGCTAGCCTATTAGTACTCCTCCCTACTTACTTTGTGTTTGTGGGTGAGTAGAGCCGAGCATGGGATGCTCTTGAGTGTGGGACACTCCGACCCGAGTCTTAGCGGCTCACTTTATTTTATTGTATGGTGATGACGTCTTTCCCCATACCTTTAAAATTATTTATTTATTCGTTCTATTAATGGGGCCAGTCGAACTTCCCTCAAACCAGCGGGGCTGGCTTAGTCATGAAAGTGATTTGAAATCTTTAGTTCCCTATTGCATGCATAAGGACGTTCTAAACAATAAATGTGGGAAAGTAAGAAACATTTCTTTCTTAATTAAATATTTTTGTCCACTCACAACTAACGTTTTATTGCTTACTTTCCCCTGGGCTTTTCGGTTTCCTTTGCCCAGTTCGCAGTGTTGCTGTTCGGCGTGGGATCGAGGCTTAACACCAGTCCTGCCACTTGTCTTTCATAGGTTAATATTAACCTACCTCATGTAATATATTTGATTTTATCGTAGATCGCTCTGATAACCTTGAGAGGTTTAGTACTATTGTGTATTAATTTCCTTGTCGGAGATGTGTTTTATTTGTGGAGTTGAAGATTAGAACCCCCAGGTTGTATTGTATAAATTTTACTGCCTTTACGCTTGGTTTTTAGCTTGGTAACTTGTGGTGGTTGTGAAATGTAGGATGACTGCATGTTGTTGGATCTTGGATTTAGAAAAATTTGCTTTTGTTGTTTTTCTTACAGGTTGGGTTGTCCACTTTTAAGGGAAGTTCTGTAGAATTTTTCTTAAAAGTGGGCCTCGCAGAGTCCATCTTGAAAATTTGAGAGGATTTTCGGGATGGGTTCTGACAGTTGGTATCAGAGCTTTAGGTTTTCTGTTTCCTGTCACTTATACTATCTTATGTACTTGATGACATCTAGTATCTTCCGAGTGATGGCCCGACCGCGGCGGATCCCCATCATATACTCTTCGATGCTAGTATGTTCTCAAGTGTATAGGGTAGTTGTCCTGGTATCCTTACTGTAAATTTTTTAATCTTCTTTTTTTTAAACGCCGAAATCGCGGGGAGACTCCTCCCGCTCCAGGAGACGAGAATGCTCCTAGAGGATTAGCAGATGCCTTGGGACGTATTGTTCAACAGTTGACAGCAGCGCTTCCTGGCTCTAGGACTGATTTTACCATGGAGCGAGCAAAGAGACATGAAGCTTATAGTTTCTCCCATGCTCCGAATGCTATGGATGCCCAGAATTGGTTGAACAAGATGGAGAGGGTCTTTGCTCAGATTAATTGCCCAGAGGAACGAAAAGTGGGGTTGGCAGTAGACTTTCTTGACGGAGTGGCCTTTGATTGGTGGGATACGACTAGCAGAGATTGGGGGGACGTTGGCCCGATAACTTGGGAACTGACAGGACCCGCCCCGAATTTCACCCTGAAATCCGAGGTGGCCCTGTGGGGCCCACCTTAGGAATAACTCTACCAAAAATTCAGCAGAGTCACCCCTAAAATGGACTACCCAAAAACTTATAAATAACACATTCACACTTCTAATAAACTATCCTTATTCTTCTGGAGCCACCCTGCTCCCCAAATCACAACAACTCCACAATTTACAACTAAAATACGAATCATACAACATTTATTCCACAGGTTATCAGAGCAATCTAAAAGAGAAAGAGAAAATAAAATACAGGTAGGTTCCACAGTTAACCTACAATGAAGACAACAGCAGCAGATGCTATGCCTCGAATCCTACTATTCCAAACCAGCTACTCTGCAGACTGGGCATTTGAAAACGAAGGGCCCAGGGGAAAAGTATATAAAAACGTTAGCGTGAGTGGACAAAAATAAGTAATTGTAAGGAGAAAATAAATTTATACTTTCCCGCACATATCTTCTTAAAAAACCCGATGCATGCAGCAATTTAAAGAAACACAGTAACTTTAGTTCAGCTCAAGAAAACCGACTAGCCCCGCTAGTCACAACCGAGCAAAAAGGAAAGAATTCTGATACTCAAGAAAATAAGACCAGCCCCGCTGGTTAGGGGAATCGGACTAGCCCCGCTAGTCAAAATAATAAAATAATATATGAGGAAGAAGTATCACCATACGAAAGAAGGGAGCCTCTCGGCTCGGGTCGGAGTGTCCCACACTCTGGAGCATCCCATGCTCTGCTCTACTCACCCACGAACACATAGTAAGTAGGGAGAAGTACTAATAGGCTAGCTAGCAATAAAATATATCGACCCAGGTATGGTGGGTAAAAACCATACGAAAATCGAAAATCAGTAAGACATCCCCAATGTCTCACAAGAAAAGAAATTTAATCCAGCGACGTGACCCCGCACGCTAATATAAATTCGGAATCATAAACCAATAAACGAAAATCAAATAAGTTCCTAAGTTCCGATGAAAAATCCAATCCGCTAATAAATAATACTTTCATTTCCGGAAATAATCTCGGAAAACAACTCGTCGAAAATTATTTCAGATAACAAATTTAAAATGGAGCATAACAAATTCCAATCCGAAATTCGAACGATAAATAATTCCACAATTAAAAATCGGATAATATGCTCGATAAATTAAAACAATAATTTAAATTACTAATCCATTTCCCAAAACAAAATCAATAATCAATATCAATTTCCCGAAAGTAAAATATAATAATATGTTCATTAATTAAGTAAATACTTATTTCGGAAAATCAATTGCATGCATCAATATTTAGAAAACCAAAAGTCCACTCACAGTATACGGCTAACGTGGTATCCAAGCGTAAGGATCCTCGTCGAGTGATGAGTCGGTACCTCGTCCTGTACATAATTATTCGTAACTAACAATTACCGGACGGAAGAAAATAATGTTACGATAAACAATAATTAAATCCTAAACCCATAACCTCAATCCCTCCAATTCTCTTCTACAACCAACCAAACTTCACCAACACCGCCCGATCGTCAAATTCAGACTTTACAACAATTATGGAGAAAATCCGACAATCGGATTCACGATTAACATTAATCGAAATCCAAATCTTTAGAAATTTATAACCGATTCAAAACTCCACCAATCGTCACCAAACTTCATATACAAGTTCTAGGATAATGATAGGATTTAACTAGCCAGAAATTGGAATTAAAAAGTTACCCTAGCCACCGCTACGGCCGCCCACAGTGGCGGCGCCACCACCAAAGTCACCAGCTCCAATGGCCACCAAATTTTGGCAGCAGCACCTTCTCAACACACCCATTAATTCTCTCACCTATGACCAAGTCAGAAAATGAGTAGAAATACCTCAACAATTAAGGAGAAGTTTGTACCCGAATTGTGAATAGTAACCCGAAATTTCAAAATCTTCAATTCCTCCTCTACACTGCAAATCGTGGCTCAAGGCTAGGGGGGAAATGATCCTTGGCAAAAACCCGACCTTCGACACTGGTTTGGTGGCCGGAGATGGCCGGAATCGCCGAAAATTAACGAAATTTCCGGATTGCTACAGTAAACTTCATAGCTCAAATCCGAGCTCCATGGGTCGAGCCACCGCAAAATACCACCACAGGCGCCTAGAGGGAGAGGAGGCGAGTCCAAAGATGCTGGCTTTACGTCGTCAGGTGGCCGGAGAAGGAAGAAGGCTGGAGTTGCAGAGAAGGCCGAAGAGAGAAGAAAAAACGCGGGGGGAAGAGGAGAGAGAGAGAAAAGAAAAGTTACCGGCCTCAACAGTAAAAATTCAAATTTATATTTTTTACCATGAACAGTAACTTTAATATTTCGCTTATAACTTTCGCATACGAACTCCGATTTTTACGAACCACATATGCACGCGCTCGGTTTAACGTCCTCTACAACTTTCATGAAGAACATTTTCTCAAATTTTGACCCGAACAAAAAGTCAATTTTTAGGGCCACTAAAAGTATCGAAACAAAGTAAAAATGAAATTAGTTATCATTTACCGTCCAAATGACTAGTAAACGGGTAAATTTAAGTTCGGGACGTTACAGGAACAGTTCAAGGAACATTTTAATAGGCGGTATTATGGCACAGCTATCCGTGACAGGATGAAGTATGAGTTTCTACATCTAGAGAAAGGGGACAGGTCGGTGACGGAGTTTGAACAGCGATTCACCCAGTTAGCCCAGTTTGTGCCGGATCTGATAAGTACTGAGGAGGAGCAGATCTACAGGTTCATTGAAGGTTTGGGGGGTGATTATCGTGTCCAGTTGACAGCCATACCCTTTTATACCTATAATGAGGCGGTTAACGCCGCTCTGAGACTGGAGACTATGTATCTATCGGGTGTTCGACCCCGAGACTTAGGCGGTCTTAGCCAGGGCCCATCGAAGAGATCAGCTTCCACCTCCGGTTCAGGATCATCAGTAGGCAGTGGACAGAGTAGTGGATCTAGTGCTGGATCTCGTTTTAGACGCAGGGGGCGCACCAGGAGATTCAATCGGGGACAGTTTGGTGGACGTCAGTTTGGACAGAACAGGGCTAGTTCTAGCAGTCAGCACAGAACTCCAGCTAGTCAGCCAGCCCAGTATGGGCAATATCAGTCAGTGGGGTGCTTTGAGTGTGGACAGCAAGATCATTTTAAAAGGGACTGCCCTCTGTTGACCCAGAGAGCTGCATCTACCCCTTTTCAGGCGACAGGTCAGTCATCCGCTGGTACTTCTACTAGTGGTAATGTTGCTTCTTCCAGCGGTACGCGCGTCGGTGCAGTAGCTCGTGGCAGTTCCCAGCAGGGTAGGGGTCAGAGAGGACGTCCCACGACTCATGCAAGACTACATGCCATGACTGAGCAGGAGGGCCGCGATTCACCAAATGTTATCATCGGTATGTTATCTGTGTTTGGTCAGCCTGCTTATACTTTAATTGATCCTGGTGCTTCGCATTCTTTTATGTCAAGTAGATTTGCATGTTTTGCAAATGTACCGTTGTCGCCCCTTATGGGCGAGTGGTATGTATCTTTGCCTGCGGGAGCATCATTTAAGATAGAGTGGGTTTTTAAAGGTTGTAGCGTTTTGATTGATGGTGTTGATTTGGAAGTTGACCTAATCCCTTTAGATCTTGTTGAATTCGATGTGATTTTGGGAATGGAGTTTTTAGCAACTCACCGGGCTAATGTTGATTGCTTTCGCAAGATTGTAGTGTTTAGAAGTCCAGGAAAGCCGATAATTTTCTTTCAGGGTGATCGGAATGTTCTTCCTTCTTTCTTGATTTCGGCTTTAACGGCTGAAAAGCTTTTGAACAAGGGTTGTCAGGCTTACTTGGCTCACATGGTAGATACCAGCAAGGAGGAGTTGAGTATTGAGGATATACCAGTGGTTAGGAAATTTCCCGATGTATTTCCAGATGAATTACCTGGCTTACCCCCTGTAAGAGAGATAGACTTTACTATCGATTTGATTCCGGGAACAACACCTATATCTCAAGCGCCTTATCGGATGGCCCCTGCTGAATTAAAAGAATTGAAGACTCAGCTACAGGAATTAGTGGATAAAGGGTTCATTCAATCTAGTGTGTCTTCGTAGGGTGCCCCGATTTTATTTGTTAAGAAGAAGGATGGCACTTTGAGATTGTGCATTGATTACAGAAAGTTGAATAAGGTTACGGTGAAGAATAAATATCCTTTGCCGCGAATTGATGACTTGTTTGATCAGTTGAGGGGAGCTACGATATTTTCTAAAATTGATTTAAGATCCGGGTATCATCAATTACGGATAAGGGAATCTGATATCCCTAAGACCGCCTTCCGATCACGATATGGTCACTATGAATTCAGAGTAATGCCATTTGGACTAACCAATGCTCTTGCAGCTTTTATGGATCTTATGAATCGAGTATTTCGTCCTTATCTGGATCGTTTTGTGATCGTATTTATTGATGATATTCTGGTCTACTCTAAAAATGATTCCCTGCATGTCAAGCATTTGAGGGTTGTGCTACAGACTTTGAGGGAAGCACGGTTGTACGCTAAGTTTAATAAATGTGAATTTTGGCTCAACAGTGTAGGGTTTCTGGGCCATATTGTTTCTGCAGAAGGCATTAGTGTGGACCCTCGGAAGGTAGAAGCAGTGTTAAATTGGGAGAGACCTACTACAGTGACGGAGATTCGTAGCTTCTTGGGTCTAGCAAGTTATTACCGACGATTCGTGCAGGATTTTTCAAAAATTGCAGCTCCTCTCACTCGACTGACTAGGAAGGGTGTGAAGTTTGTCTGGTCGGAGGAGTGCGAGCAAAGTTTTGAAGAACTTAAGGGACGTCTAACTAGTGATCCGGTGTTAGCGTTGCCTGACGATAGTGGAGAATTTATGGTGTATATCGATGCTTCAAGGCAAGGCTTGGGTTGTGTTTTAATGCAACATGGGAACGTGATTGCATATGCTTCCAGATAGCTAAAGTCACATGAATTGAATTATCCGACGCATGACCTTGAGCTTGCCGCTGTGATACTTGCACTTAAATTATGGAGACACTATTTGTACGGAGCCAGATGTCAAATTTTCACGGATCACAAGAGTCTACAATATTTGCTTACGCAAAGAGACATAAACTTGAGACAAAGAAGATGGTTGGAATTGATCAAGGATTATGATTGTACGATCGAGTATCATCCAGGAAGGGCCAATGTAGTAGCTGATGCTCTTAGTAGGAAATCATATCCTACCATGTCACCCTCTCCTTCCTTATCGTATTTGAGAGCAGTGCGGGTTCCACTTCTCTACGAAGCCTTAATAGCCAGTTTCCAGGTGAGACCAATTTTTATTGATAGAGTACGAGAAGCACAACATCATGACGAATATCTAGAACGGTTGAGAGAAGCAGTGGAAAATGGTACTAGAGTAGACTTCACTATCAGCAGGGATGGAGCTTTGATGTCTGGGAATCGAATTTGTGTGCCAAACCGAGATGATCTTAAACAAGAAATATTAGAGGAGGCCCATAGTTCTGCTTATGCCGTACATCCTAGCGGGACTAAAATGTACCGGACTTTGAAGGAATACTACTGGTGGCCTAATATGAAGAGGGAAATTGCAGCTTATGTAAGTAGATGTTTGGTATGTCAACAAGTGAAAGCCGAAAGACAGAAGCCCTCGGGTTTGCTACAACCGTTACCAATACCTGAATGGAAATGGGAACATATCACTATGGACTTTGTGTCCGGATTACCACGTACCGGAAATGGTCATGACAGCATTTGGGTAATTGTTGACCGACTCACCAAGTCCGCGCATTTCCTGTCTGTTAAGAAGACTTATAAGATAGATAGATATGCGGAGTTGTACATGAATGAGATAGTAAAACTTCACGGCACACCTGTCTCTATTACGTCTGATCGGGACCCCCGTTTCACTTCAAAGTTTTGGCGTAAGTTGATGGAGGCTTTGGGTACTCAATCTCAGTTTAGCACTGCATTTCACCCGAAAACAGATGGGCAAACGGAGAGAACTATTCAAACTCTAGAAGACATGTTGAGAGCTTGTGTTTTGCAGTTTAAGGGAATTTGGGACAGCCACCTAGCCTTGATAGAATTTGCATATAATAACAGTTATCATTCCAGCATTGGCATGGCTCCCTATGAAGCCCTTTATGGAAAACAGTGTCGCACTCCTTTGTGTTGGAACGAAGTAGGAGAAAGGAAGCTTATTGGTCCAGAAATGGTGCAGATTACAACTGAAAAGGTTAAAATGATTAAAGAAAAGCTGAAGGCGGCCCAGAGTAGACAAAAGAGTTATGCGGATAATCGAAGGAAAGATCTAGAATTTCAAGTTGGTGATTGGGTGTTTCTAAAGCTATCACCTTGGAAGGGTATTGTAAGGTTTGGAAAACGTGGAAAACTCAGCCCCAGATACATCGGACCATATCAAATTGCTGAACGGATTGGTTTGGTCGCTTATCGGCTAGTACTACCTTCAAGACTGTCCAAGGTACATGATGTCTTCCATGTTTCCATGCTCCGCAAGTATGTTGCTGATCCTTCTCATGTCCTTCAAGAGCAGCCCATAAGATTACGGGAAGATCTAACGTATGAAGAAAAACCAATTCAAGTTCTGGATAGAAGAGAGCAGATACTCAGGAACAAAACGATACCATTAGTTAAGGTACTTTGGAGTAATCATATGGTAGAAGAAGCTACTTGGGAAACAGAGGATCAAATGAGACGACAGTATCCCCACCTATTCTAACAGGTATGTCAATTTCGAGGACGAAATTCTTTAAGGGGGGGAGATTGTTACGTCCCGAACCTAGAATTTTCAATTTTCTAATTAATTTGACGGTAAATGTCAGTTACTTTTAATTTTTACTCCGTTATACGATTTTAGTGGCCCTAAAAGTTGACTTTTTGTTCGGGCCATGATTTGAGAAAATGTTCTTCATGAAAGTCATAGAGGATGTTAAACCGAGAACATGCATACGTGGTTCGTAAAAATTGGAGCTAGTATGCGAAAGTTATAAGCGAAAAACTAAATTTACTATTCCCGGTTACTGTTCATAGTAAGTTTCTATAAATAGTAAGTTACTGTGGTAAGTTTCCAAATTTGGAAACTTACCCGGCCTCTTCTCTCTCTTCTCCCCCGACCCTTCCTCCTCCCGTTCGGCCCGATTTCCCCTCCTCCAAATTTCTTCGTTTCTGGCCACCCCACGACGAAACTCAGACATCCCTAGGTTCGCCTCCTCATGACTGTAGCAGTTTCGGTCTTTTGACCATTTCCGACGATTCCGGCCGTCACCGGCCGCCAAACCAGCGTTGAAGGTTCGGTTTTCATCACTGATTATTTCCCCTATGGCCTTGTATCACGATTTGTTGTGTAGAAGCCGAATTGATGAAATGAAATTTTAGGGTTCTTAGAAAATTTCTGGGTTTATGTTCATCCATTGATTTCGGCCGGTTTTAATTGTTATTTGGATGTGTTGTCGTTGAATGAAATGACCAGTGGGTAGAATTGATGTTGTACATGAAATTTGGTGGCCATAGGAGGAGGTTGATTCCGGCGAGTAACCGCCACTCGCCGCCACTATGGGCGGCGCGTGAGGTGGTGTAGGGCAGGTTTCCGACTGTTCGTAATTTGGCTATTTAATCATTGGTATAATGTAGTTTCCATATTGGTGACCTCGAATTAATTTCGTGAAGTGTAGATATGGTTTTCGTTATGGTGTGAAATTCATTGATTAATTCACGGATAATCCGTGTATCAGAATTCCTTAATCGGAAGCTCAAAGTAAAGAAATGAAGTTAGAAAAGTGAAATTGGAGATTTTTAAGTAAATAATAGCAATTGGGATATGGTTGTGTTTTTGTTGAATTTAATTTTTATCCGTCCTGTACTTATCGGTTTATGAATATTACATTGTACAGGACGTGAGGAGGATTCTCACGAGGAGGGTTCGGATCGACGACACGCTTAGCCGTATACTGTGAGTGGACGTTTGATTTTAATTCATGCATGCAATTAAATTTTCTAAGTTACGAATTTATTTAAATTATCTTTTATTTAGTGAGCATATTATTCGATTTTTGATTGTGGAAATTATTTATCTTTCGAATTGCCGATTAGAAGTGGTTATGCTCCATTTCGAATTTCTTATCAAAAATAATCTTCGACGAGATTATTTCCGGAAGTGGAAGTATCATTATTTATTAGTAGATTTGAGCTTTCTGAGAAATCTTCGGAAATGGGAGATTTCTTCGAGATTATGAACTTACTTTATTTTAGTATATTGGTTCATGATTTTGAACCATGTTGGCGTGCGGGGTCACGTCATTGGACTAAGTTCCTTTCTTGTGAGACTTCGAGGAAATCTCACAAATTCTCGATTTTCAATGGTTTTTACCCACCATACCTGGGTCGATATACTTTATTGCTAGCTAGCCTATTAGTACTCCATCCTACTTACTTTGTGTTTGTGGGTGAGTAGAGCCGGGCATGGGATGCTCTTGAGTGTGGGACACTCCGACCCGAGTCTTAGCGGCTCACTTTATTTTATTGTATGGTGATGACGTCTTTCCCCATACCTTTAAAATTATTTATTTATTTATTTATTCGTTCGACTAATGGGGCCAGTCGAACTTCCCTCAAACCAGCGGGGCTGGCTTAGTCATGAAAGTGATTTGAAATCTTTAGTTCCCTATTGCATGCATAAGGACGTTCTAAACAATAAATGCGGGAAAGTAAGAAACATTTCTTTCTTAATTAAATATTTTTGTCCACTCACAACTAACGTTTTATTGCTTACTTTCCCCTGGGCTTTTCGGTTTCCTTTGCCCAGTTCGCAGTGTTGTTGTTCGGCGTGGGATCGAGGCTTAGCACCAGTCCTGCCACTTGTCTTTCGTAGGTTAATATTAACCTACCTCATGTAATATATTTGATTTTATCGTAGATCGCTCTGATAACCTTGAGAGGTTTAGTACTATTGTGTATTAATTTCGTTGTCGGAGATGTGTTTTATTTGTGGAGTTGAAGATTAGAACCCCCAGGTTGTATTGTATAAATTTTACTGCCTTTGCGCTTGGTTTTTAGCTTGGTAACTTGTGGTGGTTGTGAAATGTAGGATGACTGCATGTTGTTGGATCTTGGATTTAGAAAAATTTGCTTTTGTTGTTTTTCTTACAGGTTGGGTTGTCCTCTTTTAAGGGAAGTTCTGTCGAATTTTTCTTAAAAGTGGGCCCCGCAGAGTCCATCTTGAAAATTTGAGAGGATTTTCGGGATGGGTTCTGACAACCTCCTTCCTACGAAGCTTCTTCGTAGACCTATCCAAGATACGAACAGGTTCAACTACAAATGTAACATCTGTGTTCACTTCGATAGTACTTGGTCAATCACGTGAGACTCGTCTCAGACATACTTCTTGTACATAGACACATGGAAGACATTGTGTACACCCGACATGCTAACTGGTAAAGCAAGTCGATATGCCAAGTTTCCAACCCTTTGCAGAATCTCAAAGGGTCCAACATACCTCGGTGCGAGTTTTCCCTTCTTGCCAAATCTCACAACACCTTTCATAGATGAGACCTTCAAGAACACATGATCGCCTGTCTCAAACTCTAAAGGTCTTCTCCTTAAGTCAGCATAACTCTTCTGTCTACTCTGAGCGGTTTGGATTCTGTCCCGAATCGTAGTGACCTTCTCTGTAGTCTCATGTACAATCTCAGGACCGATGAACCCTTTATCCCCTGCTTCCGCCCAACAGATAGGAGTCCTACATGGCCTACCTATAAAGAGCCTCATATGGAGCCATACCGATACTAGAGTGATAGCTGTTGTTCTAGGCAAACTCTACCAATGGCAGATGATCCGCCCAACTTCCCTTAAAATCCAGAACACAAGCTCTAAACATTTCTGCGGGTCTCTGATGCTCTGCCTTCACCTGTTGACAGGTAAGACACTTCGACACATGTTCTGCCACATCCCTCTTCATTCCATACCACCAAAACTGCCTTTGTAGGTCTATATACATTTTAATACCTCCTGGATGTATAGTGTATCGAGACCTATGTGCTTTCCGCATGACCTCTTCCCTGAGGTTATCAACACTCGGTACATACAATCTCCCTCGAAAAATCAACCCTCCATCTGCCCCAATCATCCACTCGGAAGGACCCTTAACATCCGGATCAGCAGTCATGTCAGCACTCCTCGCCTGAGCAAACACATCAAGTGTCTGATCTTGAATGATCCTGGAGATCAAGGTGGACTGTAAGGTGATATTACCGAGAAAGATTCCATGTCCTGCTCCTGTGGGCATAAGGTCAAACTCTGATGCAGCTTCTAACATGCGCCATTCTCTCACCATAATAGCTGCCATCATCACTCGAGGTTTCCTACTCAAAGCATCCGCTACTACATTCGCCTTTCCGGGATGATACTCCAAGGTGAAATCATACTCCTTGATGAGCTCCATCCATCTTCTCTGTCTCATGTTCAATTCTTTATGGGAGAATAGATACTTCAAACTCTTATGATCAGAAAAGAGTTCAAATTTCTCACCATAAAGATAGTGCCTCCAAATCTTCAAGGCAAACACCACTGCTGCTAGCTCTAGATCATGAGTGGGGAAATTCCATTCATGTACCTTCAACTGTCTAGAACCGTAAGCAACAATGCTACCATTCTGCATCAACACACACTCCAAACCCTGATGAGATGCATCGCTGTAAATGACTAATCCACCACCACTAGTAGGAATAGTCAACACCGGAGCTGTAGTCAATCTAGTCTTCAGCTCATTAAAAGCCTTCTCACACTCATCTGACCACATGAACTGAGTGTCCTTCCTTGTCAATTTGGTCAAGGCCAAAGCAATACTAGAAAACCCTTCAATGAAACTCCTGTAATACTCTGCCAAACCAAGGAAGCTACGGACTTCTGTAACCGTAGTAGGGCGACTCCAACTCATCACCGCTTCAACCTTCGAAGGATCTATAGAAACTCCATCCTTCGAGACCACATGACCAAGGAACTTGACTTCACTCTGCCAGAAATCGCATTTCTCAAACTTGGCAAATAATTTATCCTTTCTCAATGTCTACAGCACAATCCGCAAATGCTTCTCATGCTCATCTGACGACCTTGAATAAATCAAGATGTCATCAATGAACACTACCACAAACTGATCCAAGTAGGGACTGAATGTGCGGTTCATCAAGTCCATAAATGCTGCAGGTGCATTCGTGAGACCAAAAGGCATGACAAGGAACTCAAAATGTCTATACCTGGTCCTGAACGCCATCTTTGGAATATCTTCATCCTTCACCCTTAACTGGGGATATCCAAATCTCAAATCAATCTTTGAGAACACAATAGCTTCCCTAAGCTGATCGAACAAGTCATCAATCCTAGGTAAATGGTACATGTTCTTGATGGTCACCTTGTTCAGCTGTCGATAATCCATACATAACTGAAGTGAATTATCCTTCTTCTTCACGAACAACACTGGTGTGCCCCAAGGAGATACACTTGCCTGAATGAACCCTTGTGCAAGTAATCCCTCAATCTGAACCTTCAACTCCTGAAGTTCAGTTGGTGCCATTCGATAGGGTGCTTTGGATACAGGTGAAGTTCCTGGTATCACATCAATGGAGAAGTCTATTACCCTTTTCGGAGGTAACCCAGGGATCTCCTGAAACACGTCAGCATACTCTGAAACTATAGGAATCCCTGTAATCTTTGAAGTACTACTCCCTGATTCAATATGGGCCAAAATCTCTGCCCTTATGGTGATGTCAGACTTCAGACAGCGGTAATGAAACACCGGTTGTCCCGGAACATGGAAGGACGCAATCATCCTAAAACAATCAATAATAACATGGTTCAGGCTCAACCAATCCATACCCAAAATCACATCATATGTGTGATCCAGAATCACAATCAAAGATGCAGAGAACTCTCTACCACCAATCCCAATAGGGCAATCATCACAAAACATGCTAAGCTCAAGAGACATACCGAGAGGTGATGTAACACATAGTGATCTAGTCAGAGGCATAGCAATCAAACCCAATACATCCACAACCGAACTAGATACGAAGGAGTGTGAGGCTCTTGTATCAAACAGCACCCTAGCAAGATAGTGATAAACAGATAAGGTATCTTCCACTCCGGTGCCTGCCTGACCGATGGCAAAGACTCTAGCAGGTGCAGGTGGTAGCTGCCTCTGCTGGTTACCCTACACTCTACCCTGATTCCGGGGACACTCCCTGGCCTGGTGCCCTGTCTGTCCACAACTGTAGCATACCCTGCCCTGTGGTTTCATGCACGCACGAGAGATGTGGCCCAGCTCGCCACAATTAAAGCACTTCACCGGAGCTGCTGGTGCTATATGCCTAATAGGCATAGCTTGAATGGGTGGAGCTACTACTGCCCTAGCTGGAGCCTGATGCTGGAACTAAGTTCTCTGTTTCTTCCAGAAACCGCCCCTGAAGTCTCTGGACCTACTGCTTCCTTCTATGGCCTTTCCCTTACCCTGGAAGTCTCTCTCAGCAGACTCATTCTCTCTACGAATCAGGTTCTGCTGCTCAATAATCTGTGCCTTAGCCAAGATCTCTCTCTTGGTCTTTAGCTCTAAGATGGACACATCACGCTCAATCGAAGGACTCAACCTTCTCTAAAACTTCTTGGCCAAGTCTTCGTCATCCATCTGCTTCACATACTTGTACAGCCTGGAGAACTCCGTATCGTACTAGATCACGGTCATCTTCCCTTGTACAAGTGGGAGGAATTCACGTTCCAACCTTTCCTTCACAGCTGGTGGAAAGTACTTCTCCCTTAACAGTCTTTCGAAGCCATCCCATGTCAAGGTAGACACCTCAATACTCCTCTGTGTGACGTTCCACCACACCCTAGCCTCATCCTTTAACATGAAAGCGGTTAGCTTCCTCTTATCGATCTCATTGCAATCAAATAGATTAAAATAGGTTTGCAAATCCTCAATCCATCGATCCGCCACCATATGATCAGTGCCTCCTCCAAACTTGGTTGCTCCCAAGCGGGTAATTTTCTTCGCCAGTACTAACAAGCGAGCAGGATCATCAACCATGCCCACGAGCGGAATGTGCTGATCCTCATAAGGTACCTCTACCTCCGCCTAAAAGCATCATCGACCGGAGGGGCCCTACTCCTACCTCAGCCTCTACCCCTACCACGAGGTCTGCCTCTATCTTGACCTCTAGCTTCGTTCCCCTCAATCTCCATCACCTAATAAGCAGGGTATACTTGATTAATACACGCATAACACTTAAATATGCCATAAGTCAAATGCAAGTCCATATTAACCAAGCAACTAAGCATACAAGACAACGCCTGAAGTTCTTATGACATGCTAACGTTCCTAACCAACCTAACGCTCTCACATATCCAATGACATTGTCAATACCGAAGAGCACACAATGGGGATCCTCTGCAGATGGGCCATCACTCGGAAAGTATTGACATATCACCAAATATGTACCTTACGCTCTGATACCAAACTGTCACGCCCCGAATTTTAGAATAAACATTCAAAATCCGAAACATGAATTACTATAACTTAAAATAACCAACTTGAAAAATTCTTTTCCTTAACAACCTCACCACACAATTTAATTTCAAAAACCGAATTTAGCCTTGGTTAATTATTACATTTCACTCACAAAATAAATTGCAAAGCTCTAAATAAGCATACAAACCTCTCAACTCAAAGAAATAAAAATAAAAGCTGCAACACCTAAGCAGCTCGGTCACCTCCCCGGTTATCCTTACCTGCAGGAATATCCGCTACATTATTTGAATAGTGTACCGGGATTGCAACAACACAAAACCTGGTAAGCTTTTGAAAGCTCGTATGAGTAAAAGAAAGAACAGTTCAAATTTCACAGATCATAAATCTAACGATCAAAATCGATCGAAATCTCAAAATTCATAAATTAATCATACGATATCCAAAAAATGCGTATAATATGCCGAAATGATCGTATTGAAACATAGAATCATAAAATGCACATAAACTATATTTTAGACCTCCGGAGGTGGCCGGAAAGGGCCGCTAGAGTTAGGGACAGAGCCGACGCCGACCACCACCAATGGTGTCGGGGCCGAGCCTCTCCCCTTCATTTCATCATTTTGAGCAACTTTCATAACTAGCACAAAACCAGAAAATAACAGGAAGAGGTCAAAAAGTAACAAAAACAGTCGGATGGTCGGAATTTTTCCAGAAACGATGAGCTTGAAACCAACGTAAAAACTGCTACCTCACGCCTCGATCTCTTCTGGAAACTTGTTCAGAACTTCATTGCGAACTCACCAGGCCAAGAATCACATGAAGAGGTGGTCTATAACTCGAGATATACGGATTGAAAGGTTGTTTTTCGATCTAAAAAAGTCGAACTCCGACGAAGATGAAAACGATCGACCCAGGTCCGGTCCTTCTTGGTGCTTGTTAAGGAAGTTGAAGCGAGTTCAATGAGCCAAGAATCATCTGAAATGGTGACCTATAGCTCGAGATATCGAGATAGAAATGAAAATGAGCTTTATCCGTTCGGGCCTCACCGCCGCCGCTGCCGGCCGTGTCGCGACGCAAGGCTGCCTCTGGCAGCTGTGCCGAGGCGAAGCCAATGGAAGAGGTTGAAGGCCTTGAGGTGGACGGAGGAGGAAGAGAGAGCACGGCTTCTCTGTGCTCTGTTTTTCTGGGTTTTGGCCGAGCGGAGAGAGAGAGAGAGAGACCGAGCGACAGTTTCCTAAAGAGGAAAGGGAGGCCGGGAGAAAAAAGAGGGTTTCCAAAAAAAATTAGGGTTTTTTCCCTATATACTCATTTCCCGAAATTTCTTCGAAATGCCATAACTAATTCATAAAAAATCCGATCTTTGTGTTCCGCATATGTACGGACTCGTATCGACAAGCTCTACAACTTTCATGAAGGAAGTTTTCCCAAATTTTGCACGTATAAAAAGTCGATTTCTCAAATCGAGCCTTTTGTTAGAATAATCGTTTTGAATCTTCGATAATTCAAAGAAATGAAATATTATCGAGCAACATTCATGAAATCGTACAATAATCGTTCAACACAAATGCACGAAATTAAAATGAAAATTGCGGTTCTTACAATCTTACTTCTTCGAATTGCAGATGTGCTTTCAATTCTGAGATAGGATTGCAACGACGCTTTCAATCCCGAGGCGGGATGCTTACTGTACGTGGTGCTTTCATTCGAGAGTGTGAGTGATTGCTGCTCGGGATTTGGGAGGTTGGTGTAGATGGCAAGGCAAGCTAGCGAGGCTAGGCACACAGGTGTGCAAGGTTGATGGGAGGTTATGCGAGGGCTAGAGAGGCTAACATGGTAGAAAGGAGTTTTGGCTATTTGATTAAGGGTCAGAGCTCATACTGATAAAGTGTTTGAGGAAAACAAAATTCAAGAGAATATTGTGATACTTTTATTGATAATAGGGGTTTTTTTATATAAAAGATTACATGTACAATATCTTGATGTACAAAGTATCCTAATCAAGTACAGATTAGAATATCTAGAATATTCTACCCTATTATAACTAGAAGAAGTAATCTTGTTTGGGCCAGCTCAGGTACACATAATTTGGATTCCTTCAACAAATTTATACTAATTTGGGTCAACTAATGAGATATTTTTTTAATATAATAATTAATGAGATTAATCAATAGAGGCGATAGGTAAATCTAGATATTCACTGAACATTTTTTTTATAACTTAGATTAATTTATTGAATAAAAATTTTGTAAAAATAAAAATAATAATAATAAGTATGAGGATTTTACCCTTCCGAGTACAACCCTTACGGACCCAAATTATCACTCTTTTCGTGATAGCCAAGTCTCTCGTTGGTTTCCAGCCATAAAAGAAAAAAAATTTAAATACATTCATATTATCCATTTACAACACATTTATAATTTTATATAGTCATATAGATAAAAACTTTAGTTTAGCAACTTACTACTTAATTACGTGTCCATATTAAATATCAAAACTCTATTACATATGTACATTGCGTTGTAAATAGGTTTATTATGATTTTGTTTAGTCTATATATGTAAAAAGTTTCATTCAAAAATATAATTTTATAAATGCAATGAATATGATTTCTTTATTTTTAACCAAAATTTTCACCAAAATTGAAAATTTCTCCAAAATTTTCTTAAATTTGAAGTACTGAAATCAAAAATTTGAATCCTTGAGTATAACTCTCTCTCAAATCAAACAACAATTTACCAATGAACATGGGCAGTAGAACCTCAATAAAAGAATTAACTTTTGAAAATTCACATATCTCCTAACCCTCAATAAAACATAACAAAAATTTTTGTTCCTCAATAAAATATGTAAAACATTTATGAACCATCAATAAAACATTTACTGACTCTAAAAAAACCTCCAAAACTTTTACTCACCTTTAATAAAACAACCATAACTTTTACTAACACTCAATAAAGCATCCAATATGTTTTACCGACTCTCAATTGAAAATCCATAAATTTTACTGTCCCTCAATAAAACATCCAATTTTTTTTGTTGATTGTCAATATAACACTTATTGGCCCCTCAATAAAACAAGAGATCCGTACTATACCTGCCCAAATAAGAGTTCATATGGGTTATTGACCTCAGTATATGTTTCACTTACCCATAGTAACAAGTTTATTGACCCATAGTAAGACGTTTATTGACCCACCCATTGAGCCTTAACCGCAGATTACAATAAGTAATAAGAGAACATTGCGAAATAATACCAGGAGTTTCCACAAAATCAATGTATTCTAACATGCACTAGTCAGCAAAGAGTGCACGACTGGGTACTCTATGCTTTAAAGCAGTGACATAACAGAAAGATCACTCTATGAGGAAGAAGCATAATTATAAATAGCACAGATTTCCTACTATGTTGCCTCACGAAAACAAATTCGGCGACACTTCATTTCATCTTGCCACTAGAAGGTTGCGTCCATTTAATCAAGTAAACAGCTCGCCGCCTTTCTAGGCCAAACAAGGCACACTGAGTGTGCATACTGGGACCAAACCCATGTCACCCTACCAAAAAATGATAGAGACTTATTGCCGGCATAAAGCCACATTTGGTTAAACATAAAAATAAAAAAAAAAAACATAAAGGAAACTAAATTTGGAACCAGAGCCCAAGCCCAGGCCCAAGAACCTCTAGGCCTAGTAAGGAAAAAACTTGAGTCCAGCCCAATCCAGCGCCACCACTGACCTATCTACTCCACCACAACTGTGCTGCCATCACCGCGCCTCCACCTTATCCCGCTTTCCATCCCGATCCCAGCCACCCTAACAGATAGATCGTTGATCGATTTGAACCCAACCGGTCAAAATGTTGTAAGAGAAATCGAAACCCCAGAAACACAGCTCGACGTCGTGACCTCAATGACGCTAATCCTCCATTCCATCCCTCTGAATTGCCTATCCCCGGCCACCCTTGCCCAACCATGCTACATATCCCACCATCCAACACACTCGATCTCAAAGCAGATCGGATCCGATCGAGAACATGTGGTTCGGTCTCAACCAAGGTTAGAAAAAACACTAGGCGTCGGGCGGTGGATAGGGAACTAGTGCCCAGATGCCTAGGCGAGTGCCTACGCGGCTCCCATGTGGTTTGTATTATTTTTATTTTTGTTTTATTTTTATAATATATATAAAGAAAAAAAAATAAGACGAGGAAAAATATATATTTAATTAAGTTTTCAAATTTTTGTTTAACATAAATATTTATTTAATTGAATATTTGTTTAATTAAATAAGGAAAACACTACTTGCCCATCCAGCCATCCTATCCCTCTTCTCTCTCTCAATGAACAACAGCCACGCATTTTTCTATTTATTATATGATTCCCTTCCTTTGAAACAATAGAGACGATCTACTGTGTTCATTCTCCTCTCTTCATCTCTTGCGAGAAAACCAACAGCGATGGCGAAATCAATAGCGACGTGCCATTCTCTCTCATCTCTCTCTTCATTAGATCTAA
The DNA here is from genome assembly GCA_025331145.1 of Rosa persica. NCBI lineage: Eukaryota > Viridiplantae > Streptophyta > Magnoliopsida > Rosales > Rosaceae > Rosa > Rosa persica. The sequence goes on along the minus strand of WFKR01000003.1, from coordinate 36,471,306 downwards.
ATCAACTTATGCATTCCAGGTTCTAGCGCTCCTTCCTTGCTGTCACTTTCAACGGCGTTGACGTTATCTATCGAGTATGAATCAATGAACGTCATCGCTCTACCGAGTTGCAGCCGACGAGCTGAGAAACATCTAGGTGGTGAAGGAGTGTGATGGCTGAGGTAGCACAACCAAGAAGGTTCCGGACAAGGTCGAAGTGGAAGAGGAGAAGAAACGTTCCTTGGAAGCTCTAGGCCTAGACTCACCGCCCAGATATTCAGCCTAGTGCCTAGGTCGCTTAGGTGTACGCCCAAAATCAAGCTACCTAACACCACTGGTTAGCCATTAATCGAGTCAGAGACTCACCGCCCAGCGCCTAGGCGACGCTTACTCGGCCTAGGCGGCCGAGTTTTAGATCACTGACTCAACAATGGCCAAAACTCGGCCACCACCGTCACCTCCTCGACAACATTGGGAAGAAATCAGGCCAGTAAAGCCTATAGTGGCCCGTCCAACGATGTCATCCCTAAGACGCACTGTCGAACGGAAAAATCTCTCTCTTGCAGGCAACAGGCGCGTGTAGCGCTTCCCTAAGGATAGGGTTTTTAGCTTGGATTCAAGTTTTCTCTTTTTGAAGAATAAATTCTGAAGTTGAGAACAAGAGAATAAAAAAAACTTTTAATATGTCTTATATGTTTTAGAGAAACTGGAATTGAGAGAAATTCGCTGTGTATTCTTATTGATAATAGGAGCCTCTTTATATAGAGGATTACAATGCATAGAATCTGAATCATATAAGGAAAGTAATTCTACATTGAATAGGATTCTAAATCCTTCTATTATAACCCTATTACCACTAGGTCAAGTAACCTAGAGTTTGGGCCAGACACCTAATCTGGATTTCCTTGAACACTCTCCCTTGTGTCGCCCAAACGTGGTGTTTCTCTCGTTGCCTCATTAAAAAACCTTGCCGAGTAACAAAAACCCAGTGGGACAAAAATAACCTCGGTCGAAGGGAAAAAAGAGCACAACATACCCATCACGTTTCGAGACCATACATGAGAGAATATGTCTCATCGTAGTCGTTTCCAGGGCGTTTTTATGAGAAGCCTTGCACCATAAGGCGAGATTACCATCTCTTTTTCTCAATACGCTTTCTAACGAAGACCCATTAGTCAACAGGTTTTATGACAGGAGGTGTTAGCATCACTGGCTCAAAAACCTTCCTCTTCGTTAGAGAATCCAACTTAACCTGGATCACATCTTTCCATTTAGGACAAATCTCTCTACGTTGGCATTCATTCATCAACGGAGCGTGGTTCGATATCATCGGACTCAACAAACTCATGCGCAATGAGATGCACAACTACATCATCAACTATGATGGAGTTTCTATCCCATGTCTCATGTACACTAGTGTAATTTTCATAGAGCTCTATATTCTCAGGAATAGGTTCTGACGTTGAGGCGTCCCCCAACGATAACCATAATCCAGAAGATACTCATGAGATGGATTTTGAGCCTTGATGATCCAAGGATTGAGTTGTGCCAAAGTATCCTTCGAACCCACGGGCCTCCCACGCATCCTAGCTGGGGCCATGGCGTGTCACGCCAGAGTGTCACTCTCTTTGGCGTTGGCACCATGCCTACCTCCGTGTAGGATGGCGCTACGTCCTCTTGTAGGGACGTACTTCCTTGTAGGCATATTTGCAGCAGATGTGTGATCTCGTCACTTTTAGTAGGGATCGAGATGAGACATAGTGGGGACAGACCATGACAATTCCTGTCGTTCCTGTTGAACATCCATGTTCTTATCTCCCCGTAACGACGGGAAGACTGTCTCAGCATAGTGACAACCCGCAAATCTAGTGGTAAGGAGATCGCCTAGCAAGGGTATGAAGTGGCGGACGATTGTTGGAGCCTCAAATCCAATTTTCTCATTCGTCTGTAAGGATGAATTAGCATAGTTGCATGCGATATTTCATCACCCCAATCGGATATAGGGAGATTGGTGCGCATTACCAATGTCTTGACTACCATCGTAGTCGTTTCCGCGAAACCATTTGGATGTGTTCATGAGAATGTGATGTCCAACATTAATCCCATTGCAATATACATCGAAAGTCTTCGATGTAAACTCTCTAGCATCATCAAGTCCAATTGACGGAATAGGATGATCCGGGGAGTGAGCCTGTTGTCATATGGTATTTGCTAGGAGTGTAGCAGAAGAAGCATTTACAAGTGGACAATGGCACAACACGTGACCAGCGTGTTTGCGTGTCAACCAACATCATGAGATATTTAAACGTCCGCAAGTTTGTTGAATCAGTCCACAGAATCCCCACGGATTCGATGTAAGAACATAATGAGTATTTTCATATCCTTTGCATAGGACGGTCTCAGTCCTAATTTCCCGAAGGAACAGGCTTTGCAAAATGAGCGAGAGGCCTTAGAAGCAACCAATGAGGATTTTTGTTGGACCTGAGCATTTGTAGAGCTATTAGAAGCAAAATGTGTGACTACATCTCCCATCATGGTGTTGGAGCCATGGGAATTAGTATGTATGGCGTCATGGCCATTGGGAGGAACAACCATGGCGTCATGCTCATGGTTGGGGCCATTTATGGAGTTATCACAAGGGATGTTGGCGGCCCTATGGCGGCCCAAGATAGCTGCAGTGCCAGAGGCTACGGTTGTTGTGGTCTTGCTACGTCCAAGAATCAACTTTTGATTCATGCTTCGTTTCGCTCGAGAGAAAGGATGTCCGTGTGAAGTCTTTTGTAGATGGATCATCATATCATAACTAGGATGACCTATCTTATCGTGACAAAGCTAATATGTGTCTAAATCCAAGAGATCTTCTCTCATAACTTTTATTGGATTAATAGCTCATATAGTGACATAGAGTCCACTAGAGAGACACATAAACTTCTCTAAGATGCGCATTTGTTCGCAATCATTAGAGGTATTGCAAAGGAACTCATTTTCGTTCTCTACATGAGTTTTTGCATGGTATCCGTTGGCTATTCGTATGTGCGATTTGCCCTAGGAGTGTAGAGAATTTTTGTGACAGTAATCGAGGTGCCATTTGGTAAGGGGAACTTGGGCTATTCCATGTCCTTGAATTAATACTGATGGCCCAGCCATCGTAGTCATAAAGTCATATGCTCTGAATCAAAATGGAGTCATAATGAAAAGAACTCAAAATTGTATTCATAAGCCAACGGAGTTACATCATTATCTCTTTGACCAAAGAAAATCTAATCCAAAATGCTAGCTAATGCAAAACAATGGTAGCCATCTAACTTCTTTCGGTAATTTCAATGCAAATGTGACCAAGTGAGTAGAGAGATGTCGGTGAAGTAAGGCTTGCTTAAGTACCACTTATCTCAAAACCTTCCTAGACATCACAGTTACTTTGGGTGAGCCTACTTTCAAGAAAAACGAAACCATAGGCATTTACTATAAAAATAATATGGCAATTGCCTATTACATCTCTTGGAAAAATAAAGACTTAAACAGAATTCGCGATCTATTGATCCCAACCAGATTTGTAGTCTTTAACCCTTCACTCTAGATCATCATCTTGATCTTCTTGTTCTACATTGTGAGCCTTTCTTGCTTCACAATATGCTTTGTAGGTGGTGACAATTTCTTCACGAGCTCTACAAATGTGTGCCCAATGACCGGATACTCCACGTTGATGCGGCTGAAATAGCCCCACAATTTAACCCTGCAAAATGTAGTTATCAGTATAGGATAAGCAGGGATCGTTCAGTCCAGGGATTTTAGGGTACACCTACACAAAAAGGTCAATTAACAAATAAAAGAATAAATTGGGGGGTATGGGATTTGGTTACTAATCTACTTAAAATAAAATAAAAATAAAATAAATAAAACTATATACAATGATCGACTTCCCTAACCTAGACCAATACCACTCGGAAATTACTGAGTGTAGAAACAGAAAATCCATTTCAACATGCTACAAAAACGTGCCCATCTTAAATGCCTAGATAAGAGCCCAAATGAAAAGCCTCAGCGGATCAATCCATTTATCTAATTCGTTCTAATGTGGGCTTGGATCGGAAGAGTCCTTACCATGCCCAATACTACTAATTTTTTAGAACACTCAGCGTAATTCTCTTAATCAGTAGTATTATCTAACCCCCGAATCAACTCACACATGCAAATTAACCATTACACATAGAATTTAACACATAATTTCTAGAATCGTTTAACCATTGAAACATGGTTTTTACCACTTTAGAACTAAATATTACTTGTTTAACTCAGCGTCTTAACAAATAACAATTATTCTTGGCAAATTAAGCAAACAAACAAGAACACTCGGCGTGATTCTAGCATGGGAACTTATTAACCTAACTCTGAAAATTACCTTAACACGTAAAATGGCTCAAAATTGTAACATGCATCATCAAAGAATTTTCGAAATTAACTCAATAATAAACTGAAAATCTCAAAAATATTAATAAAAATATTCTGAACATTTCATGTCTCCAATTACACAACTCGCAAATCCAAACACACAAAACCGAAACAAAAATTGAAAGTAGAGTCATAGTTACACTTTGAAGTTTTCCTCAGCGGCTTGGCAACAAGGTAGTGAACTCGTCTCTGCTATGGTGGTGGAGCGTCCTTGACTCAGCGCCTAAGAGCTTCGTAGATTGATGGATGGATGGTGGTCACGGTCTTGCAGGTGATGGAGGATTGAGGAGTGAATTGGGCAGAGTTTCGGAAGAGGTTTTTGGCCAGGAAGTGATAGGCAAGGAAGTGATGCCAATTTTGTTCTGGACGTTGCCTATTTATAGGGGAGCAGTGGTTGGCTTTTGTCGATCGTACCCTTCATCATTTGGACAGATGGGATTGCATAGCTTTCTTCATCTTCTCTTTAATTTTCTGTTTCTTATTTCTTGTCCTTTTAATTTCTCATAATGGGGTACTTATGGCCTTAATTCCTCTCAATAATAGGGCAATTCCTTTAATTTCTAAACTGAAACATCTTTCTCCTTTATTCCCTTCTTTATTGCTTGGTCAACCTGATTTAATAAAGGGCACAAAATTAAATACTTCTAGAGAAAATAAATGGAATCAAAACAATTTAATTTCAGAAAAAATACTCCCATAAATTCTCTCTTAAGGCTTATGGATTAGCATGACGGTAAGGAATCTTGACCAAGCTAGGATTGTTCATGAATTTTGCGTTTTCCGCTTATTTCATGCCAAACACTCTACAAGACTCTGAAAACAACTTTAATGACTCAAGACACAAATCTAAGGGAGAAATAAGGCTAAAATGGGGCGTATACTCATTAAAATCATCACACTTTGTGCTTCTATCAACTACCCCACACTTAGCTTTTGCTAGTCCCTTAGCAAAACAAAGGTACAAAACAAAACAAAGACTCTACAAAAAGCAAGTAAATGACTCTACTGCCCCTAATTGTTGTCTCAGAGACTCGAAACTCATAGCTTTCACGTTAAACACTTAATCAAATCATATAGATAATTCCAAGGTTAATAAACATGTGGCACTCATATGACTAAATAAGATATGGAGAACTTAGGTTATGCAGTGAATGATAGCATGTTTCGAACAAGTCCAATCCAAACTCACAAAGTATACTCTCGATTTTTCTCTCAGAAATGGCAATGCTTAAAAGCTTCACACTCAAGTATATGCAAGAGAACAAATTGTAAGGCAACAAACAACTTGCATATTTCATCAATAAAAGCATTTTGTGAAGAATTTGTAAAGACCTCAAGAAATGACTAAGTGCACAAATGGACCTAAACCATAAGCTCGACTTTGTAACTGACTCCACTAACCAAAGGCTACCCATCTCAAGGATCAAGTAAGGACTTGTAACAGGTTGTAATGGGGCTAAGCTAGGGTTTTCAAAATGAAGATTAAGGATACAAAAATCCTAAGGACCTAGCAGAGCATATATGGACCACCTTATGTCACCATTTTTATAGGCCAATTATCATTGTTTTGGGCCCAACCTTCACTCTAACCAACATGGAAATGGACAAAGGCCTAATTTTCAACTTTGAGCCTTCTTCAAATATGAAAGTCCAGAACCACACTTTACCAATTTCCCAAGAGTTTTTTTTTTCAATTTTTCTTCTCTTTCTTTCCTTTTTCATTTTCTTTCATTTTCATTTTTTTTTCACCGCAATCTCTTTTTTTTTCTCTCTCTCTCTCTCTCTTGGGTTTTCCCCACCCCACACTTGTCTTTCATCGTCGCCCCTACACACTATGTCATGCTCGACAAAGTCCCTTGCGCATGGGTAGAGATATCCTGTACTAAGTTCATGGTAGCGTAGTGAGGGTGATGAAACAAAGGTTTTCAACGTAGGCTCAAAGGGGTTCATTCTAAGGAGTTCCATGATGGGCACAATTGGGGACACATGCTTGTTTGGCTATGGTGGTTACCCTAATGCCTTCTACCCTATCCAAGATCAGGGCATATTATGGCACACAAGTTTTGACAGTCACAAAAGTCGAGTTCTAGTACTCTCTAGTCCATTAAACTCTATGGCACATGATCATTGGATTTCCAAAGAATAATGAGGTCTAGCAAATATAGTCAGGAAATTCTGAATTTATCAATTAAGCACTCAAAAAGAAAGTATTTCAGCTCAACAGCTCACTTAGGGTCAAATGAATCAGACTTAATCCTAGCATGCTTAATGAACCAAGTTACAATCCTATCTCAAATCTTCATACAAGTATCACAATATCGATTAACCACAGAATTCAATTAAGTCCTATTTCAATTGTGAAAACCTTCAGCCATGAATTCAGAGACATGTTCATCCTAGACGTTAGGAGCATCCTAAGACTCAAACAAACAAAAAGACTCTATAAAACCAACAAATTTTTTAAAAAAAAAAAACTGAAAATTGAAAATATTCTAAAATAAAAGTGTAACCCACCCCACACTTAGAATCTACATTGTCCTCAATGTAGGAAAAAAAATGGTATATAGACCCTAAATATGGGGGGTTACGGAAATAAGAGGGTAAAACAAACAAACAAACAAAGACACAAGTACAATTCAATCTAAGTAAGTGAAGGGATAGAAATGTCAAACTCTCGTTGATGGCTCCTCCACAGCTTCGGTTGAAATGGGTTGCCTCCCACGCAACGCTTAATATTTATAGTCCATCAGTCTGGACTCTCCTCCTTGTTCACACGTCTTAGGGTGCCTCATGGATGGGTATGTCATCCACTGTGTGCTCCACGAAGGACTCATAGTAGGGCTTGAGGCGATGCCCATTAACCTTGAACTCCTTCCCTGTCTTCTCACTCTTGATCTCTACAGCACCATGAGCAAACACATTAGTCACTATAAATGGGCCAATCCAACGAGAACGAAGTTTACCTAGGAATAGCTTAAGTTTGGAATGGAATAACAGAACTTTCTTGCCCACTTGGAAGCTTTTTCCGCGGATCATTTTGTCATGGTAGGCCTTTGTCTTCTCCTTGTAGATCCATGAAGCATCGTAGGCCTCATTCCTTATCTCCTCAAGCTCATTTAGCTGTAGCTTCCTATGTAGGCCGGCTTCATCATAATCCATGTTGAACATCTGGACAGCCCACCAAGCCTTGTGCTCTAGCTCCACTGGAAGGTGGCATGCCTTTCCATAGGCCAACCTAAAGGGAGACATCCCAATAGGCGTCTTGTAGGCCATTCTGTAGGCCCACAATGCATCATCCAATCTCTGGCTCCAATCCTTCCTTGTTGGGCCCACTGTCTTCTCGAGTATCCTCTTGATCTCCCTGTTGGACACCTCCGCTTGGCCACTGGTCTGAGGGTGGTAGGGCGTTGACACCTTATGGGTTACCCCATACTTCTTCAGCAAAGCTTCGATTGTACGATTGCAAAAGTGAGAACCTCCATCACTGATCAGTACACATGGTACTCCAAACCTGGTAAATATGTTAGTTCTCAAGAAACCTGCAGCCACTTTTGAATCGTTAGTCTTGGTGGCTTTTGTTTCCACCCACTTTGATACATAGTCCACAGCTAGTAGTATATATAAACAGCGATTAGACGAAGGAAATGGGCCCATAAATTCAATGCCCCAAACATAAAAAATTTCTACATTTATTATTGGGTTCATGGGCGTTTGATCTTTTGGGCCAAGATTACCAGTCCGTTGGCACCTAACACAAGAAATACAGAACAAGTTTGCATCCTTGAAGATAGTAGGCCAATAAAATCCATAGTCTAAGACCTTCAAGGCCGTTCTACGAGGCCCAAAGTGGCCTCCACACACTTCACTATGGCAAAATGATAGAATTGACTTATGCTCAGACTCTGGGACACATCTCCTAATGACTTGGTCACTACAATGTTTCCATAAATAGGGCTCATCCCAAATAAAGTGCCTAGCCATTTTCTTCAATTTATCCATACTAGCTTTGGAAAGTGTATCAGGAAATGTCCTAGTGACTAAATAGTTAACTATATCAGCATACCAGGGCACACTAACCTCTATCCCAAAGAGCTGCTCATCTGGGAAAGTTTCATGTAGGGGCTGGGAGGGTTCCTCATGGATTATCCTGCTCAAATAGTCCGCCACCACATTCTCACTGCCCTTCTTATCCTTGATCTCTAGATCAAACTCCTGAAGCAACAAGATCCATCAAATTAATCTAGGCTTGGCCTCCTTCTTGATCATCAGATATCTCAAGGCTGCATGGTCAGAGTAAACAATTACTTTAGAGTGCAACAAATAAGAACGAAACTTATCTAAAGCAAAGACTACAGCCAAGAGTTCTTTTTCAGTGGTGGAGTAGTTGAGCTGAGCATTGTTGAGGGTCCGAGAAGCATAGTAAATAGCATAGGGCTTCTTATCCTTCCTCTGGCCCAACACAGCTCCAACAGCATATTGGGCCGTAGTCAACAACTCCTTGAGCTTCTCAAACCCCTTCTTGCAATCCTCATTGAACACAAAGGGCACGTCCTTCTGCAATAGGGCACACATAGGTCTCGCCACCTTGGAGAAGTCTTTGATGAACCTCCTTTAAAATCCTGCATGGCCAAGAAAAGAGTGCACTTCCCTCACAGTTGTGGGGGAGGGTAAGTGACGTACAAGATGAACCTTAGCCTTATCTACCTCAATGCCCCTAGCAGATATTATGTGTCCTAACACTATTCCTTGTGTTACCATGAAGTGACACTTCTCCCAATTCAGTACAAGGTTACTTTCTACACACCTCTCCAGTATCAATCCTAGATTCTCTAAACAAGTATCAAAATATTTACCGAAGACACTAAAGTCGTCCATAAAGACCTCAATAATATTTTCAATGTATTCTGAGAAAATGGACAGCATACATCTTTGAAAAGTACCTGGTGCGTTGCATAAGCCAAAGGGCATGCGCCTATAAACGAAGGTCCCAAAGGGGCATGTGAATGTCGTCTTCTCCTGATCCTCGTGGGCTATGCAAATCTAGTTGTATCCACTATATCCGTCCAAGAAGCAACAGTAGGAATGGCCCGCTAAGCGCTCCAACATCTGGTCAATAAAAGGCAAGGGCATATGATCCTTCCTCGTTATGGCATTCAGCTTCCGGTAGTTGATACATACCCTATGACCTGTCACTAATCTTTGGGGCACTAGCTCATTATCATCGTTCTTTACCACAGTCATCCCAGACTTCTTGGGCACCACTTGCACTGGAGACACCCACTTACTATCAGAAATGGGGTAGATTACCCCACAATCGAGCAACTTGATCACCTCATCTTGGACCACCTTCATCATGGGATGATGTAGATGTCTTTGGGCTTCTCTTGTGGGCTTGGCTCCATCTTCTAACAGGATCCAATGGACACATGTGGTTGGGCTGATTCCCTTGATATCTGCTAGAGTCCAACCAATGGCAGTCTTATGCTTCTTCAACACGTCCACCAACTTCCTTTCTTGCTCTACATCTAGTGTTGATGATATGATCACTGGGAGGGTCTCATTTTCTCCTAGGTACACGTACTTCAAATGTTTAGGGAGTACCTTTAATTCCAACTTGGGTGCTTCAACCATAGAGGGTAGCATTTTATTAGTAAAAACCAGAATTGAGAAATAGGAAATGGACCTCTTTACAGGCTGAGCCTCGAGTGAGGCCACAGTCTTAATCACTCTGGGCTCCGCAACGTCCCACTCAACCTTAGGGATAGGTTCGCCATTTGCAACATATCCGACCCCCTCCTCTAGGGTCAGAGCTAATTCATCCTCAACCATTGCTTTGGAGAATACCTGTGCGAGTGAATCAACTACATCAATACCAAAGCAAGGTTTCAAATCATAAACAAGGTACCTTATGGCTTCAAGAATGTTGAAGCGTATATCACCATCAAACTCCATGGTGAGAGTCCCTTTGTACACGTAGATATTTGTTCTCGCAGTCCTCATAAAGGGACGCCCTAAAAGTAATGGAGTGGTATTTAGGGGCGATTCCTCCATGTCCAAAACATAGAAATCCGTAGGGAATATCAGATGGTTTACCTGCACAAGAACATCCTCAACATACCCTTGAGGGTATTTGTTAGACCTATCAGCAAGTTGAATGACAACATTATCCTTTTGAAGAGGGCCTAGACCTGGGGACACATACAAATTATAAGGCATGACATTTATGGACGCCCCTAAGTCTAACATCACATTTTCAAACCTGGTGTCACCAATGAAACAGGGAACAGAAAAACTCCCTGGGTCCTTCAACTTTGGGGGTAGTGTTCTCTGGATAACTGTTGATACCGTCTCGCTCATTTTCACCACCTCCTTCTCTCTTGTTTGCCTCCTTGTGGTGCATAGCTCCTTCAAGAACTAAGCATACTTAGGCACCTGTTTGATGCACTCGATCAGGGGCATGTTCACTTGAACCTTCTTGAAGATTTCCAAGATTTCTTGATCAGATTTATCTTTCTTTGTCTTGGCAAACCTGCTCGGGAAAGGTATAGAAACAACTGGGTTAGTCTTAACTAAACCAGTAGAGTTAGGAATTGTAACTTTGGGTGCCTCAGTTTGGGGCACGTTAACTTCCACCCTTGATGTAGCTATGTCCTTTTCATCATCCTTCTTGGACACCTCCACAACATCTTCTTCTTCATTAGGGGCCACTTGGGCCTTCTTGTGGGCTCTGGGAGGGTCTAGTAGCATGCGCCCACTCCTAGTGATGATGGCTTGGGCGTGCTCATTCCTTGGGTTAGGCACCGTGTTGCTTGGTAGCTTCCTTGTTTCAGCAATCCGGCCCATGAAATCCACTACTTGGCCCATTTGATTCTTGAGCTCTGTAATATCCTTTGAATGGGTCGCCTGTCCTACAACCAAAGCTTGAGTAGCAGTGTTAAGTTGTTGTTGTCCCACAGCAAGGGACTTCAGTTGTTCATCATAATTAGGGGCACTCAAAGTGTTGGAAGCAGGAGGTGGAGGGACTGAATTAGGAATACCAAAAGTTTGAGGTACCTGAGGCCTCAAAAACAAACCTGGTGGGCGGTGAGAATTCTAACCTGGGCCTTGAGGTGGTCTCAAGGTGTTATCATTGTTAGCCCAATGAAAGTTTGGGTGGTCTCTGAGCCCAGGATTGTACGTATTGGAGTAAGGGTTATACCTCTGGTCTCCTTGGCCTCCTTGATACCCTAGGGCATTAACAGATTCCCATCCTTCTAGAGAGGCAAGCTGGGGACATTTATCAGTGGGGTGCCCTTGAGTTGAGCACATCCCACACACTTCAGCCATTGCTCCTCCTCCATTAACGTTTAAGACTTGAGACAGCAGAGTAGACATCTTGTTGACCTTGTCTTCAAGGGCAAAGTTAGTGGACACCTCATGTACCCTCCTTTGAGAAAAAAGCACCCCCTCATATTGTTGATAGTTTAGTGTACTATTTGTAAGTAGCTCCTTGGCCTCATCAGGTGTTTTATCCATAAAGGACCCTCCAGCAGCAGCATCTAACAAACCACACTCATTAGCAGTGAGTCCTTCATAAAAATAGGTAAGGAGGGACCCCTCACTCATCCCATGGTTAGGGCATGATGCTACAAGGCTCTTAAACCTGTCCCAATAATTGCATAAATTCTCCTCATGTCCTTGCGTGATTCCATTAATCTGCTTCCTCAAAACAGTGACCTTTGAGGCAAGAAAGTACTTCGTAAGGAACTCGCCCTTCATCCTATCCCAAGTGTTGATAGTCCCAGCAGGCAGCTCAAATAGCCAAGTCTTGGCCTTGTCCTCCAAAGTAAAGGGGAATGCCTTCATCTTCAAGATATTGATATAAGCTCCTTTAGGGCACATACTCCCACAGACAAACTCGAACACCTTGAGATGCTTGCTAGTGTCTTCACTATTCATCCCATGAAACTTGGGTAGGTGATGAAAAAACCCACTCTTTAACTCAAAATCATCATTAAGTCCCTCTCCTGGTTCTGGTTAGGCAATGCATAAGGGTGCAGCAACCCCACCTGTAGGGTTAGATAGTTGCCTAATAGTCTCGGCAATTGGTGCATGTACCTGCTCAACAGGGGCGTGCTCTTCCTCTTCTATGTCCGTAACGTCCTCTTCAGTGACCTCCTCTTCTTCCTCTTCAAAGACTTATTCTTCTCCTTCTTCAGAATGGTCAGGTTTGTTGATCTCCTCGGTTGATCTAATTGAGGAGTTATAACCTGAGTAGCTAGAGTCCTCAGAGTCCCTCCTTTTTTGAGGAGGGCGGTCTGAAAAAGTGAGGTTTGCTCTTTGCTTAGCACGTTCCAGTTTTTCTGAGAGCTCCTTAGTCTTATTAGAGACAGTGGACATTCATGGACCTTTAAGACTAAATCAAGTGTTAGTAACATATACAAGGCTCAGAATACAAATATTATGCCTTTCCTTAACTTTCTAAGTTATATTTACATTCACATACTTAGGTACTGGAACAGAGGACCTCATTTGTGCAATGGGACTATAGAACAGCTACCCTCCACAAGGTCATGTTTAATCCAATATATCTTAACCATGTCACATTACATTTTTTTTTTTTTGAGTTTGTTATATACATAGTTAATATCTCAATTGATCCCAAGTTGTAAGTCGAGCCCAATAGAAACCACTACTATTGGTGAGATACGATATAGGGATAGTCGCCAAGACTTAAGTCTCTTTCCTTTGTTTCAGAAGGATGGATGGCCAGATTAAGAGATAAGTGAGAGGGAGGACTCATTTTGGTGATACTATGGAGGCTACTCCCTTATTCAGGTTTAGGCCCCTATCGGCTACTCCCACATAGTGGTTTAGGCTCATTCTATAGTATCTCTGAGATCCAATTGAACTCATCACCCAGGGTCCCAATCTAAGACACCATATGTATGCCCCTTACTCAGCTGGGAAATTAACTTATGTGTTAGACCGTTCTCCAAGTGCTAATAAAGACCGCCCTCAACCTCAAGAGACCTTAGCAAGGTACTAATGAAGGGTTAAGGCCAATATTAACATAAGGGCCCTTGTCTACTCATACGATTTTACACACTTACAATAATTAAGTATTTAACTAAATTTATAACAACCTAAGTATATTAATCTAAGTGAAACACATACAATTTACAACAGGCTTAAAAAAAAACAACTTCTACAAATTGTATAACAATTGTAAAAGACATGCGTAATCTTGTAATACTCACAAAACTTAAACTAAATCACAATTATACCATGCCCAAACATAAATTGCAATTTGTCACCATTCCACAAGTGTAGTACAAAAATTTAGCATGCACTCTATATATAAACAACAAAATGGATGACACTTTAAGCGCTAGGGATTTTAACAATCCCCGACAACGGCGCCAAAAATTGATGCGGCTGAAATAGCCCCACAATTTAACCCTGCAAAATGTAGTTGTCAATATAGGATAAGCATGGATCGTTCAGTCCGGGGATTGTAGGGTACACCTACACAAAAAGGTCAATTAAAAAATAAAAGAATAAAATGGGGGGTATGGGATTTGGTTACTAATCTACTTAAAATAAAATAAAAACAAAATAAATAAAACTATAACAATGATCGACTTCCCTAACCTAGACCAATACCACTCGGAAATTACTGAGTGTAGAAACAGAAAATCCATTTCAACATGCTACAAAAACGTGCCCATCTTAAATGTCTAGATAAGAGCCCAAATGAAAAGCCTCAGCGAATCAATCCATTTATCTAATTCGTTCTAATGTGGGCTTGGATAGGAAGAGTCCTTACGATGCCCAATACTACTAATTTTTTAGAACACTCAGCGTAATTCTCTTAATCAGTAGTATTATCTAACCCCCGAATCGACTCACACATGCAAATTAACCATTACACATAGAATTTAACGCATAATTTCCAGAATCGTTTAGGGATAGGTTTCTTCATCATTTGGACGGATGGGATTGCATAGCTTTCTTCATCTTCTCTTTAATTTTCTGTTTCTTATTTCTTGTCCTTTTAATTTCTCATAATGAGGTACTTATGGCCTTAATTCCTCTCAATAATGGGGCAATTCCTTTAATTTCCCAACTGAAACATCTTTCTCCTTTATTCCCTTCTTCATTGCTTGGTCAACCTAATTTAATAAAGGGCATAAAATTAAATACTTCTAGATAAAATAAATGGAATTAAAACAATTTAATTTCAGAAAAAATACTCCCATAAATTCTCTCTTAAGGCCTATGGATTAGCATGACGGTAAGGAATCTTGACCAATTTAGGATTGTTCATGAATTTTGCGTTTTCCTCATATTTCATGCCAAACACTCTACAAGACTCTGAAAACAACTTTAATGACTCAAAACACAAATCTAAAGGAGAAATAAGGCTAAAATGGGGCGTATACTCATTAAAATCATCGCACTTTGTGCTTCTATCACACGTCGAGAACATATATCTCTGTGCTCAGACTCCATTGATTGAGGTGCTTTGAAAGCATCATTAGGATAGCTCTTAGTGTTGGTGGCACCACCAACATGGCCAAAGGCGTTGCCTCCCTCTCTCTCTCCACGTTGACCTTTTCGGTTCCGTGTTCGCGTATTTTGGCGGTTACCTTTCTCATTAGAGAGATAATATAGACTAGAAAGTCCAGGATTGTCCCTAAATTTAGGGTTTCACTCATGGCGCCCTCTCTTAGGGGCGCGACTATAATTGGATTCCGGAAAATGCTCTATTTCCACGGATCTCGAATTATAGTTCTTCACAAGGATGCTGTCATGCTTTTCAGCGACATTCATAGCTCCAATGAGCTCATGAAACCTTGTGATCATTCCTGCAGTAAGATTGATTCGATAGTTCTTAGTATCATCAATGCAAAGACGGGGAAGGTAGAGAGAGTGTTCTCAATCAACATCGCATCTGTGATCTCTTTATCACAGAATTCCATTAAGGATTTAATGCGAAGTGCTTCCGAGTTGTAGTCAAGAACTGACTTGAAATCACAGAAGCGGAGGCTATGCCATCTCACTTCTAGGTCAGGAAGCAGGGAGTCACGGACGTTGCCAAATCTTTCTTTGAGTGAGACCCACAGCCTTATGGGGTCTTCTTCATTTATATACTCGTACTAGAGCGAATCATCCATATGACGAGTCATTAGGATGATGGCTTTCGCCTTATTTGCCTCTAAGGCTACTCTATTTGCTTCCAAAGCTTGAGCTTGCTCAATAGTTAGCACGTCCTGGCTAGGCTCGAGAATCGTTTCCGGGATTCTATCGGCCTTGAGATGCTGGCGGACATCACGAACCCACCTGTGTTATCTAGAGCCAGTTGTTCCCAATGGAGCAAAGTCCAATTTGTTCAGGTTACTCATCCTGAAAGAGAACAAGAATTAGGGATAGTTTCGGAGCGTAAAAGGCTACCACGAAAACAATAAGAATTTCTTAGCGTAGTCGCTTTCAAGAAATTAGGGATTTCTTAGCGTAGTCGCTTCCAAGAAAATCCGATTCCAAGAGCGGTTTTGGATTAGATCGAAACAATGATGTATGTGGTCAATTGTTTTTCTTCTCAACAAACTCTAAGTTTGGAGGACTCTACAAGCTCCAAGCTTGGAGTGAGCACGAACCCCCACAGTTCGGCTTTTGGTCTGCCCGATGAAAAGAAAGGGGGGTAGAAGAAGGGATGTTGGAAGTCCTTGAGATAAGAAGAAGAAATTGAAAAATTTCAAAAACGGGAAATTTTAGAAAAGTTTACCTCGAAAAGATGCTAGAAATCTTGGCCGGAAAAGTTGTTGGTTTGGCAGTGCAGGGATACTGCAAGGTCGCTGCAAGGATACCGCGAGGCCTCGAGGATGCTGCAGAGATGTCGCGAGGACTGTTGTGGGGCCGCTGCGGGGATGCGACTGCTGCGGGGATGTCGCGAGGCCACGAGGATGCTGCAGGGGTTGTGGAGATTTAGGGTTTTGGTTTTTAGGGCTAGGGTTAGAGCTCATGCTGATAACGTGTTTCAGAGAAACTGGAATTGAGAGAAATTCGTTGTGTATTCTCATTGATAATAGGGGCCTCTTTATATAGAGGATTACAATGCATAGAATCTGAATCATACAAGGAAAGTAATTCTACATTGAATAGGATTCTAAATCCTTCTATTATAACCCTATTACCACTAGGTCAAGTAACCTAGAGTCTGGGCCAGACACATAATCTGGATTTCCTTGAACATTATAAATTTTTATATGTCATTTTAATCAGTTATTAATTTATATATTCAATGGGATATATCGAAGTTCAAAAATAATTATTGTGCTATGCAATGAGCAAAAATATTAATTTAGTACATTATTTAAAATAGATTACTAATTTATCAAAATTTTATTATAGGGTATTTCTAAATGTACCCAGCAAATATCTTAACACACACAGTCTTAGAATATTGTGTTAAATTTTCCAAGTTTACCCTTAAGAAAAGTACACCCAGCAAACTTCTGGGGAGGAGGGTTTTTTTTTTTTTTCTTTGAGAAACAACCGCTAATTTGAGCAACAAGAACACAAAGGCAACCAGAAAAGAATGCTGCTTCTTCTCCAAGTAGAACAAAAAGAAACCATTTTTTTCAAGTATCCCACCCTTTCTCAAAAGTGATAATCAACTTCAACTAATGTATTAGACCAAAACAGTTGCATAAAAGATCGAGGTAGGAGATGCATGGGTTTTCCATATAGAGGAAGGGTAAAATCATTAGTAAGTTAAAAAACCCAGATGGGTAAATGCTCTTATTACTCTTTTTTTTTTTTTTTTTTGAGAAGCTACTGTTATTACTCAAGTAAATAAAAAATGAACATCAAAATCAAAATTGATCTCATGGTATAGACTCTACTCTATGGATGGGGTTGGTTTTTTCAAAGCACAAGAAGACTTGAAGGCATCGATCTGAGATTGGTTCATGCCGGAGTCTTCCTTGTTCTCCTCCAAACATTTCTTCAGGGCCTCAACGTCGCATGCAGACACTATCTTCTTCTTCTCGCTGTTCTTCTCTCTGACGCCTTCTTTTGCATCAGTCTGAAGGATATTGAGGGCTGGTCTTGATATATAACATCAAGACCCAATACTTTCTGGGCATCATTAAAGTAATTCATCGTACATTGCAAGTATAATTCGACCAACAAGGGTAACACACCAAATAAATTTGAAAAGCACAAGAAACTATTACTTGTGGATGCGTGCAGATGAACTCAAAAAAAAAAGTTTCTTTGAATTTTAAAAGATTAGTCCTCTTTGTGGCTGATCTGAAGTAATCTGATATGCAAAGAAGTTTGCTGGGTGCATGACTTCATATACAACTGCTGGGTGCAATAAACAAGGGTAAAAATAGAAAACACATGGATAAGTTTTTTAATGCTAGGTGTGCTAAAATATTTGTTGGGTTTAAATAGAAAGACCCTTTACTTTATCCTTCACTGACTCATAATAAAAAGGTTGATGACTCATGAATGTGTTTTCATAGAAAAACGAATCTGAACCATAAACTTAAGCTGCTCTCATTTCTCTCTACTTAGCTAGGGTTTCCTCTCATCGTCATCTCCATTCATCCAACCGGTCACTCGCGTTGGCATGGGCCGGCCCGGAGCATCTGGTGTGTGTAGTCGGACGGGTTTTGTCCCTTCTTGGGCTTGTAAATTCCTCCCAAGTTTCCTTTTAGATCGGATCGGAGTTCGGGGTTTGATTACTAGGTTCAGGGATCAAAGGATGGTGTTGAGGGTTTCATTGCCGGCAAGGAAGAAATTGTTTCGAGGTGGGCGTTGGAGTTGTTGGTGGTGGTGCATTGACGGCGTCTGCTCGACAATGGCGGAGGAGGCTTGCAGTGGCGGCGGTAGTGATGACAAAGGGTTGGACTAGGCCACTAGGCTTTTCTCTCAACACTACTTTGGTTAGATTCTGTACCTGGACTTAGACGCTGGGCCTAGATTGGGCTGATGGTGGTTGTGTTGTTTATCTATTTATTTTGGTTTTTACTTTTAGCAGGAGGTGGCTTTATACCAGCAGTAAGTCCCTACCCAGTGGTAGTAGGGCGACTTGGGCTTTGTTTCGGAGTACATACCTTGTGTGTCTGGTCTGCTTTGGTTAGGTGGCGAGTTCATTGCTTCGTCAAATTGTCGGAACCTCCCAGTGGCAGAATGAAACTATGTGTTACCAGATTGTTTTTTTGTCGCAACATAGTGAGAAAGCTGGTAGTATTAGTAAATTATGGCTCCGCATGAGCAATATCTTTTTTAATGTGTCATCGTAATTGTAAAGCGAATGAAATAGCCAGCTGTGTGATCTTCGCTAATTGGTGTTTGTTAGAATACATATGTTTAGTTGAGACTTCTGTTATTATCTCGAGATATTCTCTTGTTGTTTATTGTATTTTGGTGATTTAGGCACAATGTTTCCCCCATGTACTCTACGGTTTCATTAATGATCAAGCCCTAAAAGCAATAGTACTGGTCCTATTTCAAAAAAAAATATTAATAATAATAATAATAATAAAAAAGTTGATTGGGGTTTAATAAATACAATCATAACAATCAACCTGCTTACTAATGTAAAATTAGCAAAGCTAACTAACAACAAGTACAAACTTCTCCCAAATTAACCAAACAACAACTAATATTTTTATTTCCCATTGAGAGCCCAAAATCCTGACATATTTTCCCTACTAGTGCTAGATTTTCTTGAAATCCTCTAGTGTTCAGTTGGCAAAGTGGTTGTGTTGTTTATTCCCTTCTTGGGGCTCTACGGCCTCTATCTTGGTTCGAATCTCCTGGAAAGCTAAGCTTTATAGTTTGTTTTTTTTTGTTTTTTTTTCCTTCCTTTCCTTATTTCTTTAGTTACAACTTACAACATCTTTTATTACCAGTTGTGTTTTAGCTCTTTCTCATTTTCTTCTCCTATTTTTTTTTCTGAAGTTACAACATTTTCTATTAGCATATTTATAGTCAAATAGAACAAGGTTGAGAGAATGAATTTTCAGATGTATTATTCATCTCACACTAGGAGGCATATAAAGATGATTACATGAATACAATTGACTTACGTCTCTATTCTCTACCACACATAGAATTGGTAAGTACTAACTACAACATAATTACAATATATTTCATTCCTAATGTTATGCCATGACTCACGCTAACACTCCTCCTCAAGTTGGTGCATACACATCAATCATACCCAACTTGCTTAGTGAGTTATAAAATGCCTTCCTATAAACTCCTTTGGTAAGTATATCAGCAAGTTGCTCTTCAGTTGAAACAAAACAAAAGCTAATAATTTTGGCATCTAGTTTCTCCTTTATAAAGTGACGATCAACCTCCACATACTTAGTACAATCATGGATTCTATGATATGTCAATAGCTACCTTATTGTCACAATACAACTGCATGGTACTTTTGGGTTTGAAACCCAGATCACGTAACAGATTTCTCAGCAACAACAATTCACACACACCGTGAGCCATACCTCTACACTTGGCCTCAGCACTTGATCGTACCGTAACTTTCTGTTTCTTACTCTTCCACGTAACCGAATCACCTCCCACAAACGTGAAGTAACCCGATGTTGACCTCATATCTGTAATATTTCCAGCCCAATTCGCATCTGTGAAGCCATAAACCTTAAGAATGTTGTTGTGCTTAGAAAACAACACTCCCCTTCCTGGAGCTGACTTCAAATATTTCAAAATTCGCATAACAGCATCCATGTGACTCTCACTCGGGTTATGCATGAACTGACTCACTACACTCACTGCATATGCAACATCTGGTCTAGTATGAGCCAAATAAATCAATCACCCAACCAACCTCTGATAGCGAGCTCGTTCAGTAGGTACTTGATTTGGATACTCAGCTAAACAATGGTTCTGCTCAATAGGAGTATCAATAGGTTTGCATACCTGTCTCTGTCAGGAAGTCAAGAACGTACTTCCTCTAGCACAAGTAGATCCCTTCTCTCCCCCTGGCTACCTCAATTCCTAAAAAGTACTTAAGTTCACCCAAGTCCTTAATCTCAAAGTCAAAGGCTAGCTGTCTCTGTAGTCTATCCATCTCAACATCATCATTGCCAGTGATTACCATATCATCCACATAAATAATTAGAGCTATTACCTTCCCTTGTTGATGTTTGAGGAACAATGCATGGTCTGAGTTACTCTGTCAGTAACCAACGTTCTGCATGAACTATGAAAATCTTCCAAACCAAGCACGAGGTGACTGTTTGAGACCATAAAAATATTTTCTCAATTTGCATACAAAGTCACTAGGAGAAGCAACTACATACTCAGGTGGAAAGCTCATGTACACCTCCTCAGCTAACTCTCCATGAGGAATGCATTCTTGAAATCAAATTATCGGAGTGGCCAGTTTAAACTAGCAGCAAACGAGAGGAGAACTTGAATAGTGTTCATCTTGGCAACAAAAGCAAATATTTCATTGTAGTCTATACCATATGTTTGAGTAAACCACTTTGCTACAAGGCATGCTTTGTACCAACCCACTGATTCATCTACATTATGCTTCACAGTAAACACCCAACGACAACCTACAGCCTTCTTGCCTTGTGGTGGAGGCATAAGTTACCAAGTATTGTTCTTCTACAACGCCTCCATCTCTTCCTCAATTGCCTTCCTGCACTTTGTTAGATACTGATACAGTAGATATTTGATCCACAAATGATTCATATGACTTAGACAACATCCTAGTTGACATATAATTGGCTACTGGGTATTTTGATTTGGCAGTAAGAGTAGGTTCAAATCTTTTGGCTGGTTGACCTCTAGTAGTTCTATTTGGTAACACATATTGTCCAACATTAGACTCACTTCTACTAGTACAAGTGGGTAGACTTACCTCAGATGAGTGATCTTCATTACCAGCGAGCTGTGGGTTAGGGGTAGGAGCCATAACAGGATGGACAGTTGTGTCTTCTGCTGCATTCTCAGTGATAGAAACTGGTGCCTGGATGTTTGGAGCTTTTGCTTCTGGAGGTGATGGGTTGATGGTCTAAACTGGATTCGTAAAAAAACCTCCTACCTGCATGGGTTGATCTCAACAACTCTTCAAAGTATGAATTCTCCCCCAGAAGAGCTATATCTGAAGAGGAAAAATAGCTCATGTCCTCAAAGAAAGCAACTTCCATAGTGACATAGTACTTTCTGGTAGGTGGATGATAGCACTTGTACCCTTTCTGATAGCTTTCATAGCGAACAAACACACACTTAAGCACTCGAGCATCCAACTTAGACCTCTGGTTTTTAGGAATATGGACAAAAGCAACCCAACCAAAGACACGAGTTGGAAGATTATGAAATGAAGGTAAGGAGACATAAGATGCAAGAATCTCAACTGGAATTTTTCCCTGGAGGACATTAGATGGAAGGCGACTAATAAGATGAGAGGAAGCGTGTACAGCATCACCCCAAAGATACTTAGGCATATGACTAAAAAGAAGGGCATGAGCCATATCAAGTAAATGACAGTTTTTCCTTTCGGACACTCCATTTTGTTCTGGTGTTTGTGGACATGTGGTTTGGTGAACAATCCCATGGGTTTCAAAAAACTCTTGGAAAGCATGATTAACATATACTCCCCCATTGTCAGAACGAAGGACTTTAATGGTGCTATGGTATTGTATTTGAACAAGAGTATGAAAAGTTTGAAAAGCTGGAAAGATTTTAGTTTTAAGAAGAGCAACCCATGACAATCTCGTACAATCATCAATAAATAACACAAAGTAACTCATACCCGATACAGTAGGCTCTCTAGAAGGTCCATAAATATCAGAATGAATCAACTCAAAAGGAATAATACTTTTATTAGAAACACTAGGAGAATAAGTAGCACGATGACTCTTGGCCAAAACACATGTTTCACAATGTAAAACAGACTCATTGTTGATGTTTAATATTCAGCGGTAGCTGAACTATGATCAACGCAGGTCCGGTGGGCGGACTGTTACTTGCTATTATCAGTATTCCCGCTACCTGTCATGTGAAATACAAAGAGGGCATCAGAGGGAGACCACGTTAGGCGGTCTTCTCTTCTCTGATGCCTGAGTTAGTCAATGTATTTGTGTTGACATGATAACAGTAGACAAGTAGTAGATGCGTAATTAATGAGGTGAGATGAGAGAACCTTTTATAGGTGGGGAGGGACCTGATCTTCTCCATGTTTTCGATGTGAGACTGATACGCTTTAGTTCCCAGTTTCTAGAGCTTCTGATGCTGTGTTGGCGCGGTGCGTGGCGACGCGTCAGTGGTGATCTGGGGGTAAGCCGGGGCCTAGGTAGTAGCCTGCTTGGTTGTGTTCCCATAGGTGACTCTTATGGCAGGAGCTGGTATTTATGGCGATAGTATGAGTGTGGCTCATTATAGCTAATTATGCTAGGCAAATGTTCTATGTAAGTACAAGTCCCCCAAGCCCCCAGTCAAGGAGGGCCATCTTGGTTGGGGAGTTGCCTAGCGGTTTGAAGCGTTACTCCCGCTAGACTTGCAAAGCATAATTAGCGTCAGTGCGTTGTCAACCATGGACTTATTGAGAAAACGCTTTATACCTTTTCAGGTGGGCCCCTGCTAGGCCCCCAGGGAGTACCCCACTCCCCGGCTAAGATAGACCTCCGTTTGGTCTGTGTATTGCTTGTTGAGGGGATCTATGTTGAACAGAGGGTGTTGGGTAGCGAGCCCAAACTTTGATACCCAAGTGGCGGGGGTCAACATGCCTGATCAGGGTTGTCGAAGACTATTGACGTGTCCCCGTATTTGTCCCAGAGGACCATGGTTTTACTACAACGTCATGTGGCGGTCGTTGTCCGTATGAGGCGTAGCCTGAAGAATCGGAGGTGGCGGGAATATCTTCGCCGAGGGTAAGGGGGCGGTAGCGTCGCAGGGACTGATGTTTGCAAGACATTTGCTAGCGGTATTGTGTTAGCGGCGACTGTCGATTCCCAGATGAGAGGGAGAAGTTCCGCTACCGGTATTGCGCGTAGCTGAAACTCGCTTGCAGGCTAAGTTGGAGAAGTTCCGCTAGCGGTGTTGCGTGTAGAGGAGACTCGCTTGCAAGATAAGGAGAGAGAAATTCCACTACCGGTGTTGCCCGTAGTAGAGACTCGCTTGCAAGATAGGGAGAGAGAATTTCCGCTAGTGGTGTTGCGCGTAGCAGAGCCTCGTTGCAAGATAGGGAGAGAGCAGTTCCGCTAGCAGTGTTGTGCGTAGCGGAGACTCACTTGCAAGATAAGGAGAGAGAAGTTCTGCTAGCAGTGTTGTGCATAGCGGAGACTTGCTTGCACGATAAGGAGAGAAAAGTTCCGCTAGCGGTGTTGCGCGTAGCGGAGACTCGCTTGCGAGATAAGGAAAGATAAGTTCCCTCTGGCGGAGGGGCATTGAACCTGGACGATTGGTACACTAGCCCCCTTTGATGGCTTCTGCCACATGTCCATCATGCGTCGGTCTAACGTTTGGGATTGTAAGTTCTGAGCACGTCCGTCTCTTCGTCATTATTACGAGTAATTATCGACTCAATCTCTTAGCCGAAGCCTCGGTTATTCCGGAAACTAATTGCAATCATGGGACACGTGTGCGGTTGGAGAGTGACGTCGCTTTTTGGTGGACGGCATAGATTTGATTGATGTTGACATTAAAAGGGGGAAAACCAGAGGTTGTCGCCATTATCTCTACTTCAAACGTTTCTCGTCGTCCTCAAGCTCTGTTCTCTGGCACTCGAGAAGTGACTTTTGCCACTCGAGCGAGAGATTGGTATTTTGGTGCAAGGGATCCCCGGAAGTGAAGGCGTAGAGTTCGAACGCACTTGAATTTTCACACCAGTAGGTTAGTAATTTTGAGCCTTTTCAGTTTTTTTTTGTTTCTGTTTTGCTTTGCCACTTTCTGGGTTTTCGATTTGAGTGGCTTTTGTGTCTCGCTGGTGTGCCCTGAGGGTGCAACACACGTTTTGGGGGGTCTCTTCTGGTGTTTTGGACAGAGATGAGGTTTAGGGATTTTTGCTAGATGGTTGAATCTGGGTTAGTGTGGGTTGGTGTTCGTGTTTTGGTCAAATCTGGGTAACTGTTCTTGACGTTCCTGAATGAAAATTGTCGTAGGGGTAACTTAGATCTTGTGTGAACTAACTGGTTTGGGTTTTAGGGTTTGTGATGGCTAGCGTCGTAGAGATTTCGGGCAGTGAGGATTCTAGGTCTGACGTGTCGTTCAGCGAGGCGGATTGGATATTTATTGATTCGTTACATCCATCTGCCCCTGTAGGAACCTCACTGTCGGAACCGCGAGACATCAAACCCTTACAAACCATACCCGGGGACGTGGCCATTGCTCAAGGTGGCCGACCCGAGAGTTCTAGGATCATGGAGGATGATGGCGGACGCGAGCGGCGTGAGGAGAGTCTAGCGAGCAATAGCGCAGCTAGTGGTTCCACCGATGGGGGAGACGTCGGCGGAGAGGAAGTGGAGTCCACCTGGTTCCTGTCTGACGGAACAGCGGTTGATGAGGCAGGAGAGGCGATGACCGAGGCCGCCGTCAGCCACCTGAAGCTGGCGTTCCACTTACCTGGAGTGGTGAAGTTGCGCTAGCCAGCTGCTAATGAGAAAGCATCCATTTTGCCGGCGGGGTACGCTGCTGTTCATGAGGCCATCTTCTGCTAAGGTGTAAATCTTCCGCTACTCCCCAATCTGTAGATTTTGGTTTGCGAGTTTGGCCTTGTCTTTGGGCAAATTTATCCAAACATGTGGCGGTTGCTGATGGCGCTGAACTCATTATGGCGCCTGTCCTGTTGTGAGGGTCCAACCGTGGCAGAGGTGCTACATTTCTTTGAGTTGGTATACGTGAGGCGCCGAGGTTGTAGCGGTCAAGTGAATTTGAGTCAGCGGCAAGGGGTGCCCAAGTAAATCGAGAACATAAAGGATTCCATGTCGCACTGGCGGGGGACCTTCTGCGTTGTCACCGAGGGGTGGGAATACCAGGTGGGTCCGAATGTGGGGCTGCCGACCTTTCGGATTAAGTCGGAGTTTCAGCCCATTAGAGGTTGTTGTCGACCTCCGCCACTCCATATTTTGGCCTTGCTTGTCGACTCTTATAATTCTA
This sequence comes from Rosa persica, assembly GCA_025331145.1. NCBI lineage: Eukaryota > Viridiplantae > Streptophyta > Magnoliopsida > Rosales > Rosaceae > Rosa > Rosa persica. Next base: position 36,445,749 of record WFKR01000003.1, on the reverse strand, counting down.
ATCGTGTCTCACTTTTTTTTTTTTTTTTTGTAGTGGGCTTGCGTTACAACCTGATTCGCGACGAGGAGTGCTGCGTGGCGAGGATTAGAGGGTGTTGGCAGAACCGCAACCTGCTTGACCTTAGGCTTCTCATTGGTTGGGAATTTTTGGTCACCCAAGAGTTGACTCGTGCCCTTGGTAGGTAACTTTTGGTGATTTGTGTTCTAGTCCAGTTTGTGGCGGGCTAACTTGTTATTTGTTTGTGCAGAATCTCCGCTGAGAAATAGAAGGAGCCAAGACGATTTTGCCAAGGCAATGGACCATGCAGAGATGAATGATTTCTTAGAGAGCATGTACGTTCAAGGGCTGGAGGCCCGAAAAATTGCGGTCGACTCGGAGACACTGGCTTTGAGCTAGTCCGAAGTGCCTGTGGTGTTGCCGATGCCTCATCACTCCCATCTTGGTTCCAACGGTTTGGTAGCCGTTCAGGCTAGGGCTACGATCGATTGCGGCGTTGCTAGAGGGAGGGCAGCTCCTGCATCCACTGTGCAGACGAGGGAGAGAACGGTGTGGGTCCCAAAAGGAGAGAATGGTGGCCAGAAAGCACCGGTTACGATTGCGGGGTTGGAGCCGTAAGTGTTGCAAAAGAAGCGACGTCAGAATGACGAGGCGGAAGGGGCCGAGACCATAGGGGCCTGTCAACAGAAAAAGTCGAAGTAGGCAGTGCCAAAGGCGACCGTCTCTGCTGGAAGGGAGGCTCGGACGAGTGACCTAGATTCGTTCGTCGCCTATGCTGAGTTTATGACGGACCTTGAGCCGGAGTATTTATATCACCAGTGTGAGAGGCTGGGGTTCGGCGGCCTGGAGAAGATTGTTCGCTCCACCGCCCTTGATCAATAGCCCTTCAGCTCTGCCTTTGAGCATTTGTCTGTTAGGTTGCATAAGTTATTTCTGGCGGCGTGGAGTCAGCCCCGCACTGAGCGACAGCTGAGGGAGGAGATTGGCGGTATCCAGGGGGAGTTGGCGGGAGCCAAAGAGAGACTGGCGGAGGGTGAGCGGTGCCTGTCCAAGGTAGAGTGTGATCTTTTGGATGCTCGTGGCAAGCTGTCTGTCCCCGTTGAGTGTGACCTCGAGCTGAATAATGACGTCTCCAAGTTGCAGCAGGACATAGCTCTGCTGAAGGATCAACTGGCGGCTAAGGTCAAGAAGATTGAGATCCTTCAGCGGGACTCTGCCGCCAAGTCCGCCGAGGTGAAGAGGTTGGCGGATGAGGTTGCCCGGTGGGAAGCGGATAAGAGTCACACGGAGGACGCCGCTGTGGAGGCGTTCAAGCAGTCCGCCAAGTATAAACATGTTATGGCAGACACGGCAAAGTCTGGCGTCGCCGCTAACCTAGAGTTGCTGAAGCAGAAGGGTGCTATCGACTGGGTGAAGGCATCCCAGCCCACCAGGAAGTCAGTGCAGTCCTGCTAGTGGTGTGACTTCTACTCAGGCTGAGGGTGTTCGTTCAGGAAGTGGGGAGAGCGGTGAACATCCGGTGGACAACTCTCAACTGACTCCACCTCCTACGCAGTCTGAGGTTTCACATGCCGACTTTCTGGCTGCACATACTCGACCAGATGGTACAATCGTGACTCCTAGTCCGACTGCTCTTAGGTCTAACCAGACAAGCCATATGTCGGAGCAACAACCGCAGTCGGCAGGCGAGGATTGCGCTGTAGCTTCCCAGAACCCATGAAGACTGGCCATTGCTTTGTAGTGCCGCTGATACCCCTCTTTTTTTTTTTTTTTGGCATCGCTGAGGCTGTTTTGTAATTTTTTTGAAACATCTTTGGGCGGGGAATCCCGATCCCTAATAAATTCAACTGGTTACTTGATTTCGCGATTTTTGTTGTAGTACTCGTCGTTGATTTGTGTTGGTTGCATGCCGCCATACTGTTAGAGCCTTCACCTGTGTTTTTGTTAATCAATCGAAACATTAAAGGAATTAAAATTGTTCCAAGTGCACGAGGTAGCGGACGTGGTCCGTCGAATGTTGTTGGCATTGCCAGTTAATTCTTGTGCATGGGCTTGGCAACAATGGTTTGAATAATTCCTCGTTTCATTGGTAACTGACGGATCAGCGTTTAAAAAAGTGGGGTTGTACCCGTTGGGTAGCTTCCCTTAGCTAAATATTGAACAAAAATTTAGCTAAGTCAAGATGCTCTTGGGTAGCGGCATGACTATTTGTAGTAATATCGAAGGTGTTCGATATTCCAAGGGTGGCTCATTGTGACGCCATCCTTGTCCATTAAGTAGAAGGTGCCGGGGCTAACGACTTCCATAATTTTTTATGGAGCTTCCCAAGTAGGGTGGAGTGCTGTTGGCGGTGGAATAACCTCCTTCATTACCCAGTCCCCCAGTTGGAGGTTCCGGGCCTTGACCCTGGCGTTGTAGAAATGCGAACCCGCTGTTTGTTTTGTAAATTGTGCAAATGGGCCTTGTGTCTTTTTTCCTCTAGGAGGTCCTTGTCTAGGCTGACGCCTTCGCCGTTGGTCTCAGTGCAGTAGCCTTCGACTCTAGCAGTGGGTTGAGTGACCTCAATAGGTAGGACAGCTTCTGTTCCGAACATCATGCAGAATGGTGTTTCACCAGTGGCGGAAGTTGGGGTAGTCCTGATGGCCCATAGGACTTCAGGCAGCTTTTCCACCCACAAACCTTTGGCGTCGTCAAGTTTATTTTTTAGTAGCTTTTTGATTATCTTGTTTGCTGCCTCAACCTGGCCATTGGTTTAGGGGTGAGCGACAGATGCAAAACTCATCCGGGTGCCCAAGTTAGCGGTGAAGGATATGAGCTCCTTGTTGTTGAACTGCGTGTCGTTGTTTGTGATGATTGTATGGGGGACGCTATAGCGGCGGTAGATGTTCTTCCAGATGAAGTGAATTAGCTTGGCGGTAGTTATTGCTGTCTGAGGTTCCGCCTCTATCCACTTGCTATTGTAGTCGATGGCGACGATAATGTACTTGAACTGTCCTTTTGCGATTGGGAACTTTCCTATTAAGTCCAGGCCCCAAGTTGAGTGAATCCATGGGCCAATGATGATTGAAAGGGGTTCTGCCGGGGCATGTGGGAGGTCAGCATATTGTTGACATTTGTGGCAGGACTTCGATATCTTTCTGGCATCGTTGCTGAGTGTAGGCTAAAAGTAGCCCGTCGCATTGTGTGGTTGGCCAGGGATCTGGCACCCACGTGGTTTCCACATTCCCCGTCATGTATTTTTGCAAGTACGACCTTTCCTTCCTCTGGGATTAGACACCAGAGGTTGGGGTGAGTGAAACCCTAGCGATAAAGCTTGCAATTCAGGATGTTGTAGTGGGTTGCTCTCCGCTGGAGTTGTCGTGCTTCGACTTTATCCACTAGCAGAGTCCCATTGCGTCCATCCAACTGGGGCTGACTTCAATGTTAAAAATATCCGCTAGGGTTTTTGTGATGCTTGGTCTGTCAAGACTCTCCACCCTTGTGTCCACCGGACTTTGGTGCGGTTGAGCGGTTGCCAGTCTTGCCAGTGAATCAGCCTTGACGTTCTTTTCCCTTGGGATCTGTGTAATGGTGTGGAAGTTGAATTTTTTGAGAAGCGTCTTGAAGTATGCCAAGTATGTCGCTAGCTGTTAATCTTTAGCTTGGAAACTATCGTTGACTTGGTTAACGACTAGCTGGGAGTCGCTGAATATGTTGACACTGTCAGCCCTCGAATCGATGGCGAGGAGTAAGCCAGCAATGAGTGCTTCGTACTTCGCCATGTTATTAGAGGCTTTGAAATTGAACTTCAATGCGTATTCCATGTTCAGTCCTCCTGGCCCTGTGAAGATGATGCTGGCGGTAGGTTCCAGTCTGAGTGCTGGGGGGCTGGATCGTCAGCGGTTATTATTTCTACGCCGGGGTCAGCTTCTCTGCCAGTTTCAACCTGACACTTTGTGAGCTCAGCAATGAAGTCCGCCACCACCCGGCCTTTCGTGAGCTCGATGGCCCACTTGCTGAGGCACTCCGAGTGTTCAGGGTTCTGTATTTCCTATCTTAGCGGCTGATTTGTTAGGACATGGATGGTGTGGGCTTGAAAGTATTGGAGGAGGCATCTGGCGGCGACAATGAGTACGAGAGCGAGCTGCTCCAGTGGGGGATATCTTGTTTCTATTCTATTCATGCCTCTACCATCGTAGAATACGGGGAGCTCCTCGTGACTGTCCGGCCAGACAATGGCACAGCTTACTGCTGACTGTGATACCGCTAGGTATATATACAATGTCTCCCCTTGTACAGGAATAGAAAGGAGTGGGATCGCTACCAGGTACTCTTTCAAGCTTTGGAACGCTGCCTCACAGTCTGTGTTTCAGTCGATGAACTTCTTGTGGGTTGTCTTCATAACTTTGAAGAATGGGAGACATCTGTCAGTAAGTTTGGAGATAAACCGAGAAAGAGCGGTTAGTTTTCCATGGAGGCTTTGAACGTGCTTCTTCCACTCTGGAGGCTTCATGTTGAGGATGGCCTGCACCTTATCAGGATTGGCTTCTATGCCCCATTCACTGACTATGTAACCAAGAAATTTGCTGGCGGTGATGCCAAAGAAACATTTTTTTGGGTTGAGGCGCATGCCATAAGCCAAGAGAATGGTGAATATGATTTTGAGGTTTGCCACGTGTCCGCTAGCCTTGATGCTTTTTACCAACATGTCATCCACGTAGACCTCGATGATTCTTCCCAGATGTTCAGCGAACATAGCATTCATCAACTGCTGGTAAGCTACCCCGGTGTTCTTCAGACCGAAAGGCATGACATTGTAGCAGTATAGGCCCTTGTTGGTGGTAAAGGAAGTGCACTCTTGGTCGCCGGGTTGCAATCTGGTTATAGCCGGAGAATGCGTGCATCATGCTGAGCAGCTCGTGTCCAGCGGTTGTATCGACCAGTTGGTCTATGCGAGGTAGCGGGAAGCTGTCCTTGGGGAAGGCCCTATTGAGGCTCTTGAAGTCGACACACATCCTTCACTTTCTGCTGGGCTTTTTGACCATGACCAAGTTGGATATCCATTGGGGGTAATTGACTTGGCAGATGAATCCAATGTTCTGGAGCTTGGCAACCTCTTCCCCTATTGCACGGTACCTTTCCTCATCAAAGGCCCTTCGTCGCTGCTTGACAGGGTAGGAGGATGGTTTGATGCTCAATTTATGCATTATGATCTTAGGGGAGATGCCTGGCATGTCAGCGTAGGACGATGCAAAGACAGCTGTATTGTCACGCAAAAATTGGGTGAGCTCATCCGCTGTCGCTTGGACAAGCTGAGCACCGATGCGGACTGTCCGCTCAGGGTGTTCGTCTGAGGTGCTGATGACCCTCAAGGAAGTTTCTGGGTTGACAGGCTCTTTTTTGACATATTTCTTCTAGTCCTCCCTAGGGTCCTCAAAGATGTTTGGTGCTAGTGCATGGTTTCCCACCGTTGACAAGCTCTCATGGTTTCCTAAAAGATGTTTGGTGCTGGGCAGGTACAAGCCTTTGCTTCCTGTAATGATAGAAATTAGCTATAAGCTCTGTGAACAGTTTTATGATCTTGGAAATGTTTGTTTGACAACTTGTAATAGTTTGTTTAACTGAAAGTAATAAGGTACAAAGGAAAAGGTATTTAATACTTTTATTGACACAGAAAAAGAATGTGCTGGAGGTGTTTGACATATAGCTGGTGGTTATCTTGTGGAACTGAGTTTGCTTGACTACTACTGTGTTCGATTCCTACCATCAGTTATTGTTGCATCAGCGGTTTTTCTTACAAGGTTCACAATCTAGCCTGTGGTTCATGCCTGGGTAAGAAACAATGTAGCGGACTTAGTAATTGTGAGCTTGTGAATTTTATCTAAAGTTGAAATCTTGCAACTTAATACTGATTGAGACTGTTTGAAAATTTTGAAGATTATTGATCCTTCTAGATATGTTGGGGAGCTGGGACTTGGTATTGGTGCTGGCGCACCTGCCTCCGTCAGGACTAGCCTATGCTCCAACTGCTGCATCCTTTCCAGTATTAGGGCGGTGGCATTGCTAGCTAGCCCCGCCGGGAGGTTCTGCCGGATTGACCCTTGCTTGGCGGCACGTGGTTTACCTTCGGTCCTAGCTCTGACTGCCGAGCGGTTGGTATTTGGTTGTGATTCCGCTTCTTGCTCCATAATTAGGCAGGGCGAAGGAGGTGGACCCCTTAATTCTGGTGGGTTCAGCGGTACTTGCATCTGTATGATTGGTACATGTATAATACCTCCGGTGTTGGGTCGATTGCGTCTAGTGCTCCGTGACTATTAGCGTTTGCCTCCAGCGCCTTTTTCAATTCGTCGAACCTCGACATTAGCGTGGCCACTTGTTTTTAGGCTTCTGCCTTCTCCCAGCGCTCTTGTTCGCCCTCCCTATTTGCTTTGTGGAGGTCCGTCAGTGCCAGCTCGTACATAGCGGTAAGGTCCTGCAACGTTGGGCGACTGCAGCCCGATTGGGCCTCCGCTACAGTTTGGGTCTACTGAACCTGGGATGAGCCCTGGGGACCCATACTAGGGTTGGTTCGAGTGTTGAATAGTGCTCGGTTAACGTTGACTGCTGGGTCAACGTTAGCCGCTGGGTTGGCGGGGTTGGGGTTGGCGGACTGGTCCGTTTGCTCCTCGACGTTTTCCCCGCTACCATTAGCCATGGTGGTGGTGGGGTGACTTTTTGTTCGAAAGATTCCCACAGACAGCGCCAATGTTGATGTTTAATATTCAGCGGTAGCTGAACTATGATCAACGCAGGTCCGGTGGGCAGACCGTTACATGCTATTATCAGTATTCCCGCTGCCTGTCAAGTGAAATACAAAGAGGGCGTCAGAGGGAGACCACGTCGGGCGGTAAAGCACTTCGGCCATAGTTGGAGCCTCGCAGCTGGACAACTGCAAAAGTGAGTTCAGCGTCATGCAACATTTGGGCAAACTTGCCTAAATGCAATGCCAAAATCACATAGGAGAATTTGAAGATTCGACAGCAACGGAAACCTCCCTTGACGAACTACCTCATGAACGGCGGCATTTCCTGCAGGTAAGAATGATACTTTCTCTCCTTTCTCCGGCGGCCTAAACTCTGATATGCCAGAAAGCTTGTATACACGCTTCAGCCTGTTAATCGCTGTTTGAGTCATCAAACCTTCTGGCTCATCCATAGGAGTACCATCAGGCAACACCCACGACGACTCGACGCTACCTTCTCCGACGAGGCCATCGTCATCCTCATGGGAACCGCTGGCAGCACTATTACTCTCCAACCTTTCCTTCGGCTGACGACTAGCTGTAGTATCCACCCCGGTCGCCAAAGTCTCCGCATTGTACGCCAATGTTTGGATATATCGTTTGTAGTGGTTCCATGTCTTACGGCTTGGACAGTGAGGTTCCTGCAGAGGCAGATGAATGCAACAAGTCAATAAAAACCCTAAACCTTAAACCCTAAACCCTAAATCCATGACAAACACCATAAAACCCAAATTGTTAGTTCCAAACAGATCTAAACTACCCCTCTATTAGAGTTTATCTAAGAAGAGAACACCACAAAAACCAAAAAACCAAACAAAAATCAGAAACCCAGATTCAACCATCTAGCAAGTTAACCACATAAAAAAAATCCTCACCCCAGCCACCAAATAGCTAAAATCAATTCCTAGTACCACCTCACACTCTCAAATACCAGCCTAATACATCATTACAAACTCCAAACACAAAACTCGCATAGAACCAAAAGCATAAACTGCAAGTAAAGTATGATTTGAAAGAGGAAATTCACCAACCTGAAATGCGTGAAAAGCACAAATTCCTTATGCTTGCAAGACCTTAGTTTGGTTTTCCTCGATCTCTAGCCTCCTCCCAACTCAATGCCTTCTCTCTGAACTCAAGCCCACTGTTACAGTCTCTTGAAAGTTGAGGAAGGTTGAAGATGATGAAAAATTTGAAGTTTAGGTTAAAGTGGAGACCTTGCGGGGTTTCCCCCTCTTTTATGTCAGTCTCAACCAAATTCAAGCTGTCCGTCATGGACAAGCTCCTCACAAGATGATGCAATCAATAATTACTAGCATTTATGGCAAAACGACGGGTGTGCTAAAGATACGTGCACCTACACGCCAAGCCAACCAGCGGCTGACATGCGGCACGGTGCTGTTAGACGTGACGCTTATCCATACCAACTGTCAAATCAAAATTTTCAAAGGAGAAAGTCTTCACTAAGCAAAACACTACTAGCAGAACTTCTCACTTTCAAATTTTCAAGGAAGAAAGTCTCCACTAAATGAACCACTGCCAGCGGAGCTTCACACTTTCAAATTTTCAAGGGAGAAAGTCTCCCCTAGCGGAACTTCTCACTTTCAAATTTTCCAGGGAGAAAGTCTCTGCTAAGCCAACCACCGCCAGCGGATCTTCTCACTTTTAAATTTTCAATGGAGAAAGTCTCTGCTAAGCGAAACATCACTAGCGAAACTTCTCACTTTCAAATTTTCAAGGGAGAGTCTCCTCTAAGCAAACCACCGCTAGAGGAACTCTTCACTTTCAAATTTTCCTAAGGAGAAAGTCTCCGTTAAGCTCAATTCCGCTGAGGGATCCGCCAGCGAAATCTCTCATACGGCAACACCTCATAATGTCAATGATTGCTACGCGGCACTGCAGTCAAGCATTTCTCCTCCGGGAAAGAGTAAAAGGACAGGTCAACAACGTCTACGACGACCCTGATCAGGCGGTTGACCCCTGACGCTTGGGTATCAAAGATTAGGCTTGCTACCTAACACCCACTGCTCTATGCAGCTCCCCTCATGAAACAATTATCAGGCCAAACGGAGGCCAATCTTAGCCAGGGAGTGGGGGACTCTCTATGGAGCATAACAGGGGCCTGCTCGAAAGGGTATAAAGCGTTTGTTGAGAACAAGTCCATGGTTGACAATGCACTAACGCTAATTATGCTCAGCAAACTAGTAGAAGTAACGCTTCAAAATGCTACGCAACTCCCCAACCAAGATAGCCCTCCTTGCCTGGGGACTTGGGGGACTTGTATTTATATGAACATTTGCCTAAGCATTATTAGTTATAATGAGCCATACTCATACTGCCGCCAGCAACACCAACAACTGTCAAAGGTCTGACCTACGGAAACACAACCAAACAGGCTATCACCTGAGCTCTGGCTCAGCCCGAGCATCAGAAGCTGGGAACTGAAGCACATCAGCCCTACATCAAAAACAAGGAAGAGATCAGTTTCTCTCTCACCTATAAAAGATTCTCTCCTCTCTCCTCATTGACTTAGGCGTCGGAGTAGAGAAGACAGCCAACCTTGGTCTCCCTCTGACGCCCTTTATATTTTACTTGACAGGTAGCGGTAGTGCTACAACCTCCTTAGTAGCGGTCCAGGCTTGGAGCAACGTTAACAAGATTTGGCTACCACTGAATCTCATACATTAACAATCCTGATACCAATTACTCACCACCCAAGGTTATGGCTTTTCTGCTCGGACTCCTGGACGAGGACGGGTAAAAAGTGACATGCTGGCCAGTGTTTCCGCCGTCGGTTGAGCCAAAAAATCTTCCCTTCTTCTGACAACAGTTTTTCACACCCAATCAATTTAAGAGTAATGCCAATGCCAATCTCTAGGATGCAAATTAATTGAGAATAAATTCCAAACTTATCTAGTCAAAGAGCAAAGACCGAATAGATGATCTATTATTTCTAAATCATTATGGCAGAAATGATAATTTTTGTTAATAATATAGTTTGAAAAGATTTGATCTCTAGTTTTTAATCAAATTTTAATTAATTGCTAGCTAAAGATTTTAACCTTTGGAGGCAGCGGCAGAACTACTGTTCGGCCTGACGGAAACCCCCCCCCCCCCCCCCCCCCCCCCCCCCACACCCAAAAAAAAAAACCCAATCATCAGTTTCTACTTAAAAAATAAAAATATTATTATTTTATTCTACAAAGTCAATAAAAAAATAAGCTAAAAAACCAAAATCAATAGAACAAAGCATAAAAAAAGAATGGAAAAAATAAGAATGGTTATTCATTAGGATTTGAACAGTTTCAAGGAATTTTGACAGCTTTCTGCTTTTATCTCTATATATTTTGCAATCCATGCTTTGTATTCCATATTCGTAACTTAGTTTTTTTTTTTTCTCTTTCTTAATCTGCACCAAGCCACCGAGCCTGTGAAAGGTATTAAGGTATTTTATGATACCTTTTTTTTTCTGTATTATATTTTTGTTACTTTCTTGTCTAAACTTATTATTTCAACGATCAAATTGTCACGCCCCGAATTTTAGAATAGAAATTCAAAATCCGAAACATGAATTACTACAACTTAAAATAGTCACCCTGAAAATTTCTTTTCTTAACAACCTCACCACACGAAATGAAATCAAAACCGAATTTAGTCTCGATTAATTATTACAACTCAAATACAAAATGAATCGTAAAGCTCTAAATGAGCATACACACCTCACAACTCAATGAAATAAAAATAACTGCTGCAACACTTAAGCAGCTCGGTCACCTCCCTGGTTATCCAGACCTGCAGGAATATCCGCTACACCATTTGAATAGTGTACCGGGATTGCAACAACACAAACCCGGTAAGCTTATGAAAGCTCGTATGAGTAAAAGAAAGAACGGTTGCTTAATTAAATCATATTTATTTCTACCCAAGTCAATACGTAACAATTTCTACATCCACAAGAACCAACAATCTCAATCAATCAACAACTCAACACCAAACCCTAACTCACAACTTTCTTCAAAAAACCCCAACAACGTATTTATAAAAATACAGTATTGGACAGACTAGAGCTCTACTGAATCGTAGCCCGTCACCTGGCCTAGGTTATGGCATCCGACATATTTATCTTTATCGTATTTCATCAATATGTATACATATATACATATTTAGAACGTCCAATAATTGTACATACTCAACCAATCGTATCCCATCATCCACTTAGGATTAGAGCGTCTGATTCCCCCATACCGGTCACTACGTTGACCCTAAATCCACAATAAGTACAACAGTATGTTTTCACATAATTAAATCAACTCATCCAACATACATAATATTATTATGAAATTTAAGCATTTGAAATAAAATCCAAATCATCATATCATCACTCAAAATCACGTCAATCAATATATATATTCCACGTAAATATATATATACGTAATCATCCACTCATGAATGACCACTAATATCATCTATAGTTCACACAAGAAAATAGTGAAATTCATTTGTATAATTAAAATTCATTTTACTTACCTATGAACCGTAGTGATCAAGTCCATATGATTTTAAAAACAAATATTTAATCCACAAATATTTTTCACACAATTACAAAATAAATAATTTAAAGTACTCGGTTCGTAATATGAACCACGTGAGTTTTACTCTCCTCGAAATTTCCGCTGCGTATTCAAATAAAATATAACTCACAATAATCCAAAAACTCGTCAACTCAAGCCGTCAAGTACCTAATCAAGTACGGTCTTTACTTAGAAATGAAGCACGAAATAAACCTAAATAATGATCTAACGGTCGGATTTCAAAATAAAGAAAATCCAACGGTCGGATTCTAAAATAAAGACGATCCAACGGTCGGATCGAATTTAAACGATGATCCAACGGTTAGATCCTCACGGATCGCCCTTGGAAACATCCTATAAAAATTATATGAAAATCCGACGGACGGATCTTCACCAATCGCCTCCCGAATCACTATTTTACAATTATAAGAAGATTCAACGGTCAGATCTTCACCCGTGACCACACAAAGTCATCGGGACAGTCATATGAACATCATATTAAAATTTGAAGTAAAACCGATGTTCTGATCTCCGTAAATCGTAAACCGAAGGTAAATTGTAACGTCAAAACTTAAATTGACTATTTATCAACTTTTTGTAACATGACCATGTTATATATCAAAACGTTCGTATGGATGCATAGATCATCGTCCAGATAATATAAACTCAAAATTTGGTCCGACGCACCACCACACGCGGCGGTCAGGCGGCGGTCAACGCCGGTAAACCACCTTAGATGCAAAATTCGTCAACTACAAACTTCTTCAAAATGAAATTGTGAACAACTTTAATTTCCGGCCGAGTCGGGTTGGAGCTTCGGAAAGAGGCACCGATCCAAGCCTAGGAGCGGCGGCTGGCCGAGGCGAGGGCGGGGATCGACTGGGCGACGCGGGGTGAAGGCAGGGAGGGCCGGGTCCTGCGGCGGCGTGGCCGGGAGGGCGGTCGTCCAGTCGGGTCGGGTCGAAGCCGGGTCGGCTGAGTTTTCTTTAATCATTCGGGCTTCAGCCGAGAGAGAAGGAAGAGAGAAAAAATTTGGTATTTTTTTTTGTTTTCTGAAATGTCCAAAAAAAAAACCTATATTTATAGAAAAAAAATCTTATTTTCAAATATTCATAACTTATTCATACGAGCTCCAAATAATACGTTCCACATATGCACGAACTCGTATCGACGAGCTCTACAACTTTCATGAAGGAAGGTTTCCTAAATTTTGAACGTATAAAAAGTCGATTTTCACGCCCCTTAAATAATGTTCGTTTTCGAAAATAAAATCATTCGAAACCAATTTTCTCAAACTACAACATTCCAATAAATCTCAAATATCATAATTCAATTAATATAACAATTAATGAATAATATAAATTTATTATATGAAAATTTGGGTCTTCATAGTCTACCCTCCTTAAAAGAATTTCGTCCCGAAATTCAACCATGCTCGTCCACAAAAAGCTTAGGGTACTTCTTCCTCATGTCGGACTCCAATTCCCATGACGCATCACCCTCATCGTGATGACTCCACAACACCTTCACAAGATCAACTTCCTTCCTATGAAGCTTCTTCGTAGACCTATCCAAAATACGAACAGGTTCAACTACAAATGTCACATCAGTGTTTACTTCGATCGTACCATGATCAATCACGTAAGGCTCATCTCGAACATACTTTCTGAGCATAGACACATGGAAGACATTATGCACACCTAACATACTAATAGGTAAAGCAAGTCGATATGCCAAGTTTCCAACCCTTTCCAGAATCTCAAATGGTCCAACATACCTCGGTGCGAGTTTTCCCTTCTTGCCAAATCTCACCACACCTTTCATAGGTGAGACCTTCAAGAACACATGAACGCCTGTCTCAAACTCTAAAGGTCTCCTCCTCAAGTCAGCATAACTCTTTTGTCTACTCTGAGCGGTTCAGATTCTGTCCCGAATAATAGTGACCTTCTCTGTGGTCTCCTGTACAATCTCAGGACTGATGAACCCTTTATCCCCTGCTTCTGCCCAATAGATAGGAGTCCTACATGGCCTACCATAAAGAGCCTCATATGGAGCCATACCGATACTGGAGTGATAGCTGTTGTTGTAGGAAAACTCTACCAATGGCAGATGATCTGGCCAACTTCCCTTAAAATCCAGAACACAAGCCCTAAGCATATCCTCCATCACCTGATTCACTTTCTCGGTCTGCCCATCTGTCTATGGGTGAAATGCAGTGCTCATAGCAAGAGATGTACCAAATGCCTTATGGAACCTACGCCAGAATTCTTAAGTGAAACGAGCATCACGATCAGAGACAATGGTCACAGGCACTCCATGAAGACTCACTATTTCATTCACATACAACTTACACATCACATCCCCTGAGTACGTTTTTGCCATGGGAAGAAATTGTGCTGACTTAGTCAACCGGTCAACAATCACCCAAATCGAGTCATAACTTTGCCTGGACCTAGGCAATCCTGTCACAAAGTCCATGGAGATATCTTCCCATTTCCAAACAGGATTCGGTAAGGGATTCAACATTGCTGCGGGTCTATGATGCTCTGCCTTCACCTGTTGACAGGTAAGACACTTCAACACATGGTCTGCCACATCCCTCTTCATACCATACCACCAAAACTGCCTTCGTAGATCCATATACATTTTAGTACCTCCTGGATGTATAGTGTAGCGAGACCTATGTGCTTCCTGCATGACCTCTTCCCTGAGGTTATCAACACTCGGTACATACAATCTCCCTCGAAATCTCAACCCTCCATCTGCCCCAATCATCCACTCGGAAGGACCCTCTACATCCGGGTCAGCAGTCATCTCAGCAATCCTCGCCTGAACAAACTCATCAAGTGTCTGACCCTGAGTGATCTTGGAGATCAAGGTGGGCTGTAAGGTGATACTACCAAGAAAGATTCCATGTCCTGCTCCTGTGGGCATAAGGTCAAACTCAGATGCAGCTTCTAACATGCGCCACTCTCGCACCATAATCGATGCCATGATTACCCGAGGTTTCCTACTCAAAGCATCAGCCACTACATTCGCCTTTCCGGGATGATACTCCAAGGTGAAATCATAGTCCTTAATGAGGTCCATCCATCTTCTCTGCCTCATGTTCAATTCCTTCTGAGAGAATAGACACTTCAAACTCTTATGATCAGAAAAGAGTTCAAATTTCTCACCATAAAGATAGTGTCTCCAAATATTCAAGGCAAACACTACTGCTGCTAGCTCTAGATCATGAGTGGGGTAATTATGCTCATGTACCTTCAACTGTCTAGAACCATAAGCGACGACACTACCATTCTGCATCAACACACACCCCAAACCGTGATGAGATGCATCGCTGTAAATGACTAACCCACCACCACTAGTAGGAATAGTTAACACCGGAGCTGTAGTCAATCTAGTCTTCAGCTCATTGAAAGCCTTCTCACACTCATCCGACCACACGAACCGAGTGTCATTTCTTGTCAATTTGGTCAAAGCCGAAGCAATACCAGAAAACCCTTCAATGAAACGCCTGTAATACCGTGCCAATCCAAGGAAATTACGGATTTCTGTAACTGCAGTAGGGCGACTCCAACTCATCAGTGCTTCAAGCTTCGAAGGATCCACAGAAACTCCATCCTTCGAGACTACATGACCAAGGAACTTGACTTCACTCTGCCAGAAATCACACTTCTCTAACTTGGCAAATAATTTCTGCTCTCTCAACGTCTGTAGCACGATCCGCAGATGCTTCTCATGCTCACCTGACGACCTTGAATAAATCAAGATGTCGTCAAAGAACACTACCACAAACTAATCCAAGTGGGGACTGAACGTGCGGTTCATCAAGTCCATAAATGCTGCAGGTGCATTCGTGAAACCAAAAGGCATGACAAGGAACTCAAAATGTCCATACCTGGTCCTGAACACCGTCTTTGGAATATCTTCATCCTTCACCCTTAACTGCTGATATCCAGATCTCAAATCAATCTTTGAGAACACAGTAGCCTCCCTAAGCTGATCGAACAAGTCATCAATCCTAGGTAAAGGGTACCTGTTCTTGATGGTCACCTTGTTCAGCTGTCGATAATCCACATATAACCGAAGTGAATTATCCTTCTTCTTCACGAACAACACTGGTGCGCCCGAAGGACATACACTAACCTGAATGAACCCTTCTGCAAGTAAGCCCTCAATCTGCACCTTCAACTCTTGAAGTTCAGCTGGAGCCATTCGATAGGGTGCTTTCGACACAGGTGAAGTACCTAGTATCACATCAATGGAGAAGTCCATTACCTTTTTCGGAGGTAACCCAGGGATCTCCTGAAACACGTCAGCATACTCTAAAACTACAGGAATCCCTGTAATCTTTGAAGTACTGCTCCCTAATTCAATATGGGTCAAAATCCCTGCCCTCATGGCGATGTCAGACTTCAGACAACGGTAATGAAACACCGGTTGTCCCGGAACATGGAAGGACCCAATCATCCTAAAGTAATCAATAACAGCATGGTTTGGGCTCAACCAATCCATACCCAAAATCACATCATACGTGTGATCCGGAATCAAAATCAAACATGCAGAGAACTCTTTGCCACCAATCCCAATAGGGCAATGATCACAAAACATGCTAAGCTCAAGAGACACACCGAGAGGTGATGTAACACATAATGATCTAGTCAGAGGCATAGCAATCAAACCCAAAACATCCACAACCGAACTAGATATGAAAGAGTGTGAGGCTCCCGTATCAAACAGTACTCTAGCAAGATAGTGATAAACAGATAAGGTACCTTCCACTCCCATACAAGCCTGACCGATGGCAAAGACTCTTGCAGGTGCAGGCGATAGCTACCTCTGTTGGTTACCCTACACTCTACCCTCATTTCGGGGACACTCCCTGGCCTGATGCCCTGTCTGTCCATAGCTGTAGCATATCCTACCCCGTGGTTTCGTGCACGCATGAGAGATGTGGCCTGGCTCGCCACAATTAAAGCACTTCACCGGAGCTGCTGGTGCTATCTGCCTAATAGGCATAGCCTGAACGGGAGGAGGTAGTGCTACCCTAGCTAGAGCCTGATGCTGGAACTGAGTTCTTTGTTTCTTCTAGAAACCACCCCTGAAGTCTCTGGATCTACTACTTCCTGCTATGGCCTTTCCCTTGCCCTAGAAGTCTCTCTCAACAACTCCTTCTCTCTACGAATTAGATTCTACTGCTCAATAATTTGTGCCTTAGCCAAGATCTCTCTCTTGGTCTTTAGCTCTAGGATGGCCACATCAGGCTCGATCGAAGGACTCAACCCTCTCTGAAACTTCTTGGCCAAGTCTTCGTCATCCATCTGCCTCACATACTTGTACAATTTGGAGAACTCCGCATCATACTCCATCACGGTCATCTTCCCCTGTACAAGTGCGAGGAATTCTCGTTCCAACCTTTCCTTCACAGCTGGTGGAAAGTACTTCTCCCTAAATAGCCTCTCGAAGCCATCCCATGTCAAGGTAGCTACCGCAACACTCCTCTGTGTGACGTTCCACCACACTATGGCCTCATCCTTCAGCATGAATGGGGCTAGCTTCCTCTTCTCGATCTCACTGCAATCAAGCAGATCGAAATAGGTCTGCAGATCCTCAATCCATTGATCCGCCACCATATGGTCAGTGCCTCCTCCAAACTTGGTTGCTCCCAAGTGAGTAATTTCCCTTGCTAGCGCCAGCAAGGGAGCTGGATCATCAACCATTGCCACAGGTGGAATATGCTGATCCTCATAAGGTCCCTCTACCTCTGCCTTATATGCATCTTCGACAGGAGGGCCCTACCCCTACCTCGGCCTCTACCCCTGCCACGAAGTCTGCCTCTACCTCGACCTCTAGCTTCGTTCCCCTCAATCTCCATTACCTAATAAGCCGGTCAACCACCTCAGATGCAAAAGTCGTCAACTACAAACTTCTTCAAAATGAAATTGTGAAAAACTTTAATACCTGACTTTTTCCGAGATGTGGTCTAGATCGTCCTAGATCGGGCTTTGATGTTGGATTAATCTTGGCCCTCTGATCAGTTTCCAGATTGAATAAGGGGCGTCGAAACCTTCAACTCTTGATCTACCACTCTACACTCAAAATCGTGATGCAAGCCACATATGGGGATGATTAGGAGGAGGAGCATGTCACGAAATTGGGTTCGGTTGGCCCGTGCATCGCCGGAAAATTGATTTCCGGCCGGGTCGGGTTGGAGCTTCGGAAAGAGGCTCCGATCCAAGCCTAGGAGCGGCGGCTGGCTAAGACGAGGGCGGGGATCCACTGGGCGGCGCGGGGCAAAGGCAGGGAGGGCCGGGTCCGGCGGCTGCGTGGCCAGGAGGGCAGTCGTCCAGTCTGGTAGGGTCAAAGCCGGTTCGGCTGAGTTTTCTTCAATCCTTCAGGCTTCAGCAGAGAGAGAAGGGAGAGAGAAAAAATTTGGTATTTTTTTTTGTTTTCTGAAATGTCCAAAAATAAACCTATATTTATAGAAAAAATCTTATTTTCAAATATTCATAACTTATTCATACGAACTCCGAATAATATGTTCCACATATGCACGAACTCGTATCGATGAGCTCTACAACTTTCATGAAGGAAGTTTTCCCAAATTTTGAACGTAAAAAAAGTCGATTTTCACGACCCCCTAAATAACGTTCGTTTTCGAAAATAAAATCATTCGAAACCAATTTTCTCAAACCACAACATTCCAATAAATCCCAAATATCATAATTCAATTAATATAACAATTATTGAATTACAGAAATTTATTATATGAAAATTTAGGTCTTTACACAAATCCTCAACTGAATTCTCGTACCATTCTTATTTTTTCCATTATTTTTTTATGCTTTGTTCTATTGATTTTGGTTTTTTAGCTTATTTTTTCGATTGAATTTGTTTGAATACTCATTGTATATGCAATTTTTTTTATATGCAGATGTCCACGAAGAAAACACTTGATAAGTGGTTTACAAAAAGAAATCATGCTAAATTTCCACGAACTCAAATTAATGAAATTGATATTAATTCACTAGAATGTGATCCAGAAAAACGTCCTCATATATGGGAGTATCATCCTAATATGATCGATACTTTATGTATGAACTCCCCCGCCTCCCCCCCCCCCCCCCCCCCCCCAAAAAAAAAAAAAATCAAATCCTGGTTCTGCCACTGTTTGGAGGAAGATTTTTCCACAGAGGTAAGAATTTAGTTTGAGAATGCTCAGGAATATGTTGAGTTTGTAAATCAAAAGCTGACTTTATAGTAGTCTTACCATTATCATTTAGACAAGCCTTCACCAACTATCCATCTTAAGCCAAAAAAACAACAAAGTTGAAAAAGAAGAAAAGAAAAAAAAAAAAAAAGGAGAATTTTTGTCGAAAAGGGAAAATAAACATTGAGGGGAATCGAACCGCAAATTGTTGATACTCGATAATGTTACACTACCAACAAATTTTAGGCATACATCACAATAAAATCACACACAAAACTAATTTTAGGCTCCTAATATGCATGGGCATGAGACAACAGCCTCAGAGGGCTCACCTCAGATAAAAATTCCCTTCTAAGTTGCAAACCGGGTTGTGATATTATTTTGGCTATTTAAGGTTGTTTATATAATTATAATCAATATAAATTTTGTAAGAGACTGAATAAAATTAGAACTCGATCTTCAACTTAAAGGTACTAAACTATTGTCACAGTTCATCTGCAGCCTTTACTCTAGAGCTGACGTGTTCATAACGTATACTTGATCATGAGGCCACGAAGAAGAAAACGTAAAATAGCAATCCAAAAAGGAATTATTCTCTTTCAAACAAAGAAGAAACCTCTAACATGTTAATTGATTTTTTATAGGCAAGTATAAGAACGGAAAAAGAATGTAGACTCCATATTATAGATCGGTTGGGAAATTTCAGAACACTCCAAACAGAAAAATAACTTCAGGCCGGGTCTAATGGAAACCAGTCCTGCAGCAAAGGAGGAGCAGTCTTATGAGGATTTTGTACCCTTCTGCAATTGGCAGAAACATGAAGAATATGACATTCTTGAGATTCATTTACCAGGTATATCCTCGATCTTATTGTGGTTATGAGATCTGACGCTTTTAACATTTTACTTGCTGATCGATGTCTTTCAATTCATTTCTTCATTCTCTTAGTCTTGTTCATGTAGGTTTCAGAAGACAAGAAATTAGACTTCAATTCAACGATCGGGGTATCCTAACCATTAGCGGAAAGCAAGGTAGTGATGGTGATGAAAGTAGTACGATGACATCTATGCGCAGCCGCTTCCACAAAGAAATGAAAGTTTCTAGGAATTGCCGTGCCGACCAAATCCGTGCCAAATTTTCACGTGGAATTCTTTCCATAACTGTACCTAAGAAAGTTGTGAAGCTTTCAAAACAATCAGATGAGGATTCTGAACAATCAGCTCACAACTTATTTGGCTTCGGAGGCACAGTATTTTGGCCAACCTTAAGCAAAGAAAACGCTGTGAAGATGGTGGTGGTTTCTCTGGCAATGTTTCTCGCGGGGTATGCAGTGTATAGGTTATGCATTATATAACAATCCAAAGATGGATATTGCATACCCAAAAGTGATTTATTAGTTTTCATACCCCTTCGTTTGTTTGTTGGATTATTATCTTCTCCTTTCTAAAAAATGTGTGGTTCGGTTAATACTTTAATTAGCAAGAATACACATAATTAGTGACTTAAACATTAAGGAATGTGGATAGAACTGTTGCATGAATGCACTTATATTCTAAGCAATAAGCACCGTAGAAAAACTTGTAAAGTCCGAAAATGTTACATAACATTAGACTCGAGCTCCAGGAGTAAATATGTGACCCCTTATAGAGAGAGTCCACAAGCAACTCCACTCCTTGAAGATAATGAAAGCAATAGCGGTGAGGGAACCGATTTTTCAACAGCTATTGACGTGAAAACAGGTAATTGGTATTTCATGACACAAGTCATGCATGGACTACAAGCTAGGGTTAGTAACAACGTTCAATCTTTCAACATGTGACCTAATAAAAACCACCATTAATTTAGAGGTTTGTGAAAGATGTAATCATCATGAACATATGTTTGCACTCAATTTTAAGAACACACCAATACTAGTAATGTCTAAAGGTCAATAACACTAAACTGAATGATCTTCTCCTCTGAGCAATCTAATGAATACAATCTCAGTGATGGGTCAGAGAACTTGAATGCTTATTAAGTGATTGCTAGAACAGGGATCAAGTCTATAAATAGGCATTGATAATTAGGTGCCTCCCATAAAGGTTCCCTAATCCTATTACATTTAGACCAACCTTATTCTTGTTCCATACGCAAGTAGGAATACTCATTAACCAAGCAACCCTTTAATTAGTACTGACATCAATAGGAAACAACCATGGTTCTGATGAACACTAGGAATATCATACTTGCTTATTCTGTAGGAAGGCAACCTAGTTGTCGTGACTCTTAGTAAATATTGATAAGTCCATATTAAGTCATACAATTTCCCACTTGGACTATCAATGTTCAAATAACAAGAAAAACTACTATACCAGATAGCAAAAATGAAGCGTGCACATAGACATCCTTAGATTCATCCAATCATCAGACACTCAGTCATACTGTAACTTACGACATTGAAGCACAGGAAATCAAATACTTATCCAAGCATTAGCACCTTGTAATCACAATGCAATACTTCACAAAACACAGGAGCACAACTCCATATTAAACTCAGTTCTTTCTTATAAAAATGTAGTGCAAGAAAACGATCCAAAATAGAGATTCTCTGAAAATTAAGGAATCTGTAACTTTAGTGCTTTCAATCAAGCTCAACACAAATTTCATTAGTATATTAATTGAACACTTCTACAAATAAGGCTAATGAACTAATACAGCAAATTTACTCAAGTAAGATATAACAAATGTAGAATTCATAATTCAATAATACTTCTTAAGTCAAATAATTGCATATTCAGAATACCAATAAAATAGGAACTTTCAAAAGTTAATGTTATAATAAATTTATGGGCTAAATACTGGTTACTACTCTGTGGTTTAGGTCCAAAATCAATTCAGTCCATAGACTTCTAATTTCATATAAAAACACCATTGCACTTTCAATTTTGATCTGATAGGTCAAATTCATTAATATTTTGTTATAGGTTCAAGTTATAGTTGGATTATTTGTTGAAAAACTATTTATTTTTAATAGTAAGACTCACTCGTAAATTGACTAGAGGTGGCCTGCAGACACCACATCAAAAAACATAGGTCATATAGAGTCACGTTAACAAGTTAAATAACTCGATTATCGGAAAACTAACAAATTAGACCTATTAGATCAAAATTGAAAGTGCAGGAGTGTTTATGATGAAATTAGAAGTACATGGACTGAATTGATTTTGGACCCAAAATATAGGGTAGTAATCTGTATTTAGCCCTAAATTTATATAAAACCCACAACAAAAATTCACAAACTGCAAGAAAATAAACTTTCTCAATCCTCCCACTAATCTAAAGCATCAAAATGGGACAAGATCCCCATGTCATATTTTTGACCATTTAAGATGTCAATTCGATGATATCCTAGAGGGAGGTTCATAGCTGTTAAGCTGTAGCAAAACATTAAAAAGTTCCATATTTAGTAAAATTTCTCATGGCATTAAGCTAAAGTGCCCCCAAATAATACAAAACGTGTCTGCCTTACCTCGTGGTAACAAACATATAGACAGTAACTGAACCATATATATAGAAACTAAACTCAACTATCGGTTGATAGAAAAATAGGCAGGAAAATGAAGTGCCTTGGCGACATATTTATGAATGTGTCTTGCTTTACCTAGAGTAGCAACAAGACTATAGACAATTAATCATATACCCAAAATTTAATACTCAACTATAGCTAGTTTAGAACATGTCAACATCTATGGTGGCACGAAGACAACTCTAGCTAGTTTCCTCCCAATATGAGTCTTAAATCTTGTTATATGCTGACATTGAACTCAGGAGCCATAGTCATTTAAACCTCATATGGGAAGCAAGGATTCCAGCTTCTAAAACCAATATCACAAGTTGACGATTCAATACTAAGGTTTAGTTAAAATTATTATTACATGTGATTGCTATGGGCAATACTATATGTGAAAAGGTATTTGTTGTTTTATTTGAGTTTGATTAAAGCTAGCTCTTTGTGTAGTTTTACAATGAATTAGGAGACATAGATTTGCTATAGGAAAATAATATAGCAAACAAGAGAAAACAAATACTCACAAAATCAATCAACAATCTGCAATAGTCATATATATATATATAGGCCTCAACAAGGTTATTTGCAATTATAACCAAATACTATTTACTCTCTGAACTTTTATTAAAAACACAGTTCAGTCCCTCACATTCTAATTTGACATATATATATATATATATATAAAAGGAGTAAACTTTTAATTATGAACCAATAGGTCCATCCATTAAGTCCCTGTCTAATTTAGACGTTAAATCAGGGGTAAAAGTGTGGGCTTTGTTTCTCGTTCATACCATCAATGAAAAAAAAAAGGCCTTTGTTCAATACTTTGTGGTCAACTTACTTCCTCCCATTCTCTTGGTTCTCGGCGGCGCGGCGCACATCTTTCTTCCCTTAAAATTCCACTCACTTGGAGAGGTTAGAGAGAACGGGTCCAATCAACATGTCTCATCGGGTCTCGATCATCGCCTCTATTCGACGATAGTCGTCGCAATACCAATTAGCCTTCAAAAGCCAGGCAGGCCACCCACGGTCTTGTCTAAAATTCACCCTATGGCGGTGACTCAGCAAAGAAAGAAGGATATTCAATTTGTGCAGAAGGCTATGAGAAGATGTGAGATGATGGTGATAATTGGGAGAAAAGTGGAACTCTCGTCGGTGTCATGCACAGCTAAAAAGCGAAAAGGAAGATAGTCGGGTACTTAGATTTGGGTGTCCAAATCAACTCTAGGTAACCAAGACATTGCCATGTGGTCCTAATTTTAGCGTCGCTGGGCGATATGCAAGCCTAGCTCGACTCGATTGAAGTTGGTGAGTGCGATGGTGCGAAGTGAAGGAATAGATGGATTTCAAAACTTTTTAATTAGTGCAGAATTAGTTTAACAATTAAACTACTACCTAAACATAAAATCCATTTCTTTAACCCATGATCTTGGCTTATTGTGATATGTATATAAACATAGCATGCATAGTAAGGAAGAACAAAGATGTAGTTTATGTTCTACTCACCCTTGGAGCGTGATTTTAATCCGATCAAAGTGAACCACCAAAGTTCCTCTCCTTGATCTCTCCTTGTGTGTGTTTCTTTCACCTTGAAGCACCTTAAATTAAGAACTCCTTCTGGTACTCCTTCTTGTGCTTGTGATCTTCTCCTTGATGTAGCAAGTAAAGCCACAAAAGTATATGGCCTCTAAGGATCTTCACCAAGTGAATCAAGAGATGAAGAAAGATCGATGAAAGAAAAGAAGAAATTATGCAAGTGTTTTTCTTTCCTTTTAATTTTGTAATCGACCAAGGGAGAACTCTCTCTCTCTCTCTCTCAAATCTGAAAATAATAGTGTGGAGACACACTTATCATTTTTGTCCATGCTTTAACTTTATATAATAGGGAAAAAATCCAATTACTAAAAGAAAAATATTGACTTTTATAAAGCCAATATATTGACTGGTCTATACATTCTATTGGACACTAAAAATATGTCTTGGGCTTTCATTAAAATCTCATTTAGTGAAGCCTAAGTCCACACCAAAAAACCCGACAATCGTTTAGGCCCAATAGGTTCTGTTTTACCCGAAACTCCTAATTATGTTCAAATAATAAATCTAATTAATTATTTGGTCATAACCAACTCTTGTTTAATGTTCTTCATATACAATCTCAAGGATCCACTTATATGGTGTGCGATCTCTTAGATTTTAATTAACAACGCAGTGAAGTTTATAGAAACCATTCTATTTTGTTTACGAATCAAAAACTCCATTTTTGATTCTCCCTTGTTATTAGGATTATAAATGTTTATTAATCATCGGGACTTCACAAGTCATGAGTGACGTCTTGCAACATATCATGACTACCCTAGTTAATATAGAATGACAAAGAACCTATTCAATTGGAATTATAATACAATACGGTCCTTCTCTAACACTATGCTCTAAATCACATCATCGGGGTATGGAATTAATATGTCAATCCTCTAATGTGATTTTCATTCTTATGCGATTCTTAGAATGTGATTAGAAACTCCTTTTTAATCTCAATCAATGCTTTGGCCAAAGACTCATTGAGTCACATCTTTGAACATACATCTTATTTACTTAAGGATAGAGATTCCTTATTGTACACTTACATATCTCCATGACCGAATTGATTATACCAATGAATGCATTTATTATATCCATTAAGGGACACAATATTATTGCATCATCAAGAGATAATCCATTCACTCATAAGACAACTATGGTGTCTCAGGTCAAAGGACTAATTTGTATTATTGCAATTTAGAGTTCAAGTTTGACATGTAAGTAAGACTCCATACGAGAACTATAATGATCGCGTTCAATGTACTCTTTAAATTAAGAGCACCCACATACTTGTATTAGTGTCTCTACACAAATGACAAGAGACATATCATCCTCCATATTGAGCATACATAGTATGTGCTAGTCGTTCCTGATTATCAATGTCTAAGTGATAATCCTATGACTAGGAACTTTTTAGGATAAGACTGTGAAAGAGTAAAGGTCTCACACATCTAACTCTTTAGATTACTTTCTCTTTAACTCATATTCCTTGGACCTTATTCAATCAAATATTAAATATAAGCAATGAACAATAAACTTGCCCTTTTGATTAATAATAATTACAATAATAATTTCATCAAAATGATTGTTTTAGGACACAATTCCTTCAATCTCCCACTATGATCCATTTGTTGCATATTATAGTTCATTATGGACTGAGAAAATGAATCATCTAGGGAGGATAGAAGAAGATCTTGAGCTAGCTCCGCATCAAGAGCAAATCCCTGGTCTTGAATTTGCTCAATAAGACCTATCATCACCCCTCACATGTTTTGTCTTGACAAGCTCATTGACTTCTGTGAAGCGCACATTTCTTTTTCTCTCACCAAACAATTCGGTGAGATGGAGTAATATAGACCTGGCGTTATCCATATTCTCATGTTGCTTCTGAAGTTGTGAGTTCATGGATGCAAGCATAACACATTTAGCTTGAGTGTCATCATCCTTATGCTTTTGATAAGCAATACGTTGCTCATTGGTTGCATCTTGAGCCAAATGAGTATGAGGGGGTGCATTTTGTAAGACATAAGCGATCTTATCGAATGTCAATATAATTTTCAAATTGCGGAGCCAGTCATTGAAGTTTGGGCCCTCAAGACGATTTTCATTGAGAATTTTGGTGATAGGATGTCCTGACATATTGTAATCTACATAACATAAAATAAAATAAAAGAGATTGATTTTAAAACCAAGTGACTCGGGTCTTAAGAATCAAATGGCACCCTCTCACTATTTTAACAAATTCCAAATCCCTCAAGGAATTCGAGAGTATAAATTAAAACTCTTAGTGAGTATGGAAGACTTATTTTCATTAAGTCAACCGCATCATAATAGAACTATAGGTTAACTTAATTTCTAGGAGAGGATACTCTTATCCAATCACATCAAATGTGAATATCCATAACTTTGGCCTCTAAAGTATGTAAGTCTCACCATAATAGGATATTGATAAGTTACTTTAGTTAAGCTATATCCATCATCTCATGTAAGTATAGGGATCAAAAATTAAATCTCATCATAATAGAACATTAACCAAGATTTGTCCCTACCTTACAACATCAAATGTTGAATAACCTCTCTTTAATCCTTCTAGCAAGAAATACCTCCGTTCGGAATGATATTCACATGCAAGAACATCTAATAGGAGATTACAATGTTAGAAGGCCACAAAGAAGCATTCATAATGTCTTCTTCGTTTTTCAACTTAATATCACTTTGAGGGAATTTTAGGGTCTCATCTTTAATAATCTTATTAATAACAATCACATTGCATTTGCTTTGATCTTAATGCAATCACACATTCATTATACTTGATCTATAATAAAATACTCTCACTAATTGTTTTCAGAAAACAATTTGATTTCATCAAAAACATTTTTTTTTAAAATGGAATCATGGGAAGTATAAAATTACTTGATCAAGTGCAATGAATATGCAATTATAATAGGTCACATAGGATGATTATGGACTTGTTGTTTGATCCAACATGAGCCAATATGTTGGATCAAGGTCATGTTTGGGTGGTTGATTTTAATTACGTGTAACGATTACGAAAATTAAATAACTAAGCTAAGCTATTACACTTTGCACTTGAACTCCTTTCAAGGTTTGATGACTTCAAACTTCTTCTTTGGATCATCCTCATGTGCCTCCATCTTCGATTATAAGAGTGGATAAGGGCCATACAAGCTCTCATTTAAATTTAATCAAACTTGAATAAATTAAATAAGCTACTTAGTTACACAACCAAATGAAATAATTAAATTAATTACATAACCCAAATGAATTAACTACTTTAATTACGTAACCACATTCATTCAAAATGAATAGTCGGCCAATCTCATGCTCAATTATATTAGGCCATAGTCCATAATCATCCTTTAATTAACCAAGATTAATAAGGTTAATTAAACAAGCATAATTAACTCAATCAAAATAAGTTAACCACTAAATTACTTTAATTTAATGCAAGTAAATTAGTTGAGTGATTTAGGGGATGATGTCTCACATCATGCATCACCAACTTTTGGTGAGTGGTTTAGGGAATGATGTCTTACATCACTTTTGATGAGTGATTTAGGGGATGATGTCTTACATCATGGATCACCAACTTTTAGTGAGTAATTTAGGAAAACATGTCTTTTATCTCATTTCAACTTTTGGTGAGTAACTCTACCAACTATTCGGTAAGGGAAACATGGAAATGATTTTATGTCATCACTAACTATTAGGTAAATTTCAATTCATGAATTTATGGATCAAAAGTGAGAGCAAATACCATGAAAAATTAACTAGTTCATAACTACTTTAGACATGTTCCAAAGCTGGAAATTTTATTTCCAGCTTTGTGTTCTTCCATTGAACACTTGTTTACTTCATCTTTGAAGCCAAAAATCATGCATACCCTAAAGCATATATAATCTAATATGTTTCTAAGATTAACACCTTAATTAAGAAACATATAGTCCCCTTAATACAATCTCATATGCATCAAAGTTTCATAAAACTTAAATCACTTCCTGCATGTAATTCTAGAAACTTTTTCTTGCTATCATAAAATCTATCTTACATCACATGCTTCATAACTTTTATGACAAAGCAAATTTTATGACCTAAATTACATATTACTCTAGGCTTAAGAAAATCACATCAACCAACATACTTAGCCATGTTTATAACATATCAAAATTAAGCCAATGGCTCTGATACCAAGTGAAGGAACATATGGATTTCAAAACTTTTTAATTAGTGCGGAATTAGTGTAACAATTAAACTACTAACTAAACATAAAATCCATTCCTTTAACCTATGATCTTGGCTTATTGTGATATGTATATAAACATAGTATGCATAGTAAGGAAAAACAAAGAGGTAGTTTATGTTCTACTCACCCTTGGACTGTGATTTTAATCTGATCCAAATGAACCACCAAAGTTCCTCTCCTTGATCTCTCCTTGTGTGTGTTTCCTCCACCTTGAAGCACCTTGAATTAAAAACTCCTTGTGCTTGTGATCTTCTCCTTGATGTAACAAGTAAAGCCACAAAAGTATATGGCCTCTAAGGATCTTCACCAAGTGAATCAAGAGATGAAGAAAGATGAAAGAAAAGAAGAACTTATGCAAGTGTTCTTCTTTCCTTTAATTTTGTAATGGACCAAGGGAGAACTCTCTCTCTCTCTCTCTCTCTCTCTCAAATCTGAAAATAATAGTGTGGAGACACACTTATCATTTTTGTCCATGCTTTCACTTTATATAATAGTAAATAAATCCAATTACTAAAAGAAAAATATTGACTTTCATAAAGCCAATATATTGGCTGGTCCATACATTCTATTGGGCACTCAAAATGTGTCTTGAGCTTTCATTTAAATCTCATTTAGTGAAGCCCAAGTCCACACCAAAAAAACCCGACAATCGTTTAGGCCCAATAGGTTCGGTTTTACCCGAAACTCCTAATTATGTTCAAATAATAAATCTAATTAATTATTTGGTCATAACCAACTCTTGTTTAATCTTCTTCATATACAATCTCAAGGATCCACTTATATGGTGTGTGATCTCTTAGATTTTAATTAACAACGCAGTGAAGTTTATAGAAACCATTCTATTTTGTTTACGAATCAAAAACTCCATTTTTGATTCTCCCTTGTTATTAGGATTATAAATGTTTATTAATCTTCGGGGACTTCACAAGTCATGAGTGACGTCTTGCAACATATCATGACTATCCTAGTTAATATAGAATGACAAAGAACTTATTCAATTGTTATTACAATACAATACGGTCCTTCTCTAACACTATGTTCTAAATCACATCATCGGGGTATGAAATTAATATGTCAATCCCCTAATGTGATTTTCATTCTTATGTGATTCTTAGAATGTGATTAGAAACTGCTTTTTAATCTCAGTCAATGCTTTAGCCAAAGACTCATTGAATCACATCTTTGAGCTTACACCTTATTTACTTATGGATAGAGATTCCTTATTGTACACTCACATGTCTCCATGACCGAATTGATTATACCAATGAATGCATCTATTTATCTATTAAGGGACACAATATTATTGCATCATCAAGAGATAATCCATTCACTCACAAGACAACTATGGTGTCTCAAGTCAAAGGACTAATTTGTATTATTGTAATTTAGAGTTCTAGTTTGACATGTAACTAAGACTCCATACGAGAACTATAATGACTGCGTTCAATGTACTCTTTAAATTAAGAGCACCCACATACTTGTATTAGTGTCTCTACACAAATGACAAGAGACATATCATCCTCCATATTGAGTATACATAGTATGTGCTAGTCTTTCCTGAATATCAATGTCCAAGTGATAATCCTATGACTAGGAATCTTTTAGGATAAGAGTGTGAAAGAGTAATGGTCTCACACATCTTACTCTTTAGATTACTTTCTCTTTAACTCATATTCCTTGGGACCTTGTTCAATCTAATATTAAATATAAGCAATGAACAATAAACTTGCCTTTTGATTAATAATAATTCAATAATAATTTCATCAAAATGATTGTTTTAGGACACAATTCCTTCAATGGTGAGCTACTGTGGTGTTGAGAGACCAATTGGTAGAGGGGAGAGGGAAACCCATATCTAGTTTCTCTCTCCTCAAACACTCTGTATATTGAAAAGTCTATGAAGCATTTAATGTTCTCATTAGTTCATGGAGAGAGGGCTCAATGGTGGAGAGGAAAAATAGTAAGGAAAGTAGGGGGAGAGAAAGAGATTAATTAAAAAAATTGAGGGGTATAATACATTTTGACATGGAAGGGATAGCCACATCAATGACTTGACAAAGAAATGGAACGGAATGGACATATTGGTTCATAATAGATAGTTCAAGGAGTAAACATGTTAAATTAGAATGTGAAAGATTGAAATGTGTTTTCAGCAAAAGTTCAGGGAGTAAACAGTATTTAGTCCTTCAAATTAAGTTGCAAAAAACTTAAAACATGAGCGTATATGAAAAAATAATTTCGATTAACACAACTGGGTATCAGGATTTTATGAAGGCCTGATTCTGATGATAATCCCAAAGCAAAATTATAGATGCAGAGGCTCCTTAATTGATTAAGAATTTAACAAGTTGTAGAGAAAATTTAAGCGGAATTCTCTTGTTGAAAGCTTAAAGGAGAAGCTCTAGCATCTGAAGCAAACCTAGAATTGAGCCTGTCGATTGCAGAATAACGATAAAATTTTGCTTAGTTTGTTTTTATATTCAGGCTTTCGGGTAGCCAGGCATGGGCTGGTTTTATGAAGCAAGCTCAAATCAAACATAACTGAGTACTCTCCCCCTATAGTGTTTTAGTTCTTCAAAATAAATTTTTTATTTCTTTGTTTTTGTGTAGAAAACAAAATATGTTTCTTGTTGATGCTCATTAAAGCTGTGAACAACCAATACTAAAAAAAGGTGCAAAATCACATAATTCATAATATACCGACTTAATCGATCACAACAATCATATATATCGCTCACCAAGGTTAAAGAGCATAAAACAAATACAAAGCATATATACAAATCAGGCTTCTAGATCAAATCTCTTTTGAAAAATTGCTTTCAGTAGTACGAAAACACACTCGGATACTTTGTTACTTCTTGTTGATAAAGGGAGGCCAATCCAGGGCTCGTATGACAATTTAGTTTCGATCATGATTACCATTATATTTAATTTAGACGGAAAAGACATGATCGAGATCACCATCGAAAAACCCTAGAATATTAGGAATGAAATTTAGGGCAGACTGTTATGGGACTAATGGTTAGCTTGAAAGAAGGTTGTCTTACAAAAGGGGCCTTGGGTTTCTCCAAGTGGGTTTTGGGGTTCGATAATGAGGGGAGGCCCAACCAAAACTTTATACAAGAAACAAAACTTTTTTTTTATTTTGGAAAATAGTTTTACTTTCTGTTTCAAGTTCTTACTTGAGCACAATGGTTCTAATACCAATTAAAAGATGTAATCAACATGAACATGTATATATTGCACTCAATTCAAGAACATACCAATATGAGTAATGTCTAAAGAACAATAACACTTTCCAAATCCTCTTTTACATTCTCCAATCCTTTAAGGATAACATCCGAATTCAACTCACAATAACGGATATAACAATCAATTAATTTCAAAACTAACACTTTCCAATCAATATCTAAATTCGAATTTCTAACACGAAGTACAGCTAAAGGCTCCTAATCGCAGGATATGATTCATAAGCTAAAACAAAGCAATGTAAGTGGCTGCATGCACCTCCTCGTGCCACCATTGCATGCACCTCCTCGCACCCCTATCAGTTGCGGCACTTGGGCTTCACGCTTCACCGCAACAACACCCAAATCTGGCCACACCACCTACACCAAAATGATCCCCACAACCTATAGAGCAACTTTTATACCTACACAAACAACCAATTCGCCGGAAATCAGTCTAAAAAGCAACAATTCTGGCAAAGCCCCACTACACAGTTCTATTTATTCTCCTCCGGTTGAATCGAGCCACAAGATGGGTAACAAAACGACCAGCACCTCCCTTTCCAAAAATAGAAACCCCAATAAGTACACCATGGCTATGAATTCCGATTTTGGCAAACTACCCGTCTACGAACTTGGTTCATCTACGACTTCCACAAGAAATTTTTCTGAATTATAAGGTCAACAAAAAGTCAACTTTTCATCCCCTAAACAGTAAAATAGAAACCCACGAAGTAAAATCATCTTTTTCTAACGGCAAGCAAGTAATATGTTAAAGTTTTGGTACGAGGTATAACAATCTCCCCACCTTAAAAAAAATTTGTCCTTGAAATTTGTATCTGTCAAGGAAAAAGATATGGGTACTTCTATCTCATCTGATCCTCCAATTCCTAAGTAGCTTCCTCGACAAGATGATTCCTCCATAATACTTTAACCAAAGGTATGACCTTGTTTCAGAGTACCTGTTCACGGTGGTCAAGGATCTGAACTGGTTCTTCTTCATAAGTCAAATCCTCCCTGAGTGTAATAGGTTGAGCTGGTAACACATGTAAAAGATCAGCCACATACTTGCGAAGCATGGATACGTGGAAGGCATTATGTATCTTACACAACTGCGGGGGTAATGCCAAGTGATAGGCCACAAGACCAACTTGCCCCACAATCTTATAAGAACCAATATATCTAGGATTATGCTTCCCATGTTTACCGAATCTTACAACACCTTTCCAAGGAAATAGCTTCAAGAATACCATATCAACAATTTGAAATTCCAGATGCTTCCTGCGGTTATCAACATAGCTCTTTTGCCTACTTTGTGCTATTTTGAGCCTCTCCTTGATCACCTTGATTTTATCAGCTGTGATTTAGATAAATTCAGGGCCAACAAGTTTTCTTTCCCCCACTTCATCCCAACATAAAGGCATTCTACATTGTTTTCCATATAAAGCCTCACAGGGAGCCATACCAATACTAGAATGATAATTGTTGTTATAAGAAAACTATATCAAGGCCAGATGATTATCCAAGCTTCCCTTGAATTGTAGAACACAAGACCTGAACATTTCTTCCAAGGTCTAAATGGTCCTCTCAGATTGTCCATTAGTCTGAGGGTGGAAAGCATTGCTGAAATGTAATCTAGTTCCCAAAGCTTAGTGTACTTTGATCCAAAATCATGACGTGAAATGAGAAATCATGATCAGAAATAATAGATTCAGGTACACCATGAAGTCTCACAATTTCATTCACATATGGTCTTGCCAACTTATCCAAACTAAAGGTTTCCTTAACCGCTAAGAAATGAGCAAACTTAGTAAGTCGATCCACAATCACCTAAATACCATCATTACCATCCTGAGTACGAGGTAATTTGTAAATGAAATATATGGTGATATGCTCCCATTTCCATTCCAAAATTAGTAAAGGCTATAATAAACCCGATCATTTTTGCCTCTCTGCTTTCACTTCTGACAAACAAAGCATCTACTTACAAAAGCAGTAAATTCTCTTTTCATGCTCGGCCACCAATAATATTCCTTGAGGGTTCTGTACATTTTCATACCACCAAGGTGCATGGCATAAGCAACTATGAGCTTCATCAAGTATTTCTTGTTTGAGTGACTCATCATTAGGAACACAAAGTCTCTTTCCAAATATCAGAGTTCCATCCTCCTTAATGGAAAAATCTAGCTGTGAGCCGCTACGTACTCCTTGCTTTATTTGGTCTATTGATGGATCTTGGACTTGTGCCTTATGCACTTTATCAACCAAAACCGGTCTCACATGGAAACTAGCCATCAAGGTATCAACTTCATCAATTGACAATTCAACCGTTGTAGCTCTTAACTCAGATAAAAGCGGAACTCGAACAATCCTTAAGTACGACAATGTCAAGGAGGGCTTCCTACTAAGTGCATCTGCCACCACATTAGCTTTGCTTCGATAATACTCAGCAGTACAGTCATAATCCATAATAAATTCCATCCATCTCCGTTGTCTCAAATTTAGTTCCTTCTGTGAAAACACATACTTGAGGCTTTTATGGTCTATAAACATCTGACACTAGGCTCCATATAGATAATGTCTCCATAGCTTGAGGGCAAAAACCATGGCTGCAAGCTTAAGGTCATGTGTGGGATAATTCAACTCATGTGGCTTCAACTGTCTAGAAGCATAAGCATTCACTTTACCATGTTGCATTAGAAGACAACCTAAATGTACTTACATAGGTATTTGCCAAGCATAATTAGCTATAATGAACCACGCACATCCTACCGTCAATGGTACCAACGACTATCAATGGTGTGACCTACGGAAACACCGCCAGACAGGCTATCACCTAAGCCCCAGATCACCATTGATGCACCGCACCAAAATAGCAACAAAAGCTCCAGAAGCTGGGAACTGAAGAATATTAGTCTCACATTGAAAACATGGAAGAGGTCAGCCTCTTCCCCACCTATAAAAGGTTCACTCCTCTCTCCTCGTTAATTATGCATTTACTACTTACCTATAGTTATCCTGTCAACATAAATACATTGACTAACTTAGGCATCGGTGAAGAAAAGACCACCCACGACAGTCTCCCTTTGACGCCATTTGTATTTCATTTGACAGGTAACAGGAATGACAAGAGCATCACAAGTAGTGGTCCACCCATCAGACTAGTGTTAACCAAGGTTCAGCCACCGCTGAATTCTTAGACATTAACATTGGCGCCGTCTGTGGGAACTCTTGAACAGAAGGTCATCCCGTCACAACAATCACCATGGCTAACGGTAGCAGGGGAAACGCTAAAGAGCAAGCTGACCAATCCGTCAACCCCCAACCCACCAACCCAGTGGCTGACTTTAACCAAACGGCTAATGTCAATCGTACACTATTCGACGCTCCGATCAACCCCAACATGGAACACCAGATCCCGCCAACTGAAACTATAGCAGAAGCTCATCTAGACAGCAG
This sequence comes from Rosa persica, assembly GCA_025331145.1. Classification (NCBI taxonomy): domain Eukaryota; kingdom Viridiplantae; phylum Streptophyta; class Magnoliopsida; order Rosales; family Rosaceae; genus Rosa; species Rosa persica. The sequence continues at coordinate 36,411,136 of WFKR01000003.1, read as the reverse complement.
TCGCCGACCTCTAGGATAAGATCTCACCGTTATGTATGAACTGGCATTGGCGGACCTCCACAAAGCAAACAAAGAGCGCGAATAAGAATGCAGAGAAAAAGCCGAAGCCTAGAAATAGGTGGCCACACTGATATCCAGGTTTGACCAACTAAAGAGGGCGTTGGATGCAAATGCTAACCCAATTCAGAGCGAGCAATCGCAGAGCACCAAGTGTAGTACAGGCACCGGCCATACAGATGCAGGTACCGCTGAACCCACCAGAGTTAGTGGGAATGGGTCCCCCACCTCCACCACGGCTAATAGAGCAAGAAGCAGAGTCACAACCGAGCACCAACCGCTCCGCCACCAGGGTCAGAACAGAAGGCAATCCACCGTTCCCAGGTGGGAACTAGCACAGCGGAGCCTCCAGGCAGGATCTATTGGCGACACAATAGCCCTGATTTTGGAAAGAATGTAGCAACTAGAGCAAAGGCTAATCCGGGCGGAGGCAGGCACCCCAGCACCAACTCAACATCCATTTTTTGCGTCGAGGTCAGGGCCATTCACCGCCCGAATCCTACATGCTGTCATACGGGCGCATGCAAAAACACCAAAGATGCCGCAGTACAATGACCTGACAGACCCCTTCGTCCACATGGACACCTTTAAGAAGGTCACCAACAATAAGGGATTAGACGACGCCACCCTCTACCACTTGTTCAGTGAGACGCTGGATAGTGAGGTGATGAGCTGGTTCTTCGAGTGTCCGTGAAGATCAATAAACTCATTCCACACACTATCAAATGCTTTCTTGTCAAGATTCATCCTGTTAGCAACCAGACACCACAACACAAGCCAGTTATTCAACGTCAAACAGGGCACAGATGAAACTCTTAAGACTATCTTCACTAGGTGGAAAGCAGCGGCATCCCGATGCCGCGACCTTGACAAAATAATGGCATTGGCAGTCTTTAAGCAAGGACTTCGGAAGGGGCCATTTCTATATCATCTCAACTACAATCATCCAAACACCACATATGACCACGTCATGAACGAGACTGTCATCCATGCGCAGGCAGAATTCATTACATACGGAGAAACCTCACTACCTCCGCCAACACCAGTAAAGTCCACCCAACCTTCATCCATGCAACAAGAGGCTGCCAACAAAACCTCTGATACACCGCCCACTGACAAGAAGAGAGAGTGGCACCAAGGTAACTACCGGAACAAGGGGCAAAAAGATCAACACTACCACAAGGGCAACCGACCGTCCCAGGGGGATAACCGTAATAAGCACATAGAATCCTCCCAGCGGTATGCAGTGTTCAATGTCCTCACGCCCTCATATGAAGAAGTATATGATCAATGCAAGGACCAAATCCCACCGCCACCGCCACCGCCAAGGAAGTACCCAAAAATGGGCAAGTCGAGAAACTCCGGCAAGTGGTGCAAATACCACGAGGACAATGGTCACAACACTAACAACTGCAATGCTTTGAAAATAGCAGTGGAGACTTTGTACCGTGACGGCAAGTTGGAACAGTTTAAAGTGCACTAACCACCACTAGTGGTCGCTAACATCAAAACCATCGGCCGCAATAACACCATCGATGATGGGGCCCCCATCACTGGCATGTCTCATAGGGCAAAGAAGCAATATGCACGTGCTAACCACCCCAAAGAAGTTTGCAACATCCGCTACGAAAGGTCCACTAAACAGCTAAAATATGGGTGGGAACCCATCACCTTCTCTAAGGAAGAAGAGCGCGGAGTGCGTCTCCCCCACGACGACCCATTCTTGATCGACGCCGTACTCGGTAAATGGTCCATGGGAAGAATTCTTGTCTATGTAATCTTCAATGACTACTACAACAAACTCCAGCAGAATAGGAAACTACTCCAAGACCACAAGCCCCTGCTCAGCTTCTCCGGCGACGTTTCACAACCACAAGGCTCTGACTACATATGCCTGGCTATCGATGCCAGCCCATGCACAGCGGAGATACATGCGGAGTTTATTATTGTCGACTGCTTCAGTTCGTATAATTCCATCATCGGTCGACCAGAGCTCAACAAGCTAAAGTGCATCATCGTCGGATGCATGCCCCTTATGAAGTTCCCTACACCCAACGGCACAGGCTGTGTGAAGGGAAGCCAACAGCTAGCACAAGAGTGCTATTCAACAACTGTGGCACGATCAGTGCACAGCTATGAAATCCTAACAATGGGAGATGATGTACCGCTAACAGAGGCAATTGAAGACCCCAGAGAGGACGAGGAAAAATATATGAAGAAGGAGCCTATTAATCCAGAGACATCCTTACGAGTTATTAACATCTCTGACGAACACCCTGAGCAGACAGTCCGTATCGACGCTTAGCTAGGCCCAGAGATCTTAACAGAACTCACACCATTTCTGCAGGATAACAATGCTGTCTTTGCATGGTCCTATGCCAACATGTCAGGCATCTCCCTTGAGATCATCACCCACAAGTTGAGCATCAAACCATCTTTCTATCTAGTCAAGCAAAAGAGAATGGCCTTTGATGAAGAAAGATACCATGCAATAAGGGAGGAGGTCACAAAGCTACAGGGCATTGGGTTCACTCGCCATGTCAGTTACCCCCAATGGATCTCCAACCTGGTCATGGTCAAGAAGCCTAATGGCAAGTGGTGGATAGGTGCAGACTTTAAAGGTCTCAACAAGGCATACCCCAAGCATAGCTTCCCCAAGGATTAGTTGGTCGATGCAACGGCCAGGCATGAGTTGCTCAGCATGATGGCGACTTCTCTGGATATAATCAAATCAAGATGCATCCCGGCGACCAAGAGTGCACCACCTTGACAACCGATAAAGGCCTATACTGTTTATAATGTCATGCCTTTCGGATTGAAGAACGCCGGAGCAACATACCAATGGCTGATGAACGCCATGTCCGTCGAGCACCTCGGAAAAATAATAGAGGTCTACGTGGACGACATGCTCGTCAAGAGCATCAAGGCCAGCGGAGACGTGGCAAACTTCCGCTTCATATTCGCCAGTCTCTTGGCATACGGCATGCGTCTCAACCCAGAGAAGTGTTTTTTTTGGCGTCACCGCAAGCAAATTTTTGGGCTACATCGTCAGTGAATGAGGCTAACCCTGACAAGGTACAAGCCATCCTAGACACGAAATCCCCAGTGGGGAAGGTGCATGTTCAGAGTCTCCAGGGCAAGCTCACCACTCTATCTCGTTTTATATCCAAGCTCACCGATAGGTGCCTCCCATTCTTCAAGGCCATGAAGAGGACCCACAAGAAAATAATTGACTGGACCCCGGATTGTGAGGCGGCATTCCAGATTCTGAAGGAGTATCTGGCGGCTATCCTTCTTCTCTCCATTCCTGTACCGGGCGAGATACTCTACATATATCTGGTGGTATCTCCATCAGCGGTAAGCTATGCAATTGTACGAAGGGAGGGACAAGACGAGCTCCCAGTATTGTATATCGGCAGGGGCATGAACGGGGTAGAAATAAGATATACCCCCCTAGAATAGCTCGCTCTCGCATTAATCGTCGCCGCTAGACGTCTCCGCCAGTACTTCCAGGCCCACATAATCCATGTCTTAACAAACCAACCACTGAAGTAGGTGATGTAGAACCCTGAACACTATGGGCGCCTCAGTAAATGGGTCATTAAGCTCAATGGTTTCGACATTGACTACAAGCCACGAACCGCTATGAAAGGCCAAGCGGTAGCTGACTTCAGCGCTAAGCTTATTGAGCGTCAGGACAGACCCACCTTTCAGACAGAAGAGGGCACCATGGATGTAACAACCACTGATGAACCAGCACCTGAGTAACAATCAGAATGGAACCTACATGTCAACGAATCCGCCTGTGCCAAGGCCTCCGAAGCTGGCATCATCTTGACAACACTAGGGGGATTGAATGTCGAGTACGGGTTGAAGTTCAACTATGCGGCTTCAAACAATATGGCGATGTATGAGGCGCTCATTGCAGGCCTGCTTCTAGCCATTGACTCCGGCGCTGACAGTGTCAATGTATTCAGCGACTCCCAGCTAGTCGTCAACCAGGTCAACGATAGTTTCCAGGCTAAAGACAAACAGCTAGTAGCATACTTGGGATATGTCAAAACCCTCCTCCGGAAATTCAAATTCCACACCATCACTCAGATTCCCAGGAAGAAGAACGCCAAGGCTGACTCCCTGGCAAGATTGGCAACTGCTCAACCATACCAAAGTCTGACGGACATAAGGGTGGAATGTCTTGATAAACCAAGCATCACCAAGACCCTAGCGAAAATATTCAATATTGAAGTTAATCCCAGCTGGATGGATGAGATAATCGACTACAAGCGCAATGGTACACTACCAGATGACAAGATCACGACACGACAACTTAAGCAGAGAGCAACCCTCTACAACATATAGAATAGCAAACTCTACCGCTAGGGGTTCACTCACCCCAACCTCTAGTGTCTGACCCTAAAGGACGGAAGGGTAGTCTTCCAAATGATACATGCAGGGGAATGTGGAAATCACTCAGGCGCTAGGTCGCTGGCGAATCGCACCATCCGGCAGGGGTACTTCAGGCCCACGCTCGCCAACGACGCCAGAGAAATCTCTAGATTTAACCATAAGTGCCAGTAGTACGCGGATCTCCCTCATGCCCCGGTGGAACCCCTCTCCATCATCATAAGCCTATGGATTTATTCCACTTGGGGCCTCGACTTGGTAGACAATTTGCCAATGACTAAGGGCCAATTCAAGTACATCATTGTGGCCATTGATTACAACAGCAAGCGGATAGAGGAGGAACCGCTGACAGCAATCACTACCGCTAAGGTTACCCATTTTCTGTGGAAGAACATCTACTGCCGCTATGGCGTCCCCCATACCATCATCACAGACAATGGAACACAGTTCAACAACAAGGAAATCATATCTTTCACCGCCAACCTGTGTACCAAGATAAACTTTGCATTTGTGGCCCACCCTCAGACCAACGAGCAGGTTGAAGCAGCAAACAAGATAATCAAGAAGCTACTCAAAAAGAAACTTGACAATGTCAAGGGTTTATGGCGGAGAAGCTACCAGAAGTTCTGTGGGCCATCAAGACAACCCCGACATCCGCTAATGGCGAGACACCGTTTTGTATGATGGTCGGAATTGAGGCCGTTGTACCCATAGAAGTAACCCAGACTACCACCAGGGTCGAGGGCTACTGCCCCGAGACCAACAGCGAGGGCGTCAACCTCTACAAGGATCTCCTCGACGAGAAGCGCCACAAAGCCCACTTGCACAACTTGTAAAACAAGCAGTGGGTATCGCGTTTCTACAACGCCAAAGTCAAAGCCCGGAACCTCCAACTGGGGGACTGGGTAATGAAGGAAGTCATTCCATCATTGAAAGCGCTCCGCCTCACTTGGGAAGGACCGTACAAAATAGTAGAAGTCATCAGCCCAGGCACTTTCTACTTAATGGACAAGGATGGCGTCACAACGACTCACCCTTGGAATACCGAGCACCTTCTGTACTACTACAAATAGTCGTATCGCTGACCCATGAGCATCTTGACTTAGCTAAATTTTTGCACAATATTTAGCTAAAGGAAGCTACCCAACGAGTACTCTCCCTCTTTTGTAAACGCTGATCTCTCAGCTATCAATGAAACGAGGAATTATTCAAACCATTGTTCTCCACAGCATAAATAAGTTAACTGGCAGTGCCAACAACTTTCAGCGGGCCACGTCCGCTACAGCATGCACTTGGAACAATTTTAATTCCTTTAATGTTTCATTGATTAACAAAAGCTCTAGTCAAAACTCTAACGGTGCATAAACATTCATCACACAAAGTATTCCTCCAGTAGCAACACCCGAAAAATTTCAAACAAAAAAAGGGCAGTTCATTAAAAATCCAGGCCGAGACTACTCGCCAAAATGTATGCTTACATATCAAAAAAAAATAAAACAAAAAAAAAGCGCCTCAGTGACAGCTACAAAAAGACTAACAAAAGCTAAGGCAATCTTTAGGGGTCGTTGGGGGTAGAGGCGGCTACTGGGCGGTCAACCGGCTCATCTGATCAGACCCGTGGACATTTGGACTCGGTGTCTCGATTATACCATCCGCCCGAGTGAACCCCACAGTAAAATTAGCACTGACCCATGAGCATCTTGACTTAGCTAAATTTTTGCACAATATTTAGCTAAGGGAAGCTAGCCAACGGGTACTCTCCCTCTTTTGTAAACGTTGATCTCTCAGCTATCAATGAAACAAGGAATTATTCAAACCATTGTTCTCCACAGCATAAATAAGTTAACTGGCAGCGCCAACAACTTTCAACGGGCCACGTCCGCTACAGCATGCACTTGGAACAATTTTAATTCCTTTAATGTTTCATCGACTAACAAAAGCTCTAGTCAAAACTCTAACGGTGCATAAACATTCATCACACAAAGTATTCCTCCAGCAGCAACACTCGGAAAATTTGAAACAAAAAAAAGGCAGTTCATTAAAAATCCAGGTCGGGACTACTCGCCAAAATGTATCCTTACATATCATAAAAAATAAAACAAAAAAAAAGTGCCTCAGCGACGGCTACAAAAAAAACAAAAGCTAAGGCAATCTTTAGGAGTCGTTGGGCGTAGAGGCGGCTGCTGGGCAGTCAACCAGCTCATCTGATCAGACCCGTGGACATTTGGACTCGGTGTCTAGATCGTACCATCCGCCCAAGTGAACCCCACTGTAAAATTAGCGCGGGAAACATCGAATGCAGTGGTAACGGGGGTCCGTGAAGGGACATCCATCAGGTGTTCACGACTTTCACCGTTTCCTGAGCGGGCACCCTCTGGCTGATTGGCGGCTACACCGCTTGCAGGAGGTTCTTGTGCAGCCGACAGAGCAGTGGGTTGAGACTCTTTGACATAGTCGATGGCGCCCTTCTTGTTCAGCAATTCCAAGTTAACGGCGACACCAGCCTTCGCCGCATCTATCAATGCCTGCTTTTCTGCCGGCAACTATTTATAAGCCTCTACAACAACGACCTCTGCACGGCTCCTTTCAGCCCTCAGCTGGGCAACCTCAGCCTCCAGCTTCTTCAGCTTCATGGCCTTGGCGGCTGAATCCTGTTGAAGAATGTCAGCACGCTGAGTCTTGGCTTTCAGCTGCTCCCGGAGCAAGGCTATCTCTTGCTCGAGCTGGGCAACCCGGTTGTTCGCTCAACATCCCGGTCGATGGCGACATTCAACTTACCGCGCACATTCGCCCACTTTTTCGATGTCTTCTTCAACTCCCGCCGAAGAGCCTTGACTTCATCCCTCAGCTACTGCTCCACAGGAGATGACTTCGACGCCGCTAGGAACAGTTCATGGAGCTAGATGCAAAAGTGGCCGAAGGCCGAGCTAAATGGCGACTATTGAACCGCGGTGTGGCGGACAGTCTCGTCCATCCCACAGAGGTGGAATAGGAACTCCCACTCAGGGTCAGTGAGGAATTCCCCGTAGGCAACAAATGAGTCCAGCCTGCTCGAGGGCACCTTCTCGCCAGAGGAGGCGGCCACAGTTTGCCGGGCCGACCTTGTTTTCTTTGATTGCTGGCGCACCCCGATCAACACCGCATTGTCCTCCTGATCATTTCCCTCGACATCGTTCTGACACCTCTTGCGGGTAACACGACCCTGAGAGGTGCCATCGGCGGTGGACCTCAGCGACCCTTGAGGGTTCAGGCCAGCGATGGTAACCGGCTCCTTCAGCGGCCTTGTCTGCTCCTGCTGGTGCCACGCCGCTGAGCAAGAACCATTTCTCTTCCTCCCTCTGGGACCCCGACCCCACTCTTTCCACCAATACCACGCCCCGCGTGACCCTCAGGTAGTACCGCCCTTTGCTCACCAGCAGCAAGATGCGTGTGATGCGACATCAGTATCAACACCTCCGCATCTGTTTCACTCAATGCCAAGGTCTGAGGATCAACGACCGTCTGCTTGGCTCCGCCCAACTGCATACATGCCCTCTAGGAAGTTGTCCACTTTTGCGCGGTCCACGGCTTTCTTAAATGAGTTGCGACTGGCCTTGTCACCGGAAACAGAATCTAAACACACACATAAGGCAAGTTAATTAACGTGGCATAAGTTGAAAAAAAAATAAGAAATAAAAAAACAAAAAAAAAACTAGTTGGCGGCAAACACTTACCCAAAGCACGAGTCAACCTAAAGTCAACCAACAACTCCCAGTCGGTGAGCAAGCGGAGGTCAAGAAGATTGCAATTCTTCCAACACCCAATAATCCTCACAATGCGACACCGCTCGTTGCGAGTCAACGTGAACTGCAGGCCCGTTGCACAAAAAACAGGGCAACTGTAAAAAAAAAAAAAAAACAAAAAAAGAGAAACACGCATCAAATTGGTTAATGGAAGCAATGGCAACCTCAGATAGGCTAGAATTCTGACTTAATCCTAAATGATGGGGTTTCTGTGTTCGCCCCCGTATCATACTCACACCCTAACGTCGCAACACAGAAGGTCAACCACCAGGCGAACATCGAATCCTTCAAATTCTCCATCAACTTGGGTGCCCCCTAGCGACGAGTGAGGTTCACCTGCTCGCTACAGCCCTAGCGCTTCACGTAAACCAGTTAGGCTCTTCACACCCAGAAAACTTCCAGAGGGAGTTCAACGCCATCAGCAGCCTCCACATGTTAAGACAAATTTTCCCGAAGGCGAGATTGAACTCGCATAGCAGAATCTGAAGATTAGGTAGCAGTGGAAACATTACACCTTGGCGAAACACTGCCTCGTGCACAGCAGCACAACCAGTAGACAGAAACGACACCTTCTCCTTTCTCAAATGCTGACGTAACTTCACCAATCCAGGGAGACGATACACCTGCTTGAGCTTGTTGATAGCGGATACGCTCATCGGACCCCCCGCCTCGTCAATCGGGGTACCATTAGTAAGTTCCCAGGCGGACTCTATCTCTTCCCTGACTGCCCCTTCCTAGTTAACGGAGCCGCTAGCTACTTTATAACTAGTCAGCCTCTCCTCGCGTTGATTAAGGGCTGCAGTCTCTTCTCGTGCCGTCGAACTCTCTAAATGCCCACCGCATGCCATGGCTACTTCCGAAGGTATTGTTTGTAACGGTTTGATCTCTAGCGGCTTCGGCAGTGAGATTCCTACATGGGTAGATGGACGTAACAAGTCATTAAATATCCTATCAGAACTGCTGAGCGACACGTCAGACTAGGAATCCTCACTACTCGAGATCTCTACAACGTTAACCATCACAAACGCCCTAAAACCCAAGTCAGTCAGTTCCAAACTGATCTAAACTATTCCTAAGTCCGATTTCAGTCAAGAACACAAAGAACAACCATACCCAGAAACCTATAAAATATCAAAACAAGAACATGGCATATACACACTCAAAATCCAGATTCGACCATCTAGCAAATCCATAACACCCAAATTTCGGCCACAAACACCTAAATCACTCCCCAAAACCTTCCTGGACCCTCAAATACACAACAACGTGGTAACAATCACTGCAAACAACAAAACCAGAAACTGACACAAACAAGAAACAACAAAATAAGCATGAGGCTCAGATAACCAACCTGAGATACACGAAATCTTATGCTCTTAGGGATTTCTATCTTCACTCCAACGAATCTTTTTGTCAGAAGGCAATGCTTTTGCTCGATTTGTAGAATGAAATCCTTAACTATCAAAGAGCAAAAGCTGGAAGACAATGATTTAGGTTTTGAAGTGCAGAAGATGCCAAAACCACTGTGGTTTCCCTCTCTTTTATGTCAACATCAAAAAAATCAAGGCCATCCGCCGAAAGACGACATCAAACGCACACCATACATGTGTCCCACGATCCGGGTTAGTCAACGCGTCGCCTCGGTTACAAAAATGATAATTACTTGCATTGATGGCGAAGAGACAAACGTGTTAGGTAGGCGTACACAAACACGCCAACCTAATGTATGACAACCATGCGTCGGGAACTGTCAGACGAAGCATCCATCTGAAGTAACCGTCAAAAGAGTTGATACATCGATCGTCAAGTGAAACAGTCTCCGCTAAGTGCAACACTGCTAGCGGAACTTCTCCCTTTCATTTTGCAAGTGAGACAGCCTCCGCTAAGCGTAACTCCACTAGCAAAACTTCTCCCTTTCATCTGGCAAGTGAGATAGCCTCCGTTAAGCGCAACACCGCTAGCAGAACTTCTCCCTTTCATCTTGAAAGTGAGACAGTCTTCGCTAGTGAAACTTCTCCCTTTCATCTTGCAAGCGAGACAATCTCCGCTAGGCGCAACTCTGCTAGCAGAACTTCTTCTTTTCATCTTGCAAGCGAGACAGTCTCCGCCATGTATAATACCACTAGCGGAACTTCTCCATCTCACAGACAAGGTTCCCAAGGCACTTCTTACCACTTCTCCATCTCACATGTCAACAGTCTTCGACGGCCCTGATCAGGCACGTTGACCCCCGACACTAGGGTATCAAAGATCGAGCTCGCTACCCAGCACCCTCTGCTTAGTGCAGCTCCCTTCAACAAACAATACACAACCAAACGGAGGTCTATCTTAGTCGGGGAGTGGGGTACTACCTAGGGGGCCTAGCAGGGGCCCACCCGAAAGGGTATAAAGCGTTTGCTCAGTAAGTCCATGGTTGACAACACACTGACGCTAATTATGCTTGTGGCAAGTCTAGCTAAAGTAACGCTTAAACCGCTAGGCAAGCCCCAACCAAGATTGCCCTCCTTGATTGGGGACTTGGGGGACTTGTACTTACATAGGCATTTTCCAAGCATAATTAGCTATAATGAGCCACGCTCATACTACCGCCAGCGGTACCAACGACTATCAACGGTGTGACCTACGGAAACACCGCCATATAGGCTATTGCCTAAGCCTCGGCTTACCCCCAGATCACCTCTGGCGCGCCACCATGCGCCGTGCCAAAATAGCATCAGAAGCTCCAGAAGCTGGGAACTAAAGCATATCAGTCCCACATCGAAAACATGGAAGAGGTCAGCCTCTTCCCACCTATAAAAGGTTCACTACTCTCTCCTCATTAATTACTCATTTACTACTTACCTACCGTTATCCTGTCAACATAAATACATTGACTAACTTAGGCATCGGAGAAGAGAAGACCGCCCACCGTGGTCTCCCTTTCCCGCCCTTTGTATTTCATTTGACATGTAACAGAAATAACAAGAGCATCACAAGTACCGGTCTGCCCATCGGACCAGCGTTAACCAAGGTTCAGCCACCGCTGAATTCTTAGACATTAACACTAAATGTGTCTAGAAGAATCACTATAAATCACACACTCCCCGCTATCATTAGGCATTGTTAAAATTTGAGCACTAGTCAAACGATTCTTGAGTTCTTGAAAACTCCACTCGTAATCATCTGACCAAATACACCTGACACCCTTCCGAGTTAATTTTGTAAAAGGAGCAGCAATTATTGAAAAGTCTTGCACAAAATTCTTGTAATAACTAGCAAGACCCAAGAAACTACGAATTTCTATCACATTGGTAGGCCTTCCCCAATTCAACACCGCTTCTACTTTCTTCGGATCCACACTAACTCCTGCAACCGAAACAACATGACGCAGAAATGCCACACTGTCTCACACTTGCTCAATTTCGCATATAACTAATTAATCCTCAAGGTCTCCAATACAATACTTAAGTGTTGTTCATGTAACTTATCGGTCTTTGAGTAAACCAATGAACATGGTCATGAAGCAGTCAAGGTATGGGTGAAACACCCTATTCATGAGATCCATGAAAGCAGCAGGTACATTAGTCAATCCAAAAGGCATAATAAGGAACTCATAGTGACTATAACGTGATCGGAAAGCAGTTTTGGCTAAATCATCTTCCTTTATGCGTAATTGATGATACCCCGACTTTAAGTCAATCTTATAAAAGACATTGGCGCCTCTCAACTAATCAAACAAATCATCAATACAGGGCAAGGGATATTTATTCCTCATTGTGACCTTATTCAGCTTCCTGTAATCGATACAAGGTCGCAAGGTACCATCTTTCTTCTTCACAAACATTTCAGGTGCATCCCACCCCAGGGAGACATACTAGGTCATATAAATACCCTATCAATCAGCTCCTCAACTGAGTTTAAAATTCCTTCAATTATGCTGGAGCCATCATGTAGGGTGCTTGAGAAATAGGTGTAGTACCAAGAAGTAAATCAATGGTAAAGTCTATTTCTCTTACAGGAGGCAAGGCAAGAAAATCTTCTAAAAAGACATCTGAATGGTCACAAACGATCAAAATATGGTTGATATCCAATAAACTCACATTTGTGTTCACCACATGTGCCAAGTAGGCCTGACAAGCCTTATTAAACAATTTCTCAGCTGTTAAAGCTGATATCAGGCAAGATAGGAGAACATTCCGTTCACCGTAGAAAGTGATTTCTGGTTTGCCGGGACTCCGGAACAATACAGTCTTACGTAAACAATCTACCAAGGCATGATGTGTCTGAAGGAAATCCATCCCCAAAATCACATCAAACTCCACTAAATCTAGACGAATCAAATCGGCCTCCAAATAGAGACCTCCCACCAAAATTCCACAAAATCGGAAAATCCATTCTATTTTATGGATTTCTCCTTATGGTAGCAAAACATGCAATTCACCAGGAAGAAGGGATGAGGGCACATGGGCAAAGAACGCAAACTTTCTAGACATAAAGGAATGGGAGGCTCCAGGATTAATCAATGTAAAAACTGGTTGACCAAAAACAAATAACGTACCAATAATGACGTCTGGTAAAGCGCGACCCTCCTACTAGGTCATAGCAAGAAGGCGAGCCTGAGTCACAAAACCCTCTCGTTGTCCTCTGCTTTGTTGTACGTTACTCCTGGTATAGGTACCAATACTAGTATCACTGTTAGTAGGTTGACTCACAGTCTGATCAAATGCAGTAGCAAACCCCTGGCTAAACTGAGGGCAATCCCTCATGTAGTGGCCCCATTGACCACACTGATAACATCTCCCTACATCTGACTAGCTCTGTCCTGCCTGACACTGGCCCATATGACGTCTACCACAAGTCGCACTCTAAGGGTTGTCTCTCTAAATTGGTCGTCTACTGGGTACTCTACTAGAACTAGCAGTGCTGCCCCTGGGCAGTCTCCTACTAAACTGACCAGGTCTCCTAAAGTATCACCTGGAGCTCCGTCGAGAACCAGAACTTGAACTACTCTGTCTACTACCAGATGATGATGCAGAACCTGAACTGGAAGCAAATCCTCTTAGACGACCCCTGGCTAGGACCACCAAACTCTAAGCTTCGGGAACCAACCAAAACCCTAGTCTCACACTGCCCCTGGGCAATCTCCTACTAAACTAACCAGGTCTCCTAAAGTATCACCCGGAGCTCCGTCGGGAATCAGAACTTGAACTACTCTGTCTACTACCAAATGATGATGCAGAACCTAAACTGGAAGCAAATCCTCTTAGACGGCCCCTGGCTGGGACCACCAAACTCTAATCTTCGGGAACCAACCAAAACCCTAACCTCACATCTCGTAGTAGCTTAACAGCTAGCTTGTACTCTGGGTAGTCATGAGGTGCCAAGCAATCCTCATACATCGGTAGAAGACCCTTAATAAACCCTCTTAGCCTTCATTCTTTCTGTCGCTACTAGCTCAGATGCATAATGAGACAAAGGGGTTAAACGCTCCTGATACTTCATCACTGTCATATGCTCATCCTACTTTAACCTCATAAAATCACCCCGTAGAAGACCCTGGGTGGCCAGATTGTAGTACTCATTAAAGAACTCGGTATTGAACAAATGCCCAAGTCATAGTACTCAGGTCGAAACCCCTGTTCTTGACATTATACCACCACAGATAAGCATCACCATTCGGGAAACCAATGGCTAATAGGACTCTCCTGGTAGCAGGACAACCCAAAGATTCAAATACTCTCTCCATCCTAGTGATCGAATCCCCTCCGGTGGTCTCACTCAGAACACTAGAAAAGGTATAAGCTCCACAACATTTGGCACCCTCAATAGTGTTATCAGTACTAGGATTCTGAAGCGCTTCCATAAAGCGCTCAAACATACACTCAATAATATTTAACAATCGAAGAGGAACCCATTCATCATTACCCTCCTCGGCAGGTAAAGGGTCCCTATCTGCACGAGGTTGGCATCCACGATTCATTCTACTTGAAAAAACCAAAATTTAAATACACAAGAGATATCCGTACCTAAATATACACCTTACACACTTGATAAGTACATCAGCACTGAAGAGTGTATGATGGGGATTTACTGTAGTCAAGCCATCACTCAAAAGGTACCGAGTACAATCAAGTATGAAAGGAGACTTTAACAAAATATCAGCCACATAATCCAATAACCTAATGCTCTGATACAAAATAATAGAACCCAAACTGGATTTGATCTTGAAACCCGAAACGGGCCTGCCGGGCTCACCTTAGGTAAAGTTTTACCGAAAATTCGGTAGAACTTCCTCTAAAAATAGACTACCCAAATTTAACAAAACCTGTACATGAAGCTTAAACTAACACCACAATGCCAAATATACATTCCAAATATTTACATTCCAGTTATAATACTTTCGGATAGTAACTCATCTTAGCACACCCATCACATCCAAATTCTTCAAACTTAAGTTTAGTTATTACAGCAATTCTATGAATCTAAGCGACATAATACATAAGTAGGTTAAGAGATAACCTACAGTCAAAACAGAAGTAGAATCGAGCTGCAAGATGGGTAGCAAAACGATCAGCACCTCCCAAGCATCAAAACCCACCAAGATTTTCGGCGGTTTTTTTAAAAATCAGAAACCAAATTAAAATCCAGCGATTTACCGATTTGAAGATCTCACTTTGATTAGCTCAAATCAAAGCTTCTCAATGTAAAATACTTATATGGGTTGGAAGAGGAGGAAGAGATGATAATTTTGTGACCAGTGGTATGCTCAACGGCGGTTCAACTGCTCGACAGCGAAGAAATCCCTAGAATTTGATTCCGGGTCCAAACGGTAAAAAAGAAAAGGACCTCGAGTTTGGGGTCTCGGTTTTGCTACAATAACTCTCTCCCTCTTTCCAAAAATAGAAATCCCAATAAGTACAGACCTCTTTTTTGGTAAATTACGCGTCTACAGACTCGGTTCAACTTACTCTACGACTTCCATAAGAAATTTTTCTAAATTTTCAGGTCAACACAAAAGTGAACTCTTCATCTCCTTAAAGGGTAAAACAAAAACCCACGAAGGAAAATCGTCTTTTTCTAACAGTAAACTGGTAATAAGTTAAAGTTTTAGTACAGGGTCTAACTGCTAGACGTACTGCCGACAAACCATCAAATGTATTCTGGAGGGCACTGCTGACCAGATGACGCATCGGAGAGTACTATCGACCAAAATATATATTCTAGAGGGTATTACTGTAATACCCCAGAAATTCGTTATTATTTTTTCTGGATTTTCTGGAAATTATTCAATGGTTGTTGGGACAATTTCGTGGTTCGAGAATGGAATTGAATTATTTTCAGACGAATTTTTATTCGAAAAGTATGGCTTTAGGGGGGGGTGTGAAGGTTGACTTTTTGTACATCTGTTTTCTCTGAAAACTTCCTACACAAAAGTTATTGAGCGCGTCAATACGAGTTCTTGGACATGTAGAATATGGAAATCGGTGTTTGTATGAGAAAGTTATGGGCGATTGAAAATTTGGAAAATTTCTATAAATAGGAAAATTTCTAGAATTTTTTTCATAAAACCCCAGAAATTTCCTTTTTTCATTTTCTCCCGCCGATTTCTATATGTTCTCTCTCCTCCGCGCAACCCAACCCGACAGAAAAACCAGCAATCTGACCCGACTGCATCTCTCTCCTCCGGCCACTTCAGGCCACGGGACTGGCTGTACTCCACTCAGACTTGCCTTACCGACCTCCCTGTGGTGGTGGGTTTGCTCGGTGGTTTGCCGAAAATTAGAGATTGGAGCGCCAAAAGCCAAGCAGTTTGAACCCGACCGGAAATCCCAACTCCGGCGACGGCAGGGCTTCAAACTTGGCTTGTTCTTCTCATAGCAGCCTCCTTTGTCGACCCTTAGTGGTGGTTTTGGACGATTCACACCGGAGCAAAGTCAACTCACGGTGAATAGTGTGTGTGCTTTGGACAGCGATAGGTTGCGATCTAGACTGAGTTGGCTTGAACCCCGGGTATTAAAGTCACTCTACTTGGTATTCTTGACACTTCAGACGGTTTGATTAATTTTGTTTTGAGTTTTGGCCGGCGGTGGTTGTGGTGGTTATACCACCGTCTGTGGCTGCGCTTTGGCGGCGTTCTGGCCATGTAAGGGATAGTTTCTGGTGTTATTTATTATCTACTCGTCGATTATATAATACACATTTTTTGGAGATCGTATAAGCATGTTCGGGATTTTATAATTTTGAACTGTTTGATTTTCGATCCGTGAGGATTCAAGCGTTCGATGGACTTATGGTTTTGTCATAGCGATCGTAGAAATGTTCCGGAGACTTTGTGTGGTCTTGGATGAGGTTTTGCCTGCAGTGGCTTTACTTTCGGGCTGTAGTTCAATTTGGGGGATTCAAACTTTAATCATTTGTGATTCGTTGACTGAATCGAGGCTGTACTTTCGTTAGGTGCTTGACAGAGTGCGTTCTGTAAGTAATCTAGTGGTGTGAAGATGCAGGGGGAATTTCGTGGTGAGTAATCTCATAGTGTTCATTTACGAATAAATTCACTTGTTATTCGGAATTAATTGGTTAATTTTGAATCGCTTTCGAAAATGAATATTTGTTTGAAATGATATAAACTCGATCGACTACGGTTCACAAGTATAAAAATTAGTTTAAGTATAAACATGATTTTCTCGAGCTTTGGTGAATTGTGAACTATAGTTGGTGTTAGTAGGCATTTTGAGCAAATGACTACATATATATATTTACTTGAATTATATATGTATTGGTCGAATTGTGGGTTGATGAAAACAATATGCATGAATGGTGCTTTTTATTGTTTTGTGTTGTGGCTTTTTAGAAAACAACTGTTGGGGAAATGATTGATTTCTATTGTTTTGAAAAGCATGGAGATTTGTGTAACATTTTGAGTCATGTGCGACTTCATTAAATGTTTTATTCTGAGGGACCGAGAGGCCGAGGATTCAAGGTCACAAGTTGACTTTTGGCAGTATATTGAGTAATCAAGTCTTTGGTCAGACAAGTGGTTACAATTTCAGTTAGAGCTCTAGTCTGTCTGCCAGTGTAATTCATGGGGTAACGGAGCGAGGTTAGATCTAACTCATGGGTTTATGTTTTTAAGAAACCAAGCTGTGAGTTGCTTTCCTTATTTACGATTTGAAAGAAATCAAGGTGTGAGTTGCTTTCTTTATTTCGTGTTGAAAGAAATCAAGGTGTGAGTTGCTTTCTTTATTTCGTGTTGATTGAAATCAAGGTGTGAGTTGCTTTCTTTTATTACGTTTTTAAAGGAATCAAAGAGTGAGATGCTTTCCTTTATTATGTGTTTGTAAGGAATCAAAGTGTGTGTTGTTTCTTATTTATCAGGGTGAGTTGTTGGTGGTTGGATTTGAGTTTTACTCATACAAGCTTTCATAAGCTTACCGCCTTTGTTGTATGGCAATCAGGTGCATTATTCAATGTTGTAGGGGTGAATTCTACAGGTCAGGACAATCGTGGCTGAAGCTGAAACTTTCGATTGACAGCTTTATGATAGGAACCCAATTTTGTGACTTTACCGTTATTGTGACTTCCGCTTGTAATAAGCTCTGAGGTGCATTTACTTATTATTTTGTTGTGGCGATTAAATTTGTAAACTTGTGTAATATTTGACTCTACGGAACGAGTCTATATTAACATAGTGGGTTCAGGGCATCAGTATGTACTTGGTTTAAAAGGAAAAAGTTTTCCATATATTTTGTATTGATGATTGAACCATCACGCATGTATAATTATGAGATTATATATTGATTTTTAATTGTGTTAAAAATCAGGGCATGACAATTACTCATTAGAATATTGTCTAGAGGGTACTGCCGACCAAACTATTACCTGGAGGGTACTTTCAACTAGGTAATGCATGCATGCGCTAACTTCGTCATATTTCATAATTGACCTCCTCGATTACATAACTCTGACTCAGTAATCTTTGATAATATATAAATCTTTATTTTCCGAAAGAAATTCTCGATAACTCAATAATTCAAGTATCAGCATAAACTCTAAGGATACTCAGAACTCAAAATAAACTCCAAACTGATACTAACATTCTGAAAAGAAAATCAATATCAAATCTCGACCATTATTGAGTCAATACTCAAATCTCAACCAAGTCATCAAAAACATAAATTCGGATAAATCATAAGTACATTGTAAAATTGATGTCAAGTCTCCAACATTATGAACTTATATCAATATGGAAATTTAATAATAGAAAATATAATAATGCATGCATATTTAATTGGAAAAGTAAATGTCCACTCACTAAAATTCGGCTATGACAGTCGTCCAACGAATTCCTACTCGAGCTCGATCTACATGTCATCCTTTAAAGTTTCGGAACCTGAAATCTTCAATCGTTCGATTCTCTCAACTCTGATTGATTAGTGCCACACCACTTGGAGGAATACTTAAGCATCGAGAGGGCTTCAAAACCCAAGTGATTTCGTCTGAAATAATAGCCGGAGCTAGAGGTTTTGACCGGGTCAAGAAAATAGGTCGATAGGAGAGTTTTTCGCTTACTGGGCCTTCCATAGCCGAATTTATCGTACACCGCGATTCAGATTGGACCAATTTCATGGCCTGAGGTGGCCAAAATTTGCGCAGGCAAGGCCCACAAACGATGGCTTGGTACTCACACCTCTTGCAGCCCAGTCTCCATCACAAACATACTTGGCCTGGAGAATCTTATTAAATAAAGAATCCGGATTCAACACAGTTCTCCAAAGTGTCTTAGGTAACAATGCTTGGTTAAAACCTCTCAACAACCACACACCACCCCCCCCCCCCCCCCCCCCCCCCCCGCCACCCCTGGGCCGCCTCCTTTTTATTTTAGCAAAGCAACTCCCATTTGCACCAGTGTATTCCTCTCTTATTTCCACTCTGGCCCCACCAAAATTTAGGTAATTTGGATTGAGAGGATCAACATATTCCTTTAGGAAGCCTGAATACCGACATAGAATACAACAGGATGGCTTGTGCAATAGCCTTGATACTTAGTTTAATAATAATAATAATAATAATTAAATAAAGGTCACTGATCCATAAGGACAAAAGTCTCCCAAATATTTCCCAAAAGTTGACCATCCAAAATGAGGCACCTTTCTGATTCACTAAATTCAAAAATATACTAATTTACATTTTTACCCCTACCCACCCCGAACGCCTCTCTCTCCCTCTCAAAAATATACTAATTTACATTTTTACCCTTACCCACCCTGAACGCCTCTCTCTCTCTCTCTCTCTCTCTCTCTCTCTCTCTCTCTCTCTTTCTCTCTCTCTCTCTCTCTCTCTCTCCCCCCCCCCCTCTCTCGTTGATGTCCGGCCACCGTCGTGACACACCTTCATCTTCTTTGGCGACTTCAAGGTGTTTTATCTAAAGATGAAGCTAAGGGAGATTACCATCGCTACCTCACCAAGTTCATGACCGGTGCCAAACACAAGGAGGCGACTGAGAACACCCTCACTGCCTACAAGGTTGCTCAGGTACAACCTCTTCCTTTGGATTCTAAGTTTAGGTGGTTTTGCGGTTTTAATTTTGTATTCAATTTCTGAGAACTTGTTGGGTCTTTTGAGGATTCAAATAAAGAGGCGAAAATTCTTCTACCCACCCAAGTGAGTGCTCACCCGATTGATGTTTTAGACTTCCAGCCAATTTCTAAAAACTTGTTGGGTCTTTTGAGGATTCACTTGTTGTTAGTCTAATATGACCGTCAC
This sequence comes from Rosa persica, assembly GCA_025331145.1. NCBI lineage: Eukaryota > Viridiplantae > Streptophyta > Magnoliopsida > Rosales > Rosaceae > Rosa > Rosa persica. Next base: position 36,391,151 of record WFKR01000003.1, on the reverse strand, counting down.
CATTAGAATTCGAAACACATTTTGAAAAAAAAAAATGCTCAGTCAACATGTTAATAACCGAGGGGAGGGGTAAAACCATATACACCCAGTTCTGATATAACTGAAGGTGGGCTGAACCGGTGGTTTACGAGTCAGGTTGTGACTTTTCAGAGGAAGAACCATCGCTTGATGCAGCATTTGCAATGACGTAGCTACATATGGGATGTGGCGGGTTGCAGCCCACCTCCAATTTGAAAAAAAAAATATTTAATTAATTTATAATTTATTTTTTTATTGGGAATTTATAGTTTAATTTTAGTTTAAACAATTAAATATTAAAAAATATCCTACCCTAAATTAGTAAACTTTAATTAAAATATTTGAGTTAGCACACCCCATTTTAAAATCCTAACTCTGCTTTTGGTGGTAGAGTGAGCTTGAGTCCTTGATCTGTCCCATACTCAACAAAGAAAGGAAATTGGGGATTTGGGTGAGTTTTTGGGCCTGAAATAAATGGGTTTTACTCAGATATTGATGTAAGGTTCAAGAAAAGGGCCATGGCTCTGGCTCTGCTTCGAGATATTTCAGAGAGAGGAGTGGGTATGGTGGACATGATCAAGATTTGTTAAACATCAGAAATACCCAATTCCTTGCTATTCCCTTTTGTATTGACTCGAGATCTGATTGGGGTTTTGGCGGTGGATTTGGTTAGTTGAAGATGAGAAAATTATGAAGATGTCAACCTCATTCATGGCACGTGCTGCAGTAAACAAGTTTTACCAAGTTGTACATTTTTTGTCAAAGCTAACATCTGTCAGCGCGTGTAATACGCGCTCCTATTTCTGACGCAGGAGTCAATCATAAGAGCCATAAGGCTACTTCTCACGAGGCTTCAATTTTTATTTTAGAATTTCAGTTTTGGAATATCTCGGGATGCAAAGTTCAAGCAAGGCGACTTCATTTGGGGGATTAGTGGCTGGGAGCACGGTGTCATCATTTCATCAAGACCCCAATATTCGTATCCCTTACTAATTACTATACTGGAATTCTCGGTATGCTCTCCCCCCAATTGTTATTTTTGTAGCCATGTCAAACCAGTTGTTTCTTTTTAAAATGGAATAGTGTTGCTTAAGTTTTGTCTGATTGCATGTATTAATTGGATGATTGTTGGATGTTTAGCTTTGACAGTCAACTTTAATGGTCTTGTTCAAGTAAACAAAACGCATGAGTCAAAATCTATCTTCCCCAATATATTTGATAGAAAACTCTACGTACCGTGGCTAATGATGGTGTAAGCGCTGGTTATTGCTCAAAGATGCGTACAGTTTGGTTTAGCTATATATTGTGCCTGGAAAGCACAAACAAGATTCTTTGCGTGCCTCGCTATAAAGAAATGTCAAGGTAGAGAAACAAAATAAAGAACAATTCTCCTTCTAGACAAAACCTAGAAGAAACCTGTAAGGCCGGCCAGGATGCACACACACACACACACCAGAATACCAGATACATATAAGAAGATATATATAAGACAAAGATATATCATCCATATATTTCAGTCAAATTAATCATTATTAATCCTAAATATATAGAGCAGCTTTTCATTTCCATATATGGATTCCAATAGTGAAGTGGTTACCATCATACGGTCTTATGAGGATTTCATGCCTTATTGCAAGTTCCAAAAAGAAGAACTACATGACACTTACCAGATTCCTCTCCATGGTACCGTATCATATCATATATCTTTTTTTCTGGAGAAATTTTAGCAGTTTTGGTATATGAAAGTTTCTGTAATTGTTGCTGCCTTTTGTGTGTGTGTGTGTGTGTGTGTGTGTGTGTGTGTGTGTGTGTGTGTATACAGGTTTCAAGATTGAACAATTCAAGGTCTGTGTTAACGACAAGAAAGGAACGATAAAGATTGAAGGCGAACGTCCTGTGGATGGAAATAGATGGAGTCGCTTCCGCCAAAGTTTCAAAGCTTCTCCTGATGTTTATAGAGTCAAGGATATTTCTGCAAGGTTTCAGAATGGTGTTCTTTCTCTAATATTACCAAAAACCAAACCTTCAAATGATCACACATCTAATCGATTTCCATTTGCGAACACGAGTTTGCTTCTGAGGATTGCACCAGCTCTTGTTGTGATGGTCGCTGTTGGAGGTTATGGAATCTTCAAATATTTCACATCTATGCATGTTATAGGGAGCTGACTTTTGTATTGTACGTATGCATGGATTTAACTTATACGGATACTAGTTAATTATGTTCATGAATATCTGGAAATGGGAGCTTTTTCTTCTTCAGTTTAAGGGAAACTCGATATAATGAAACTTTATGCACGGACATGCACAGGCACTCTCTAACAAGAAAAATAACCTTTCTATTAACTTGGTGTTGGTTATTAGAGTAATGCGGCAATTCGTGAATGACAACATGAATCCGATAGTTTTAAATTTTTTTTCTTCTTAGTCGAATAATATAGTGTAAGTTATCTACAAAAAAAAAGTATGTGGAAGGCCATAAATCTCCACTCTAAAATTTCTTTTTTCGTTTTAATGTATATTTGTTAAACAAAAAAAATATATTATAAAATGACTATAGATCTATAATACCACTGCCTCATATTTGGATGGAAAAAGTTACATTACAATGAGGGTGTATATTGGTATTATTTGTCAAGTTCAGGAGGTAAATTTCCGCAATTGCAAGTTTGGAATGTAAACTGACAACAATTGCTAGTTTAAGGGGTGTTTTGGCAATTAAGCCTAAAAATTATAATTTTTGCGGAATTACAATAAGGATTATAATTTCTATTTGAGAAACCTGTTGATAATTAGACTGAGACGCGGATATCTCGTTCTCTTTAAGGAGATTCAAGCCATAACTGAATAATATAAGTGCATCATAAATCTCTTGACTTGTTCCCTCTAGGATACAACAGCTAAACAAGTTATATAACTCACACTAATCTGCACAAATTGGAGAAACCCAAATCTCCAACAAACGAACACCCTTATTTGGTCACAAAAGAGACACAAGATACTTAGGAATTTTTTGAGAGGAAATTGATGGGTGCATATTATTGTTTGAGTAGTTGAACATAAAATCATTTACATAAACATGCATGCAACAAATGGTGGTGTATATATAGGCGCATAGTACTCCCAATGTAATTATTTAAGTAATAAACAAAACGCATAGGTTATAAGAAATAAAAATAAAATAAATCAAATTAAATAACCATCATGATTTAAACTACGTCTATCACTCAGTCAGTTCAAATCGGTTATAGGTATTACCAACCTCAAAACCCAAGCTTTCGGTTTCAAAATTGAGCTACCAATTACCAACTAAAATTTTCGGTTTTTACTCATATCTACCAAATTTGGTATTTCGGTTTTCAGTATTTCCAACTTAAGAACAACTAATTCTTTGTAATATAAATTACAATGAACTACTAGGTTTTTCGATTTTATAGTCATAAACTTTGTATTGATCTACTTATTATAGTTTTCTTTTGTACATATGACACCAAGTTTTAACCATTTTTTAATAAAACTAGGTTATTTAACCATTTTTGACTAGATTACTTAAAATACGTGTACTATTAATGTAGTAATGTTCATACTATTATGAAATTTTTTATTTTATTTCTTAATATACATGTATGTGTTTGCCTCAAAATCGTCTCGGCCAAAATAAGGGCCGAGGGACTTGTGGTTGAAACGTCCTTCTGAAATTGCACGGGCATGCCAACTCGCGGCCTATTGGCCGAGCTAGGCTTAGATCTAATTTGCGCTTGTGTCTGACTACTTTCAAGTGATTGTAGGCCGAGGAAGGAACCCTCTCGGTCGTTAGGTTCTAAAGCCTCTGTTGCAAGGACTTCGGTTAGGCGTCAATCCTGACCGGGATCTTCTATCACGTTCACTTCTTGGGTAAACTCGAAGGTTCAGGTGACAAGCGAGAGATCTATCGAGTGAAAATACTCGCAAATCACGGTTAAGACGAAGGTGAAGTGGACTCGGTTGTCAAAGCGTTGTGAGATGATATGTGTGTGAACAGCGAATCGTATCGATCCAATCCGGACTGGCTCAAGTGACGATGATTCTAGATTATGAACTACTCCTAAGTGCGAAAAGTAAAGTGCATATAAAGTAAACAAACAAGAAAATTTATTCAAAAAAAAAAACAAACAAGAAAATAAAGTGCTCGAATGTAAAGTACTGGACTGAAATAGAAAACTAGAAATGAAAAACAAGTTGTGAAAGTTGAATCGAAGGTAAAGTACCTATGAGATAGCAAGAGAAAAGTTTGAGAGTAAAAGTTGTATATTGATTTGTTTGTGTGGTGCAGGACCCTTTACAATGAGTTACAAAGTGCTATATATACAAATCAAAAACCCTAGCTAACTTGTTCTCCTAGACGTGGAATTTAAGTAGGATTCCCCTTCCTTTTAGAGCTTATTCGTTTTGTAAAACTCTAACTTGACCGATATCAGCAATCTTTCCAATTAAAATCACAAATTGACTCGAACTCCTTTCTTGTGAGGATTCTTCGACCGACACTTTTACCTAGGCTTTGCCGAACACTTTTAATTTTCATTTCGGCCCACATGCGTAACCAACCTTTTGAGCCTGGACTAAACCAAACATATGTCTGCATGGTCCAACTCCCTGATTTTTGGGTTGTCCATTCCTAAAACCTCAAATCAAGCTGGGTGACCGAACGACAAGTGTTCCTCAATTGTGTGACTTCACAAACTATTTATCTTGAATGGGTGCCAATTCAGTCCCGTTTCTTCTCAACATGGTTGTATACGAGAGTTGCTAAATTCAGGCCCAAACAGTATGAGCATTGAAAACTATAGTTTATAAAGCTAATATTTAGATAATTGATAGATTCAATATTTACCAAAACCAAACCAACTTTTTTGGTAATTTTAGATTTCGGTTTTATAGGTCTCAGTTACCAAAAAGTCAGTTTACCAAACCTAAAACATCGGTTGGTATTCGGTCGGTTTGGTAATTACCAAACCAAGTGGTAGCCCTAATTTACACTAACAAATATCAAAACGTTTCAAAATAAATTCTGAATTGAATTACTTAAAATAAATAAAATATTAAAACGTCACGCATTTTAACTTTTTAGTAAGAAACCAAGGTGGGCAATGCAAGCCCCAGCCATGGATGTGTCTAGTGTTGTTAGGACAAGGAGGAGTTACCTTCAGAGAATGAGTTAGTGGTGAACACTAGCTCAAGTGTGGTGGAGGCTCAGCTAGAAATGGAGGTGAATAAGAGGCGTGTGGATAGCAGGGAGAATCATATTGAGGTTTTAATCACAATCCTAGGAATGATGGAGTATCCGACAATCAAGGTGATTGGCAAAAGTAATTTTGAGCCCCTACCATTCTCATAAATCTATGTGCAATTACTAATGTGTAATGGCAATATCCAACTGGAGAAGGAAAAGATGGAAGCTACTGCAAATTCATATATAATTGAAGATAGGGCTGGGTGTTTGAGGCACTCGAGGAACTGGCCTAAACTAAATCGAGACTGACAGTTCGTTGCGGGTTTTACTTCTTTTTTTCCCGATCCGACTCAAGACTAAACCTAAGTGCAAAAACAAGGGTCACTCTTTGTTTTTAATATTACCAAGTTTGTGTTTAGCCCGAATCGGACCGATTTTCTAACATGTAAACATTTTAACTGATTATTGGTTCTTAATTTAGTCACGTGTGACTAAAAACACTACCTCAACCTGATTGTTTCTCATTTCTTTTGATCATTCAAGAACAGCTTAACATTTTCTCCAAACCTATTCTTCCCCAATTTAAGAACAACCCTAATTTCTACCTCAATCCACCAAAATATCCCCTAATTCTTGAATCATATGTTTCGATTCTCTCTTCCTATCGTCATACCCTTCCAATAAGCATTAATTTTCACTAGATAGTTCAATCTCTCCGAAAATCGAAAACCTTATATCTGAAATTCTCAGTTTTCCCATTTCTTCGATCATTCAAGAACAGCTCCACATTTTCTCAAAACTTGTTCTTCCTAGATTCAAGAACAACCCTAATTTCCACCCTAATCCACCAAAATAGATCTTAATTCTTACATCATATGTTTCGATTCTTTCTAGCTATTGCCATACCCTTCCAATATGCATCAATTTTCACTACATAGATTCAATCTCTCAGAAAATCTAAACTCTAAATATGTAATTATCAATTTTCAAATGGCCTCAAATGATACGATATCAACAAGTTAGGCTTCAGTAGCAAGTTCAACAGTAGAAGTAAGTTACTCATCCGCAAGTTCAATAGTAGAAGCAAGTCACTCGACCTCATGTTCAACAGCTCGACCACCGGTTGATCCAAAATCAAAGGGCAAGAGGAAGAAGACAGAGAAGTCTACTCCAAAATCACGGTCTTGTGTTTGGGATCATTTTTAGAAGATTGAGAAGTTGACTTTCCAAACAGTTGATGGAAAGATGCAGTAAGTGGCAACAACTCAACATGCCAAATGTAAGTTTTGTCCAATTGATTTGGATTGTGATTCTTATGAAACTGGCACTAGTAGTCTTAGGAGACACATTCCATATGTTTGAAGGCAATATTCGGGTGGGTTTGATTTAGAAAAGGGCCAGCAAGTTTTAGCTAGTAATGGGAGCATTAGAGAATTAACTTTAGCAGTGAGAAATTAGACACAAGAGAACTGTAGGATAGCTGCGATTGAAATTATTGTGCTAGATGAATTACCATTTAGCGCAATAGAAATGCCTAATTTTAAAAGGTTTTAGTTAGTAGCCTGCCGTAGGTTTAAAATTTCATCTAGAAGAACCATAGTTAAATCATTTTTGAGCATGTATGATCCAAAAAAAAAAAAACTGAGGAAGGAGTTGCAGAGCCATTGTGTGTGTTTAACCACTAATACATGGACATCAGGACAAAACATAAGACTAAATTCAGTTTACCACCTTGTACTTATACCCAAAGTCAGTCCTTAACCTTTTAGTTTCATCAACAACACCCTTATACTTATCAATTTGATCAGTCTAGTCCAACCGTTAGCCAATCTGTCAATTTTGAACGTTAAATCCTGACGTGGCACAATTGAGACCCACTTTTTCAAATCTTCACAATGACATGGAATGTCCAATCATATTAGAGTGCTGACGTCAAGGGTCATCAATGGGCAGGGCTAAACCACAACATTTTTTTTTTTTTCAAGCCGGGTAGGACTGGGCTTTTTGGGTGGGCAGGCCGAGCCCATTATATTTATATGTACTGTTCTTTTATTAAAAAAATGCAAAAAGCTATGAAAAACTTGTGATATGTTAATGATTGAATAAAATAAAATAAAAACTTAAAGGAAAATATGGCCTAATGCAATAATTAGTTTACATATTGAACTAATAACTACATAAAAAAATATTATGGCTAAATATTTGTTACTACCCTGTGGTTTAGGTCCAAAATCAATTCAGTCTCTGAACTTCTAATTTCATCAAAAACACCCCTGCACTTTCAATTTTGATCTAATAGATCCAATTCGTTAATATTCTGTTATGGGTTCAAGTTATAGTTGGATTATTTGTTGAAAAACTATTTATTTTTAATAGTAGGACTCACTCCTAAATTGACTATGCAAGCCACCTCGACGCCACATCATAAAACATAGGTCATATATGAGCCACGTTAACAAGTTAAATAACTCAATTGTCAGAAAACAAACAAATTGGACCTATTAGATCAAAATTGAAAGTGTAGGGGTGTTTTTGATGAAATTAAAAGTTCAGGGATTAAATTGATTTTGGACCCAAACTACAGGGTAGTAATCTGTATTTAACCCAAAATATTAATACTAGAATTGAATGGGCTTTTGGGCTTTTGGGCAAGGCTTATAAGGCCGGGCCAGGCGGGCTTTAATGGCCATATAATGGGCCAGGTTGCAGATCAGGCCTGAGCTTTGAACCCTCCGCCCTAGCCCTCCCTCGTGTCCAATGGGCAGGCTGAGATGGGCTTTGCTACAAACTGGGCCAGACGAGTGCCTATGAGATTTTGGGCCAGCGAGTCAAATGATGACCCCTAGCTGACGTGGCTAATAGGGACCCATTTTAGTGAGATAGCGCATTGGGGTTTAGTGCTCAACCACTTGAGCTAGGCAACATGTTGTGTTCTACTGTTAGTATTTTAATATCAATATACTTTAAAACTGTCTAAAGATGATGACAAAACTAATTACATTAAATTAAAACTCAACCAATTAAACCTTTACCTTTTCATCCTTAAAATCATCCAGGTATTGAAAAGAAAAGAAAAAATATGAAGTTTATGTGTAGTTTTTTTTTTCTAACTTAGATTCGTTTTAAGGTGTGAAATTCAAGGTGACCTAGCCTCTCGCTCTACTAGGGTTTTCACAGAAAAATTTCTTCTTTCAAAACTTTAAACTTTCGATCTGGGCTGCAATGGCTCAGGCTACTCTTGGTGCCATGGCTGCTCGCAATTAATCAGATTATGCAATGGTGACTTTGGGCGCGGCAGGCACGGTAGCTCTGCAGGACAAGCATTGGTATATCGTTGGACGGCTGCTCGACCAAAGGCTCGTTTCCTTGGTTTCAAAGGGACTATTCCTTCGATCTGGTGGATCAATCGGAACTTTCTGTCCTTGATGCCGGAGATCACTTTCTTTTTTAGTTTGACCATGAGGTTTATCACAATAGGACATTGCATGGAGGGCTGTGGTTCTATAGAAATACGATGCTGGTGATCGGCAATTATGATGGGGTTGGTTTGGTGGAGGCAGTCCCTTTGCGGAAGATGGAGATATGGGTGGTGGTTAAAGGGTTACCTGTGGCCCTTCGCAACAAGGAAGCCTTAAATCGGATAGGGTCTGATGTGGATCAAGTTATCCGATTTGATCAACTGACACCTTCGACGAAAGGAGGAGGAGCAGAGAATCCAATTGTGTTGGACACATGTCATAGGGTTCGTACCTGGATGTTGTTTGACTTTTCTCCTACGGTGCAACCTGAGATTTCCCTAATCTATGAGAAAGTTAAGGGTTTCTGCATGGACTATGGCTTATTCGAGCATGATGCGATGGGATGCGATGGTTTTTTGGCAAAGGAGAAAGAAGATATCCAGAATAGACCACCGGAAGCGGCGATAGCGGGGTTATCACTAGAAATGGGTAACCTGGACTCAGAACCTGCCTTAGTTCCATTAGTGGAATAGGTGAGGTACCGGAGATGGAATGGAAATTGGGGTGCAGCATGCGAACATGGTGGTGGACGGATTGCTGCATGGCTCCATCTTTAATGTGGAAGGCCATGCGTCACAAGAAGATATAAGGTTGCATGGCTCCAAGCTTATTGGAGAGGCTATCTGTGTACAACAGGGACTTGTTGAAGCCAGTGATATTGGCTAACTTAAGAATTGGAAGACATTGGTGCCTGATTGCTCCACGACCAAGGTGCTTCCGATGCAAGTTTTGCAAAAGGTGAAGAAAGCATCTCTGAAACCGGGACCAAATTTGGGGTCATCTAATCTGGCTTTGGTGAGCACCAAGAGAAGAGCTAGCTATGATCTCCTCAATGCAGGTAAGCAATTTTTATCACTTCCAGCTTCTGCCCTCAAGATGGATGAGAATATAACATTCATGCTGCAGCATAAACATGGTCAGATAATTATCTCACCAAAGAAGAAGAAGCTGGGCCGCCCTCATGGGAGTAAGAACAAACCAAATGTTGCTAGAGTTTTGGAACCGGAGTTGCAAGAAAGAAAATCTCGTAATTGGAAGAGTCATATTGATTCATCTTCTACGATTGGACCCGAAAGCATGACCAAGGAAGCCAATATTTGCTGAGGTTGAAATTATAGAGAAAGATGGAGATATGGAAAAGTAGATTGTTGTTCCTCTTCTGGACAGTATTTAATTTTTGTTAGGTCGCAAAGATCATAATCTCTTAGGGATTTTTACTCTTCCTTCGGAGATTCTTGGTTTTTGTTTGGAATAAAAGCGCGTAAACTGTCTAAAAGGTGGGTGTGCTGGGGTATATTGGGTTCTTGTTCTTGTTTTAGAATAAGAGTCTTAGAGTACTCTGAGGAACGATTCTTTCTGTCAATCCCTTAAGGATGTTTCGTTTTTATACTGCTTGCTAAATCTATATAATTTGTTGATCTCTTTTGACCAAAAAAAAAAGGTGTGAAATTCAAGGTCATAGATGATAGATTCAATTCTTAAATCAATTAGGTTATCTCTCTAAAAAAAAAAAAAAAGATAGAGAGAGAGAGAGAGATTATTCTTTTTTGTGTTCAAATCTTATTTTTAACTTTGTAAAAGAAGATTAAAATAAAATAAACCCATAAAGTAATTTGTGTATTCTAATTCAACATAATATTTCTTTTATTATATTTGGGTTGCATTAGAGGAATTTTAAATACACATACCTATTTTATCAATACAAATCCCTTAATTTCTTTTGTCTGTTTTTTCCTTAATTTTTCCCCGTTTACCCTTCCTACTCTCTCATCCTTCTCCTCCTTTCTCTTCCCATGCCAATCACCAGCGATGCTATTCTGTTGATTTACTCGTTCTGCAAATCCTTAAGGTCCTGCAAATCATTTATTTCTCTCAAACCATGGAAGCTAATCAAGTGATTAAAGATGAGTAGGCATAGCCTTCTTCATGGGTCCACCTTAGAATGTGAATATCAGGGCTAGGGGCTCAAAAATGGGTTTGAATCAGGACAAATCCAACACCACCATCCAATATTGCAGGAGGCTGATTCAATACGTGGTAGATTTGGAAGCGATCAGGGTAAGTACTAGCAAGGCCATCCAACGCATCCTTCAAGAGAATGTCCTCGTAGGTCACATTGACATAGATAAGGTGAACCCTTGTTTTGTCTTTTGAATTTCTAATATTGCCCTAGTAGCAACCTGGAACATCAGAGTGATTCCAGAGCCTCTAGCAAGCATCCCAACAACTCTTACTTGGCCAGGTTCATAATTGAAACTGCCTTTGGGTTCCTTGACAGCAAGATGATCTCCAACACGCATCTCACGAAAATGGCGTGATATTCTTCCTCGAGAATACATCTTTATCAGTAGATCAGAACTGGGGGTTGGAGACAATAATAGTTGGAGGGGTGAAATAGGGATAAAAAAGTTTACAAAAAATTGGGGAGTGTATTGATAAAATAGGTATGTGTATTTAAAATTACTCTTTGCATTATTGTTGAGATAAAAAAAAATTCATGAAGTCAAAATTATATATGTGTGTATATATAAGCACGCAGCTACTAAGAGAAAATAGAATACCAAAAATAAAGGCAATGTTCATGTATGCTTCTTCCATGCAAAATACAAATTTTATGTTTGGTCAAATTCAAAAACAAAGAAGTACAATAGAGACGAGAGTCTAGAGCCAGAACAAATGCCACCTCTGCATTTGGATTATCATTGGTTCTGATCTATCCCTAAAAGAAAGGAAGCATAAAGCTATCAAGATATGTTGTCGTGCATGCTGTGTAAAGGTGGAGCAGTTTGTTGCCTCTGAAAATCACCTCGGTCTAGGTAGTCGAGAGATCAAGGAACAAATGTCCTTCTAGATGAATTGATTGAGGGGCGTGCCAACACACAGTCAGAATGCCAAGTGTGCAATTGTAGATGTAGTGCATGTGATTATGACTTATCAAGCAATTGTAAGCCGAGGAAGAAACAATCTCGGCTGAGGGTTCGATGCCTTGGAGACAAAGACTTTTGGGTTGTCCAATGGACAAGTCACAAACAGTGATTGGTAACCGAACAATTATGTTAGAACTACTCCTAGTGCAAGAAATAAACACGGTAGTAAAAGAGCAAGGAAGTAAACTCTAAATTAAGTGTGGAAAGGTAAAGAGCAATAAAGTAAATCGCAAAAAAGTAAATAGTGATAAATTAAAGAGCAAAAAAGAAAATAATAAATGGCTTAAAGAATAAAACTATCAATTATTATGAAAAAGTAACAAAGGAAACAATTGAAATATCGATACTACATTACAAGAAAAATGAAGGGAAATGGTTTGAACTAGTAGAGCCAACAACTAAAGAATTAAAAAGACAATGAAACTAATCTGGAGCTAAGAAAATTAAAAGGAAACCCATGATGGAGTTTTGATTGGAGATGTCTGTGTCGTCTTTTGTCGATGCTTCTATTTATATTGGCTGCTTTGTGACTTGAACTGATCTCTTGAGTCTTTGAAGTTGAGTGGAATTCAGCCTCATCTTGGCTTAATGACTCTACCTTGATTTGGGTCCAATACTTATCGTCGGCTAACTTGACACTAGACTCTATCTTGATCGACTCTGATGGTCATTATCAATGGCTAGAACTAATCTTAAAGCAAACTAACTTGGATTGAATTCTCTTTATTGGCTGACGTGAACGTCAAGTTGATTGAAATACTAACTTGATCAAATTTCATCTTTATCACTTATTGACCTTCTCTGTTTATCGGCTATTATATTCCCAAGTTGCTGAGTCCAAGTTGGAAACTGACTAGAGTGATTTGAACAACTGGCCAATGGGCTTTTAGACAATAAATCTCATTTCAAACTATTGACTGCAGGCCGGCCGAAAACCAACGGCCTTACTGTTGAAACCCTCTATCGACCTAGTTTTTATCTGACCTGTCTTAGACCAAATGTATTATTCAATTACTCATCGGTTGACATGTTTAGTCATCGGTGCTTTCGTTCCTTGAGCGGCTTATTAAAATTTGAAGTCACTCAATAACTACCTGCACATTAGCTATGTCTGAGTGGTCATGCAAATGTGGGTACAAACATTGCCCCCCCCCCCCCCCTCCCCCAAGTTTCTTAAGTATCGGCAAATGTCGCCGAGTGGTTTAGAAATTTGATCCAACTTGGCCGCCTAATCGGCTTCTGAAAACTCATGTATTTATGTCCCACATTGACTTCCCGATGTCTAAAATATATTTTCTTGGTCGAACGAGCTTTCCGGAAATCAACTTGAGTGTTGAGTCCTCATTCATTAAATGAGTTAACCAAATGACATGAGTAAGTAAGTGAACATGGTCAAAATCCAAGCTGATTTGGTTTCCATATTCACGCTCTAGTAAGTAAGTAATTGACCAGCTTGATCAAATGACTTTCGAATAAGTAAGTGAGTTGTAAGCCAATGAACAAGCCAATCTAAGTAGGACAACACGTGAATATAAGGAAGCCAACAAAATTTCCATGTCCAAATAAAAGAATGAAAATGCAAATCGGCTAACGAAGGCCCACAAATAACTTACTCAACTAAGCCGATTGATAGTACTGGACTTAGCCAACACGTGAGAATGGCTCGTGGAAGCCAACAAGTGAACAACACTAAGGGTTAGCCAACAAATGAAAAATATCACAAGAAAGCCAATTTGTTGCTCCTATTGGTCAACACATGAAAAATCTTAAGGAACCCAACAAAGCTATTTTGGGTAAGCCAACACATGAAAAAGTTCAAGTTGGTCAATTGTTAGAAAAGTCTAAGTTGGCTAAGTAAGAGAAAGTAAGCCATAAAGGAAGACAAATTTCAAGTTGGCCAAAGTAAGAAAGAGTAAGCCAACAAGGAAGAGTGACTTATGGAAGCCAATAAGCAATTTATTTTGAGTAAGCCAACAAATGAAAAAGCTCAAGTTGGCCAATAAGTAAGAAAATCCAAGTTAACCAACAAAAAAGAGTAAGCCATCAAGGGAGACAATTTTCATTCAGGTTGGCTAGGCATCTAAGTATTGTTCAGATCAGCCCTTTTTTGATTTATCACCTTTTTTGGCTTGAATGCATATATAATGCCATTACCCCCTCCCCCCCCCCCCCCCCCCCCCCCCCCAAAGTTTCTTGGCTTTCGGCACTTGTCACCGAATAAGCCAGAAACTTGTATATTAGTAAGCTTGTCACTAGCCTAGCCAATGAAGTTGGTTCAAGAGAAATACATGAGTTCTTGATCAATAATGCTATATGTCTTGCAAGATTTGAAGGACAAAAGGAATGGAAAACTCAAGCTAATAAGGGAACTCGCACTTGAGTATGCCAATAAGTAGGAGAAACTCATGGAATCCAATAAGAAGATGGAAAATGAGGAGGCCGATTAGCGAAAATGCTCAAGTAAGCCAACAAATGATATTACTCAAGTTGATAAGGAAACAGCATTTGAGTAGTCCAATAAATGAGCGAACCCAAGCCAATAACTGAAATAGCACTTGTGTAAGCCGATAAGTGAAGCTCAGACTTGTTATCAGCTAATGAATTTATCAAATTGAATGCTAATTTTTATTTGAACCTCATTGGCTTGTACTATTGATGACATATATTTATGCTTGTTGGACCTCACATATGATAACCCAAGTCAAGAATATGTTCTCATCATGAGTATTTTGAACTAAGCAAATCAGCTTGAGCATAATTACTTGAACAAATTGGCCTAAGTGCAGCAGCTTTAATATAACGGTTTGAATATCAAGAAATAAAGTATGTGTTCTCGGTACTCATCTTTCAGCCGGTTGGTTTGCATTTGCAGATCATATGGTTGAGTAGTATCTTAAGAAAATCTCAGCCAAAAATAAGGTTCTGGCTAAATAATGTTCAACCAAGCAAATTAAGAGACTCGATCAAAGAGTCTTAGCCGAAAAATAAAGTTTTAGCCGCACAAAAATATACAAGTTAGAGCAGTGATTTGTGAGGCTCAGGCGGAGGCCAACGATACTTGACTCCAAGCTTTGGTCTACAAGTGTTGTTAGGTTCGTCTAAAGGTTTGTGAAGACAGTAAAAATATAGGCAAAAGAAATTAACCAAATTCTCTTGATCTCTGGCCTTAATATAAGTCATACGTTCTGGAATTCTTGATTGGACAAGATTTCCCCATGTATCCATCTTAGCCAAAACATTGTGAAATTTGGCTATGTCTTCGATGACCATGTCTATTTGTATATCTAACTTTATCTCATGATCTGTAATCTGTTTGTTTAACTCCAGAATGGGTTTCTTCAACTAGAAAACTTGGTTGAGTCATTATGGCCTTTGAATTTGGCTTAATCAACCACGATTCATTTAAATTGGCTTCGCCTCCAACGGCCATGTTGACATGCATAATTTCTTTGAATGAATGGTCATTGAAACCAACTACATAATGACCATTTTTTAGAGAAACCGGCTTCTTCATCTTTTCTTCAAAGTTTACTTTAGCCGAACGTGCCTTCCTTTGGTCGGCTTTGTTTTCCATAATCATGTCAATGTGTTTGGTGTCTTCAAGTGTAGGAATTTCATGTTTCACCAAATAGTGGTTAGTGAGCCCCCTAAGTTCAAAGTCATTGTAGTCATTATTTGACTCATCGTCTTCATATGCATCGTGGAATGGCTTTATGTTGAAGATAAAATTTGGTTCATCAAACCTTCCCGAGAAGATTGGGGAATCAATAACTTCTTTCTGACATATCTCTTTACTTTGAACTCTTCTTCATTGACTATAGGCTCTATTTTATCGAAATTTCCTACTTCTTGACCTACTAGGCTTATCACTTCCACTTGTTTTGTAACTTCTTTGAGAGACAGAAAAATGTTGCCAGGTAGGTCTTATAGCGGGGAGCTGATAAGGATGGGTTGGCCAATTAGCCCAAACTTTAGCCACAATTTCCTTGGCAACTTCTCTAAATTCTTGAGGTGCCTCAACCTTCAGTTTGGTCTAATCAGTTCTACCATTCAAACCAGCATAAGCATTTTGATCTCTTGAAACTTTGTTGTGAACGTGCCCGTTATAAGCTTGTGGCTTAACTTGGCCAAAGTTGAATTGGTCGAAGCCATAACTTGGTCCATTACAACCTTATGCTGAAGTATAACCATATTGGTTATCATTGATGTATTGCCCACTGTAGCCATATGTAGGGTTAGATAAACCATTACCATATTGACTATCTTGGTTATATTGACCATAATTGAAACCATTGGTATACCCTAGGCTCATGATAATTTTTATCGGCTAATTGAGAGTAACAATTTTGGCCATTAGAATTGTTAGTTGGCTCAAACATATATATATATATATATATATATATATATATATATATATATATATATATATATATATATATATAACCTTGCTCAGGTGCGGATATCCGCACCTAAGCACAAACTTACGGATTTTATGTTTTTCCCCACTTTTCGTTCACACATTCACATCTTAACCCTTCAGTTTTTAGGTCCTAATGTATAGATCACTTCTGCAAAATTTCAACCAATTTGGTGATCATTAAGACATCCAAAACTGCAATTTAC
Source organism: Rosa persica (assembly GCA_025331145.1). Classification (NCBI taxonomy): domain Eukaryota; kingdom Viridiplantae; phylum Streptophyta; class Magnoliopsida; order Rosales; family Rosaceae; genus Rosa; species Rosa persica. The sequence goes on along the minus strand of WFKR01000003.1, from coordinate 36,374,856 downwards.
ACGAACGAACCGAATCTGTCGAACCAGAACCGTTCGTATATATTGTTGTAATTTGCAGTTTTGAATGCCTTAATGATCACCAAATTGGCTGAAATTTTGCAGAGGTGATCTATATATTAGGACCTAAAAACTGAACGATTAAGATATGAAAATGTGATCGGAAAGCATGTCAAAACTGGAAATCCGTACGGATCGAAAAACTGCGGACGTCCGCAGTGGAGAACCGCTGTGTGTGTGTGTGTATATATATATATATATATATATATATATATATTAGAATTATAATCTTGCCAATTACCATGACCCAATTGACCATTCAAATTTTGGTTGAAGGCTTGGTAGTCACCTCAGCCTATATTAAATTGCTTCGAACCATAATTTTAACAATTATAGCCATGTTGGCCAAGAATTGAGTCGGCCATATTCGGCTCATAAAAATTATTTTGTGACCGATTGAATTGCATGCTATGAACACCACCTAAAAATATTTAGCCTCCCACTGAGCGTGCCAAAAGATATTGCCTCTGAAAATCACCTCGGCCTAGGTAGTCGAGAGATCAAGGAATAAATGTCCTTCTAGATGAATAGATTGCGGGGTGTGCCAGTACACGGCCAGAAGGCCAAGTGTGCAATTGTAGATGTAGTACGTGTGACTATGACTTATCAAGCAATTGTAAGCCGAGGAAGGAACAATCTCGGCTGAGGGTTCGATACCTTGGAGACAAGGACTTTTGGGTTGTCCAATGGCGAGTCACAAATAGTGATCGGTAACTGAAAAATTACGTTAAAACTACTCCTAGTGCAAGAAATAAACACGATAGTAAAAGGGCAAGGAAGTAAACTCTAAATTAATTATGGAAAGGTAAAGAGCAATAAAGTAAATTGCAAGAAAGTAAATAGTGATAAAGTAAAGACTGAAAAAAGAAAGTAATAAATGGCTTGAAGAATAAAACTATCAATTATTATAAAAAAAAAAAAGTAACAAAGGAAACAATTGAAATATTGATACTAGATTACAAGAAAAATGAAGGGAAATGATTTGAACTAGTAGAGCCAACAACTAAAGAATTGAAAAGACAATGAAACTAATCTGGAGCTAAGAAAAATCAAAAGGAAACCCATGATGGAGTTTTGACCGGAGATGTGTGTGTCGTCTTCTGTCGATGCTTCTATTTATATTAGCTGCTTTGTGACTTGAACTGATCTCTTGACTCTTTGAAGTTGAGTGGAATTAGGCCTCATCTTGGCTTAATGACTCTACCTTGTTTTGGGTCCAATACTTATCGTCGGCTGATTTGACACTAGACTCTATCTTGATCAGCTATGATAGTGATTATCAATGGCTGGAACTAATCATGAAGCGAACTAACTTGGATTGAATTCTCTTTATCGGCAGACGTGAACTACAAGTCGATTGAAATACTAACTTGATCAAATTTCATCTTTATCACTTATTGACCTTCTCTGTCTATCGGCTATTATATTCCTAAGTTGCTGAGTCCAAGTTGGAAACTGACTAGAATGATTTGAACAACTGGCCAATGGGCTTTTAGACAATAAATCTCTTTTCAAACTAATGACTACAGGCTGGCCGTTAACCAATAGCCTAACTGTTAAAAACCCTCTATCGGCCTAGTTTTTATATGACTCGTCTTGGACCAAATGTATTATTCAATTACTCATCGGCCGACATGGTTAATCATCAGCGCATTTGTTCCTTGAGCGGCTTATTAAAATTTGAAGTCACTTAATGACTATCTGCACATTAGCTATGTCTGAGTGGACATGCAAATGTGGGTACAAACAGAGTTTAAGGTTAATTCAAATTCAAAGTCTTACCTATTACTCCTATAAAAGAGGCTACATCAAGAAGAGAGGGGGAGGAAGACAGCAGCGTGAGGAGGACCATGAAGAAACAGAGGACAGTAGCCAAGGAGAGGAAGAAAGCAAGAAAGAAGAGGGTGAGACTTTCACCGATCTGCACCTTTTCCTTTGTTGTTCCCAAATGATGCAGGTCTCCAGTGATATCAAGCTTCGACACCGTGTGTCCTAGGGTGTTGATTGTCATCGAGCTCCGGTACGGCGTGCCTTAGGGTGCCCGAAATTGTCTTCAAAACTCCGGTGGCGGTACTTTAGGGTACCAATATTGTTTTAGACCTGCACGGCGTCAGTCCTTGAAACTTTGGCTCTGCTGCTCTTAAAATCAAAACGAGCTCCATGGCTTTTCTCTCAAAATGAAAGTCAAACAAGGAAGGGAAAACAAATGACCAAAGAGCTCAAGAGTGCAGTTCATAACAAATAAAAGAGGAAGGGATATGTGGCATATCGTTCTTCATCAACCATCCTGTAAGAGTGTCAAACAACAACAACTCTCCAGAAACCGCCCAAGCAATATTCTCAAAACACTCTCTTCTGACTGCACACTCCACACTACGACAAGGCCAGAAGCATACCACGGGCAGGAGCCGCCAGACGAGCAAAGAGATAGAAAGGGGGGAAACATAGTTTTGGCTCGACTTTGGGTTTCTCGACAAAAAGGTATTTGTTTTTTCCTATTGAAGTACAAAGTTCTTGTTCATTATCTTTGGACAGCTTTATAGTATATAAATACTGAAATGTTAACAATAGAACATAACAAGGCGCCTAGCTCATGTGGTTGAGGACTAAACACCCCCCCCCCCCCAATAAAGAGGTTGGAGGTTTGAATCCTATATGGTGTAACTGTGAGTTTTTGAAACATTTTTGTTAGGCAAGATGGTTGGGCCCACTCCTCCAATTGGAATGCACCACCTCACCAAAATAGGTCCGTATTGGCCATGTCAGCAATCTAAGATGACTAGGCATTCCATGTCATTGCCAAGTCATGAATAAATGGGTCTCAATTGTGTCACTAACAGTTGGATTAGACTTACCAAATTGATAAGTATATGGGTGTTGTTGATGAAATTAAAAGTTCAAGGACTGACATGATAGGAGTCTAAGGATTTAAGCTAATTTCAGAAAATGAATAATCTGATGAGGAAGAGGATGGGGTTTCAGTGGCTAAGCACAAGTCCAGTTCTTCTAGAAAGAGGGTTGGACCACCACTTAAAATAGATGGGGCAAAGCTACTGTTTTTCATGAGGTAACCTAGAGCATTAGCACTTCAACAAGGCCTACCTCACATTGAGCTTTCCATGACATTATTGTCATTTAAGCTAAAATAAAAGAACTGTTTAGGAGAAAGGAGGAGAATTTTGAGAATGAGGCAAAAAGAATTCTATATCAGACAGCTATGAAGATGAGGGAAATGTTCAAGAAATACTTTGTCAAGCTTGAAGACATGAACCAGCTTCTTTTGATAGCTCCAATGCTAGACCATAGGTATAAACTTAGGAATTTTAGCAGAGTTTGTACAATGATGCTAAAACTTGATGCAAGCTGATTTGATGCTAAAATCGCAACTCATGCACAATAAGGGCATGGTCATCAAAGAATTGAGAAAATTATACCCAGAGTTTATCATACCATAGGGATTGAAAAGCTAACTCAAATCCTTGGTTATGTCGACTACTAACTCACTAACAATTTAACAAACAAAACCTAAAAAATAGCACCAAGCTATTTATATACTCTTCTTGGAACAATAATGTTACACCTTATATCCAAATTTATATGTTTACTAGTCATTTAGACAGTAAATAATTAAAATCTTTACTTTTTACTTTCAGTTCCAACGTTTAAGGGCTCCAAATGTTGTCTTTTTCTACGGTTCGCTTTTTGAAGAAACTTCCTTCCAGAAAGTTATTGAGCACATTAAATTGAATCCATGGACACCCGGCACGCAAAAATTGTAATTCGTATAAGAAGTTACGAACTGGAAAGCAGAAGTTACCATTTAGAAAGCCTACTATAAATAGCATTGTCACCTTTCCATTTTGGGGAACTTTCATTTCAGTCAAACCCTAATTCCCAAACCTATCAACACAACCCATGTTTTGACCCGACCCATACCGCGACCTGAATGATAATCCGACAATTTCTTTGCCGTCTAGCCTCTATAGGCCAAGCTGGTTATTTTATTCAAACCACCTCCTCCTCTTCCTCTATAGACCCATGGACGTGGTTTGAGCTATCCAATTATGACGGAAAAGAATCGACTAGAAAAGTTGTGGTGCCGAACGGAGATACCTAGTCTGATTCCCCTTTTTTCCCACCTCTAGTAACCCCACCACCTGGATTTTGGAGCTCTCACCTTGCTAATCATCTCTATGCCTACCACTTACCTCGAACCAATCGGAGGATAGGGAATAGACAAACAGAAGATTTCGGATTTCCAATACTTTTTAGGTGAATTTTGGCTTCTACACTTAAAATTGGACTTTGTTGTAGTTATGAAAGTTGTTGTGATCCGTTTAGCACCAGTGTTGCGACCTAATTAGGGGTCAGAGTCGGTAGCATGTGGAACCGCGTCTGCCCACTTCAAGTGTTCTGCTTTGGTGAGTTAGGTATAGCGTAACGTTACGAACGTGGAGATATGAATTTTTTTACTATTGGTGGACGTTTGATAATTGGAATTATGAATTTTGTTGCGATTAGAGTTTTGCCAATCTTGAATTATTGAGTTATCGAGACTTCATGAATAAAGCTTTCGATAATATTTTGAAGATTAATCTGAATTTCATAAAATTATACTTTTGATGGCATGGTGATAAATTTGAGTTTGGTTGAAGTATAACATAGAGTTTCCTTCTCAAAACCTTTTATTAATTATCGAGTTATTTGCATTACAAGTTATAGATATTTTCTTTTGGAAATATGATGAGTTAAAACTTATGAGAGTTAACGAGCTTGGATTTATGAATTAGAGGAGGTAAATTATGAAAAATCATGATACTAGCACATGCATGCATTCATTACCTAGTCATTAGTACCCTTCAAGTAATAGTCTGGTAGGCAATACTCTCTATTATATATATATATATATGGTCGCCAGTACCCTATGCTGCTTCATCTGGTCTGCAGCACCCTCTAGATGGCATAAGATGATTAGTCGACAATACCCTCTAACCATCGCCTATTAGTATTTCGATCGGCAATACCCTCCAAATGGCATGAGATCATTAGTCGACAATACCCTCTAGTCATGGCCTCCTAGTGTTTTGATTGGCAGTACCCTTCGATGCGTCATCGTTATTCACTCTACATTTTACTTAGTTATTTTCTTAACATTATCATTTCTAACTTAGTTTGTTGTAATTAGGTATATTTGAGCTCCAAAGACAAGAAATGTGCCATCAAGAGCTAGAAATGAAAGAAATAAAGGCAAGGAAGAAATGAGGCGCATAAATGAACAAGAAATGGAGAAATGATGTTTTCCCAATCCTACTAGGAGAATGAATCCCAGTTAAAGTAGGAATCTTGAGTCAACCATGAATGAGCTCTTGGAAATGATGATCAGAAATGAGAAATGACAGTATCCCAGTTAGACAAAGAAACCCATTCTCTTCCGAAAAAAAAAAAAAAAAAGGAAACCTAACATGACTAGGAGTCTCTGTTGAACAAGGAGAGCTCAAAAAGGTTCCAGAACATCTCGGAAATGAAGAGTCCTAATTGGACTAGGAAACCTATTGGCACTAGGATATCTGGGAAAGCTAGGAGATGTTGTGGCTTCAAGATGACTCAAGAATGTTCTAAAAGACCAAAAGTTGGCGTCATACATATAGATGGGCTTTGAAATGTCCAAGTGGAGAACCCTAGCCCAAAGATTGAAGCATGTGACTTCCCTGTGATCTTCTAGAATGCTCTTGACATTTCAAATGAATAATAATAATTCCTTTTTGCAGTGAAAATAAAGAGAAGAGAAGAAGATTTTGGCAATGAGTCATAAAGGGAAAGTTTCAAGGAAAATCTACTTCGTGTGCAATCAAGAAAAGAAAATAAAAGAGAATAATTATTGAATTAGGTTTCCTTGTTACATTAGACATGCAAGTTGGTCAAAAATAAGGCTAGGTACATGGAAGATTTTGGCAATCAAGAGGAGGATTGGACTTCTACTTCTCATGCAATATTTTGATTGGTCAAATGATGCAGAAGAATCAGAGAAAATCCTAAACTCCAGCCTTTTCCGTGCACTATATACAGAAGGGAGGAGGAGACATGAAAATCATCATCAAAACCTAGAATCAAATTCAAAATACCGCTTCTTTACTCTAAAAGTTTCAGCACCTCTCCATTGTTCAAGACTTGAAGCCGTGAAGCAATCTCTATCCTCCATTCACCATCCTTGCTGTGGGCCTCATCATCCTCCACCACCTTTAAAGATCTGCTTGCATCCTTGAAGCTTCTTTAAAAGTGGAACCATGACCCTCACTCTTGTAATTTCGGTTTTATGTTCCTGTAACTTTAAAAACAAATTCTATAGCATTCTATGTGTTAGTTATGAATGGATGTTTCAAAAATTTGTTAGAATAAAGAGCATGTATTGATTTTTAGTTTTCATAAACCTTGAAGCATGAAAACAATTTAGGATTTTTATATAATAAATTGTGATATCACTATATGTTCTTGGATGTTTGTTGATTTTGTTCTTCAATCCCACCTTTCATGTTTTCGATTTCTTTGATGGCCAACTTAAATTTCGAATTGCATGATTGAATCCAAATTAAGATTGCTAGCGTTCTAGGTCTTAATTGCTTAGTGGAAAATCTATAATTCCTTAGGTAAATCAACAAAGAGATTTACATGCTTGATAAGTGTTTTGACTTGTGTGTTCTTCTTAAATCAATCAAATTTTCTAAGTGCTTATTGTGTTAATTGTATTTTGTTGGGGAATTGATCACGCATTAGCATTGCATGTTTAATAGGGTTAACTATGGTGCATTCATCTAGTTAATTTAACTAAGGAAAGTAAAAAAAAACATTGTATGTGTTCATCTTTGTTCTTGATTGATTTCTTCCAATTACATGTTTGTTTCGTGATTTGTTTTTTGATATTCTGTCTTCGTGTCAATGGTTGTTGACTACATTATACATCTTATCTGTTCATCTCATCTCCTTGATTCATGGTTTCATCGATCATTGTAGTTAGTTTAATTAAAATAGAAATACAAACTCTTATAAATCCCCTTTAACTTTGTAATTTCTGTATATACTTGTAATTAATGATTCTTTCTTTGATGTTTAAATGACAGGAGCATCCTCAATCCCCGGATAGAATGATCCCTACTTGCTTTGTACTAAAAATTGTCAACATGGTTAATTTTGAGAACTCAATCTGAGTCCATCAACTACTCCCTTCAGATCGCATGAGATGACTAGTCGGCAGTACCCTCCAGTCATCACCTATTTTATTAAGTGATAATTTGAAATGAGTTTTGAGATAACAAAATATTTTCATATATTTTATCATGTGAGAACTTGAAATGGTTTTTGAGATGTTGGTATTTTAAATGAGATGATTTACCATATGTTTTGCGATATGAGTTCTAGACGCTGGTTAAGAGTATTTTATGAAACCATACTGCATGCCTTGCTATGAAGAGAACAGAAATTTTGGGAAAGTATTAAATTTTATTTTATTTGCTTGAAATTATTTATTTTCGTCCACTCACTCTTAACAGTATTTCAAAATGCAATTCTCTGGGCTTTTTGGTTTTTCGTGCCCAATCTACAGATTAGTTGAGGTCAGACGTGTATAGGAGTTGAGGCATAGTGTCCACCACTTCCTATACTACTTGTAATTTATTTCAGTCCTTCTCTAGAATGCTCTTATTACTGACTTTCAGTTATAATGACAATATGATAATCTAGATTTGAGTTTCAATTTTCTTTTATATTACTTGGTGGAAGTTGAATCTTTGAGGAGAGCACATAGGTTCTTGGGAGTTTGAGTGGTTGTTGATAATATTAGAAGTATTGAGTTGAATTGCAAGGTTGGGTAGTCCACTTTTAGGGTAGCTTGTGCCAAATTTTTGGTAGGATTTCCACTAATGTAGGCCCTGTAGGCCCACTTTAGATTTCAAGGTGAAATCCAGGGCGGGTTTTGCCAAACCAAGTCGAAAATGGATCAAGAGAACCACAAGTAAATGTGGAAGCTCACAACCAAGTAGTATGAACGATAAAAGTGGTTTACGAAAATGGATTTGATTATGAAAAATAAAATAACAAATGAAAGACTAAAATTACAATTAAAAATAAATGCTAGAAAATAAATGTGAGAACACTTGAGTATCCTTCTAGCCAAATTCAATGTACAAATATGTTCCTTCAATAGCTATTCAATTCTTAATAGCATCAAGAACTGTACCTAAGACTTTTCAAGGTTCAGGGGTCATTAGATTCCTTAAATGGTATTCCTACCCTGGACCAACAGCCACAGAAACTCAACTAAGACAATTTAGAGCCTTGTTAGGGCCTCTAATTGCACCAAAGGAAGAAGAGTTCTAGAAGCAAGATTCTCAATCTAGCCAATACGGCAATTGAATTGCTATTGTAACTAACCATGTTCTGAATATCTACATATGAATTTCTAGTGTCCTGGCCATAAATTAGAGATGAGATTAGGCTCCCTAATTTATTCTGGATATGCTTATCTATACAATCAAGAGTTAATCAAGCTCAGAATCATGCATCTAAATCAAATATTATATTAGAACATATGTCATACATGAAATTGAAAACCATTTAATCAAAATATATTTGTTGATGTCATAATTTGGTTCGACAAATAATTTTGACTTTTTAACTCATTCCACGTAAGACGCGTTGAAATAGTCAACGTAGAGCATATCGTGACTGGCTATTAGAACAGTATAGTTCGAATGAATCAAGAACCTCAGCCCCCAAGGCCAAGAATTCGACCCCAAGGCTTAGAAGCCTCGACCTCTAAGGATCATGGCCAAAACTTCCAAGCCTAAAGCCTCAACCTTCAGGCTCACACTTAGACACAGTCGTTGCAAGGAGACATGGTAGTATAAATCAAGGACCAACTCTCACCAACCTTTCCACGTATCAAGCTCCGACACCAAGTATAGCTCTCATGTTATGTCAAACAGTGATTCGAGGACAAATGGTGGTTTATGTGGTGACATCTATCCACTAACCCTTCACCAACCATATCAGACCCATCCCTTCGAGTGTCAGTAAGCCAAAAGTAGGGGCTAACACTCCAATTTTAGGGAAGAGCCTATACCTTTCCTTTCCACCTCAACTACTCTTTCTCCTATATTCCCTCACAAGCATAAAAGGGACTTTAGCTCTCTCTTCTCTCTTAATACTATGCCATAATATCTATGCCATGAAGCTCTTCCAATTGGAGGCGGTGGACGCCCCACATTAGGTGAAGGAAGCCCGAGGCGAGACTATCAGTTACACCCAACAAAGGAGCTTGTACACCTAACATCAGGTGAAGGAAGCTCGAGGCGAAACTATCAGTTTCACCCAACAAGGGAGCATGGAGTCCCAACATTAGGTGAAGGAAGCCCAAGGCCAAACTCTTACTTTCACCCAACAAGGGAACTTGGACGCCCAACATTAGGCGATGGAAGCCCAAGGCCAAACTATCATTTTCACCCAACAAGGGAGTTTAAACGCCCAATATCAGGTGAAAGAAGCATGAGGCCATACCTTCAGTCACAAGAGGTGGACAACCAAGCCACATATAATCAAACTAATTGAAGGAGAAAATAGGTCCACTTCAAGAAAGCAACCCTACCACTTTACATGTTGGATTTCAACGAATTCTCGTTCAATCATTCATGCCGAAATTGGCATCAACAGTATTTATTACATAAATCCATGTCAAGACTCAAACCCTAGTTTCCTAAATAGACTACTCACTGCGCATAATCAAATCAACAACAACATACATCAATTAAAGAGGTAAAGGTAAAGGTAAAGATAAGTGATAAGTAACAAAAAGGGCTAAACACTGGTTACTATCCTGTGGTTTAGGTCCAAAATCAATTCAGTCCCTGGACTTCTAATTTCATCAAAAACACCCCTGCACTTTCAATTTTGATCTAATAGGTCCAATTCGTTAATATTTTGTTATGGGTTCAAGTTATTGTTGGATTATTTGTTGAAAAACTATTTATTTTTAATAGCATGACTCACTCTTAAATTGACTAGAGGTGACCTGCAGACATCACATCATAAAACATAGGTCATATATGAACCATGTTAACAAGTTAAATAACTTAATTGTCAGAAAACTAACAAATTGGACCTATTAGATCAAAATTGAAAGTGCATAGGTGTTTCTGATGAAATTACAAGTCCAGAGACTGAATTAATTTTGGACCCAAACTAGAGGGTAGTAATCTGTATTTAGCCCTAATAAAAACAAGTCACAAATTGCTATGGAGTAGTTATGACAAATCTTGATCTATAGCTTCTTATCTTTACCCAAGATCAAATATTGATGCTCCTTGAAATCCCTTGAGAAATTGACAAAGATTTAGTTTAGATGAGTGAGAGAAAAGAGAGGGAAAAATTGAAAATGAAAAATGAAAAATAGAGAGAATGGTGTAGTAGTGGTTGCTGCAGAGAAGAAAGAGAAATCAGTGATAGGATGGTGGCAGTCTGAAGAGAAGAATAGTAAATGAAACTATGTCAAAAAATTAGTAAGTTAACAACAATGAGCAATGAAGAAGAGATTGATTTTTTTTTTTTGTGTTTTAAATTTTACTTTCAGTGTTCACAAAGGGTATTGCAAATATTTTGATGAAGTTAACACTAACAGTTTTGTGAATTTTAAAATAAATTAATGATGAGGAGGCAACAAAAAGACCGAAAACAATAATAATAAATTCAAATTTAGGTGGAGAAGATGAAGACTTATATTATCCAATGAGAAATTAGGTAGTTTTTATATTTAATTAATTTGTTATGTGTTTATATTTGGCTTACATATTTAGATTTAAAAAAATTAATGTATCATTTGTCATTCTGCACTTGAGTAATATAGTCTTTTAATAATTCAAATGTTTGTAGGGGATTTACGAAAATGTTAGAATGGCAATAGCCGCACCCATAAAATAACTTGTAAGAAACAAGAACTTAAATGGAGGTACGGAATGACATTTTACAAAGGAGATGATATTCACACAACCTTTTGTGTTAGAAATTACTATTCAATTACTGATCACATATTTTTTAAAAGAAAAGGGAATGAAAATCACCTCCCCTTGCAAAACACTATGGATGGGACTGAATTGGCCCACCGAAACTGGCACAGCCGCCACTACTAATTTTGACTATTAGTTTTTTCAATAAAAGACTCGGGACCAAAGCAGACAAATGGTACTCACATGTCACCTTAGAGTTGCAAGTGCCCGCACAATAAAAGGGACTGACAAACCAGGGAACAAATTGCTATTGATATTTCTTCATTTATCATTCAAGAAATACACCAAGCTTGATGCCCTGTGAAATTGATAGGAGGCAGGGCCTCAAAAATACAAAATATAACAAGGAAAAAAAACAAAAACAAAAAATGCCCATAAAAGGACAAAGCCTACTAAGATATTTCATCACACAGTTATTAAACAATCAAACATGACTTGTAAAATTCAGGTAAGATGCATAGAATCCTCGAGTTCTTTTGAAGCCGCCATTCATCAAATCATTCATTTAGCACTGGCAAGCTGAGTGCGGAGTTGCTTGGCAGCAGCAACCATAGCACTGAGTGCTGGCTTCACCTCAGCGTACTTGCGAGTCTTAAGCCCACAGTCTGGGTTGACCCACAAGATATTTGTCTCGAGGACTGCAAGCATCTTGTTAATCCGGTCAGCAATCTCCTCAGTTGATGGTATTCTTGGAGAGTGGATGTCATAAACACCAGGACCAATACCAGCACCATACTTCACTCCCTCACGGAAGACCGACAGGAGCTTCTCATCGGAACGAGAATTCTCAATGGTGATCACATCAGCATCCATGTCAATGATTGAGTGGATGATGTCGTTGAAGTTGGAATAGCACATGTGAGTGTGAATCTGCGTGGTTTGTTTAGAGAGACAAGCAGTTAAGAAGACAAGGCATATATATACTAGGAAAAAGAAAATACATGTCAAGTGGGAAAAAGAAAAAGACCTGAGTAGTGTCCTTGACACCAACGTTGGTGATCCTGAATGAATGCACGGCCCAATCCAAGTAGTGAGCTTGCTCAGACTTCCTGAGAGGCAACCCTTCTCTCAATGCAGCCTCATCAATTTGAATAACATTGATACCAGCTTTCTCGAGATCCTCTACTTCATCCTTGATGGCCAAAGCAATCTGGTAGGTAGTCTCAGACCTGGGCTGATCAACTCTAACAAAGGACCAGTTGAGGATGGTAACAGGGCCTGTAAGCATACCCTTCATTGGGCGGGCAGTCATGCTCTGAGCAGCGGATGACCAGAACACAGTCATTGGCTTTGGGCGGCTCACATCACCATAGATGATTGGTGGCTTCACACATCGAGATCCATAAGATTGCACCCACCCATTGACAGTAAAGGCAAACCCTGATAATTGCTCCCCAAAGTACTCAACCATGTCGTTCCTCTGCCATGAGAATAAACAATAATGAATTGCAGTCTCACATACAGAATGAAAAGCCAAAATTCACCATCCAATAGTAGAACAGGTTTCTCTTTATCATTCCTGACAGAATTTAATAAATGAAAGCTCACCTCAGGCTCCCCATGAACAAGGACATCAATGTCAAGCTCTTCCTGAAGCTTGACAACTTTGTTAATTTCCTCCTTAATGGCCTTGACATACTCCTCCTCAGAGATCCTAAAGAACAAGAAAAAACAGCATACATCAGCAATTGTTTTAACAATTTCACATTTTGAATAAGAAAACAATAGAACATTCAGCTTTACTTACTTTTTGGCCTTGTATTCACGGCGAACCCTTCTCAGTTCGATGGTCTGGGGAAATGATCCAATGGTGGTAGTTGGGAGAACTGGAAGATTAAGCTTCTTCTGCTGAGCATCAAGTCTGGCACTTACATTAGTAGCACGACGGTGGTCAGAACCCTTCAAAGCAGCAGCCTGAAAATACCCAGAAAATAATAATAAGTAACAAAAACTTTACAAAATAAAACATAAAAAAAAATCAACTGCAAATACAGAACAAACTTAGCACAACATAAAAAGCAATAAGCACTCACAGCCTTTTGAACAGCCTCATTGGTCACCCTTGGGGACGATTTCCTTGAAGCTAGAGCTGCAGCGTTGCTTGAGAAAAATGACTGATGATGCAGCACAAAAGGTGAGTAATCAAATTTAAAAAACCACCGACTCATAAAAGCAAAAGTTGCAATCTACTATAAATATAACAGAAGCCAGCTGCATCCAAGGAGGTATACCATTGAATCAAAATTCTTCAAATCATACTACACTTTCTAACTTTTTTCTATCTTTATGGGCATCACACGCAGTAGTGCCCCCAAGCCCTTTGTTTATCAGTACTACCAATTTTAATCAAGTATAAAACCAAGACATGATTTGTGCTTTACAAAACAAATGTGGTCAGTTGTGGTGAGAGATTAAAAGGCTATACCTCATCCTTGTGACCAGCCAATGCCTTTGCCAAAGCATTAACTTCAAGAATTTTCTGTGCAGCAAAGGCGAGCCACGATTTGATTTCATTGTCCAGCTTAGTCTCATTAACAAGATCAACAGCAGTGTGAAGACAAGAGCAGGAGGTAGAGACGACAAGGTGGTCTGCACAGAACAGATAAATAATTAATTAAATGCAATTTCTTGTCTTCATCTACCAAAAACTGCAGAAAACTTGAATACCTTTGCCAACAATGCCTTCAAGAGCCTGCAATGTACTTAGGGAAGCAGAGAGATCATTAGCCCAAATGTTCCTTCCATCAACCAATCCAGCAAAGAGGCACTTTCCTTTAGGGAAGTCACTCTTAATTAACTCAAGGGTCTTAGAACCACGAACTAAATCAAAACCATAGGCAGTGACACCCTTCAAGGAAGTGAGAGTCTTGTATGCCTCAGCAGGTACATCTGCAAAGTAGGTCTCAATAAGAACATTCAAGCCGGACAGAATTGATTCTAGCTGAGAGTAAGCATCAGTGAATGCTTGCAACTTGTGAGAATCAAGATCCATAACAAGTGTGGGCTCATCAAACTGAATCCACGAAGCTCCAGCTGCTTTAAGCTCAGATATAACTTCCCTAAAGGGTCATTAAAGTTAGATCAATACATACAAGATAAGTTGCACTGGAAAAACACAAAGCCAATGAATCTGAGATACAAGGACAACGGGAATTATTACTTGTAAATAGGAATGATTTTTCCTAGAAGGGAGAGAAGCGAAAATGTCTTTTCAACACCCTTTGCCGGTTTGGACAGCAACAAGTAGGTCACTGGACCAACAAGGACTGGGATTGTATCCACTCCAAGCTGCAAAAGATTGAAAAATGACAAACAGTTCTGGAAAGATGAATAATTGAAATGTGTATTGATAAGTAGGATTGCCTTTCAGATATTCAACACACACATGGCATATTTACGAAGCAAAACCCAAGATTGCCCATCAGACATTAACCAATACGTAATTTCGCTTGACCACATGCAGAACAATGAATAAAAAAATAATCATAAACACACACCGCTTTAGCCTCCTTGTATTCCTCAACAGCCTTGTGAGAAGCATATGAGAATTTGACATCAGGACCCAACTCAGGGACAATGAAATGGCTGTATCAATACATTAGGCCAAGTTAGCATTGATCATTCCAATTCATAACATTTGGAAGGCAAACAAAAAAAAAATCAAGAGTGTAGAAAAGGATAAGATCACGTACTAGTTGGTATCGAACCACTTGGTCATTTCCATAGCAGGAACAGAGGCATTTCCTCTGGCCATGGAGAAATAAGTGTCAAATCCAATCTCACCACCATTCCAACCATATCTTGGTGGAACAGCCCCAAGCATTGCAGTGGTGTCAAGCACCTGGTCGTAGTAAGAGAAAGTGTTGCTGGGAATGTGCATGATCCCGGCATCAGCCATCTGCTTCCAGATGGAAGACCTGAGATCAGCAGACACCTTTTGCAAATCTTCGGCACTGCTCTTGCCATCCCAGAAAGATTCCAAGGCAAACTTGAGCTCTCTCTTGGGGCCCATACGAGGGTATCCAACAATGTGAGACGCCATTTCTCTGTAGAATCAGATCAACATGAAACACATTAGTTTCCTTAATCGACCACTATGCATCTTTGATAGATCTCTCTGGAAATTTTCATGATGAATACGCAAAGCAGTAAAAGCAAGAAATATTATAATTCAAATTTGAATTAAAGTTGCTTTTGAATAATCAAATGAATATGAATTCAATCAAAATTTAGAACTTGAGGAGTCTGCACAAGTTTCAACAAAGCAGTGATTTGTATTCAATCCTATCATAATCTGAAATCGCAATAGAGTTACTAAGAAATGTCTTCATTTATGATATCGTAACGAAATCAGAATAGACATATTCATCATGCAAAACAATGACTTAATACTAGGATATCCACATGTTAACGAAATCCAATCAGAAAACATACAACCTCAAATGAAAAAACTTGGCACTAATAGATCTAATGCTAAGTGCACTGAATTTCATCATAATTCGTAACAGAGAATACAAGAGGTTCAAAGAGAAGTTGTAGATCTAATGTTTAGAGGAGGGAACTGAGCCGAGAGAAATGGAGGTCACTTGAACACTCCACAGAAGCTAGTTAACTCAGATCTAGTGCAAAAACCAAAGGCCAAATCGCAGATCTACAAATGCCAAAATCAGATCTGCAACAGAAAATGCAGCGCAAACAAAAACCTAATGCCAGGCCATTTTTCGTTGAGGCAAACAAGTAAAAATACATGAGACGAAGCGACAATCTCAAAATTGGTAGACTGACCAGTACAAATCTCAGTGAAAAATGATGAAAACCTTGGGAGAAATGGAAAAGAAAGAGCGAAAGGGGTGAGAAGCACGGAGGCAGTAGTAGATCACGTTGGCATTGAGAAATGGCGAGAGAGAGAGAGAGAGAGAGAGCGCAGCAGCATAATAAGGAAAAGAGAGAAAGAGAGCTCGTACCTTTCGGAGGTAGAGAGGGGGAGGACTTGACTGGTTCTTCGGTATCGGTTCTCTTCTACTTCTCTATATCCAGTTGGTTTCGGAGATGAGAGAAGAGAGCGGAGCGAGTTCGAATGCCTCACCCTTTCCCCTTATTTATAGCTAAATTACTCGCACTTACGTCCTCGTGACATCTAATAGATCTGACATTTTTTTTTACTAGCTTTTTTTACTGGAATCGTAGATCGCTTATTCTCAAAAAAGAATCGTAGATCGCTGAATCCAGGGTGTTTTTTTATTTCACGCGCTTGTTTTGGGTCCTCGTGCGATGGGATATTAGAGTTGCGGTAGGTGAATGCCCTGAGGGTCCCACACCTATACATATTTGGGAGTGGGTGAGGAGTGGAAACTGGAGAGGGGGTTTACGGTCTTTTTCTTCATTTCTACTGGTTTTTTTCCCTTTTTTTTCTTTTCCAAAGATTTCTATACCCGTTGCTTTCCTTGAAAATCTTTCTTTTCTTAAAATCTCAAACAATGGAACTTCTCCTTCACTAATTCAACACAATCAAAGGCATGACTTCTCAATTCTCTCATGTATTTGGCCTCATTATTTGGTTTTTTTTTGTATGATTATTGTTTATAGAATAAATTTTTTACTGTATGCACAATAGCTTATTACCTTTAGCAACCTGTTTTACTTTACCTTATTTTGTTCTTCCTTTTGGTCAATAAATTCTCTAGAATATGTTCATGTGGCTTTATTTGGTTAATGTATTTTGATGATATGATATGCACGACATAGTTAGTAAAATACGAAATGTGTGTAATACAAAAAATAAAAAAAATGTAAAATATCTATTTATTTAAATTTGAGCTACACTAACCTCACTTACCCAAATATCTTATAAGATTGTCCACTTACCCAACAAATAACATATTTTTTTGTCTTAATACCCAACTAGGTTTTTTTATATTGTTTTTTATTTATTTTTGAGACAATTTTGTCCTCTCTCCCATTGTCACTTAGAGAGAAGTCAACGGAGACTTGACTAGAGTCTGGTCAATGCTCACCAGATTTCGGTCACCAGCCTCCGGACTCTGGTCGCTGGAAGTCCTAAAAAAACTCATCGGAAATCTCATAGTTCACGGGAAAATATTATTGCTCCTAATAATATTATTATTGCTCCCCAATAATATGATTATTGCCCCCCAATAATATGATTATTGTCCCCCAGTAGAAACATTATTGCCCCGCAATAATATTATTATTGCCTCTGAACAACAGCTTCTGCTCCTCTTGCTCCAGCCCCGTCTTTCCCTGAAACAAGTCTCTTCAATTCCCCTATCAATCATCAAAAATCTAACACAATCAAACACCTATGCACTTTCACAACAGTCACAACTATAGCGAACACTATAATCAATTTAATCACTATAACCATTCACAAAACCCTAACAATTCCAAACTAACAACTCAATTGAGACTGAAGTTCACCGCAGTAGTACGGAAAGTGGAGTGGACTGGGAGGTTGAAGACGTCGTGGGCTAGGCCATGAGAGAGTTGGATCGTGACGATGGGCTCACGAGCGATGGCGGCTGTGTCGTCATAGTCGCGACGCTGGACGAACATGCAGCCGGGTCGGAGCTCCAGGTCAAAGTCCTCATTCTAAGCAGTCACCGACAAGGCGTTTGGAGTTGGATTCTTCTTGAACATAATGATCAGAAGCGTGGTAATCTAGAAGTGGATAACAGTGTTACGGTGGGTCGGTTCTCCAACCAGCCTCGTCTCCCGCGGCTTCTTCCTCCACCGCAGCACCACCGACGTTAACCTCAAGCACCTTAACAGCGTCTTCGTCGCTGTCAGGTTCCCCAAGCAGGACCTGGCCAAGATCCGGATCAAGAAACAGAGCCGAGATGGCCCAAAAGCTGTCTGAAAAGTTCCGTCACCGTCATCGACTCGTCGGGCTACATGACTTCTGCAGCGAAGTCTTCACAGTCGTGAATCAGATTCCGATGCTCTGACACTCCAACCAGGAGGAGGAGGGGAAGAGAGAGAGAGAGTCTGGGAGGAGAGAGATCGATGAGGAGTTAGTTTCAATTTAATTGATAAGACAAAACTGTCATTAAATGTTAAATTTGGTAAATGAGAGTAAAAAACTCTTAGTGGAGTAAGTGGGAGTATATTGCCCCAAATTTGGGCATTGAGTCAATATCTCAAAAAAAAAATATGTACTTGTATTATTCGAACAACTTAATCTAATATTACATCCAAGAGGTCAGCAAAGCGTTGTTAGTTATTTATGGACTAAATTAGTCGAACAATGTATGTGTATTATTCGAACAAGTTAATTTAGATTATTCATTATGGATTATGCTTCCTCGGAAATCCCTTACATTTTTAATTTAGGCTAAACTTGTTAGCATTCCAAGAGAAATTCCCACTATGTAGGGTGATTTTTGGGGTAGAAATAAAGTAGGATTTGATTATGAATGGTTCTGGTTGTATCTTAATAGTGTTAGATTACTTGATTATTTGAATTACATCGCTATCCAAGGTTTTTTTGCTAAGGTCTCTATGTAGTAACTCAATCTTGAGGAGCCAATTGCAAGGTGGGTTATTGTGTAATGTTTGCCTCTCTCTACCTATTTAATAGATTGACACTTCTGTTTGATAAAAAGAACAAAATGTATAATGCGGTCTGGTGTTATTGTGCCAATTTCTTTTGATATGTGACTGCCATTTTTTTATAACTTGGCTATTCGCTTTTGATTAGTTTTCACAATAGCTTTCAACTATTGCGGATAGAATGGTCTTGTTTATTCTTCTTCTTTCCTTCAACAATCACACAACGTAGTGGTGAGTTTAAAAAAAAAAATTGAGATCCAAGCGTTGTTTATGTCTTCCTCATTATTACCCAGATAGGTGGAAGAGATTTGATTTTGGGCTTAAGACTTCGAAATTTTGTGATTTTAGGTTGATTTCATTTTACTTTGTTGTATTATTTTGGTTTGGTTTGAAGATATATAAAACTGGCTCTTCATGAAATTATTTAGTTAAGTTTATTTTTTTAAGGTACATGGTCTATATTCAATAATAAAAAAAGGTACATGGTCTATATCCTCATATATTTTATTTCAGTCATTGAATATAATATTTAATTGCTTAACATTACAATTAAACCGGTGGTAGTTCGAACCAAATAAGATCAATATTATACCCCTCGTGAAATTCTTCCACCCAATATTAGAAAACAAAAATAGAAAAGGTGATGTATTTGGAAAGTATAATATCATTTGTGAAAGACGTACATAATACACATAATGGTTTTGGCATTAGTGGCCACCATTTCAAAGGGTTAGATATCAAACAACACCTACTCAAAAGACGGCGATGTCGTAGCGAAAATGTTTCATGCCAACGCACAGAATCATAGGCTGACTGCACAGAATCACAGGCACATCACCACGCGCCTCAAATGCCTACCTGTATTGTTTTCTCTATTTAAAATGTTTTAATTAAATTTGAAGTGATTTTCCGAAGTACATAAAAAAAAAATTTGGAAAAAGTTACTCTACTGGGGGAAAAAAGAAGAAAAAATTTGGGGAGTTGGTGGGTGAAAGTGTGAAGTTTGTGTTGGGGTTGGTGACGGGGCCACTTGTTGTAGCATGGTTGGAGATAACGTTTATGTTGGTCTATGTATATTGTACTAAATACCTAATGTACCCTTTGATTAGTACGAAATGATGGTTCCTAAGACATGTTTTATGTTTTTGTTGTTGAGAGTAGGTGGGAGGGACGGGACCGGATTTTTAACTTGAAACATACGATAATGGGTTAGTAGGCATTGACGACGTGCCATTTTTTAGTTTGGGTGCAATTGATGTGGCAAACATAATTGACAGTAAAGAAATTTTTATCGTTCTCTGTTTCATCTTCTTCCATGGATCTCTCTGTTTTCTCAGACCCCATATCTCTCGGTTCCGATCGAAGCATGCATGTTCAAATCGACAAGCACAACCGGTCACCGATACTAGCTAGCAGCCGGCCATACCCATATTAATGAACACTGACCCATGAAAGAGAGAGATTAACCAATTGGATTAGTGGGTCTTTGACGGCGTCGCTTCATTACTCTTTATAACAATTAGAAAGCGGTGGTGGTGGTGGTCCCCCAGATCTGAATCTGAGCTTTGCTTAATTGAGCTAGCTTGGAAAGGGAGATCGACCTCGAGGCTCGAGCTTTTCAGGTCGTCTGAGACTAGACTGCTGATAGCTGACGCCGGAGGGAGATGGTGAAATCAGTTTCATGTGAATGTCGGTGCCAAATTGAATGCCTAACGCAAACCCGGCCACATTCAGCGGGAACACGTCGGTCGTACCAAGTATAGTGTGTGCGCCACACACCTAAGTGTCGGTGGTGCTTCCGTCACTTTATCGACGCGGAAGATAACACACACATCCACGAATTGAGATGGTTTGGATTTTTCCCTTGTAACCAAAAATCAAACATTTACAAAAGAAAAATAACAAAAAAGGTCTTTCACCTAAAACATTAAAATGAGTCAAAATTATCTTACTTATCCTAGTAATAAATTTTATTCTCACTAACTAAATTTAAAAATAAATAACTATTCTGCTCTCAACCTAATTAATGAATTACATGATGTTACCACTCTCTCTCTCTCTCTCCCCCCCCCCCCCCCCCCCCCTACTGACCTCCAGCGCTCAATCCAGGTTCTCTGGCGACTTAGACCACAACCTCAGACCGCTAGATCTCTACTTGCGGCTTCCAAAGCCGTCAATTGCACAACCAACATCCGTAGCAAGATCTACACCGTCGCCCTTATCATTCACAACAAAATCGAGTCGGGTCCCATCAAGAGCGCGTGCATCCTGGCGATTGCAGCTATGAAATTCTTGTGGGACAGAACCACACCTTTGACCCACGCCATCGTGCTAGACGAATGGGAGCTTGTGAGTGGTGGCTGACATGGCGAGGGCGAGGGCGGGTTTGGTGAGTCACCTAGTAGGCGATCTCAAAGTTGGAGCTTCGAAGCATGGGTGAAAAAGGTGCCCAGCTCTTCGCATCTCAGTCCAGATGGAGAAGACGTGGGTGTCCAGAGCAGTTTGTGGGTGCCCAAATCAATTTTTTTTTTTTTTGGGTTAAATATTGCAGGTTTGATTAATATCCATATTTGTTATGCAGGACAAAGAAGAAATCGATTAGAAGTATAACACAAAAGATTAATCTCCTCATTCATTGGGGGCAATAAAATATTTTCTAATATTTATTGCCCCCTAATAAAAGTTTTTAATTCACGGGGAAGATAAAACATTTTTCTTAAAATCAAAAACTTCGTAAAAACAGTCCAGCCCTGTTGGTTAAACATAAACATAGAACATGGGAAGATAAATATCATCATACAACAAAGGAGCCTCTCAGGCTCTATCCTCGACTTCGACACACAAACACAAAGTAAGTGAGGAGGAGCCTCGATTGCAGCTCACGTGAGGAGGAGAATTAAATAAATCAATTCAAGTATGGTGAAGAGAAAAAAATTAAAAAACAATAAAATCCATAAAACTTCCCAAAAATCTTGCAAATGAAAGCACGAGTGTGATTCCCTACCATACTTGGAAAAAATCTCACGATAATTCAAATAAATCAACAACATGTCCCACACGCCAAAATATTCTCGGTAACACAATTCATAAAAGAAAATTCATATGCAAGATTAAATTATAAATCATATTTCATAGAAAATAACCAAATCCAAATCATTGGTAAAGCATTCCCAATGCCAAAACCGAAAGTCGATATATAAATAATTTCAACAAAAATCTCACTTTCGAAAATCTTTCAGAAATCTCAAAACCGACGAATAAAAAAAATAATATTCAATTCCAGGCATAGAAAATCACCTCGGAAATCATCTCGGAAAAGTCAAAAAACATCATAAATCATATATCCAAATCCGAGCATAGAAAACTCACATCCAGAAATCATGACGGAAATCCAATCAATATAGCAAAGCCTTTCCCGATAGCCAACATCGAGATAAATCATAAATCCGGAAAATAAATGCATATATCATTTAAAATTTCACTCACAGTATACGGCAATGCAGCCAAGCATAAGGATTCTCGTCATGTGATCGCACAATATGTTGTCCTCAAAAACCCAAATTCCCTAGATTTCCTTCCGATATTTGTTCGTCCTTCTCCGAGTGAATTGGAGCAGGCTGGGTGTGAAGACCCGAAATTCAGTTAAATATTTCATAATTCAATATTTCTCAAATTATATGAATTATGAGTTGTGGGTGTGATTGAAATGTTGTTGCGTGAGAAATTTGGTTTCGAATGATTTTAGTTTCGAAATTTAACGTTATTTAGGGGTTACTAAAAATCGACTTTTTATATGTAAGGAATTTGAAGAAACTTCATTCATGAAAGTCGTAGAGCTCGTTGATACGAATTTGTGCGTGTGCGGAACACAAGAATCGGAGTTCGTATGAAGAAGTTATGGCATTTAGAAGTTATGGCATTTGGAAGTTTTCAATTTTGTATATATATAGGTTGCCATTTTTGGAAATTCCTAGAAAAATCAGAAAAAATCAGAAAACCCTAGCTCTCTCTCTCTCTCTCTCTCTCTCGCGGGCACCCGAGCCGGAAGCAAAAACAGAGCAAATCTTCTCCAGCCGAGTTCGTGCTCCTTCGGCCACCGTTTGAAGCTAAACCACCTCCCACGGCTTCGCCTCGACCTTGCGCAGTTGCCAGAGGCAGTCTTGCGCCGTGGCACGGCTTGTAGTGGCGGCGGGAAGATTGTTTCCATTTTCGGCCGTTTTGAGTGCGAAGTGAATATCTCGAGTTCTAGGCCACCAAACTTCGTGTCTTTGGCTTGTTGAACTCGTATTAAGGAGTAGAACACGCAGCAAAAAGACCCGGACCTGAAGT
This sequence comes from Rosa persica, assembly GCA_025331145.1. Classification (NCBI taxonomy): domain Eukaryota; kingdom Viridiplantae; phylum Streptophyta; class Magnoliopsida; order Rosales; family Rosaceae; genus Rosa; species Rosa persica. The sequence goes on along the minus strand of WFKR01000003.1, from coordinate 36,351,850 downwards.
GATCGATTACACGCTCGTCGGAGCTCCCAAAGTTTTCTGCAGATTTTCCGGCCAAACCGGACTGTTTTGGTAAGTTTCAACCACTTCCACTAGTTTTCTCACTTCGTGTTAGTTATGAAAGTTGGTTAAAATGATGAAATGAAGAGGATAAGCTCGGCCCCGACACCATTGGTGGTGGTCGACGGCGGCTCTACCCTAAACTCCGACGGCCCTTTCCGACCACCTCCGGGTATACCATGAGTAGTTTCTGCTCATTTTTAGATTCTACATGTCGATACGATCATTTTGATATATAGCATGTGAATTTTGGATTTGGCAGGAACGGGAAATTGGCACCGAGATACGTTGGACCCTTTGAGATTTTGGAAAGGGTCGGAGAATTGGCATATCGGCTTGCTTTACCTATTAGCATGGCCGGTGTACACAATGTTTTCCATGTGTCCATGTTTAGGAGGTACATTCGAGATAAGTCTCATGTGATTGATCACGGTTCGATCGAGGTGGATCCGGATGTGGCCTTCGTTGTTGAACCTGTTCGTATCTTGGATAGGTCCACGAAGAGGCTTCGTAGGAAGGAAGTTGAGTTGGTTAAGGTGTTGTGGAGTCATCATGATGAGGGTGATGCGTCATGGGAGTTAGAGTCTAACATAAGGGCTAAGTACCCACTACTGTTTGTTGATGAATTTGCTTGAATTTCGGGACGAAATTCCTTTAAGGAGGGTAGACTGTGAAGACCCGAAATTTCAGTTAAATATTTCGTAATTCAATATTTCTCAAATTATATGAATTATGAGTTGTGGGTGTGATTGGAATGTTGTTGCGTGAGAAATTTGGTTTCGAATGATTTTAGTTTCGAAATTTAACGTTATTTAGGGGTTACTAAAAATCGACTTTTTATACGTAAGGAATTTGAAGAAACTTCATTCATGAAAGTCGTAGAGCTCGTTGATACGAATTTGTGTGTGTGCGGAACACAAGAATCGGAGTTCGTAGGAAGAAGTTATAGCAGTTGGAAGTTTTTGATTTTGTATATATATAGGTTGACATTTTTGGAAATTCCTAGAAAAATAAAAAAAAATCAGAAAACCCTAGCTCTCTCTCTCTCTCTCTCTCTCTCTCTCTCTCTCGCGGGCACACGAGCCGGAAGCAAAAACAGAGCAAATCTTCTCCAGCCGAGTTCGTGCTCCTCCGGCCACCGTTTGATGCCAAACCACCTCCACGGCTTCGCCTCGACCATGCGCAGCTGCTAGAGGCAGCCTTGCGCCGTGGCACGGCTTGTAGCGGCGGCGGGAAGCTTATTTCTATTTTCGGCCGTTTTGAGTGCGAAGTGAATATCTCGAGTTCTAGGCCACCAAAATTCGTGTTCTTTGGCTTGTTGAACTCGTATTAAGGAGTAGAACATGCAGCAAAAAGACCCGGACCTGAAGTGATCGATTACACGCTCATCGGAGCTCCCAACGTTTTCTGCAGATTTTCCGAACAAACCGGACTGTTTTGGTAAGTTTCGACCACTTCCACTCGTTTTCTCACTTCGTATTAGTTATGAAAGTTGCTCAAAATGATGAAACGAAGAGGATAAGCTCGGCCCCGACACCATTGGCGGTGGTCAACGGCGGCTCTACCCTAAACTCCGGCGGCCCTTTCTGCCCACCTCCGGGTGTACCATGAGTAGTTTCTGCTCATTTTTAGATTCTACATGTCGATACGATCATTTTGATATATAGCATGTGAATTTTGGATATCGTATGAATTAGTTATGAATTTTACGATTTCGATTGATTTCGATGGCTCGATTTGTGATCTATGAAGTTTGGACCGTCCGATAGAATTCTAGTTTTGATATAATGATCGTAGGACTGTCCCGATAACCTTGTGTGGTTACGGGTGAAGATTCGACCGTTGGATCTTCATATAAGTGTGTTTTTGAAATTATACGTTAAGTTAATTATCGTTTTGACTAGGTGGTTGACGAATTTGTTAGCGGACGATTGTGAGTCGTATTTTGGGCTATAAGAAGACGCAGCGGGAGTTTAGAGGTGAGTAAATCTCACTTGGTTCATTTACGAACCTAATTTCCTTAATTGCCCAATTTATTTGTTATGTGTGAGAAAATGGTTTTAAGAAATGTGTTTTAAAGTATATTAAAAATGAATTTCTTGATTTTGCATCGTGTGAACTATAGTTGGTCTTAGTGATCATTCCTGTGTGGATGGTTACGTATATATATATATATTTACGTGATTATATATTGAATGGTGTGACATTGAGGTGTGGAATTGTGATAATATGTTGTTGATAAATGTTGAAAATATGATTTTATTATGTTGTTAATATTTGATAAATGTTGGTGATAAGCATGTTGATTTTGTGAGTTGAATAGAAGGTAGAGAAACGTAGGATTCCGAGGATCGAATGGTCTAAGGATATTTGGTTAATGATAACCGGAGTGTATGTGTTCTGAGGACAGGGAGGTCCAAAGTTCGACCGTTAAATAATAACGGGGATATATTGTTCTGAGGACATGAAATGGTCCAAAGTTCGCGGGTTACTGAGTAACCTGGAGGTGCCGTTACTTGACCCTGGGCCAAGGTGTCAGAGGTAACGAGGCAGTTAGAGCTCTAACGTCGGGCCAAAGTGGCGATAGTTGTGATTAGGTGCCAAAGTGGCGAGAGTTGTGATTTGGTGATTGTGGAAATGTGTTCCATGTTGTTTCATGTGTGTTGGATTGATGTTTCTTGTGGTTGTTGAGATTGTTGGATGTTTACTTGAGATAAATGAGTTGTGGTCTAATAAATCAACCGTTCATTCTTATTTACTCACACGAGCTTTCAGAAAACTTACCCGGTTTTGTGTTGTTGCAATCCCGGTACACTATTCAAATGGTGTAGCGGATAATCCTGCAGGTCAGGATAATCAGGGTGGAGAGAGAGCTGTGTAGGGCAGCAGGGTCGAGACCAGCACTTGGTCTATTTTGGTGTGTTTTGTAGACTCTTTTGAGCATAACTTTGTATTTATGTTAGTATTGTAATAATTGACTCGAGAGATAGTTGCTACGAGGTTTGTGTTATGGTTTATGAGATGTTGGTTTATAAAAAAAAAATTCAGGACATGATTTGTTTAGTTGTATTCATGTTCGGATTTGAATTTATTATTCGAAATTCGGGGCGTGACACTGGGTGGGTTTGAATCACGTTCAAGATGTGGGTGGTGGCATGGCCTGAGGTGCTCGAAAAATTGAGATCGGCCGGAATTGCAAAATGGGTCGATTGAGTTGGGCTTTTGCTTCGAAACTCCTATTCTGGTGCAAAACCAGAGCCGGTGGTGGCCGGAGACTAGCTCACCGTGGAGAGGCGCGCCGAACCTGACCGGTCCAGCGATCTGGGGTGGCCGGACGGCGGCGAAACCCGTCAGGTTATAAAACCAGGTCGAGTCTGGGAGAGAGATAGAGAGAGCTAGATTTCGGCCAAAATGGAAACTTCCCTAAATGGAAAGTTTTCCAAGTGAAAATTACTATTTATAGAAACTTCCTGAAACAGTAATTTTCACGTTTTTGACCATAACTTCATCATGCAGTCTCTGATTTTAGTCTGCCACGTGTCCACGAACTCAGTTTAATGTCCTATATGACTTCCGTGAAGAATATTTTCTCAACTGATGAACGATACAAAAAGTAAACTTAAAAGTATCGAAATGAAGTTAAAAGTGAATCGAATTATAGTTTACCGCCTAAATGACTTGTAAACAGGTAAATTAGGGTACGAGATGTAACAATCATCATTTACTTTTCATACCCTACCATCATCATTTTGAAGTCAAACTTACTAATTCAGAATTTACGTTTTATAAGATAAAATTTTGGAACCAAGGGTAGTATAGTTGCCCTACTTTTTACCTACAATAATGTGTGTTTTTAAGGTGTTCTATTGCCCGTGAATTGTGGCAGGTTCAAACCTCAGTTGTATCTTAACTTCTTAAGATAACTAGGGTGGAGTAGGTAAGGGTGGGATTTAAATTAAAAAATTAAAAAATTAAAAAAAGCTTGCCGTTATGTCTGAAGAAAGCTAGCTAGTGAGTCATATATGAAAATTCTGATAGAAATGGTGGTGTTTGGCCTCGCCCAAACAGGTGGATTCGTATTTGTTGTAGAGAGATCTAATACATACACTTTTCCTGTGTAACAATTAAGCAGTACTTTCCTTCAGAACTGAGTTATTCTCGATTTCATATTAACTTTCATACCAGATAAGTTGCCACATGAACCAAAATATGCAATTTTTTTAATTAACTTTCATAACAATTAACTTGCATGTTGATAAAGAAATTTATTACTTTGTGTTAATAACAAAATATGCAATTATATATATATATATATATTTTATATATATATAGAATGAACATATTATATATGAATGAGTCCACAACTCGATCTTTCATCTATCCAAAGGCTAGCAGAGTAGTGTTGAGCTAAAAATATGACAACAGGAAGCCTAATTTGAAATATTAAAGCACAGCCAATGGCACAGAACGATCAAAGCTACCACGAAGAGCTCTAGCTCGACTCGATTTTTTCCTCACCATCATCCCTCCCTTGATCATCTCTTCCTCAACGCCCATGGATTTCTTCCGAAACGAATGAACTGAAGCGTGAGACAGAATCTGTGCCATGTTCTGATCTTTTATTGCACCTCCTCCATGTGTCATAAGAATCCTTGTAATCCCAACATAGTGCAAAGACTCCGCAATCTGCAGCGCAGTCACACCCTTATTAGTCCTGGCTTCAGCATCAGCTCCTTTCTTCACCAACATATCTATCACATCCGCATGCCCCGATTCCGCTGCGCAGTGCAACGCCGTGTATCCGTCCTCATCTTTAGCATCCACATCCACACCCTTCTCCAGCAGCGCTCGAACGGCGTCAACTTTGCCTTTAAAGCACGCCCTATGCAGAGCAGTCCACCCATGTTGGTCTCTTCCGTTGACCGCTGCCCCGGTCTCCAGCAGCCTCAGAATTGTTCTCACCTCTCCTTTCCTGGCCGCTATACACAAGCTATCTCCGAGCCGAAGGGAGTCAAAGAGCTTGGTGTGACCATTCTCTGCGGCAACATCATAAGCCGTTCGACCGGCGTAGTTTCTGATATCTTTATTGGCAGTACCCTTTTGCAGTAACAGCTTGACCATATACTCATCTCCCAACCCTGCGGCTATGTGCAGCGGGGTGTCACCCTCCCTACTATTACGAACTTCGGCCTTAGCACCACTTGCTAGCAAAAGCCTCGCACAGTCCCTTCTGCGCTCTTCCACTGCTAGGTGTAAGGCGGTGTTTCCGTCTTTTGTTTGAGAATCAACATTGGCCCCCTTAATTATAAGAAGCCTCAGAACTTCGACGTGGCCAGCTCCGGCTGCCAGGTGGATAGGTCCCCAAGTGGAGGACTCTGATCTTTCAGTGCTTGCACGACGAGCCAACAGAAGCTCGACTATCAAAGCCTCACCCGAAGCAGCCGCGGCCTCAAGCGGGCTCGACCCCGAACGGCTCTGAGCCTCCACGTCTGGCTCGAATTCGAGAAGCAGCTGGACGAGGTCGGGTCGGCCTTGAGCAATAGCCAAGTGAAGTAAAGATTGACCATCCGAATCCACAGAGTCGGCTGCTTTCCATGAAGGGTCGCTCTTCTCGAGCACTTCTCTGATATCGTCCATCAAACCATCGGACACAAGTTGTGCCAAAACAGGTGAACCAATGAACATAATCTTCACACCGCTGTCTATGAACACTTGCTTCTTCTTTGTTGTGAACCAGTCACTGGGGACCGCATCGAAAGTCGATGAAGACTCTTTGATGGCTGCTCCGGGCACGACCACGCTATGCAAAAGGAAGGAGTCATGGCAATAAGGGAACGAGTCCGGGAGGCCCGATCCCGGTGGAAGGTGATAGACGATCTCAATGGTTAGCTTCTCGAGCGGAGATATGATCCCTGATTGAGGCTTCACCGTGTAGCGATTCTTGACCAGGGCTTGAAGCCTGAAGGCCACAGGCATGGTGTACATGACGTTGCGCAAAGTGAGTAGGCCGTAACATTTCTGACCCGGTTCGATCCGTATTGCAACGAAATTTGATGGCTCCAAGCTTATGAGCCGGTCCATATTGATGTCGATCACTTTTTATGTATTGCTTGAAAATTGAAATCTCAACTTCTATTTGTTTCAGGAAACGGAGAAAGTGAAGGTGAAGGTTTGGTGTGGGTGTACGTTGTTAAAAGAGTTAGGGAATGTGAAGGCCGGCTTTGCCGAGAGGATGCCAAGTGTGGGCGTTAAAAACAATGCTGACTTGTTCTATTCGGCGTCTCATACAAACTACAAAGAAACAGTTGTGTACCAATTTTCACTGTTTTGTTGAATTGAGGAAACAGAAAGTTAATATCAGAGCTGTTTGTGCAAAGTCACTTTCAGTCTAGTTTTATTTTATGCACAAGAATTCTTTTTTATTGTTGTTGCTCCATTCAGACTCTAGCGAGACTCGATGTCATTGGCTCACAAAGTGGATGGAGAAAGGAACAAGATGCTCCTTCTCCTTGAAAATTCCTAGGAGTATAAACTAATTCTATAGGGGAGGCACATTATAATATTTAGGGTTCGGCCTCATTCATCTGTTTTAATATAAAAGGAACTCTGTGTGAACATATAGCATATAACAAGAATAATAAGCAAATACAATTAAACAAGGCATTTGGGGCAGCGACTCGATCTTTCTATATTTACTAGCCCAATTAAGTATGAGCAATACCATGTACAAACATGTACAAAGAAGCCATTGGTGTCATCTGTACATGCTGGGAAGACAACCAAGCCCAACAACATATAGCTAAAACCTTGTTAATCATTGCCATGTGGCAGGATTTGGTTTGTGATTGTTAAGCTAGCTTTAGTCACCCTGTCCTACTACACCTCTAATGTGATTCGCTTCCTAGTCGAGTCTCCGCAGCCATGTCTTAATTTGCCCTCTTCCATTTTATAAAATACGACCTTTTCTTTGATTACGATGTTGCATCGCTTAAACGATCCCTCAACATATGCTCATCATGTGTAATGTTGCTGACCTGCTATTGATGTCTCATCTTCTGGTTTTTAGTTTTTCTTTTCTTTACTGATAAAAAATAAAGAGTTAACAAAGATACATTCAGAGATTAGGCTTTATCTATCTATTTATTCATTTTTTTACTTATAGGTGATGATCACCCTCCAATCACTTTAGACCTAGTCCTGGACAACATAACGCTCTGTTCTCCATCACATGAAGAAATTGGCTTACCAAGTACTTCTAGATTGTGCGTTATTGAAGGGGATTCTGTTTCTCTAATTCGCCTAGAGTGGTTGGGTTTCTCTAGCTTGGTTTGTGAGCATGACCATGGTATGGCTTGTACCTTTGCAATTAATCTTTGGCGTTTTCATGGCCTACAAGGCTAATATCATTACACCGGTGGACTAATTAGTTTGTGTGGTGGCGTTTTCTTTGTATGAAGATTGTTGTAGTTAGGTAAGGCAAAAATTTCAAGAAGAGTACCACAAATAAAGTCCACTATGAATTATAATGTTAAACCTGCTTCGGTTGTTGCAACTGCTGCAGCTGCTAACACTTGCAGGGATTTCAACACTAGCAGTAAGGGAGTCATTTCTAAAATCATCCCGCCACCATTCTATGGCAATCTCCCCCTCCTGATACTGTCAAGATCACTTTTGATGGATCTATCTCAAGAAACAAAGGAGCTGCAAGAGGCTTTGTGATCAGAAATCACCTTGGAGTTCCTATTGCAGCTGATGCCAAAAGAGCTGGAGATTCCGCTGTTCCACTGTTTAAGCAATTGCTTTTTACATGGCAGTCTACTATTAGCAAAACAAAGAGGTTTTACGAAAGTGCATGTAGAAGAAGATTCAAAGCTGGTAATAGACTGCACAAATGGTTCCACTTCAACTCCTTGGAGATTACAAAAAATTATCCAAAACATTCAAGAAATTGCCAAAGATTTCGAAGTCATTCATTTTAGATATATTTATAAAAAAGCAAACATTGTTGCGGATGCCTTAGCAAACATTGACCACTCTTGCCAAGATAGAATGTCGTGGGATAGAGATTTACCTTTTCGTGTTTCTAGAGCTATAAACTTTCATAGATTAGGCTCTGGATGCCCTAGGGGCTTATGTATTTATTCTAAGTTATTTATTTATAATAATAATAATAATAATAAATTTTTTTTTACAGCGTCCACTATGAATTTTGATACCTTACTTAGGATTGGGCATATGTTGGGCCTGTTTGATTTGAGGCCTAAACTGTTTTCAACCAGAATTAGTTGATTGGGCTCAAAATCCAAACCGACCACCGAATTAAAATGTATTGGGCTGAAAATTCGGATGGGCCTAATTTTCTAGTATAAATAAGAAGTTTCATTTAAACATTTTCAAGGCCCAATTGTATGGGCTAAAACTGGATTTCTAATTTTTGGCCTAACATTTTCTTCAAAACAAAACAAAATATGAAATTTCATAATTTTCTAAGTTCAAATTCAAAAGCATGCAAGCAAGCCTAGTATTATTTGGTCTAGTGGCATAAATCTCCCCTTTGTAGGAGTCGTGAGTTTTACTCACAATATACTAGTTGCTGTATCTGAGTTGTTGATTTGATAAAAAAAAATTAAAAAAAAAGCAAGCAAGCACAAATGTAACTAAATTACCAGAGTCTAAGTTAGTAATTACAAACCCAAATATTGAAATAAAAATGCTACAGCAGTTGATTCCTAAACCCATCTCCCCCATTCGGAATCAAATTCCTGAGTATTCAGGAATCGATTCCTTATAAGGAGGTGAGACCTACACCCATTCTGATTCCTGCATGTGTTAGTAAACGCATGAATACTTTTACCCGGAATCATTCCGATTCATTTATGTGTTAATAAACGTAGGAATAGTTTTGGGGTGTAGTTTATATAAACTCACATATCAACAATAATTCTCAACATTTCAAAGCATTTGACAAAGTTTCTATGTAATTTCGGGAAGTTAGTTATGTTATCTCGTTCCGGATTCGAATATCTTTATTCGAAATTCAGGGCGTGACAGAAGGGGTTGTTAAGGTAATTTGTAAAAAAATTGATTAAAGTAATGGAAAAGTAAATGAGGTGTGTGAATAAAGAAAAAGGGTGTGTCAATAACACTACCCTTGACTTATGCTCTTGACTAAAGTTTCAAGCCTATGTTTTGCAATTCCACCGCCAAAACTTGTCCACTTTCTTTTCTTTCTGTTTTGCACCTTGACATTTTGCACCGAAGAATGGATACATGTCTGCTTTTGGAATTGGGGTGTAGTTTATATTGTGAGGAACATGTAGGCTCTAGGAGTATGAGGTTGGACTTGTACTATTAGAAGTGTATAATTTGATTTGCAGGTTTGTGTAGTCCATTTTTAGGAGAAGTTCTGCTAAATTTTCCGTAGAGTTTCTCTTAAGGTGGGCCCACAGGACCACTTCAGTTTTTAGGGTGAAATCCGAGGCGAGTCCTGTCAAGTACTCTTTTAGGAGCAAGTAGCAACAATGCGTCCAACCATGTTAGAAATGGGATGGCTCAGATATTATGTCCTTTTAACTTTAACATTGAACTCGTCAAGAACGCAAACCAGGTTTTCAATGTAGACATTGAAATTTGATATGTACCTCTTAAGGTTTTAGAGTTTTGGATCCACATTTGCAGAGAAAACCAAGTCGAAAACTACAACCTGAAAATAACACATAAGAAGGAGAATGAAGTAATGCCAACCCGTCTGGTCTGAATCATAGCCATAAGCAAGAACCATGTTTGACTACCATTTTCGTACACATGAGTGTTTAGGGCTTGGACACTTCGTCTTTCTCCATGGTTCCATTGGCAATCCATTTAGGTATAAGAGGGAATTAGTTCTGCAATTGTAGTACTTGAAACAAAGAAAACCAATGTTCTGCATGTCTGTATATGAGAGAGAGAGAGAGAGAGAGAGAGAGAGAGAGAGAGAGAGAGAGAGAGAGAGAGAGAGAGAGAGAGAGAGAGAGAGAGAGAGAGAGAGAGAGAGAGAGAGTGTTCAAAAAGGCTAAATTACCCTTTAAAAATGAATAAGTCATTCATTAAGAGTACTTTAGAATTTACTGTCCAAACAAGTCCATATTAAAAAAATAAAAAGAAGTCCATTTTTGAATAGACAAATCTTTTTATTTTTTCACATTTGTGCTCGATTTCATTGGTTGTGGAATTCGTTTATCATATTGTAAGGAGGTCCTGTTTGTTTATTGGTAGCATAAGAGTATCTTCAGCAATGGTAGCCACTTTTTAATCAAATTTTAGTCAAAATAGTTAAAAATTCATTTTAGCTAGCAACTTTTAAAATACGTCTACATCAGTTCTCTCTTATTTAGCTAAATTTGAATTTATATTATTTATTCAATAATAAAAATAATAATTTAAATATAATTATAAATTGCATAAAATGATTTAAAAAGAATGTGTTAAATTAACAAAAATAATAGAGAGTCTCATCTCGCTCTCTGAATTTAGGAGCAAAATAGTTAAAAGTTCAAAAAAAATAAGAGATTTAGAAATCTGGTGCAGTTGCTAAAATTAATAAAAAGCTAAACATACTCTCCAAAATAGCTAATGAGCTAAAATAGAGAGTCTACTAAAAATACTCTAAGTGGTTCATAAATTTTAGTAGTTAATTGACACTTGAAATCATATATGTTATATATGCTGATAGAACTTGTTGGTGTTTAAGTCCCACATTGGAAACAAGTCCAGTAAAACCCAAAAATTTGTTAATAACTTCTTAAAATTTCCTGGTATTAATGAAGTGTTCGTTAGTATGATTTCGTCTTTGGAAGGTGGAGCAAAAGTGTTTCGGACAAATAATTACTCGAACTATTTTATTTTTGAGGGGTCAAAGGATTGACTTTTTATTCGTTGAGTTTCCAAAAACTTCCTTCATGAAAGTAGTAGAGCGCGTCGATACGAGTTCGTGGATATGTGGAACACGAAAATCGGAGATTGTATGAAGAAGTTATGAGCGACAGAAATTATTTCCTTTTTGGAAATTTGGCTATAAATAGGATTTTTGAGAAAATTAATTTCACTTTCCAAAATTGGAAAGTTTCCAAAAAATCCGGAGGAGTTTTCTCTCTCAAACAGCCGACCCGACGACCTGACCCAATCTAAACTTGGCCGTCCAGCATCCTCCTGCGGTAAAACCGGTACCAACCAGCTCAGAGTTTCATTCTCTCCTTCCCCCACCCATTGGCTTGCTCCCAGATGCACAGTACACGGCGGATCGAATGGGAAAAATCAAGGCGGCAGAGGACCCGAACTCACCTTCTTTTTACGGCGACGTCACAACTTGAAACTGGTGAGGTCTTAAAGGTCTCCTCCTCTTGATCACAGACATACAAGCCTTGAAGCTCGATTCGAAATGTGGTGGCCGGAATCATGGTTTGAAGTTCAACGGTGGAGATTTTCGAGCTTGATCTAACTCGATCTAGGTCGAATCGGCCTTATGCTAGCTATGAAAGTTGTTCGTCGTGCCGAAATCTACAGGATGGGTGGAGCTGATCTTCCTTCTAATTTTGATCCGGCGGCTCATCGGGCTCACACACAGCCGATAGTGGCAGCGCATCCAGCGATCCCTGGAACAGTTCCTTGCTTTCTTATCTCTTATTCGTCGATACGATCATGTAGGTGTGTTTATTTTGTGTCTGTTGGGTATTTTCGGTTTCAGTACGTTCAGTTTCCGATCTGTGAGGATTCGACCGTTGGATCGTCTTCATGTTTGCGCGGTTTGGTCCTAGATATGTACCGGAAGTCTTAAACGGTCTCTGATGTGTTTAGGTGTTCGATGAAATTGTGTGAGCGGAGTTTGATGATGTTGTGCTTATCCCGGTTTGTGTGTGAAGAAGCAATGGGATAGTATGGTGAATATATCTCACCAGGTTCATATATGAACGGAGTTACTTTATTATTTGGAATTATTTGATAAATTGTGATATCGTTTTCAGAATGAATATTTGTTTTAAATTATATGAACTTGATCATCTACGGTTCATGGGTGAATAAAAATGTGGTTTTATTATAAAAATGATTTTTCACGGGTTTTGTATTGGTGACCAATAGTTGGTATTACTAGCATTTCTGAGTGGATGGCTACGTGTGTGTGTGTGTGTATACGTGAAATATATATATATATATATATATATATATATATATATATTGGTGCAGTTGTGAATTGAGGTGGAATTAGTATGTATTGTGAAGTGATTTTCTAAGGAAATAAATGAGTTGGGATGGAAATAATTATATTATTGACTTTTTTATTTAAGAGTTCTACGTATCAATTTATGCTTGTGAGCCCCTGAAAATTTTAGTTAATTTTTGAAGGTAACTTTTCACTAATAAGATTTTTCGCAAGGTTAATTTAGTGAAGGAATTGACTTTGGAAATTACTTTGGTCTCGAGATCACAATTTGGGCCTTATAATTTAAGTTTGGGCCAGAGTCCTTCGTTTTGGGCCTATAAGGTTACTAAAGTTCATTGAAGCAAAAGATCGTCGAACCAAATTTGAAAGGAAGGTGAATTGAGTTGTAGTGAAGATTTGAAATTTTTAGTTTTAATGAAATTGAGAAATTACTAAGGAAGTTTCAGACGAAAAATGAATAAAAGAAAAGTTACGAGCCCAAAACCCCGAAGTAATCAACTAGGAGAGTTTCGTAATTTGTCGCAAAGGCACAACGGACATTTCGCACAAGATATAAATAAAAGGGGTTAGAAAACCCTATGTATATACATCATATACTTGCCGGCCATAATCAGCACTTATGCTACCGACATTACTTGTCAAAAGACCTCAGCTGTGTGACTACCGGAAACACAGCAACACAGTCTACACTGACAAACCGGCCACAGGCCGAAATATGCTCCTACGCGCCGACACACGCCACCTGAAGTTGCCTCTACAGAAAGAGCCAAAACTCAGCAAACTGAAGCATGTCAGTCCCACATTGAAAAGAAGAGCGAGGTAACTCACTAGTTTGGCTATAAAAGGTCCACTTCTTTCTCTCTATTGGTTACGCATTTAATAGCTATTGACCGTCACATTTGTCAATACAAATACATCGTCTATCGTTAGCATCGGAGGAGTGAAGACCGCCAACCGCGGTCTCCCCTCTTAACGCTGTTGTATTTCTCTTGACAGATTGGCGGAACTCCACAAATCATACATATATCGGAAGATTGGAACCTCGTCCACGTTAACGCTGGCATCACATAGTGGTATTCTGAGCATTAACATTGGCGCCGTCTGTGGGAAGCGATTTCAAATCAAGTCATTCCCCGTAACCTACCATGGCTAGCGGAAGTGGCGATGGAGCTGAGGAACAAGCAAGCCGGCCCGTCAACCCTTAGCCCAACCCTGCCAACCTAGCAGCTGTCACCAGTGAATTATTTACCACACCAGTAAACACTGACGGTGAAAACCTTGACACCCCAGAGGTACCCCAACCACAACCTGTGGTGGAAAACCAGACTGGCCCAAGCCATCAAACGCAAGGTCAGGATCTGGCCACCATGCTAGAAATAGCCCTGGCGGACCTACACAAGGCAAAGAGAGAGCGAGAAATATAACGAAAGGAAAAAGCGGAGGCTCAGAATCAGGTGGCGACGTACTTATCAAAATTTGACGAGTTTGAAGAAAGCACTAGGGGCAAATACGCGACCCACTCAAAGTGAGCATTCCCAGAGTGCAAGGCTTAGCCCGAGCATAGGAACAAGAGCAGCACCGGTACCGATAATCCAGATGGGTGTCGCCCTTAACCCAGCTGAACTAGCGGGGCTGGGACCAGCACCGCCACCAGTATTAGCACAAGAACAGTTAGCGGACTCGCAACCACAATACGATAACTCATTTAGTACTAGATAGCAGAGGGGCACGGGAAGTGCACTGGCACCCCGCCAACAATTGGCAGCACCTACCCAACAATTGGCTGTACCTACCCAACAAATACCTAGGCCAACTGTCGACGCTACCACTTTAATACTGGAAAAAATGAGGGAACTAGAAGAGAGGTTGCTCAGAGCAGAAGTCGGCACAACCATGCCAACACAAAATCCACTCTTTGCGGCACGACCATGCCCATTTACCTCCAGGATTTTGCAAATCGTTCGACCCATATTTGCCAAAACCCCGAAGATAGCCCCATTCGGCGGCGCAACAGATCCGATTGTACACATGGATACTTTCAAAAAGGTAACCAATAATAAAGGATTTGATGATGCCACTCTCTTCCACCTGTTTAGTGAAATATTGGATGACGAGGCAATGAGTTGGTTCTTCGAGTGCCCGCCAAACTCCATGGACTCATTCTCTGCTCTCTCAAACGCATTTTTGTCACGATTCATCCTCATGACAGACATATACCACAACTCCAACCAATTGTTCAGCATCCACCAAGGCAGTGATGAATCATTAAAATCATTTGTCACGAGATGTAGGACCGCGACATCAAGATGTCGGGATTTGGATAAAACAATGGCGCTAGCAGCCTTCAAGCAAGGACTCCTCAAAGCAAGTTTCCTGTACCATCTCAACTGTAATTATACAAACGTCACATATGACTAGGTCATGAGTGAGGCAGTCACACACGCCCAAGCCGAGTACAGCACATATGGCTCCACGCCACCACCACCACCACCACAAACTCCACTCAAAGCCATAAACCATGCCATACCCCGAAACGAAAATACCACCACCAGTCCAAATACCACCATACTGCCCAACGAGAAAAGCACTAAAAAGATCAGAAATATCACAGCAAAGGCCACAGAGCTTTCCATAATGACAGTCGCGATAACCGCCACAGTAAGCCCGCCACAAATGCACAAAGGTTCGAAGTCTTTTCAGTCTTAACGGCTTCATATGAAGAAATATATGATCAGTGCAAAGATCCAATCCCACCACCACCCCCAAGAAAATACCCCAGAGTAGGAAAGCCTATAAACACCGGTAAATGGTGTAAACACCATGAAGATAGCGGTCATAACACCAATGACTGCAATGCCCTCAAAACTGCAATTGAGTCATTATACAGTGACCGAAAGCTAGAACGATACAAGGTGCAATAGCCACCACCAGTTGTCGCCAACATCGAACCAATAAGGAGAATAAACACTATTGAGGGCTGTGCTTTCATAGGCAACTTATCACACAAAGTAAGAAAGTGTTATGAGCACGCTAACCACCCAAAAGAAGTGTTCAATATCCGTTATGACCGATCCGCAAAAATGGCCAAAACTGGTTGGGAGCCAATCACCTTTTCAGAGGTGGAAGAGCGCGGTATCCACTCACCACATAACGACCCATTCTTGATAGACGTTGTCCTCGACAGATCCTCTGTCGGAAGAATATTGGTGGATAGCGGGTCAACCGTCAATGTCATATTCAATAGGTGTTACACACAACTACAGCGTAATAATAAGCTTCTGTAAGACCACGAACCGCTACTCAGGTTCTCCGGTGACGTAACCCAACCCTTGGGGTCAGACTATATGCGCCTATCCATCGGAATAGCCCCGTGCACAGTAGAGATACACACTGAATTCATTGTGGTAGATTGTTTCATCTCATACAATGCCATTATCGGTCGCCCTTCACTCAATAAACTCAAATGCATCATTGTTGGGTACATGCTGCTCATGAAGTTCCCAACACCTAACGGCACTGGGTTAGTCAGAGGAAGTCAATCAGTTGCACGTGAATGTTACTCAACAACGGTATCAAAGTCGAGGGGCCGCCACGAAATTTTAACAATAGCCAACACTCCGCAGTTGACGGATAAGATTGATGATCCCAGGGATGACGAAGAGAAATACTACAAGAAGGAGCCCGTCAACCCTGAGACATTGCTCCACATCGTAAGCATCTCTGACGAGCACCCAGAAAAAACTGTGCGCATTGGGTCCCATCTCTCCCTTGAGGTAGCAACTGAACTCACTCAGTTTTGTAAAAGAAAACATCGCAGTATTCACATGGTCGTACGCCTACATGCCAGGAATATCTCCCGACATAATTCAACACAAACTCAGCATCAAGCCATCATTCTACCCCATCAAGTAGAAACGACGGGCGTTTGATGAAGAGAGATATCGGGCCATTAGGGAAGAGGTCACCAAGTTACGAGACATCGACTTCATTCATCAAGTGCATTATCCACAATGGATCTCCAACGTAGTAATGGTAAAAAATCCCAATGGGAAATGGCGGATGTGTGTCGACTTCAAAGGTTTAAACAAGGCTTGTCCTAAAGATAGCTTTCCTTTGCCTCGCATCGACCAGCTAGTTGACGCAACAGCAGGGCCCAAGCTCCTCAGCATGATGGATGCTTTTCTAGCTACAACCAGATTAAAATGCACTCCGATGATCAAGAATGCACATCATTCACCACCGACAAGGGTTTATATTGTTACAATGTCATGCCCTTCGGCCTCAAGAATGTCGGAGCCATATACCAACGCCTAATGAACGCAATGTTCGCAGAACACTTGGGCAAGATTATTGAAGTATATGTCGATGACATGCTTGTCAAGAGCATAAAAGGTAGCGGTCATGTCGCCAACCTCCGCATAGTATTCACCATAGTGCTCGCATACAGAATGCGCCTGAACCCAGAAAAGTGCTTCTTTGGCGTCACCACCAGCAAGTTCCTTAGGTACATAGTTAGCGAAAGGGGAATAGAGGCTAACCCGACAAAATACAGGCAATAAAAAAAAATGAAGTCTCTGGAGAAGAAAGTTGAAGTGCAAAGCTTGTGAAAACTGACAGCTCTCTCCAGGTTTATCTCCAGCCTCATCGACAAGTGTCTGCCTTTCTTTAAGGCAATGAAGCGGTCCCATTGTAAGCTGGTGGACTGAACACCCGATTGTGAGGCAACATTTCAAAGCCTCAAGGAATACCTGGCCTCTGTTCCGCTACTCTCAATCCCAGTGCCAGGCGAAATACTATACATCTATCTTGCGATATCAAAATCCGCCATCAGCTGTGCAATCTTCTGCAGAGAAGCATCAGAAAAGCTGCCAGTATTTTACACTGGTAGGGGTATGAATGGAGCATAAACAAGGTACCCCCCACTAGAGCAACTAACATTGACACTCATCATGGCAGTTAGGCGGTCGCGCCAATATTTTCAAGCACATACAATCCATATCCTCACAAATCAACCGCTGAAACAAGTGCCACAAAGTTCGGAACATTCCGGACGCCTCAACAAATGGGCAATAGACCTCAGTGAGTTCGACATCGACTACAACCCATAACCTCCATCAGAGGACAGGCGGTAGCTGATTTCATAGCAGAGCTTACTGAGCCTCAGCTGGAACACATCATCGATGTACAATCGGAAGATAATACTCAACACCCTGAAACCTCTTAGACAAAGAAATCATCGCAATGGAGTCTTTATGTGGAAGGTTTTGCATGCCAAGGCCTGCTGTGGCAGTATTATCCTCACAGGACCTGGGGGACTTAATGTGGAATATGCCCTCAAGTTCGATTTCAAAGCCTCCAACAACATGGCGGAGTATGAGGCACTCATCGCTTGAATGTTGCTAGCCATTGATTGAGGAGCAGAAAAGTGTCGACATCTTTAGTGATTCACAACTTGTGGTGAATCAAGTCAATGATACCTTCCTGGTCAAAGATAAACAATCGGCGGCATACCTAGGGTACGCCAAGACCCTGCTTCGCAAGTTCAGTTTCTTCAACATCACGCAGATGCCCCTAAAAAAGAATGCGAAGGCCGATTCCTTGGCACTCTTGGCAACAACTCAACCACACCAGAGTCCAACCAACAACAGGGTGGAAACCCTTGAGAAACCCAGGATCACTAAAACATTGGCGGAGATCTATTTCATAGAGACAAGCCCCAATTGGATGGACGAGATACTCAACTACAAGCGTAGCGGCACACTACCACCCGACAAGGTTGAGGCAGGAGATTGGTATGAAGGGCAACAAGGCACAACATTCAAAATGGCAAACTCTATTGCCAAGGATTCACACATCCCCACTTAAAGTGCCTGACTCCAGAAGATGGAAAACAAGTCCTGACCAGAATACATGCAGGAGAGTACAGAAACCATTCAGGAGCCAGGTCATTAGCCAACCGCACCATGCGTCAGGGCTACTTTTGACCGACACTAGGAGATGACGCCAAGGAAATATCACGATCGTGTCACAAGTGCCAACAGTTTGCAGACCTGCCCCGTGCGCCAGTAGAGCCGTTATCTATAATTATCGCACCTTGGATTCACTCCATATGGCGGTTAGACATTGTCGGAAAACTTCCAACGGCCAAAGGTCAATTCAAATACATAATTGTGGCCATCGATTACGACAACAAATGGGTCGAAGTAGAACCATTAACGGTGATCACAACCGCTAAAGTCCAACATTTCTTGTGGAAGAATATCTACTACCGTTATGGAGTCCCAGACACAATCATCACTGACAACGGAACGCAATTCAACAACGAAGAACTCATTAGCTTCACCGCTAAACTGGGCACCAAAATGCATTTCGCTTTCGTGGCACACCCTCAAACCAACGGCCAGGTTGAAGCCACCAACAAAGTCATAAAAAAGCTACTCAAAAAGAAGTTAGAAGACAAAAAAGGCTTATGGACCGAGAAGCTCCCAGAAGTCCTCTGGGCCATTCAGACAACACCAACATCTTTCAACGGCGAAACTTCATTTTGCATCATGTTTGGCACAGAGGCTGTCCTCCCCATCGAAGTAGCCCAACCGACAGCCAGGGTCGACGGGCATGATGCCACAACAAACGTTGCCGGCATCAACCTCGATAAAGATCTACTAGAAGAAAAAAGAGACAAGGCACATCTGCACAACTTGCAAAATAAGCAGAGGGTGTCCCGTTTCTACAACAACCGTGTGAAAGCTAGAAATCTACAACTTGGCGACTGGGTCATGAAAGAAGTCATACCACTACCAAAAGCACTCCATCCAACCTAGGAGGGATCTTATCAAATTGTAGAGGTAGTAAGCCCCGGAACATTTTACCTAAAGAACAAGGAAGGCGTCACATCCACACATCCGTGGAACACTCAGCATCTCCGTTATTATTACAAGTAGCGGCATAACATGCCCATGAGCATCTTCACTTAGTTAATTTTTGCAAAGTTTAGCTAAGAAAAACTACCCTACGGGTACTTATTTTTGTAACCCGGTCGTCAATGAAACGAAGAATTATTCAAACCATTGCCCATACATGCACAAAAAATAAAATAAAATAAAACAGCATAAACCAAAAATATATCAAGTCTGGTCAGAGACTAACACCTGCACTCCCCAGAGGAACAAAGGCGATATATATGCATGTAATGGGCCAATCTTATTCCCTTTAATGTTTCATTAACGGTTACAAAAATTTAACGTCATAATCCCAAAGTCCCAAAGCACAAACAAGCAAACAAAACACGCATAGCGATAGGAAAAGAAGAAAGGAATCACATTAAAAAAAAAAGATAGGGAAATTCCAAATCTAAGGTTGTTTACATTACTTAAAAACACGTGACGGACCGTCACATTACAAAAGAATTAAAGACAGTACATGCGATTATCGCTGCTATGTTCTAGTCCTGCCCAGCCTTAGAAGACTCTACAACGTGGTCACCAGCATGACACTTGGCGACAGGTTGATGAGCGCACATTTGTTTCTCCTACTCCTTAGTTGTCGGAGTCAGAGTCTTTGGGTTACCGTTAGACCGCACTTCATCTTCACTGGAAGAACTATCCTCACCGCTACCAGAAGATTCACCACTTGACGACTTGTCGTCCCCAGTCCCCTCGGCATCTCCTGGCTCAACATGAGGTGGTGCTCACTCAAAAATAATCTTGTCCATGTTCAGATACCCCTTGTCCCTAAGCTCCTAAAAGTTGGCGGTGGCACCTTGTCGCCCGACATCAGTAAGCAACTCTGAGAATGCATCAGACTTCATAAACGCTTCCACCGCTTCCTGACGGACCTTGTTTTTTTTCATCCTCACCCAACTAAGCTGCCTCCTCCTGCCTTGTAGACTGAAGATCCGCCAACTCGTTCTCTTTGGAGGTAAGCGCCTCCTGCAGCTGAGCAATAGTATCTTCTCGCTCAGCTTTTTCTTGCCTCAAAGCCTCCAACTCAGCATTTAAGGTATTAATAATGGTTGTATCGATGAGAGTCTTGTCCACCGCCAGTTTGAACTTCTCCCTCACATCAGCAAGAGTAATTCCGAGCTTCACAATATCCCCAGCAATGGATTTATTCTTTTCCCTCTCCGCTGACAAGTCACATCAGGCCTGCAGCAACTCTTCCTTCAGCCACATTCTTTTCCTTGCCACCCGATTTTTTCTTCTTCAACTTGGCGCGATTGGAATGTAGCAGAGGCGCCAAAATTTTGGCCTCCCTTGCAGTCGTTATCTCCCTCGTTTGCGGATCAACAGTCTATTTTTGCACCTTCACCGCCTCATCAAGCATGAAGTTGACATAATTCTTCATCCTGCCAAGATCCACCATCCCCTTCTTCAACTCTTCGTCGGTTCTCTTGTTAGTATGGATCACCGCTCTAACATAAAAAAAGGGGTTAAAAAAAAAAACCATTATGCCGCACAACAACAATGCAACGCATTTTGAACTGCAAAGAATAAACTTACCAGGCTCGCGAGTCAGACGCAGGCAGATAAGCAAGGACTAATGCCAAAGAACTCACAAATCTAAACGTCGAAGCGGAGTCTCGCTCACCTACGTCCCCCTTTTGGCAAAGGTCCTATCTCTATTTTCCTCTCTCTCTTCTTCCCACCCCAATCGATCTCTGTCTGGTTCTCTCAGTCGACGAAGAAGACGCAAAATAAGAATAGGGTAACAACTGACCGCAAACGCGAGTTAGTTCCCCCTTAAATGCAAATTCTTGCCCTAAATCACGACCGTCACCGTTTGAGTGACCATACCGTCAGATCACGACACGTACCCCCCCCCCCCCCCACTAACCTAGGCGACTCCTCGATTAAATCGACGCACTCATAAAAGTAACATTTATGATGAAGCAACAATGGTTCCGCAGGGCATTTCCGTGCACGCCACCCCACCCTACCCAGTCAGAAAAGCAGAGAATCTGGTCAAAACCACAAGTTTTCAAATTTTAGCCGCCATATAGCCCTACTCTCCGCTAAGTAAAATCTATAACGCAACACTAGTAGGCAATCGGCTAACCCTTTTATCTGCCACCAAACTGAAAGTACCGCCAACAAAATGCACTCCCTGATACAAAGTGCACTCCCCGACATCAACTATTCTATCTACGAAGAATAAATACACCGTCATTCACCAAATCGATAAACGCCAAGTCACAAAGCCCAAAATGCTAACCCGCAAAACAATAAAAAGGCACGGTACGTGAACCAAAGCAGGTTCTGCGGAACACACCCAACCAGGGACATACAGCCAATATCATCAACACATTGATCTCAACGAGGCGGTGCAATAAAGTTTGTTTTCTCCTCCGAGAAAGAGTAAGGGAACCGTTATCACAGCCCACAGAAGCCATTGACCAGGCTAATAACTTCTCGACACTAAGGCACCGAAAGAGTGGGATCGCCACCTACCGCCCCATGCTGCCAAGCAGCTCCCCTCAACAAACAATCATCCGACCAAACGGAGGTCTTTCTTCGCTGGGGAGTGGCGGACTCCCTGGAGGGCCTAGTAGGGGCCCACCCGAAAGGGAACAAGCGCTCGTTCAGACAAAATCTATGGTTGACGACGCACTCGCACTGATTATGCTCGACATATAACTAAAGGTGCCGCCTTAGTTGTGATAACTCCCCAACCAAGAAATCCCTCTTTGACTGGGGACTAGGGGACTTGTATATACATCATATACTTGCCGGCCATAATCAGCACTTATGCCACCGACATTACTTGTCAAAAGATCTCAGCTGTGTGACTACTAAAAACACAGCAACATAGTCTACACCGAAAAACCGGCCATAGGCCGAAATATGCTCCCACGCGCCACCTGAAGTTGTCTTTACAGAAAGAGCCAGAACTCAGTAAACTGAAGCATGTCAGTCCCACATCGAAAAGAAGAGTGAGGCAACTCACTAATTTGGCTATAAAAGGTCAACTTCTCTCTCTCTATTGATTACGCATTTAATAGCTATTGACTATCACATTTGTCAATACAAATACATCGTCTAACTTTAGCATCGGAGAAGCGAAGACCGCCAACCGCGGTTTCCCCTCTTAACTCTGTTGTATATCTCTTGACAGATTGGCGGAACTCCATAAATCATACATATATCGGAAGATTGGACCCTCGTCCACGTTAACGGAAGCCGGCATCACATAACGGTATTCTGAGCATTAACACCCTAGAACCCCAAAACTCCCTCTTCCTCTCACCCAGCCACGTCGCTCTCTCTCTCTTTCTCCCCGACCTCTCTCTTTCTCACCTTCTCTCTCCGCCAGTGCTGAAAAACACCATCTCCGGCCACCATCTCTTGTCATGCCACCACCCTTCGAACCTGTGTTAGGTCCATAATTACTTAGTAATTATTCCCCTAATCTTGTACTTTTTCTTAACCTTTGTGCTATATTTATTATGTTTTCCTTATCTTGCTAGGAAATGATGGAAAAGCATGTAAATGCACTAAAATGTCAATCTTAGCACATTTTCCTACTCCGTCTAGCAGAAAGCGAGCCAGGCAAGGAAGGAGGAGCGACAGACTGACCAACCGAACTCCAAATGAGTTGAAACTTTTCAGATCCTGTTGTAGACATTCTAAGGATCATTTCGTATGAAGAGTTCAAGAGCTAGTTCGGAGTGGAAAGCCCTCAAAAGATCGGTCCAATTTTCTGACTAAAAGATGAAAACTGCAAAACCGGACCTGTACGAATTCCGACAGCATTTCCGGCCACACCACGGTGAACTAAGCTCTGAAATTTTAACAAGATAATCTACACTCATGGAGGAATAATTGGTATGAAGAAGTCAAAGGAAAATTCGGAATTCTTGGTGGGGATCTAAGTGAAGGAAGAAAGGGGAAGAAAGTACACAAACGGACGAAAAAGAAGTCAACGGAGGTCAACGACGGATTCTAGACATTTCCAGTTGAGTTGGCCGACCGAGAACATGTGTGGAGGACAAGGAAGAGCTAACTAGGGTTAGAGAATTTAGGTGGGAAGATTTTAGGTCTAGGTTATTTTAAAATTCATAATTTGAAAGATGACAAGTGGTCAAATTCTTACACCTTACACCTTTGTCTCCCATTTATCATCTTGTTCCCTTACACAATGACCCTTCTACCCTTACTTTTTCTTCTCCACCAAAATATCTATAGGCTTTCTAGGTCATTTCTATGTGGAGTTAAAAACTAGATCCACATTTTATGCTTACACATTTGTCAATCACATCTACCTCTTCATTTCTTTTGATCTCCACCTTTGATTTGAATTGCCTTACCCTTTAAATAGCCCATTGTCTCTCCCAAAAACCGGGCATCCCCTTGGCTCTTTCATTTTGGAGTATCAAAATCTCTCTTTTCTTTAGTTTTAGGCTAGTTTTCGATACCTTGTACATAGTTCTTTGAGTTTGTGTGACAAATAGGTGTGTAGGCACTTGGGTTTCACCAAACCGAAGTTACTAAACACTCTAAATCAATCACAACACTTTCTTTCATACATCAAGCCTTTGTTCTTCTTTGTTCTTGAGTTTTGTGGATGTGTATGGTGTTTTGTCTTTGAGAGCTTGGTTGAAGGTTGGGTAGTTCTTCTCTTTTTCTCTCCTTCTCTCTTTAATTTGATGTTCATGGCTTGTATTTGTAATTACATGTGTTGCGAGTAGTTGGATACTTATGTGCAAATAATGTAAATTTCCATGTGTATATTTATGCATGTTTTGAATCTATGGGCTTCTAAACTTTAATGCTTACTAAGTGTTTGCTAGCTTAGTCACCTAGAAAGCATGTTTAGGAAACTAATAAATCGGAAACTTGAACTTGAACACTTCTTGAATCCGTGAGCATCAGTAAACTTTAGGTGGTGGCTTAATGATTCTTACGGAAATTGTTAAGTTGCTTGAATTTCTTACTCTAAACTCAATGCATGTGTCGTGAGTTTAATTACTCTAATGGGGTGTTAGGCTTGCGGTTCATTGCCCACTTGTGTTTTAATGAAATATAAATGAGACTAAGGTTGTGTAATTTAACTTAGCTTCACCAAAGTTTGTTGAATTGCATGATTAGTTGGTTTCTTGATAGGTTCACCAAAGCACTAAGGGAAAGTATGCCGAAACATGTTATTACATCAAATATGGGTCACATTTTGTGCACGAGTAAGGTTAGGTGCGATGCCTAAGTCTCTATTCTTCTTATTGATTTAGTCTCCATATTTTTATTTGATTATTTTATTTTATGCAACTTAATTTACTTTATCCAAATTAAAATCAACAAAGCCGCTCACTACCACAATAGTTAATACCATCCTCATGATCTTGCTTCCAAAGGGCTAAGGTTGTGAACTTATAAAAACGTAGACTTTACATGTGTTTTCTAGGTTAATTTTCATAGTGATCTAGCTAGGGTAGAGTTACTTAATCCCTTGGGTACGATACTCTTACTTTTTTCCTTTACTAAAACTTGACCTCCTACACTTGGGAGTATGTAGCATCACACACAACTTTGCACATATTTTCATACTCGTGATGTCCCCAACAACCAGCATTCAAATCTGATCAGAACCCAGCCATTCCACCGTCGATCGAGAACCCAAAACCTCCGCATGCATGCTTGGAAAGCGATGACGCTACAACGTCTGTGTTCACCAACTTCTGACCATCACTTCAACCCATCACCACCACTAACGATGCTCGGAGAGTGGCGACCATCAAGCTCCAAGCATCTCGTTGTCGATCGATGCTGCACGAGCATCGTCGGAGCCTAAGGCTCTGCTTGCCTTCATTTTTCGACCTCTAGTCTGAACCAAACGAAACTACCTTCAAGAATAGGATTAGCGCCTTGTCAATCACCAATCACGACCTCGAGTTTCAATCAGAACCACTGCACGCCTCGCCGCTGGCTGGTGAGTACCCCAATGCCGCCATGTAATACCGCCAATGACCTCTCCTTGTTTTGGTAAGACGAGCTCAAAGCCATCTTGGTTAATTGATTAAGTTTAAAATCCATAATGGAATGGGTTATTGATTTTGAGTTCTTTGGTTGGTGTTCTTGAGTCCTAAACATGGAAGCAACAATGGGATTCTAAAGAAAAAGGGGAGTTTCTGGTAATGTCATCTGATTGGTTAAAAAGGGTGATAAAGAAACAAGAACTGCAGGATGTAGTATGTCATAGAGACTGGTCTCGACATGATTGAATTAGGGTAAGAAATCCTAGCCTTGAACTTATGATTTCAATTTTGTTGGGATATTGAAGTTGATTAATTGAGCATGTTGTCTTTCAGGTTTTGTGGAGAGGAGAAGCTCCTGAGAGGCAGAGATAGTTTTGATTGAAATCGGGAGAAAGGTAAGGATTATGTGCAGATTCTCTGTGAAATAAGAAATTGGTTGAAGGTTGATTTTGATCCTATTTTGCATACTAGGGAATCTGAAGGATTAATGGTGGTAGAGTGCAGCTTCGACGATTCGGCTACTAATTTGAAAAAGAAGAATGGTAAAGGTCTCGGTGTTTGGATCTGTTTTGGCGTATGTTCATATTTAGTGGAATTCTGCTTTTCTGGATTATTTGAAAAGATATTGATATGTGTTGGAAACTTGCCGTGGTAGTGAACAAAGATGAAAGTGGTTGAATGTATGGGGAGAATTGGTTTGCTTGTTATTAATTTTGGGAAAATGTTGTTTTGCAAGAATGGACAAAGAGAGACCGATTTTGTGGTTTTTGACAAGTTAACTAAAATTGTGTATGATGTTTAAGAAATGATGTTGGAAGGGAGTTGATAATGAGAATGGTGGATCTTAATCGAGTAGGTTAAATTAACTTTTCGATTAAAGTTATGAAACATTTACAATTAAAAGTGCTTTCTTAGTTACCATATCCTGGAATGAAAAAATAGTAAACCAAATCACACGGGAATGGTAAATGAATGCTAAAACAAAGGAAAATCAATTGAGTTGAACCAAACTATATTTAAGGGACACTTGTGTTAAATTCGATCACCATATCCCAAATGATCAAATGTTACATCATTTAGATTGTTTGGGAATGGGTAATGGTCTTGATCTACAAAAAGCAATTCCTACAAGTAAAAGTTTTAGATCATTGTTTGATTAAAGGATAATGGACTTTAAGGAAATTAAATAATGCTTAGGTGCTCGGTTAATTAAGTTAATGACGCCAAGTTACTCATTGGTTAATTTTATTATAAAGGACTCGTGCATGTGCATTTGGAACTGGACGAAGTATTGAAAGTCGAGAATGAATCTAATTGTGAACGAGCACACCATATCCAGGTAAGGTGAGTTGTCCATTCCTTGTTAGTGGCTTTTCAATATATGTGGAATGCTCTAGTATAATAGTATGTTGCCTGCAAGTACGTTTTTGGTTGTTCATTAGTCGATGCCTCGTGATACCTGTGTTTTCATAATTGATAATTGTTGATGGCGAAAATCGAGGCTAGACTTGGATGTTGAGATATTATACCCATTGTATGTTTGTACTTGTGACCTGAATGGGACCTAGACACATTGATTCCTAGGGATCCCATGGTGTCGATAACTGTGAACTTCCGGAGGAGCTGTGCTCCTATGTTAGTCGAGGAAAAAGGTAAGTACCAACAGTGAACCAGTCATAAGACACTCAGGGCCAGGAAATAGAAACTTTTGCTACTTGTAGTCATAAGCACTACAGTGTAGTTGGCCGGTTGTCGATTGTTTTAGAGTAGCCGGCTGGTAAGTATCTCAGAGCTCCAAGTTGTATGAAGCATGCTGCATATGTTTTATAAAAGAGAAAAATATTTGTGGTTGCCTCTTTTTAAAGTATTTTTGATAAACGTGCACAATATTATGTAGTAAATATTTTCAAATATATTATTTTTCAAACCTAACATGGTTGGGTAGGCCCTTACTGGGCATGCGATGACAAAAGCTCACCCCTATTACAATGTGCAGGTTTCGAGCATGTGGTCGGGAAGCGTGTAGGGGAGGCACTTGGTCCGGCTTGGCATATTTCGCTTTGACTTAATTAAATTAAGGTCCTAGTCCTTAACCAGATTTTGAAGTTACTTATTTATTTACTTTCTTACTGATTTATTTTATTTATTTATTTGTTTTCTACTCACTTTTTTATTAAATTTCATGAGACCCGTAACCCTAGAGCGCGTCTCTCATACTTGTAGTTACTTAGCGAACTGTTTTCCAAAGTTGGGCTCCGATTATTAGCCCAAAATTTATAGTCCATTTCAAATTCCGCTTTCAAAAATATGTTGCTTGGTTGCTAGGATGATTTATCCAAGAAAATGTGTTGTAAACCAACAACTTAAACCCAAAAGGCCTTGCGGTTTCGGGTTGATAAGTTATCGGGATGTCATTCGTGACATGTTAGTTTCTCATTAGCTTGGGGTTGCGGTGCTGTGGGACCCTCCTCTTGGGTCACCACAATGCTGGTGGTTTAAGATGTGAAAACAATATTTTGAATATTGATTTCTATATATATTTTTTTCGGAGATTGGAGTTGAGATTTGAAATAAAATTTTTGTTGAAGTAAATTATATGGTTTTGAAAAGCACGTGAGGTTGTGTAACATTTTGAGTCTTGAGTGACTTTTTAAATGTTTTGGTCTACAGATTGAGGGTCACAGTAGTGATCGAGGGTGGGTTATCGGAACCATGCCCTTGGCCGGGGTATGGTTAAGATTCAGTTAGAGCTCTAGTCTGTATGCCATTATATGTCATGAGGGGTAACAAGTAGGTTACTTGCAACTCATGAGTACGTGTTTTAAAAAGAAGGTTTGGGGTGTATTCTTTCTTTTAATTGTCCGAGGAGGGACATGATTTCATATTTAAATGGTGAGTTATAATAATATGATTTTGTCACTTTAGTGATGTATACGATCCTTAAGAGGTAAGTATTTCATGTTTGAAAATGAATCATTTTATGTGATTGTTTTAGCTGAGTTAAAGGAGTGATTTATGGCTTCAACGTGAGTCGTTTGATTTCCTTATTTATTTTCCTTTTTCATTTCTATTGTTTAAATTTAATGTAATCTCCTGAACTAAACTATATGCAGGGATTACTATGATTTTTATTGTTTGATTTTAATGTAATTTCCTGAACTAAACTATATGCAGGAGTTGCTATGATTTAAATTGTGTGATTTTAGGTGATCTCCTGAACTAATTTTCTATGCAGAGATTACTAGTTTTTACCTTGTGTGATTGTAAGTTTAGTTGCGTTTTGTGGAGTTAAATGTAGTTGTTTTAATTTATTTCATGAGTTGAGAAATTATAAGCATGTATTGTTTGAGTCATTTTATTTGAGGCTTAAAAAGCTTACCGAGCTTATTATTGCAACCCAGTGCACTATTCCATGGTGTAGGGTTTTTCCTGCAGGTCAGGATAACCAGGATTGGGGCTACAGCTTGTTGTCGTAGCAGTATTAGGTTCAAAACCTATTTTGTTTATTTTATTTGCTGTTATTTGTAGTATGTTCCTGGTGAGTGTTTACATTTACTTTAATGCTTTCGAGTTTATGTAAACACGTGGTGATGTAATATGTGACTTTAGAGAATGAGTCGGTATTGACATTTACGGGTTCGGTTGTTTTATTGCTTATATTAAATTGAAAAAGTTTATATATTTTTCTGGGTATTTGATTGAGTTATCGCATTTCGGATTTTGAATTTCTTTATCCAAAATTCAGGGTGCGACGAGTCCTACACTTATGTTCTTTATATGTGTATAAACAAAACTCATATTAAATGGATAAGTAGAGAGACAAGGCCCATCAGGGTGAAAGCCCATTGGTTGGAGCTTTGATTTATTTATATCAAAGACTGGACCTTGGAGGTTTGGGGACTTAATAAAATTCTAACAAACAATTTTTTTTTTGTAAATTCAGATAAATATGAATATAACTGTTTTGATAAACAGTTGCAACTGTTCAATTCAGACTCAAATTAACAGTTGTGTTTTCTTCTCCAAACTCTATAAAAGGATGTCAAAAATTTCTTAGAAATATACATCAGTTGTCTGACATCTCTTCTTCTACAAAGACTTGAGAAAATACACAAGTGAAGTTCGTCAGGTTTCAAGGCATTTGTGCAACGCCCACGCCTAAAAATGATAGTTGATCCTGCATGGCAGACGCGCGTCTACAATCAACCACAGCACAACCGTGAGGACAAAATTCTATCTTAGGATATTGTGCTGCATACGTAAGCCTCTCTCACCAAATTTATATCTACTTATTCGTATTTATTTGTACATTGCATTATATTCGTCCATATATAGTTATATATTTGTCCATATATTTTGTCATCAAGTTCTTTATAAAGATTTCAGATTTCAGCGACTAATTTCAGATTTCAGCGACTAGGATTGATCAGTGTTTATCAATCCTCACATGAACTAACATATGGCTTGCCAAATTATATGTTGTGTTCGGTCCGACAATCGTCCGAGGAGAAAGAGATTGAACAAACTGCTGGAGAGCAAAAAAACAAAAGTGTTTTTTTTTTTTTTTTCTAAGCAAATACTTCTTCTCTGAGAGAAAAAAAAAATCGAAATGCATTATACACTGCTCAACTTCTAGCAAAACCCATAATTATATATATACATTAGTGCTCTAATTCACAAAGGCAATTAAGAAAACCCTGTGAAAAGCAGTAGCTACATTTTTCTTTTTGTCAAGATAATTAACAACCGAGTAGGCAGCAGAAATATGTACTATCACAGAATTAAGGCCAAACTGAGTCCACCGAAACCCTCAAGCAGTCGGAGAGATGTTCTTCTTCTTCCAACACCATAATTCGTTCAACTTGTTGTTTTCTTGTTGCAGCAGCAGCGGCAGCAAAAGCACAAGAAGCTGAATTGATTGATCTAGATAGATCTTCTTCTATGTTGTTGATGTTATGGGGACGCACAAGTACGGACAACAGAAGCACAAGGGAAGCCATATATAAGCGGAACTGAAGCTTGAAGAAGATGAAGATGAAGATGAAGATGATTTAAGTCTGAAGCTGATAGATCCCTGTGGCAAAACTCAAAACCATGCCAGTATATATATTCATAGGAAGGTGGGAATACGTGGTTAAAGAATAAAGAGCACACTGGCTACCCCCGCCCAAGGTTTTCTACTTTTCTTGTTGAGTTGAATTGCATACAACTACAAGCAAACAATCTCATGACTTTTACCTGGAAAACAAGTAGCAAGCCACCTGCTCCCCTCATTAATTTATTGGACCGCTTTTTCCGGTTTACTAAATAAATCTAGGTGCTGCTGCTGCCGGTTTGATGCCTCCCTCTGTTTAATTATGTTTAAGCAATTGGCTCGATTTTGCTGGGTTACGACTTTTTGGTTTAAGCCCATATCTCACTCCCTTTTTTTATTTAGAAAATTACATATCAATACCAGACCAAACATTTAAAAACAGAAAAACCATATGTGATAAGATTTAGACACAGTAGGACATGAAGTCCAGGCCCAGAATGAACCGGAGCAGGCTTGGCTCTGCATTTCAAGCGGAATTGACCAAAAGCCTCCATTTTTTCGAAAATATTGCAGCACTGCCACTGACCGGATCATATAACCCTAAAACGGAGCTCTATCGTCGCCAAACATGAACACTGATACCAAAACGTTGAATCTGAGAGATTCAAAAATCCTAATTGTCTTAATCTCATTAAATTCGATCATCAGTGGCTGAGGAAGTCGGGTCCATGGCGACGGCTCCAGAAAATGCAAAACCCGCCAGAGCTGCTATAGGCTTTCCGTCATTCGATTCTCCGTCCACGGTGCACCATTAGACGAACCAAAACTATAGGCATGACGGCGACGGTGTGAAGGACCGAACCCAACAGGTTTCGAGACCGGAGGTGATCGAAGCGAAGAATTCCGGTCGAATCTTGATTTAGGTCGGCGGGTCGTCGATCCGGGTCGAAGAAGCTCAAAGCTTCTGGAGAAATCTGGTGTACTCGGTCCTATTCCAGCCATTATGTTTGATCTCAACGGTTGATATCAAGCGATGGAGATAATGCACGGACCAGATCAGACCAAAAAATTTCTATGTAATTTTCTGACTAATTGCTAAGAGAGTTATAGTTTTTGATAGGAGAGTTTAGGGGTCATCATGGGATACGGTCGGTCATATCCTAAATTTTAGGATTTAGGGTCGGACTGGGTCGGGGTTAGTCAAAGTCAATAAAATTTATGACCGGATAGGGTCGGACCGGAGCTGAAATATGTCAACCCTTACCCGCCCGAAAAGCTTGATTCGTTAGGGCCGAAATAACCGGGTAGGGCCGGCCTTCCGAATATGGCCAAATAGGGTCGAAATGGGTCTTATTTTGTATAACAAAAAAAAAACATTATTTTTTTCCTCAAAATGTGACTCAATGATTATATAGGTAATACAAGACTCATTGTCTTTTGTTGATCATATTTAATATACACACACATATATATAGAAATTAATTTATAACATTTATTAATTTAGTTAAGGTGGTTATATTCAATTAACTATCTCTCTGAATCTATCAATATTAATTGTTGTGTAACAAGGAAAATAATTGTTAAAGAAAACAAAGGCTATGTAATAGAAAATAATAAAAATGATATATAAATGTTAGGGTTGGGCCGGGTTTGGCTTTTAGGGCCGGGCCGGGCTAGACCCTTATGGGCTCAATTGGGTCTGGCCTTAGGGTAGGGTCGGGCTTCATTTGCATGACCCTTACCCTACCATATTTGCGATTTTCTATGTTTTTAATATCATTCATGAATTGACAGATCTAATTGCTACTGATCCTGCTCCTGCTACTGCTATTACTCCCGCTCCTGCTCCTGATACTGCTACTATTACTGCTCTTGCTACTGAATCAAGGACACATTTTGTAAGAAAACTTAATGAACCCGACATTATGTAGAACCTATATATATATTCATATATGATTTAGTTTTGAATTCAAATGTCAAGTATAAGTTAAGAACTTAAGAAAATCATTTTGATCCAACTTATCACATCTGTTAGAATTTGAAATTCATAAATACAGTTATGACTCATGAGAGTTTATCTGATTTTTTTAAAAAGCAGTTGGGATGCATTGTCAGTTTCTTGATGGAAGAAACTGACAATACAATGCTTTATATATCAGATATTTTGGTCCCTTCTGATGCACGAATCATTCTCATCAATTAGTCCTATCACTAAGAGAATGCTAAAGGTGAAATCAGGAGAAGACTAAGATGGAAAACTCAACTGTGTCAAGAATGTCAGTTCTATCTATTTTCTGATGTTTATGTATTATGCAGATACAGGATTGATATAGCGACTTCAATCCCAAGGCTAAATGCAGAATCTGATGGTGCACAGTGATTTCATTTATTTTGCTTTACATATCATACAGTTTATATACTTTGCAGATATCAGGATATATATGATGTTTCAGTCCTATACTCGGATACGACTGGCATATCAACCCTAAATGCTAATTACGATCATTGCTGCACTCCCACATTTATTTACATAGAAATGTTTGTTTACTTGTGTTCATGCTAAGATAGATTTACAGCAATAGAACGGAGCAAGTTCTAACACATTGTATTATTACTGCTCCTGCTACTGAATCAATGACACGTTTTACTATTACTGCTCCTGCTACTGAACCAATGACACGTTTAGCAATAAAGAAGTTGAACGAAGAGCTCTAAGATTCTTCTCTTAGCAACGTGTAAAATGAAGAGTTTGTTTTTTTTTTTTTTGGCTTTTGAGAAGTAACATAAAGGGATTATTCTAAAGAAATAGTTACAGGTAGAAAAGTAAATTAACTCATGACATTTGGCAAGTGGAGGGCAGATTGCCCTTATTTGTAATGTTTGGTTCTTATAAAGAGATTAGAAGTCAAAAAAAATAGTTACGGGTGAAAAAGTAAATTAGCTCATGACATGTGGCAAGTGGAGAGCAAATTGTCTTTATTTGTAAGATTTAGTTTTTATATGTTTAATTCAATCTTTAAAAGATGTATTTGTTAAGTCATCTTTTGTCAATAACTTATATGTAATTTGTTATTTTTTATTTTTAAATTAAATAAAGAATTGAGAGATATTAGCTTCTCGGAGGCACACAATTTAAAAAGCAAGTCTCACCCTCAAACGCGTTGGTGAAAGATCTACCACATTTTGGGAGCCCAACGCCCACCACCCATCCCCTTATTTATATTTTTATAAATAATAAAGATTAATACAAAATAGAAAAGGTAGGACAAAAGCCAAACCCCATATCTCACTCCCTGTGAGTTTGCATGTAAAACATTTTTTGTTTTGGGTTTTTCTTTTTGGAATATTTTCAGGCATTGTTTAGGTTGGCAGGTTTTGTAAGCTAAAGTATGCCTATATGAGTTCACAAT
The DNA here is from genome assembly GCA_025331145.1 of Rosa persica. Lineage (NCBI taxonomy): Eukaryota > Viridiplantae > Streptophyta > Magnoliopsida > Rosales > Rosaceae > Rosa > Rosa persica. The sequence continues at coordinate 36,318,188 of WFKR01000003.1, read as the reverse complement.
TCTATACCAAATGTCAGAAAAATTATTATATGGTTCAGAATTGCTAATTTACAGAGTGGTCCAGGTTAATGTATTTGGTTTATATGAAAGTATTTGATTTTACGAGGTGCTTAATTTACGTTGATATTTTTTTTTTGGCTCCTTGTATTTGCTCCGCATAGTCTATAAGTTTTGTTGTATATCAATGAATATGTGAATTTACTTGAGTAATGACCATTTTTGTTGTATTCCTAAGAGGTCATGTCTAATTTTCAACCCATTAATATGATTAATGCTAATAAAAAAAAGGAAAAAAACTAATAAAGGCCAAAAAAACATGTCCTTTTTTTTTTTTTTTGAAAAAAAAAAAGACTTTCATTGAAACTTAACAAGTACACTCGTTTAGAATGATATGCCTTATAAACTCGGAAGTAATTATAAGCCATGTTTGGCTATCAGTATCACACAAAGAATGGCTAGCTATTCTATGTGCCACCATATTAGCATCTCTAGGAGCATATCTGACCATGTAATTCACATGTCCCCTCATTAACTCTTTCACTTCAAGCATGAAGCCCAAATTAGAACAATCTGTATCTTTTTGTTTCAAGGCATGCACAAGTAGTAGACAATCCGTTTCGTTTGAGCCAAATTCACACCTTCATATAGTGCCATAAGTTCAGCGTGTAAAGGGGAAACCACTTGATCAAGTTGCCTCATTGTAGTTGCCTTGAACGTACCATCATGGTCACGAATTACAGCTCCCACTCCGCCTCTATTCTTAGCAGCAAGAAAAGAACCATCTCTGGAGCCTCCCATGCCCTTGCTTGCACCCTTGGAGTCCATTCAGAAGTATTTGCTTTAGCAAATTCATTAAGACAACACATAGCCACCATAGAAGCTTCACTTGGATGCTGACTACTACCTTCCCACAACTATGCATTCCGTGTAAGATGTAATTAACATAAACATGTATATATTGCACTCAATTTAAGAACACACAAATACAAGTAATGTCTAAAGTGTAAAGAATATAACACTAACCTGAAAAAGACATGCTTGATCTTCTACTCTAAACAATCTGACGAAGGCAATCTCACTACTGGGGATGAGAACTTGAGTGCTTGTAAGTGATTGTTAGAGCAGGGATCAAGGTCTAAAAATAGGCATTGAGGATTATGTGCCTCCCATAAAAGTTTCCTAATCCTTTTACATTCAGGCCAACCTATTTCCAGTTCCATATAAAATTAGGTATACTCATTAGCAAAGTAACCTCTTAAATCAGTACTGATATCAATAGGAAATCCAACATGAACCGATGAACACTAGTAATGTCTATTTGCTTGTTCTGTAAGTATGCAGCTTAGTTATTGTAATACTTGACGAATATTGATAGTCCACATTAAGTCTTACAATCATTCATTTGGACTATCAATGTTCAAACAATAATAAAAGTTGCTGCATTAGATATAGCAAAAATGAAGTGTGCACAAAGACATACTTAGCATCATCAAATTCGTTCCAGCACTCTAGTCATTCTGTAATCCATTATATTGAACCACAGGAAACCTAATGCTTAACCAAGCATTAGCACCCTGCAATCACAATGTAATATTTCACAGAACACAGGAGCACAACTGCATATGAAACTCATATTTGCTTACAAAATGCAGTGCAAGAAAATGATCCAAAACATAGATTTTGAAATTAAGGAATCTGTAACTTTAGTGCTTTCAATTAAGCTCAACACAAATTTTATCAATATATTGAACACTTCTGCAAATAAGGCTAATGAAACAATCAATAACACTCGAGTAAAACATCACAAATGCAGAACTTATTCAATAATACTTCTTGAGTCAGAAATTTGCAGATTTAAAATACTGAAACAGGAACCTCAAAATCAATGTTTTAAATAAATTTGAATGAAGTCTACAGCAATGAAATCAAATAATGCAGAAAAAATAAATTCTAAATCCTCCCACTAATCTAAAGCATCAAAAAGTTAATAAGATCCCCATATGAGTCTGGAACGAACCAAATGCTTTAACTTCTAGCCTCATCCTTGTTTGGGATCTTCTTCCTTAGAAATCCCTTTTTAAATAAGCCAGTCTTTGAAACCCTTACAATCCTTTTTGATATGTCCAGGCTTTCAACAGAAAGGGATCTTCTTCCTTAGAAATCCCATTTTTCATAAGCCAGTCTTTGAAACCCTTACAATCCTTTTTGATATGTCCAGGCTTTCAGCAGAAAAAATATTTTACAGTACTAGTCTTAAAATTTTCAGAGTTGCCCCCTAAGAAACTTTAGAAGATAAGGCACTTGATTGATTTGATATGTAGTTGAATTTCTTCTTGAACTGAGGCGTGCTGACAACGTTAATTCCAATGCTCTTTCCCTTCTTAATTCTATCATCTTCTTGGACACATATTGAAATCAGTTCATTTACACTCCAACTCTCATTCTGCGTATTGTAATTTGACGGCATTTGACTATATTGTTGAGGTAGAGAATTCAAAAGTAAGTATACCAGGAAGGTGTCTTCAATACTGACATTTAGGACCTTGAGTTTTGCAGCTACATCAATACCCTTAACTCCATCAAACTTCATGATAATGAGAGTATTCATCAAGTTTCCAATTTCAGCTTTATCTGACACTTAGAAATTTTTCTTCTACATTTTTAAAGTATTCCCTAGCATACTCAGACTCAGGTATACTACCTCTCACAACTTCTGTCATAGATTTCTTCATACTTACTGGGGTCAATCTGTTGTGTTTGTGCCATTGTTGGTACCTATCTTTCACATCCTTGCTGGTAGTAGGTGTTGGTTCAGCTGGTGGATCTTCCTTAAGGACATGGTCATAATCTATAATGCCTAAATGCAGCTCTATATCCTGCTTCCATCTTTTAAAATTTGATCCATTTAAGCTCTCAATTTGATGAAATCCTACAGGGAGGTTAATGGTTGAAGCAAAACATTAAAAGGTTCCAGATTTAGTAAGAAATTTATGAATTTGAATTAACGACATTACACTGAGGTGCCCCCACATAATACACAAGGTGTTTGCCTTACCTAGAATGGCAAAGGACATATAGACACTAACTGAATCATATAATCAGAATATCAAAACTTAACTATAGGTTGTTTAGAACATGTCAACACCGAGGGTGGCAAGAAGATAGTTCAGTTCACCTTCTGAAGGCAAGTTTTAAAGCCTGTTATATGCTGACATCAATCTCAAGAGCCATAATCATTGAAACGTCCTATGGAGAGTAAGGATTCCAGCTTCTAAAACTAATGTCACAGGATGTTGATCCAATACTGAGGTTTAATTAAAGTTTTTAACATTGGGATTGCTATTGACAATAATGTGGAAAATTTAACTAAACTGGATCAAAAGAATATATGAAGTTTGTTTCTTGAGTTTTGTTAGAGCGTGTTCACAAGAAATTTAATATACTGAATAGGGAGATAAACATAAAGCAGTCAATAGTCAATACTCATGGAAGAGGCCGAAGGACATTACTCAAAAGACACTGACAATCGCATAAATTTAGTAGTGAATAGGGAGATATATAGCAGAAGCTCAATAAACCCAGAACACATAATGAATCAAGTGGGATGTGTGTGTGTGTGTAGACACACGGTAGTAAACTACGAATACTCACAAAGGACCAATTAATCTAAGTAACAGAAGGCAAAACAAATTTGACTTTATATGATTTAAGATTGGTTCACTTCAAAGCTTGTCTTTAGCAATACGAAAACATACCAGAATACAAAAATTTATTTGCTTCTTGTTTGATAAAAAGAGACCGATCAAAAGAACATACGAAGTTTTACATTTTTAATAGTAATACAAACAATGAACAATGATTATGAGGAGAAGTAGACATAAAACCAATTAATCACAGAATACTGAGATAGAAGATAAGTACTCTATTACTGGCTAATGAACAAGAATAAACATAAAAACTTAGACATGTAAATCGATTTCTTTCAAGCGTTGTTTGCAGCAGTTCGAAAGCATACCAGGATAGATAAAAAAAAAAAAAAAATTTGCTTCTTGTCGATGAAAAGAGACCAACCGAAAACCCGTATGACAGCTTTTAGGGTTGTCCGATCACGATTTCGATCATATTTTCAGAAAGCTTTAGGCGGAAAATGGATGATCAAAATCGTCATCGAAGAACCCCTAAAATTGAGAATCAAAATTGGGGCTGAACGTTATGGGAATAACGGACAGTTTGAATGAAGGCTGTATTACAAAGGCGGGCCTTGGGTTTTCTCCAAGTTGGTTCTGGGCTTCGATAATGAAGCGACGCCCAACCAAAACTTAATATAAGAAACATAACTTTTTAAAAAAAAAAATCAAATATATTTTCTGTTTTAGGTTCTTAATCGAACACAATGGTTCTGATACCAATTATAAGATGTAATATATTGCACTCAATTTAAGAACACACCAATACAAGTAATGTGTAGTACCCCGAAAATTTGTTATTAATTCCTAAATGTTTCGGGAATTATTAAAATGTTCGTCGATACGATTTCTTGGTTCGAGGGTAGAGCAGAAATTATTTTGAACTATTATTTGCTCGAAATGTTTCAATTCAAGAGTTGACTTTTTGTAAGTTTCGATTTTGTGAAAACTTTCTTCATGAAAGTCGTGAGCGCATCGATACGAGTTCGTGCATATGCAGAATGCGAAAATCAGACATCGTATAAAGAAGTTATCGCATTCTGAAAAACTGTCACACCCAGAATTTTAGAATAAACATTCAAAATCCGAAACATGAAATTTACCAGAACTCAAAATAGTCATCCTGAAAATTTCTTTTCTTAACAACCTCACCACCCGAAATAAAATCAAAACCGAATTTAATCTCGGTTAATTATTACAACTCAAATCCAAAAATGAACTGTAAAGCTCTAAATGAGCGTACACACCTCACAACTAAATGAAATAACAAAAACTGTTGTAATACCTAAGCAGCTCGGTCACCTCCCTGATTATCCTGACCTACAAGAATATCCGCTACACCATTTAAATAGTGTACCGGGATTGCAACAACACAAAACCCAGTAAGCTTATGAAAGCTCGTATGAGTAAAAAGAAAAGACTGTTGTTTAATTTAATCATAATCAATTCTATTCAAGTCAACACTCAACCATTTCCACAACCACGAAGTACTAACAATCTCAATCAAATACAAAATCAATAAATCAAGACAACCCCAACTCACATCTTTCTTCACAAAACCTCAACATCGTATTTATAAAAATACGGTACATGACAGACTAGAGCTCTAACTGAATTGTAGCCCATCACCTGGCCTAGGTTATGGCATCCGACATAATTATCATTATCGTATTTCATCAATATGTATACTTATATACATATTTAGAACGTCCGATAATTTCACATACTCAACCAATCGTATCTCATCATCCACCCAGGATTAGAGCGTCCGATTACCCCACACCGGTCACTACGCTGACCTAAACCCATAAATGAGCACAACATATAATATCACATACTGAAATCAACCCAACCAAGATACCCAATATTATTATGAAATTACACAATTGAAACACAATCAATTCAACAATTCAACTCAATCATATCATCACTCAACAATCCACTCATCAATATATATTTTCCACGTAAATATATATATACGTAATCATCCACTCAGGAATGACCACTAATACCATCTATAGTTCACACAAGAAAATCGTGAAATTCATTTGTATAATTAAAATTCATTTTACTTACCTATGGACCGTGGTGATTCAAGTCCATGTAATTTTAAAACAAATATTTAATCCGCAATATTTTTCACAAAATTACCAAAAAATAAATAAATTTAAAACGCTCGGTTCGTAATATGAACCACGTGAGTTTTACTCACCTCGATACTCCCGCTGCGTCTTCATTACAAATATAAATAACGCCGAAATAGCCCACTCAAATACAATCCGTCAATCACCTAATCAAATGTGATTCGAATTTAGCCAATAATGTCAAAACATAATTGAACTACCATTTAACGGCCGGATTCTAATTTATAATAAAATCCGACGAGCGGATTCTCACTAATCGCTCCCCTAATTACCGTTTTGCACATATACGAAGATCCAACGGTCGGATCTTCGTCCATGACCACACAAATCCTCTGGGACAGTCATATGATCATCATATCAAAATTACAAGTTCATCGGACGGTCCTAATTTCACAGATCATAAATCTAACGATCCAAATCACAAAATTCATAACTAATTCATACGATATCCGAAAATTGCGTATAATACCCCGAAATGATCCTATTGAAACATAAAATCATAAAATGGATAGAAACCAAATTTTAGACCTCCGGAGGTGGCCGGAAAGGGCAGCCGGAGTTAGGAACAGAGCCGCCGCCGACCACCACCAATGGTGTCGGGGCTGAGCTTCTCCCCTTCGTTTCATCATTCTAAGCAACTTTTATAACTAGCATAAGACCAAAAAATGATGGGAAGGGATCGAAAAGTACCAATTACAGTCGGCGGCCGGAATTTTTCCAGAATCCGGCGAGCTTCAAAACCGCCGTGAAAACTGCAACAACTCGCTTCGATCTCTTCTGGAAACTTGTTCAGATGTTCCTTGCGAACTCACCAAGCCAAGAATCACAAGAAACAATCGTGTATAACTCGAGATATTTGGATCGATAGGTGGTTTTTGGATCAAAACGGGGTCGAGCTCCGACAAACGTGAAAACGTTCAACCCAGTTCCGGTCCTTCTTGGTGCTTGTAAAGGAAGTTGAGGCGAGTCCAATGAGCCAAGAATCAAGTCAAATGGTGACCTATACCTCGAGATATTAAGATCGAACCGAGAACGAGCCTTTTCGGTTCGGGCAGCTGCTCAAGGTTGAGACAAAACTCCTGGAGGTGGTTGCAGCTTGAGAGGTGGCCGGAGGAGAGAGTGGGAGTACGGTGAAGCCGTGCTCTGTTTTGCTTGCTTTCGGCCGAGAGAGAAAACACGAGAGTGAGAGAGAGAATGAACAAATAGGGATCGATCTAATCCGGGGATTGAGGGTACACCTGTCAATGTAGGACACTTAAACAATTAAAATAAACACAAAGTATAATATTTACGAAAGTAAAACAAAGTATAAACATAATTACAAAAAGGGGGGTTTTTGGATTTAGGTTTTGAAAATAAACTAAGTGAAACATAGAAACGTAAAAACACAACTACACGAATGGAATGAAAGAAACAAAGATCAAAACCGAAATTACAATCAAATTCGACTCAACCCTAATATTGTTCATCTAAGTCATGAGAAATGAGTTGATCATATGAAATGTTAGAAAGCAAACAATTTCCCATATTTTACTTTTCAACGCTAATTAACCTAAGTGAAAGCACAAAGATTAATCCTATCAAACATGCATTCAAGCTCTAGAAAGCTAGACAATCATAACATGTTTAACGCATGAAACACATAGAAAGGCTATCAACTCAAGTGTGCAACTTAGTATGAAAAAGTCCACCTAATTGCAATCCTCTTTAATTAAATTCAGTTTTTTCACAAAACCTTTACTACCTTTCGATTTAAGTTACACAAAACCAAAAAGTTGATTCATGTTCTTAAATTCTAGCACCAATCATATAAAAACCCTAAGTGTTTCGAACCACACAAGATTGAAATATGAAAGATATCTATTAAGCAAATTTAATCAAACGATTCTCACAAAAGCAACCAAGAATTACAATATAAGAGTTGAAATTCTCATTCAATTAAATAAATTTCAGAATCAAAAACCTTGTTCAAACATAATTGTCAACTAAAACAAAACCAACGAAATTCAAAGCAAAGGTTACAAGGTAGAGGTCGAATTTCACCGTGGATGGAGAATGATGATGGATGAATAACATTGGGATCTTTGAATCTCGAAAGCAAGCTTCAAAGGTGGTTGATGGAGGAATAGGTCACGGCTCCTTCTTCTCTTCCTTGGCCTTGCTTGAATTCCGTGGCTTGCTCTAGAGGATGGAGAGAGGAGAGGAAAAGCTCACGGCAGCCAAAGGAGATTTTCTGATTTTTTCTAAGTGTGTGGTGTATGGAATTGCCCCCTAGACGTCTAGAATGAGGGGATTATATAGGGGACGGAAATACTTGGTCTCCAAGCCGTGTATTTCTTCTTTATTCCCCATGGAATTAATCTGAAATTCCACATAGTTTTCTTCAATGATAGCTTGCCAAATAAGCCCTATGAAGTGGTCCAACCAATCACAAAACTCCATTTTAATTCCCTAATAATCTTGCCGAAATTCTCTTGCAAATATTCTGATTTTTGCTCTTTTATTTCGGCCAAACTTCCTTTAGGAATTCTAGGGATGAATCTAGACTCCTTTGAGAGCTTTTCGTGATAAATACATATTCTCTTTCCTTTAAAATCTCCCTAAGAAATCTCCACCGAAATCTTCTTTCATATTTTCTGATTTTTCACGCCATCTCCTTGTTTCTCTCTTTGCTTTGGACGGCAAAACATCTCTAGGGTTTACTCCTTGTGTCACAAAACCTAATTCCACGGGCTTTTATGGGCCTTGATCCATTTTGCCGAATATCCAAGTCAATTCTTAGAGTTCTTGGGCCTTGTTGCTTCAATTTCAATCCTTGTCACCTTCCAACGCCATGACACTTCATTTTTCCATTTCTTTTTCATGGTTGCGTTGGAAACTTGCTTGGTAAGCTCTTCTCCATTTCGCAGGGTTTCCTGGTTGGAACAGGAAAGCTTATTTCTTCATTTTTGCTCAATTGTGTGGCTCTTTGTGTCTCATTTTTGCTCCCCTTGACGTTTGCAAGTTCCTCTTTCCTTTCATGAGTTCATTTCCACTTTTTAGCTCCGAGGTCCTGAAAATAGAAATTGTCACTAAAAATAGAAACTTTCCTAAAATGAAAAACGGAAACTTTCCTAAACTAAAATGGGAAACTTTCTAAAAATGAAAAATAGAAACTACAAAATGGAAACTTTCTACAAATAGGAACTTTCCCAATCGAAGACTGAAAACTTTCCTAAACAGAGTTTTATTAAGGAAATAACGCAGAAAATGTAGGGAAATAGCAGTTAAAACGTCGCATTAAAATGTTCATATCAGTTCCTTTCCAAAAAAAGGAAGGGAGGTCGGTGAAAAAAAAATAGGGTTTCCAAAAATTTCTAGGGTTTTTTCTATATATACAAGTTTCAGAAAATCTTCTAAATTCAATAACTAATTTAGAAAAAATCCGATCTTTGTATTCCGTACGTGTACGGACTCGTATCGACGAGTCCTACAACTTTTATGAAGGAAGTTTCTCCAAATTTTGCACGTAGAAAAAGTCGATTTCTCAATCCGAGCATTTCGAGCTTTTCGTTAAAAATAATCGTTTCGAACCTTCGATAATTCAAAAAGTGAAATATTATCGAACAACATTCGTGAAATCGCACAATAATCGTTCAATACAATTACTCGAATTTAAAATGAAAATTGCGGGTATCACAAAAACTTTCTATTTTTGTATAAAGGACGAAAATTTTTGAAAATTACAAAAAAAGCCAGATTTCCATTTTGGGAAACCCAGCTCTCTTTCTTTATGCCCGAGCTCGAGCTGGGCATCCCACTTCACCGACGTCGTTCTCCCTCATCCAGCTGCCATAGGACGTGAAACCAATTGGGTTTTCTTTGCCTCAACCTCCTCTACAAGTCTGTGGAAGTATTTCTTCACTATTCGAGCTGTAGGAGGAGCAACAAGGCCGGGAAACCACCCCGACGGGGACGAAATCGCCACCTTTGGTTCTCCCTCCTCCGGCCACCATAGCTGGTGTTTCTTGAAGGGTTTTGTTGCCCAGAGGCTGGGAAGGATTCTCCAAATGTAGCTTGCAATGATTTCACTTGTGGAGGTCGAATCGAAGCTTTGAAGATCTACAGTTTCAATCGGCCCCGATTTGTTCTAAGGTAAAATTCAATCAATTGGCTTATGATTTGACTTTGATGTAGTTGGAAAAGTTGTAATTTGAGTTGAGATGAAGATCTTTTGTTTAGGAAGTTTGGCTAATTTCCGACTTTGGGCCGGCGGCGGCACTGCCACTGTGGTGGTGTTTTCCGGCCACCCCAAGAACAGTTTCAAATCCTCTTTTTAATCTACACATTGATGCGATCATTTCGATATACAACACTTAATTTTTGAAAATAGTATGAGCAAGTTATGATTTTTTGGGTTTTAGGATTTTCGGTTCGTTCGGTTTTCGATGCGTGAGAATCCGGCCGTCCGATCAACTGGTAGATTTGATATATTGATCGTATAAGTGTTCTGATGACTTTTTGTGGTCTCGGATGAGGATCCAACTGTTGGATCATCGTATAATTTTGTTTTTGTGAATTATGTGCTAAGTTGAGATTGTATGTGATTAGTTGTTTGACGGAATTGTTTTGGGTGAACATTTGTTGATTGTGTGATCTCGCCTATAAGAGAAGACGCAGCGGGATTTATAGGTGAGTAAATCTCACATGGTTCATTTATGAACAGATTTACTTATTAGTCAGAATTATATAAATAATTGTAAATTGTTTTCGTAAATGAAGATTTGTTTTCAAGTGATATGAACATGATCGACTACGGTTCATAGGACTGCGGTTCACAGGTATGGAAAAATGAGTTTTCAAGTATAAAAACGATTTTCTTGAGTTTTGCGATCGTGAACTATAGTTGGTATTAGTGGCGTCCCTAAGTGGATGGCTACATATATATATATATATATATATATATATATATATTTACTTGAAATATATATTTCTTGGTGGAGTTGGGTGTTTATGTACTTTGAAAATAAATGAAATTGGAAAGGAAGATAGTTCTGTCAGATTGAGCGTTGAATTATGTGTGTACGATTTTGAGATGAGAACATATTATTTTGGAAATGATTTCATCATTATTTGAAGCTGTTGGAGATGAGGAAACAATATTATGTGACAACTTGTCTGGTGATCTGTGTGATGACCTATGCGGTGACTTGTGTGGTGATATGTGTGACGAACTGTGTGGTGATCTGTGTGATGATCTGCGTGATCATTTTGTGTAAACGATGTGGGTTGTTGTGAGTGATTGATGTTGTGGTGATTGGCGTTATTAATGGATGTTTTTATATTGTTTTCTATTTATTTCTACATTGAATTTGTTTGTCTTCTTGGTAATCTCCTGTACTAAATTATATGAAGGGATTACTGTTTTCTGAATTGATTGGTTTTAATGTAATTCCCTAAACTAAACTCTATGCAGGGATTACTATGATTTTATTGATTGTTTTAATGAGATCCCCTGAACTAAGTTTCTACGCAGGGATCATTGATTTTACTTAACTCTTATTGTGAGTACAGTTGTGCTTTGAGATCTGTAGTAAGTGTGAAATTAGTTGTGATTCCCTAATTTTTGGCAATTGCTTTATGTTATGAGGTAATGAGTGGAATTTCGTGGTTGTGCCGTTGAGGCAAATGAATGATGATCTGATAGATTGTGGGGAGTAAAATGTTTAAAATATCATTGGAGTTAATTGTATAATTGACGTCGTGGAAAATAAGATAAATGAATCGAGAGACAGAGCATGTGGGTTTTAGTTTGAGTTAGTTTATGTGAGCATGATATTGTATGATATGGACTTGATGTTTTTATTGTGATAATTGCATATTGATTTCACTACGCTAAGATGGTTTAAGCATATAGTATGTGGTTATTTAGGTTTACTCATATGAGCTTACAAAAGCTTACCCGGTTTGTTGTTTCAACCCGGTGCACTAGTCCATGGTGTAGGGATTATTGTGTAGGTTAGAATATCAAATAATCGTCGTTAATTGAAGCTGAGGCGTACTTTCTGTAGCTTGGACGTAGAAGTGTATTGGTTTTAGTCTTCCGCTGTGTAGAGAGTTGGTGAGCGTGTTTACTTATTGAATTGTAACTTAGTTTAACTTGTAAACTCTTTGTAATGTAATATGTGACTCTAAAGAACGAGTTCCTATTGCTGTCGCTGAGCTCGGATGCTATATGGTTTAGTTTAAAATGAAAATTTATCTATGTGTTTTCTTGTGATTGTTATGTTTCGCGTTTCGGTTTTGAATTTATTTATTCGAAATTCGGGACGTGACATAATGTCTAAAGAGTAAACAACATAACACTAACCTGAAAAAGACATGCTTGATCTTCTCCTCTAAACAATTTGACGAAGGCAATCTCACTAATGGGGCAGAGAATTGATTGCTTATAAGTGATTGTTAGAGCTGGAATCAAGGTCTATAAATAGGCATTGAGGATTAGGTGCCACCCATAAAGGGTTCCTAATCCTTTTACATTTAGGCCAACCTGATTCCAGTTCCATATAAAATTAGGTATACCTCATTAGCAAAGTAACCTCTTAAATCAATACTAATATCAATAGGAAATCCAACATGAACCGATGAACACTAGGAATGTCTATTTGCTTGTTCTGTAAGTATGCAGCTTAGTTATTGTATACTTGACGAATATTGATAGTCCACATTAAGTCTTACATTTCGATTTTTCCAAATAGCCCACATAACCATTAAGGCCTTATTAAACTGCTCCTTACTGAAATTAGTAGCTAAAGCCAATCCTTCAAATCAGATACTAGCACCATACGCATTGGCACCCAAGCAAGTTAGCTAAAAGATTGCCTCTCCATGCTCACATTTTCGTCAAAAGCCACATTACTCTTCTGTAAATTCACACGCTGCCCAGAAGCTATTTCATAAGTATGCAAAATATTACGACACTGCTGACATTCCTCATCAGTTGCTGCCCCAAATAAGAAACTATCATCAGCAAACAACAAGTGTTGAATCCTTGAAGCAGTAGGAGCTATAGCTATCCCTTGAATCCACTGCTGCTGAACAAAATATTCAGTCAGAAAAGATAGACCCTTTGCACATAAGATAAATATGTGTATCAATTAACAGAAAAAACTCATACATAATTCTTCAATTTATCCTAAGGCTAAGGTATATATCCTCTGACGAAAAGTGGACCACAATGACCTTTGATAGACTAAAAACCTAATAAAACAAGGGTGCTAAAACAAATATAATATGTAGGTTAATAATGTCAAAATGAAAACAATAGTCAAATGTACAAAAAATTTGCTTTAAAAAAGAAAACAAAAAAGCTATCAACTGCTTAATTATCCAATCCAATTAACAATCGACAATTATCATACGTAATAGGTGAACATTGCTCTTTCCATTAATTAAGAATGAGAAATTTTATTCACACATTGCAAAATACTAGATACACATCTCTTTTTTCCATATACCCAACATCAGATTTTATGGGTACGTTAAATCACTAAAAAAGATATATATATATATATATATAAAATAAAGAAACATAGTAGGAATATATTATCCTGCTTTAAGAGTTTTTTTCTCCTTTACGTGTATGATGTGAATGAAGATGCAAACTTAGAACCCTAGTTAGAAACAATTAACGACACTGATCGATGAACATCCATAGTTCTAAACAAAATTATCAATAGCGTAATGGATTATGATATTAGTGTTTCTCAACCCTCAATTGACGATTGGCTTCTCTCCTTCTCCATATGTGAGAAGGTATAGTTGTACAATATCTCATCTCTCATCCCTCTTGAAGATTTTTCCGCCTTACTCCTGCAGTTTCGTATCTTTGTAGATAGCTCTCTTCTGAAAAAAGGAGAAATCAATAGGCTGAAGTTATATTTTCATTGATACAGAAACATTTCCTTTATACAAGTGTGATTATAATTAGTTCCTACAAGTCAGGAACTGATTTACTACCTATATTACATAGAAGGAAAGCTACAGCTAACATCTAGGACAATCAGCTTTAATATAGAAGATATGACAGATTGGTTTCCTTACACTCCCCCTCAAGTTGGAGAGTGGATGTCTTGCACTCCCAACTTGCGAATCATAGGAACAAAGATATCTTTCCCCAAAGGTTTAGTAAGAACATCGGCAAGCTGATAAGCAGAATTCACATACCTCGTGGCCACAGAACCATCTAGAATTTTGTCTCTAATGTAGTGGCAATCCATCTCGATGTGTCTAGTTCGCTCATGAAATACGGGATTGGCTGCAATGTGTAGTGCAGCCTTGTTATCACAAAACAACAAGGCTGGTTCACGAAGAGATAGGCCCAGGTCTCTAAGCAGATAACGTAACCAAGTCAACTCGCAACATGTTCCTGTCATAGCACGATATTCCGCCTCTGCTGAAGACAAAGATACTGTTTTTTGACGCTTTGACCTCCAAGAAATCAAAGAAGGTCCAAGAAAGACAAAGTATCCGGTGGTAGACCTTCTAGTGACAGGACACCCCGCCCAATCAGAGTCACAATAAGCTCTCAACTTCAGATCATTAATGGAAGAAAAGAACAGACCTTGTCCAGGAGCACCTTTTAGATAACGCACCACTCTCAATGCTGCCTCCCAATGCATTTTTCTGGGTTGATTCATGAATCTGCTTAGGACATGGACTGCATAAGTGATGTCAGGTCGAGAAACAGTGAGATATATAAGCCTGCCAATTAACCTTCTGTACTTTCCGGGGTCTTTGAGCAAATCACTATGATCAGACAACTTTAAACCTTTCTCCATGGGAGTATCTGCAGGTGCAGCTCCTAGTAACCCTGCGTCTTCAATAATCTCCAGAGCATATTTACGTTGACATATAAAAATTCCACGTTTAGAAGTCGAAACTTCAATACCAAGAAAATACTTCAACTCTCCAAGATCTTTGAGACGAAATTGACTATGTAAGAAAGTTTTAAGTGCAGCAATAGACTCCAAATCATTCCCGGTAATCAATATGTCATCCACATAAATCAAAAGTGCAGTAAATGAATCCCCATGCTTTCTAGTGAACAATGAATAATCAGCTTTAGATTGGACATACCCGGCTGACCGTACCGCATCAGAAAACTTCTCAAACCACTGCCTGGAAGCCTGCTTCAAACCATATAAAGACTTATGTAATCGGCATACCAGATGCTCCTCCCCCTGTCGCCGAAGACCAGGCGGAGGAGACATGTAAATCTCCTCTGTCAAATCACCATGGAGGAATGCATTGTTCACATCCAATTGAAACAATGGCCAACCACGAGCGGCAGCCAAAGCTAACAAACAACGAACAGTAATGATCTTGGCAGTGGGTGAAAAAGTCTCCTGATAATCAACCCCTTCTAACTGAGTAAAACCCTGAGCAACGAGACGGGCTTTATACCGTTCAACAGAACCGTCGGCTCTGTGTTTCACCTTATAAACCTAACGACAGCCAATAGGGACCTTACCGGCCGGAAGTAGAGTCAGTGTCCAAGTTTTGTTGGCCTGAAGAGCCTGTAATTCGGAAAGCATAGCAGCTTGCCATTCAGGATGGGCTGCAGCCTCAGAATAGGTTCGTGGCTCGGTAACATGACTGATCTTTGCAGTGAAAGCTCGATGCTGCGGCAGATATCGATGATAGGAGACATAATTGGCCAAGGGGTAGCGGGTACCGCGGGTCGGACCAGGCAGCAAAGAGGACGAGTGGTCTGAGGGAACGTTGGAGGAGACATGATATGTGAGGCGGTCCGGTGGGCGATGCGGGCGGCTGGAGCGACGGAGAGGAGCCGGATCGGGATTGGGAACATGGTCGGGGTCAAGAGTAGGAGCAGGAATAGGCACGGCAGGGAGAGGTGATGAGGAAGGAGGGGTTGAGGGCAGCTGCGGCACAGGAGCAGAGGCCGACGCCGGAGAAGAAGGAGAAACAGGGAACGGAGGGTCAGACGGATTGAGAATAACGGTGTCGTTGACTGGAGGTTGCGTCGAACGACGATGAGAATAGGTACGGAAAGGGGGCGGTGGTGGGGGCGGTGGGGGTGGCGAAGATGACGGCGGAGAGGAGGTGGGGAAGGTGGAGGAAGCGGTTTCTGGGGAGGAGGACGACGAAGGGTGGGGACTGGGAGAAGTCGAAGCAGGGAGAGAGAAAGAAAAGTCAAGATCAGAGGGTGAAGTGAATAGGTCAAGGAGCAAGGGAATAGGGCCGGGTTGGGGGCCCAAAGAGGAGGCAACAAAACTGGGCCGAGAAAAGGGAAAAATGTGTTCATGAAATTTTACATCTCGGCTAGTAAATACCTTTTTGTGGGACAAGTCAAACAACTTGTAGGCTTTTTGACCGATGGGATAGCCTAGGAAAATGGATGGAATGGCACGTTGATCGAATTTATGAGAAGGGTGAACGTTAGTAGCATAGGCTAAACATCCAAAAACACGGAGATGAGAGAAGGAAGGAGGTTTCGAAAAAAGACGTTCGAAAGGAGCTGTGAAAGAAAGGATAGGAGAAGGTAAACGATTGATAATATGGACAGCGGTAAGGGCACACTCCCCCCAAAATTGAGAAGGGAGATGTGCCTGAAATTTTAGAGCACGTGCCACTTGAAGAATGTGTCGGTGTTTGCGCTCCACAACCCCATTTTGTTGAGGCGTGTAAACGCAAGAATGTTGAAAAACGACACCATTATCATTAAAAAAAGAGCGAAGTGACAGGAATTCACCACCGTTATCACTACGGAAAGTTTTAATACGAGAATCAAACTGAGTGATAGCATAGCTAAAAAAGCGTTTGATGAGTGATTGGGCCTCATCTTTGTGGCGCATTAAAAAATCCAAGTGAAACGTGTATAATCATCAACTATGGTAAGAAAATAATGAGCACCAGAAAGAGAAGGAAATCGATATCGACCCCAAATATCACAATGAATAAGTTCAAAAGGTTTGACAGAGGAAATCGTACTAGTAGGAAAAGGTAAGCGACTCTGCTTAGCCAAAGGACATATGTGGCAAGCATTATTTGACGAAACAGAAACATGCAAAAAATTCTTAGCAATAAAACCGAAACACGAGGATGATAAATGTCCTAAGCGGTTGTGCCATAAATCGGTGGAGGTGATGGTAAGATGACAAGCCGGGCGTTTGGTGGGAAAGGTAGGACTGGTCATGGACTTCTCCGTCGCTAATGCCACCAAATAATATAAACCGTTGCGTTGTTCACCCAAACCAATCGTCCTCCTCGTAGCCAGATCCTGTAAAATACACCAATATGGGAAGAAGGTTACTGAACAGTTTAATCCTCTCGTCAATCGACTAACCGACAATAAATCGACTTTGAATTTAGGCACAGATAACACATCATGAAGATAAAACATGGTACTTAGAGGTAATGATCCCTTAACAGCAATATTAATTGTGTCTCCGCTAGGCAATAAAACAGATGGTAAAGAGCAATTATTATTTTTGTGTAATAATTGCGTAGACGAAGTGATGTGATCAGTCGCACCGCTGTCAATGATCCAATTGCGGGAAACAACCTTGGACAAACCTGGTTTTGTTACGGCGTTTGCTTTGGAACTCGAGCTGGTATTGGAATTGGGCTTCAAAGTCTGATTACTAAGAGCAGTCATAAACTGTTGAAACTGGGCCTCAGTGAGTGTTACCGTTGGCCCACTATTATTTTCAACAACCTCGCTGACTTGATTTGCCGAAGGAGCAGCTGCTCTTGATTGCTTCGAAAAGCCTGCGCCTTGTCTCGCTTTAGGATGACCTGGAGGATACCCAATTAGTTGATAGCAAGTCTGTACCCAATGGCCGGGATCTCCACAATAGGTACAATGAGGTCTCCCCCTGCAGGAGCCTTGTCGCCGTTCGGTATCAAAACGGCGTCCTTCCTGGGACGCAAAACTACGGTCTGGACGCTGGGTATGTCGATCATGCTTCTCAAAGCGTCCCCCTCTCCCTGAATTGAAAGGAGGTCTTCCAGGAGTGCGCACTGCCATTGCAGCGCTTGAAGATGAATCCGCAGCGGGATGAGAGGCGCCAAGTGAACGTTGTTTCTCATCTTGAGAGACCGCTGCATAGGCCCGACGGACTGTTGGCAAAGGACTCATCAGAAGAATCTGTCCGTGAACAGAACTGTAAGTATCATTCAGCCCCATTAGAAATTGCATGAGTCTTTGTTGTTCTGCCTGTGCTCCACGAGATATCTCTAAATAGGTAGCTAATTCATCCCAGAAGCCTTTCAATTTTGTATAATAAGCTGAGACTGACAGTTGCTCTTGTCGAAAACAAGCGATTTCTCGCTGAATTTCAAAGATGCGTGGAGCGTTACCTTGAGAGAATCGCTCACGAAGGTCTTCCCATACTTCGTGAGCAGTAGGATAGTAGATGACACTGTCGGTGATTTCTAAATCAACGGTGTTGATGATCCATGAATGAACCATATCATTACAACGCGACCAAGTCGCATAGCCTTCTGGGTCTGTCTCTTCTGAGGGAGCCTTTATTGTGCCGTTCACAAAACCAAGTTTGTTCTTAGAATTCAGAGCTAAGGTCATAGCCCTTTTCCATCCCGCATAATTGTCTCCATTCAGTGGCTTAGAGACTAGGACTAGACCTGGATGATCTGAATGATGTGTGAAAAAGGGATTAGAGAGGTCAGATTTTGACATCTCAGATGTAGGAGGATTGGAGGAATTGGCCTTTGATTTGCCGTGATCCTTGAGTGGTGGTGAGAGGACATCGTCGTTGACCATGTTGGCTTGAACGATGAGGGAATGAAGGTTAGGCTACACGAGATGTTAGAGTGCAGCAGATGAGAAGAGTCAGGATCTAGTCCTGCTCTGATACCATGAAAAAAGGAGAAATCAATAGGCTGAAGCTATATTTTCATTGATACAGAAACGTTTCCTTTATACAAGTGTGATTATAATTAGTTCCTACAAGTCAGGAACTGATTTACTACCTATATTACATAGAAGGAAAGCTACAGCTAACATCTAGGACAATCAGCTTTAATATAGAAGATATGACAGATTGGTTTCCTTACATCTTCCCATAAAGCTTGAGCTGCATAGGACATCATAATGTTGTCAATATACATGCAAATTTGATACAAAATATCTAGTAAAATTATAATCTTAGAGTTCTATACTTCTGCTGAAAGTGACTCAATTGCCTCTTCACTGTGGTCCATTTTGTCCCATGGGATTCCTCTGCCATCAGGAGCAAGATCAATAACAACATCATATGCTTTGAGAGGCTGGGGTCCTTGTTTTTCCTTTGCTATCAATCAGTCATTGTTCACTAACTATAGGTATCCCTCTCTCCCTGCAAAATAATTAGAATGCCTCATTTGCATAATGTTACAATATAAAAAAAAAGATATGCATTTAGTGAATAGGTATTGTGTATTGTGAATGAGGATAGTTTAGGAAGTCTGGGATTGTGTTTCCAATAAAATGTTAAAATAAAAAAATTAATAGAAAGTGTATTAAGTAGGAGATGTGTATCTAGTATTTTGCAATGTGTTAATAAAATTTCTCATTAAGAATACCAATACATTACTAACTTCTTAATTCAATTCCTCTTAGACTGTGTTTGGATATAAAAGTTCAGTGGTGGACTATGCCTGAAAGACAGTCGACAACATGCATCCAACACAGTGATTATTGGATCTTACGTGGCAATCTAATGTCGAGTAATTGGCGCAAAAAGTAAGTGATAACATCCGTATATCGAATACCCAACCAAATGGAAATTTTAGGAAGGTTCTGTTGGTTCAGATGAGTTCTCGGAACCCTAGATCTTAAGGACGGGATCCTAAGGAATATAAAATCTCGAGTCACATACCCTATGAATACGTAAGTTCTAAATTATGTTCCTAGCTATAATATAATTTATTGGAGCTATAGAATATTTGTATAGGCCCGATTCAAGTCGCATTGAGTAGTAAATGTTGGTCTCAAGTCACGCACAATTGAGTGATGTCCCGAATTTTCGAATAATAAATTCAAAATCCGAAACATGAATTACTACTACTCAACAAATAAAATCCTGAATTTCTTTTTCTTAACAACACACCACACGAATTGAATTTCAAATCCCGAATTTAGCCTCGGTTAATAATTACAACTAAAACTCACAAATAAAATTGTAAAGCTCTAAATGAGCATAACAACCTCACAACGTAAATGAAATCAAATAAATGATACAACTCCTAAACAGCACGGTCGCCTCCATGATTATCCTGACCTTCAGGAATATCCGCTACACCATTTGAATAGTGTACCAGGATTGCAATAATACAAAACCCGGTAAGCTTTTGAAAGCTCGTATAAGTAAAAAGAAAGAACAGTTATTTAATTAAGTCATATTTATTTTCACACAAGTCAACACCCAACAATTCCCACAACCACAAAGAAACCATAATCTCTACAATCAATCACCAAATCAACGATTCAATGCGAAATCTAAACTCACATCTTTCTTTTCAAAACCCCGAAATTGTATTTATAAAAATACGGTGTCTGACAGACTAGAGCTATAACTGAATCGTAGCCCGTCACCTGGCCCAGGTTATGACATCCGACATATTTATTGTTATCGTATTTCATCAATATATATACATATATACATATTTAGAACGTCTGATACTCGTACTTAATCTAGCCCCATTACCCGACAAGGGTTGTGACATCCAACTCACTCAATCAATCGTATCCCATCATCCACCTAGGATTAGAGCATCTGATTCCTCCATACCAGTCACTACATCGATCCTAAATCCATAACGAGTACAAAATATGTTTCACAAAATGAAATCAACCAATCCAATATACACAATATTATTATGAAATTTAAGCATTTGAAATATAATATGAATCATCATTCCAACTCAATCATATCATCTCTCAACAACACACCGCCCAATACATATATTCCACGTAAATATAAATATATATATATATATACGTAATCATCCACTCAGGGATGACCACTAATACAATCTATAGTTCACACAAGAAAATCATGAAGTTCATTTGTATAATTAAAATTCATTTTACTTACCTATGGACTGTAGTTGATCAAGTCCATGTGATTTTAAAAACAAATATTTAATCCGTAAATATTTTTCACACAATTACGACAAAATAAATAAATTAAAAGCACTCGGTTCGTAATATGAACCACATGAGTTTTACTCACCTCGATACTCCCACTGCGTCTTCATTTTTAACACAATCACACCGAACCCGCTCATCCAAATAAAAACCGTAAATCACCTAATCAAATGTGACTTCAATTTAGCCAATAATTCCAAAACATACTTAACCAACATCTTACAGTCGGATTCTAAATTATATGAAAATCCGACGGACGGATTCTCACAAATCGCCTCCCTAATCACTATTTTGCAATTATACGAAGATCCAACGGTCGGATCTTTGCCCATGACCACACAAAGCCACTGGGATAGTCATATGATCAACATATCGAAACTACAAGTCCATCAGACGGTTCTAACTTCACAGATCATAAATCTAACGATCGAAATCTAAAAATTCATAACTAAATCATACGATATCCAAAAAATGCATATAATATGCCAAAATGATCGTATGAAAATGTAGAATCTTAAAATGTACAGAAACTATATTTTTGACCCCCGAAGATGGCCGAAAAAGGTCCCCGGAGTTAATGGCAGAGCCGCCACCGACCACCACCAATGGTGTCGGGGTCGAGCTGCTTTTCTTCATTTTAACATGCTGATCATTTTTCATAACTACCTCAAGAGCAGAAAATAACGGGAAGAGGTCGAAAATTACCACAATAGTCACGGTGGCCGAAAAATCTGCAGAAACCTAAAATTACCATAAGAGTTCGACGTAAAAACTTCCACCAATGGCTACGATCCCTTCTGGAGATTTGTTCAGCAACTCAAGGCGATCTCCCCAGTTCAAGAATCACCTGAAACGAAGCTCTATAGCTCAAGATATCGGGATCGATAGCTCGATTTCGATCTAGATTGGGGCTGTCTTCCAGCCGCCGCCACGTGCAACGCCGTTGTGCAAGATCACATCTAGGAGCTTCAGGAGGTTGAGGTGAGCTCGTGGATGGATTTTGGCGAGGAGTGGTGACTGGTAGCTTGAAATATCAAGCTTGAAACCAAAACGAGCTCAAACCGACCGGAGCTTCCCGCCGCCGCTGCCGGCCATGTCGCGACACAAGGCTGCCCTTGGCAGCTGCGCAAGGTCGAGGTGATGTTATGGGAGGTGGTCTGGTGCTGATTGGCAGCCGGTGGAGCGAGAGAGAGGCCGGAGAGCGTATGCTCTGTTTTTGGTTTCGCCCGAGAGAGAGAGAGAGAGAGAGAGAGAGAGAGAGAGAGAGAGAGAGACAGAGAGAGAGACAGAGACAGAACAGTTTTTCCAAAAAAAGAAAGAGGTCGGATGAAAAAATGGAAAGTTTCCAAAAATACTAGGGTTTTTTCTATATATACCCCTTTGGAAATTTCTTCTAAACGCGATAACTAATTCATAAATCTGATCTTTGTGTTCCACATATGCACGGACTCGTATTGACGAGCTCTACGACTTCCATGAAGGAAGTTTTCCCAAATTTCGCACGTATAAAAAGTCGATTCCTTGAATAGAACAGTTCGAGGTTTTTGTTAAAACAAAATGTTTCGGAACTTCAATAATTCTAAAAATGAAATATTTCAAGTATCATTCGTGCAAATGCATAATATTCGTTCCAGACAATTTCACGAAATGAAAATGAAAATTGCGGTTATTACAATAAAACAAAAGAAAATTGTCTATTTAAATTGGTTTAGGCTTCAACAAAGTAATAAATCTTTTGAATCATCGTCTTGCTAGCATTGGTTTTGAATCACATCAGAATGAGACTTAGCTCACTCATACTCCTACTTGCATTGCTGATGTATTAGTCCATGATTGAAACCATTTGAATCATTAATAAAGTGCCTTGAAGTTTCTTTCAAAAAAAAAAAAAAAAAAATCTTTTGAGCTTAATGAAATAAAGAAGGGGCTATGATCAGTTACCTAAATTAGGCCAACAGGAACTCAAACACTCCATTAAGAGATATTTGTATCCACTTACCCAAACTAACAGTGCAACGACGCTTCTGGGCTCCGAAAACAAACAAAGTACAAATAGTGCCACTACTCCCTACCTACTAACAGCACAACTCCATTCACTTTAACTTTTCAGCTCTCTCTCTCTCTCTCTCTCTCTCTCTCTCTCTCTCTAACTCTAACTCTGGGGAAATGACCCCAATACTCACCTAACACCGGAGATTAAGATTCAAGGTCTGGTAGCGGTTTTATTTTCTCCGGCTTCAGGTACATTGAAAGAGGTAATTAAAAAAAAATTCCGACTCGTTTGTCAGGTTTTCTGCAAAAGCGATTATATAAATCTTCAATTTAAACATGCTGATAGCTTAAATTTTGTTCATATATGTGAAAATAGACTTTGCATGTGTGAAAATCTGTGAAATCTAAGGTTTCTAGTTCATACGTGTGAAATACTATTGTGAATGTTGTTTTTTTTTATTATAAACTTTTAATTGAGTGAAAATGGAGACTCATTGAAAGCTTATTGTGGAATCAAAACCCAAAAAAAAAAAAGTTAATTTTATTATTGCCCCCTGCAGCCCCCCCCCCCCCCCCCCCCCCGGTCAGGTTTTCTGCAAAAGCGATTATATTATCTTTGATTTAAACATGCTGATAGCTTAAATTTTGTTCATATATGTGAAAATAGACTTTGCATGTGCGAAAATCTGTCAAATCTAGGGTTTCATACGTGTGAAATACTGTTGTGAATGTTGTTTTTTTTTTATTATAAACTGTTAATTGAGTGAAAATGGAGGCTCATTGAAAGCCTATTGTGGAATCAAAACCCAAAAATGGAGTGTTTTCTTGGTGGTCTATTGGGGGGGGGGGGGGCAATAGACAGATTATTGCCCCAAATAATTTCTTAACTGTGGTCAATTAATCAATAAAATTAGAACTTTGAAAAGTCTTATGTTGTTTTGAGTTTACTAAAGTACAATAATTTGTGAATGATAGAAATTGGTGATTTTTGGGGTGGTCTATCGAGGGGCAATAGACAGATTATTGCCCCCCAATGATGTCTTAACTGTGCTCCATTAATCATTGAAATTAGGGCTTTGAAAAGTCTTTTATTTCTTTGTGTTTATTAAAGTACACTAATCTGTTATTGATTGAAAATAGAGTTTTCTTGGTGGTCTATTGGGGGGCAATAGACAGATTATTGCCCCTCAATAATGTCTTTATTGGGGGTCAGTAATGTTAGAAATTTTGATTTTGAAAGTCTAAGATGATGATTTAGGTTTTTTTTGCGCGAAGAAAGGCAAGACCAAGATTCAACATTCAACCTGTTGAGTGATTCTGAAGAGGAAGTACACAGTTGAGTGAATCATGACTCTTGATGGAGCTTGGAGAAAGTGAAAACTGAAATCTTAACATGATATCTAATTTCTAATGTACTGTAAAGTAGGAATTTTATTTTGAAAGTAAGAATTTAACTTGGGGATTTCGAAAGTAGGCATTGTACATTCTCATATGCAATTTATTTTTTTACGGTGAAATGATATGATATATTTCTGTTGCATTCAAATTATTACAGGTCCTTTCAACAAATTGCAGATAGATTCAATAAACAGGTTTATTGGGGGATCATAAAAAATTTATTGCCCCCCAATAATTTTTTCTACATATGGTCAAAAGTAACTCAGTTGGGTTTTAAATTAGTTTGCAAAAGTACAGGTGTTCAAAATCAATACTTGGTGTAAAGTCCTCAAATAATCAAGTTTATTGGGAGGTGGCAATAAAATCTCTATTGCCCCCCCAAATAAAACCTCTTATAAGCAGTCACTGCAAACTCAATCCTATTCAAAATTTAATCCATTTCTTAAAAAGCAACAAAAATCAAAATAAAAGTCAATATCAATCATCCTCAAAAGAAAAACGTTAAAATGAGCCTGAGCATAAACAATTATTGCCCCCCAATAAACCAATTGCTGCCTCCCAATAAAAACTGTAAAATCTAACAATCGTTTCCAGAAACATGTAGTACTGCTGGAGAGGAATCATATAACCTTTACCAGAATAAATTAACCTAGTGACCAAAGGATCACCCATATTCCTACAAAAAAATAACAAAACAGAACTATTATTGCCCCCTAATAGATAGATTATTACCGCCTAATAATGTAGTCAGAACTACCAAAACACACTTCAGAACTGTAGCAAATTGCTTTGAACACAAAGGACTATATCACTAAACAACAATATACTGAATAACAATTAAGACACATTATTGCTCCCCAATAGACAGATTATTGTCCCTAAATAATATAGTGAGAACTATACAAACACTTCACAATCAGAACACGAAGCTCAGATTCACCAAAATCAGTTTGAAATTAACACAACAATTCAAAACTAACACAATGTAAACAAAAAGACCTAGAAATTCAAATCAAACAATTAGAGATTGATGAAGAAAAGAATCAAACTGTTATGAAGGAGGAACAGAAACAAGAGCTCGATCTCGATCCATGGTGATAATCACAACACAACTCCTCTCTCTCTAGAAATCGCAGAGCTCATCTCTCTCTAGAAATCGCACAATTCCTCTCTCTCTCTCTCTCTCTCTAGAAATTGCAGAGCTTCTCTCTTTAGAAATCACAAATCTCCACTCTCCAGAAATCGCACAGCTCCTCTCTCTCTAAAATGGTAAGCTTCCCCCTGTAAAATCGAGGAGCTTCTCTCTCTAAATCTCTATGTTTCAATTTTCAGCTTTGACAGTTACAAAGGGCAAAATTGTCCAAAAATTTGAAAAAATAGGCCCACAGAGAAAGAGTTGGGTAAATGTAGTTAAAAAGTATAACTTCTTGTTTAAGTAGTCAATCTTTTAAAGAGTTTTTGGATAATTGAAGTTAATTAACTCCAAATTTGAATAAATGATCATTTCCCTAATAAAGAAACCCAAGTCGTAAAGGAAAATTGATTTAAGAGAACAATTAAACGGGAAGATGGAGACCCAAATTGTGCTATATACACCCTAGATATTCTAAGGTGTGCGGCGTTTGCCGGGTTATGTAAGGTTGCTTTAGATTTAAACTACTTTTCGGACTTTATAACTTGTTTATATTCAAATCCCGAACTCTCCTATTCCTGGACGAAAGAAACTAAATCCTAAAAAGAGCGTAAGAATAATAACACAAGAACCCTAGACCAATGAAATTAACGGTTCGCACGAAACTTTCGCCCCAAAGGCGACTGAATTATATGCAGCTGCTTTAGGACTGCAAGCACTACTTCAATCTCGTTTTGGTCGTCCGGAAAATAAGACTTACAAAGTGATGAATCCGATTGTTCAGTAGAGAGAACTTTATTGAGGTAGTGCAGGCTTTTCTCACAAATTATTTGCACAAATATTCTTAAACAGTGTAATTAATCAGCGCATACAACAATTTTATTTATTATTTTTTAAGTTCGAGTTAAAAATAAACTATTTTCATTATCCGATGTAACAATTAAAGAATCTTTTTGGCTCCTTAATAAGCACTTCCTTTCTAAACAAAGGAGATACTTGTCTTATTTCTGAATTCAATACACTAATTATTCATCTTTTTGAGTTTCATAAAAGGCTTCATAAAAAATTATCATTTAACTGGGGAAAATAGCATACAGATCGAAAATGAATAAGCAAAATTATTCTTCTTTTGCTCTTCCGTGGGGACGTGGAATGCATTCAGAAAATTAATAAGCTCGGTCATTCTTCTCTTGCATGCTCTTTCTTTATTTTGGACATCAAAAGAGGCCTTCTGTTTTCTTGAAGCATAAAGTTGAGGACAACAAACAAAACTCGAAAAGCCCCAAACATGCACCTACAAGGAAAATAAAATGAGATCCATGGTCCATAATGATCGAAGTAGCAAAAGAGATGATGACGAAAATGAAGAAATGGAAGAGCATCAGACAGACGTTGCTAATCGCTGTCGCTGCTGCTGCTGTGGCCGTCCTCCTTCTTCTTGTCCTTGTTCTTCTTCTTCTTCTTTTTGTCGTCCTTGTGGTGCTCGTCGTGGCCCTTGCTTTTGTGGTGATCGTCGCCGTGGTCGTCCTGGTGTTTTTTGTGGTCGTCCTTGTAGAGCTCGTCCTCCTTCTTGTGGTGCTCGCCCTCCTTCTTGTGGTGCTCCTCGTCTTTGCTGCTATGGCCTTCTCCTCCGATGTGGAGGGCATCTCCGATCTTGTGGATGATTCCTGCCATTGTTTCTCTCCTTCTTTCTTTCTTTCTGGTTGTGATTAATTTTCTGATGGATGGATGGAGTTGCGGAACGGATCATGTACTTATACGCAAAATTAGTAAGGAAACGGACACGAGGCCTTCTCTCTCTGCCATAAGTGGTTTATATGGAATTACAAATATGCCCACACCACGTCTACCACTTTTTTCGCCATCATCTCACATGATTTCTAGGATGTCGGTAAGGGCATTACCCCACCCCTGCTCCATTTTCTTCTTTTCGATAGATTACCTTACCCACTAGCAATATAAAATTAAAAATATCTCATTGTTCTAGAATGGTTCTATTTATACCTGGACCTATCAATTTTTTTAAAATGTTTAAAATTTAGTTGTATCCCTTATCAAATATTACCCCTCCGAATTCACTTAAAACAGCTTGTAAATCCTACATTGACCTAGACCTTTCTTGTTTCGAAAGCATCAGTTCAAATAGTTATGATCCTAATTCTACAATGAAAGAATGTAAGGAACCAAAATCTTGTACCAGTTCCCCCCGAAACAAAGCCAAAAAAGAGAGGAAGGAATAAGGTGATTGAATTATTAACGCTAACAAAGAGAGGAAGGAAGAGGAAAACTAATGTAGTAACGCTTGATGAGGAACACCATACCAATGAAATTAGCCGTAAGTTGAAAACGCGAGAGGAAGAACATCAGATCACTGATTTATTAATTTTCTTATCTCAATTATCCTATTGTAAGGAATCAAAACCTTCAATTAATTAATTCCCTCCAATCAAAGCCAACGAAGAGAGGAAAAAAGAGGAAGATTGATTTAGTAACGCCGAAGGAGGAACAAGATCAAGAGTCTTCAAATTACTCCTAAGCATAAACCAGGAAAGATTCTGGAGTTATTGATGAACTTCATGCCTCAGAGAAAAGGAAGAGAATAAGAAAGAAAGAAATGGGGTAAAAGATGGAAATTTGATCTCAAAAATTTTGAGAAGAGGTCCAAATAGTAAATTTAGATGTCTGAATAGACTCACTATTTTCTCTAAGAGAGAAAGAGAGAGAGAGAGACACGGTTGAGATCCGTAATTAAATTAATGTAGCGTAACGCGCTCAGCAATGTAAGAAGCTAATTCGATCTGCCGTAGGAAATGATATATACTCAAGTGAGAAATTATGAGATTAATTTGGATCAAATTGACGTTTTATTTTTTAACAAACCGCAGCCCTTAGATAATGAAATTAATTAAATGTCCTTTACTTTTGGCCAACAACAGATAAATGTTAAAAATAGACTTGTACGAGAAAGGGAGGAGATATTTTGATTGCTGAGTGCTGCATTCGGATAGGAGAGAATCTAATCTTAACATGGATTGGACAGATATTGGGCAGCCACAGGCGAAGAAACACGTGCCCTCATTTATTATAAGCACGACAATGTCGGTAGACATTTTATTTGTCAAATTCCCGGCCATTTGATTGTACCAACGATTAGATTTATCTCGTTATTATTAGACTTGGATGTGTAACTTGCATCTCCTTCCACCAATTTGGCCCAATACCTTGTTCCGTGGCATTGAGCTCGTAGACCATCCATCCAACTACACTTGTTGTTTGTTTCTTTTTTTTTTTTTTGGTCAGTTCTATTTGTTTTGTTCTCATATTAGACCACCGACGAGTTTTGTTGCAGTGGTCAATGGTTGGTTTGGCCGCGGCTGGTTGGTGTCGGCATTGGGTCGGATGTTGTTCTCCGAGCTGGGGATCTCTGATCTGGTGAATGCTCAGCGCTCGGTGGTGGCAATGGTTCTCAGGGGAAGCTCGGCCCAGATCGGGCTATGGGTATAAGGGGAGCCAACGCTGAAGTTTAGTGGTTTCCTGACGGCAATGTGCGGAGCTGGCGGCATGGTGCTGCGGCAGGAGGAGATTGCAAAGGTGGCGACTTCAGAAAGGACAATGGTGGGAATGGCAGTGGATACGGTTTGAAGAAAGTGGGATCTCCTTGAGCCATGGCTAGGGCACCTTCCTCACTCATGGGCCAGGACTTGATAATTTTGGGTCTAGGCTCATTGGTGTTAGTTTGGGCTGTAAGTTTAGTTTTGTTAGAACTCCCTCCTCTTTTTGGGAAGGAATTGGTAGGCTCCCCAAATTCAAAGGGTGTTTACTTGCTTGCTTGTTTAGAGTGAGGGAATTTCACTCACTCAACCATTCTTTCAAAGTTGAGGAATGTCGTCAGGGATACCCACAATGCCTTTGTTATTTTATTATCTCTTAGGTAATGTACGGTATTTTCTGGATGTGCTTTATTTGCTAGCTTAGAAAGATTGAATTGGTTAAATAACGGCTCTATCTAGCTCTTACGAGCATGTCGTTTTGTGGAATTTCGCTGAACTGCAATTTAGTTGACTATTCGTCTCAGAAAATAATATTAGACCATCGATGTATTTATTTACCAAGGACCTTTCCACCCCCAGACCGGAAAGAAAATAAAATGAAAAAAGTATCTTCCTATCCAATAGGTTCAACTTCTTTGGTTAAATCTCGTCTCTCTAGGATCATCCGATTTGCAAACTTAGTGTTCAGCAAATTAATTTGTCATTTTGCACTTGTTGATATAAGTATTTGTATTTGAATTTATGTAAACTTTTTTTAAATGACATACTTTTTGAATCTATAGGCTCTTTTAAAAAATTTATAAACTACTGTTAATTTCTTAAAACCATTGATTTTAATCATAGACTTTTTACTGATTTATGAGATTTATAGACTTTTATTATGAATGACTTATATAAATTTCCTAACACTTATAAAAAATAAATAAATTATAAAATAAAATAAAAAACAAAACCAATGCAACCTAGACGCAAAACAAGATAATAGCTCGTTGCCTCTTCAATAGTCATGTATCTTCTAAAGACCTTGACTCCAATGAATGATCATTACTCTGTTAAGCTAGCCTTGCCCTAGATTACTTGATTTTTGTTTCGCCGATTAACATATTTCATAACGATATCTTGGTCAATGTCTTGATCTATATCTAATCAATTGAAATCCAATTGTTTATAGATCAATTGAAATCCAATTGTTCAAACTTCCTTTGAATCGTAAATACAAATTCAAATCCATAAGAATAATTAAGAAGACACAGTTTTGTATTTCATAGCAGTACTATTCAATGTTTTCGGATTTTAGGAGTAGACCACAATATTTGAGTTTTAGGGTTTCATAAATCATTTTTATTGCTAATGGGATTGCAAGCATCGCAATTGAAAAATAAAAAGAAATCACATTCAACAACAAGAATGAACATGTTGGGTATCTATAAATGTTGATATCACAAAAGAATACAAAAAATACAAAAAAGAAAGAAAGATGATGAAGGACCAATCTCTTCGAGTGCAGAGAAAGGACCTTTGATAGAATTTTCCATGCTCAACTATCTTTGCTCTGGTGATTGGAAAAAATTGAAGTTTGGTATTTATACTAAACACTACAAAGTCCTTAATTATCTATGATTTTCTAATACAGTATTTAAGAATAATATTTTGAAATGCCCATGTACTTCTATTCATCTTTAAAAGTCCTAATCGAATATTCCTAGACTTTGATGAAATTCATGAAATATTTTTAAAATCATAATTGAATACACCATAACTTTCATGAAGTATTAAAAATCTATATTTAAAATCATAATTGATTCCTATCAGCAATTTCCAACTACAATAGTTCTGTACAAGCCATATCATTTAACTACTCAGGTAGCATGAATGAAGAATTTGGACAACAATTTCTCGCATGTGAGTCTTTGCAGACATAAGACAAAGGATGTAAAGTAGGTTATATACACAGTATTACAAACCTCCTCAAGAAATAAATATCATCACTCCAGTGTCATCTGATTGCTCCAAGTAAATTAGCACCATCAAGCTTTGCACCTTCCAAATGCTGATTAAAACACAAAATTATACAACCATAAATTGTATGCGTTTACTCACAACTATCCAACCAAAAGAAAAGATGCTCGCATTCTCAATGCTAGATTCTCAATGCTAGAATGTCTATACATGACAGATAAATAATGCAAACATAACTGCAACTTTTCTTTGGCCCTGAATTATATATACAAATTGAGACAGCAACAAAGAAAATTATCTATTTATAAAGGCCAGAGATTCCATTGGAACAAAAGAAAGTAAGTACCAAAATTGGACAGCAACCTTGTTTCCTTCGGTTAGTTATTTCAATTTTCATAGGTTCCGAGAACAAAAACCAAAAGAAGAGTAACAAAGGTGCTTCAATCATCTTTCATTACCGTATCTCGAAGATTCACTTGCCGCAAATAAGCTCGTTGAAGGTTTGCATCCTTCAAATTGGTATTACTCAACTTAGCGCCCTAGCAAACAAAGATTTTATCCAATATATAAGATTAACCATAGTTCTCTTTCCTTTAATATCCATTTTGTGCAAACATAGAGTGAACCTCCATGAAAGTCTCTTATGCAATATTATTGTGCATATATAATTGTGATTGCTGAATAAACAGATACTAATATGTCAGCATAACATGTACATTTCCTTCTTTCAAAAATTAAAGCAATATATAAGAAATGTCGGTGCTTCTAACGTGCATGGGGAGCCTCACATAGGCAATTGTACAGAAGAATGATACAAGGAGCAGCAACAATGACAAAAGTTAGCCATGTAACAGCTGGTAGAGAGTCTCCAGTAAGGACCTTATAATCAGGACTCATGAAGACTTCTAATTTCAACTGTTGAATGGGTTGTTCAAAGCTGAAAAATATCAAATAAAATCTGAATACTCATCCAACAGTTGAAATTAAATGTCCTTATGAGTCCTTATTATAAGATCATTACTGGAAAGGGCCCTGTAACAGCAGATCCCATTATAAGAATAGCACCTACTTCCATATGTCAACTCAATTTAATGGATGTGATTGTGAACCATATCAATCCACTTTTGCAATTGAACTGTTTACTGGATGTTTAATGAAGTTGTCTTTCTACCACCTGTAAGCTCCACACCTTCTCTTTTTGATGAGAAAAAATCTTCAGTTTAGGTTTAGGGTTTAGGGAACACACCCTACCAAACAACCCAAGCTATCAGTAAATTTGCTTTCTATTACCATCACAACTTAAACAGCTCCTATTCTAACAACAGCTCTCCAATCCAACCTTATATCAAAGAAAGGATAAACTCCTGGATTCATTTAGATTACACTTCAGCTCTAGTGCATTAGTAAATAGTATGTACATCTCTGCAGATGACCCAATTATAACCTTAAAACTGATAACCCCTCAAATTCAGCCTTAAGAAAAAAATAAAAATAAAAAAAGTGACACGGTAATTGCTATCTTTTAATACCCTTCCCACCCGCCTCAATGAGTATCTACTGCAATCACCAGAGTCATTTTCTGAAAAACAACTCAGAAAAGAAATGTTTCAAACCCAGAAAATCAACCTGGCAAGGAGAAAATATTGTGTCCTAGAACTTTTAATGTCATTCCAAAGACGGTCTCGTTCATACTGACTCATCACTAAGATGGTACTATAAGAGTTGGTCAATGAAAGATAATCGATAAATAAATCAAACAGTCCCTCGAACAGTTAACGTCAAGTCTTATTATGAGTAATTATTTTGTCTATTTGAACCTCGGGATAATACAATGTCTTTAACTTCTCCAAGTGTCTCTTGCTATTTGATCAGGTCGTTTATGAGGCCTTTAATATTGCAATAATGCATCTGGAATCAATAAATAAGCCATCTCTGTAAGGAAAATCAGTTTGACTGAATGACAATTACGTGTCACTGAAGGTTGGTGCCTTGGTAACTCCTACCTTACCCTATCTTGTCTTTCTACATTCTTCTCCATATACAGCAGCCATAAACTTTCTCTGTTCTGTAAAAGTATTCTGTCTCTGAAAATTTCTATCATTCTAATCCCATTCAGAATTGACCTAATGTTGTCCTACATTGCTTTCCATTCAGAAAGTCAAGCATAGAATGGAATAGAAGAATCTTTTCTTCATGTCCATCCCCTTACCTCAATTAACTCAGACCAACTGTAGGGAAAAAAAAATGGAAAAAAAAAAAAAAAGATATGGTCCCATGGAATACTAAAATTAAAGTTTCTCCTCGAAACAAAGGTGAGCAAGACATCTTCGCTGATGTTGCCATATGTTTGCAAGCCACGTAGGTATGAGACAATGTTTCAAACCCAATATAATATCGTATTATTAGATTCTTTCAAAGTCGACCAAATTTGCTATAAATTTAAAAGCAGGCTATAAGCTATTAAGCATAAGAGTCATACTTCATAATCTCACTACCTACTGCCTAGACCCTCAACGTTCATTTGAATTTGTAACTGTCATCACATTTATTTGGCATCACATCCCCACTAGTATGAGTATAATTATCATATAAAATTCTTCAGATTAGATTTTTCTTTTTAAATGTTTCACACACAAAGCTCCAATTTACCTTCAAATTTGCTCCTTCCAGAATTGCTCCCTCTAAATTGGCATTTGTAAGATCCGCATTCTGAAAGTTATGAGAAAACAAGATCATGTATGAGATACCATTGTACAGAATCATAAGACACAATTCTTTCATCACATAATTAAATGATTGGCTAAATTCCGATCAGATGTAAAATCAGGAATTTTTCCTTCTTTTCAATCATCGCAAATATAAATAACTGCACGAAAAGTAAAATGGATCACTACAACAATAAAATATTATGGTGTCCCGATCATCTAATTTCCTGTTTTCTCACATTGTAAATATTAAGATTTGCCTGATAATATTATGGTGTCACAATCATTTAATTTCCTGTTTCCTCACATCGGAAATATTAAGCTTTGCCTGATAATATATAAACCCATGGGCAAAATATTCATGGAATCAAAGAATTCAGTTCACATGTTAGACCCTGTGTTGGGCCACAAGTGTCCACATCACCTAATATCAGAACTTGCCGCCACATATGTGTTTAGAAAATATTTTTTTTTTTTAAGCCATGCCTTAAAAAAAGAATATAAGATCATGGGCTTCTCCACCTATTGCCAATATCTTGTTCTGCTGAATCTGAAAGAAATAAGCTGGTGCTAAAATTTAAAAGCTTGTTCCCCAGGTTCTACCCACCCCCACATCCTAATTTCTTCCACTTTCCTGTAACTTCGATCACAGTCCAACCACACTACACGTTCATCCCAAGTGTGTGATCCTTAGTTTCCAAACTGTCAAAATCCACTCCGATTCATCATAGATTTTCAACCATTATAAATTCATGTCTTGCTTGCTACTGAAAATTTTCGGAATTGATTCGGGTTGTATTCTATTATTGAGAAAATTCAGAAAGTGCCCTGTTTATTGCAGAAAGTTCTGGAAGACTTCGATTAGGAATTTGGTTTTACTATTGAACAGTTTATCTATGCGAACTTGGGTTGAAAATAACTAACAGAAACTAACAAAATCCTCTGTAATCATGCTTTTTCTCTCTGCATAAAATTTTCAGAGATGATCGTTTCATTTGTCTTGCTCATTAGGGCTAAATTTTCTTTCAAAGCTGTAAAATTGTAATTTCCTCTTGGAGTGCCATTTAATTACAAATCCAACTCTTTAGGAGTGTGATGTTAACACAAGGGGCTAGTTAGGGAAGCCAAACATCAAGTAAAGAGAAAAAGATACAGGTCTTATGGGTTAGATTGATAACGAGAATTAGATTTAAAAGGTAGTAACGCCCTAATCATCCGCCGACTCTAAGATGCAACTAAACGCTAAGCCTAATCTTATTTTGCTTTTATTTGTTGAATTCACATTATCTATCAATTTCTTTGATACGATAACTGTTACCAACAAAAACTCTAAAATTTGAACACAGATGAAAGTATTAAATTAACAAAAATAGGTTTTATGAGTTCAAACACTGGCAAAGTTTAAAGCAAACCAAAAAAGAAAAAAGGAATGCGGTAATACAGGTAATGGACATCATAGAGGACATTCAGTTAGCTAAGATTTCATTGATGGAAGATTGGAAGTAATATGTTCGTCATCATCCTGGGAATCCAATGGTGTTAGATGACTACTTTATTTTGCTTACATAAAGCATGTCAGGCAAACAATTCTAATCTCACCAATGGATGTTCCGGAAAACCAAATACAATGAACTAGTCAAAAATGAGTAGAAAATCTAAAGATTTATATATGCAGAACCTGTAGATGTGCAGATTTAAGGTCTGCCTGGCAGAAGCTACAATCTATTAAGCATGCATCTGCAAAAAGAAAATACAATCCAAAGGAGAATTAATCTTTGGACAAATTTTGACTCCAACCGAACAACAGACAAGTAGCTTATGAGTGTTTAAGGAAGTTCACATAAACAGACCAAACAATTTAAAGCAGCAGTAGTATGGAACTAAGTGAATGAAAAATTAAAAGCAACACTAGTATGAAACTAATGAATAAAAAATTAAAAACCTGCTAGAAGATTATCAGAATGCAGTAGACTTGCCTTGTAGATTTGCACTCTGAAGATTAGTACCAGCCAACAAAGCTCCACGGAGATTTGCCCCAGTAAATTCACATCTTCCTTAGGCAGGAAAATTGCATTAATCAGGCTGCCCATTAAAATATAAAACCAATAGCGCTACTGTGAAATTCGGATCCCTTACTCTCGCAAAGTTGCATTGTGAAAGATGGCACCCTCAGCATCTGCATCCTGTGACAAAATCTAAGAGCCTCAATTCCTACTATATGTTATAAACAGAAGGGATAATCATCTTTGTCAAAAATATTTATTTAGTATCTAACAAAAGGTTGGTGCATGACCCGTGATGCTAACCAACCCGTTGTTCTGTCATTGAAAATATCTTAGCTTTTCTAATGATATTAACAAGTAGAAATAACATTTGTTCTCAACAGACCACATTTACTGTGTAGTCTATGTACAATTAATACTCACCTTGAACTTAGCACACTGAAGGTTTGCACGTGAGAAGAACACATTTCTCAGACACGCATAGCTGAAGTCCACATTTGACAGGTCCTGAAATTCCAGTGATATAACACCACAACATCAGAGCCAGTATCAAGGATGTTTTCAGAATCAAAACAAACTACTAGATAAAGAAAACTAAACTAAGAGTAGCACTCTTGTGTCACAAATTGGTAATATTATTAAATTGGCTTTCCTAAAGTTTATTCTAATCAACTGTAGAAAAGCTGCTGTGAAGTACTTGAAGTCCTTCAGGTTCTGGTCAGCACTTTGACGTTTAATGACAATCTAAATGACCAAGGTAGATATTATTACTGCTCTGTTTGACATTCTTGTTTACAATTATGTGATGACCAACTAAACTAAATAGCACCAACTGGAGATAAATAAGACGTCACCAACTATGCTAGTTCGAACATGTTTTTTGAAGATGGATAGATGTAGTGATTAGAAAGAGCAAATAAATTAGCATAGAGGGTAAGGACAAGAGGAAGACCAATAATAACATGGGCAAGGTAATTAAGAAGCATCTATAATAGCAAGTAATCCATGTATGACACAACAGTGGATTAGATAAAGTAGTCAACCCAAATAGCTGGGAACAGCTTTGTTCTTGTTGTTATGAATGAATATTAACTCCCTAATTTGGACATAAAGAATCTGTTTCTTTGAGGGAGGGGGTCACAAGAGGAAGCATAATACTATTTACCAGTTGTGAAAATGGCTTTGATATTGAATTATACTTGTTTATTAGCATCATCAGAACACTTTTAGTTAATCAAGGTTTCACTTCAGTTGATAAAGTGTATTTGCCACCTCAAATCATGACATTCTGGTTTCTTTTTATGTCAATTGATAAAAGGTTCAAAAAAACACTTTAAGTTGTTTCAGCTTGCTAAAGAAAATTGACTGTTAATATATGTTCAGTTTGCTGTCCTTAAACAAATTGAAAATGTCATAAAGTTTGGGTGAAAAAGTTGGTGCACTACGATTGTGAGACAATTGTAGAGGAAATCCAGATTTGTGGTTCTGTCCTGGAAGCCACAAATCTACTTGCGCAGAAAATGAGAAAATTACCAATTTCGAAAGATCAAGGCCAGAAAGGTTAACACCACGAAACCTGACTTTCCCAGACTGTATACACTTGAGGATATCAGTGCGTGTTAATTCTGAATTTGACTCTTCATCATCCTTCTTCTTATTTTGAACAGCGTGTATTCCATCTATCAGCCCCTGAAAATAGTTTCAAGAATTCAAAAAATTGTTGATACAGAATTTTTGTAAAAGCACAAAGAGGAAGCGCCCGTATCTAAATATGACAGGATCAAATGGCAAATGGGATGGATAAGATAGGGGACCAAAATGATAATAATGTTAAACATGTACCTATATATCATAAGGAATAAACTTCACTAATTCAACATAATTAGTGAAGACCAGAAAAAATACAAAAACAATAAACGGAACATGCATTGTATAGTTGAAAAATAAAGATGTGTATGTATATATATACACCCAATATATACTTAAGAATATAATTAGAAGAATGAGACTGATTATATCCGTGAGTAACCAAGACTAATTGTATCCATGTATAATGGGTTCGCTTTCACAGAGAATACAATTAAATAAGGCAAACTGACCAGTAGCAAAGTACAACTTGGCAACCAAGATAAGTAGGACTAGCATTACAGGCATGGAGATCCATACATCTGCATTTCCTCCGCCTCTCTCTCAAGGCTAGTGTACCATTTTACCAAAGTTATGACATTGTTCAGTTCAAATTAAGAATCAAATCTTTCTTGACCAAATATTCATTATCTGAAGCAGCAAGTATGCATCATCAACCGGAATGCAATCCTGATGAACTCAAAATATACTGAGGACACACACACACACATGCACATTAAAACCACTCTTACAAGTAGTTGATAGTATTCTGCCTCCCGAAGAAGTTCTACAAATTTGGAATCTTTTAATGTGGGAACAACACCATCCCGTAACCAATTAAGTATGTGGCGAAAATGTTTGCCATCCCTATCAACAAAAACATATCCCTGCAAGAGTTACAGAACATGTTATCAGTAATAGTCACGTAACATATCGCTGTGCGCAAGTGCATCAAGGAAAGGCAGAATGTGTGACCAGAGCAGGAGAGTATACATTTTCCTGACATAAAGTATGCCGACCACTGAACATTGCAGCAAGCATTGAATCGGGGTCACGTTGAGTCAAAGTAGTAATAGTGGTGTAAAATTTCTTTCCTCCTGTAGACAAGTAAGAAATGACACCAAATTATGTAGCTATTCAACTAGGTACTATCAGACGGAGGTCAGATTCTGTCAAACACTGTATGATAATCCCGAAAAGCATCACTTGCGAAAAGGAGGATCCAATACACACACACACACACACTTAATACTTGAAAGAAAGAACAAGCGCATTTATCAATAAACAAAAAATTGTCTTCTCTGAAAACTTGATTTCCTTATTCAACAATTGAATTGAGTGTCATAGAAACAAGAATTTCAATTCCTTTACTTAATGTTCTCAGCGACCAAACAAGTATTTGCTCCGAGAGGCGGAGGAGGAAATCAACAAGATTTAGGGTTCTCAGTTCATTCTGAGATTCCGCAAAAACAGAGAGAGAGAGAGAGAGAGAGAAAGAGGTGACCTATGTTAAGGCGAATCGGAGAGGAGGAATCATCAAAGTCCTTCATCATTGCCCTCACTCTGAGTCTGAGCCTCCCAGCTGATCCAATCACTCCTTACTTCTCAACTTCCGGGTTTATGCTTTGCTCTTCAATTCTCCACGCTCCAACTTCAATTTTTTATTTTTTATTTTTTTCCTTCTCTGTATCGAATATGAATTCATTCGTGGCAAAACGCCCAGTAAGTCGTGTAAAGCCTTCTCCAACCAACATGTATAAAGGGCTAAAGGGGTAACCTTTAACCCAATTTATGTCCAACCTATTAAGTTAAAAGGGGCTAAAAATGAGGGTTAAAATATGTCCCTGTGATTTTAGGGGTGTGGTGCTCCTTTTCTTGATTTGAGCCCACGTTTTGGCCGTGGGATTTAATTTCCATAAGTTTTAATGAAGTTTTTCATTTCTGATCAAAAAAAGAAAAACAACCCAAAGGGCTAAAAATAACTCTTTAGCTCTTTTAAAAAAAAATGGATTAGAAAGTGGAGATGCCCACATTGGAGTCAGATGTTTTGCAAGCATGACGTCAGCAACGGTTAGTTGCCGACGTCATTTAGCAGTTGGTATTTTTTTTTTTCACACTATAAATACATATCACCTCAACCTTATTTTCCACATCTTCCTTCTACTTCCTCATATATGTATATATATATATATATATACATATGTATATATATATATATATCTAATCTCAATCTTTCTTTCCTCATATGATGGATGGAAAAAATTCGGCGCTGTGAGTTGTTTCCGTCATCCGGTTTGACATTGAATAAGCACTGCCCGAAAATGTCATTCAATAACTCGGATGAGTAATTAATGTTACCCAAATAAATTGTTATAATCTCTTTATGCTTTATGATCGTTTTCATATAATTTTAGTTAATCAATTTTCCTTGTAACATTTTTTTTGTTTTTGGAATAAATTTTCCTTGTAACTTTAAGTTATTAGGAAATAAATGTTTGATGAAAGCAATAAACCATGTGACATATTTTCTAGCGATTCACATAGCATCATCAAATGATACAAGTCTTGGATAAGAATCTACAACGCACTAGAACGCCCTTGTTGACGATCCTTTACTCCGACAGCATCTAGGGTTCCTCGAACAATGTGATATCTCACACCGGGTAAATCTTTAACTCTTCCCCCTCTTACTAAGACTATAGAATTTTCTTGTAAATTATGGCCAATACCAAGTATATAAGCAGTGATTTCAAATCCAGAGGTTAAGCGTACTCTGGCAACTTTACGTAAGGCAGAGTTTGGTTTTTTGGGCGGTGATAGTGGAAAAGTTGACAAATAAGTCACCCTTACTGCCACTCTACAAAATTGTACATGAGATTTTCACCTCATATGGCTCCTTGTTCAATTCTTTTGAAGTCATTGGATCATTTTCCTTGTTCGAGAATCTCTTCCCGCCTTACCGCTCGGGCATGCCGCCAAAACGATACCAAATCAAAATCTATCAAAAAATTATCCTTTTGTCTTCTTATTTATTGTACTTGTATTTTGAATCTTAATCCCCTTTACACTCTATTTAACATAGTAACAAGGAAAATGGGAAATATCCCTTTGTTTTATTCATGGCAAAAACATTTTAAAAGGAACAAAAGAAAGTGAAGCAACACATGGAATTTGAAAAAGTACAATAGGAAAAATATTTTTTATCATAAAAATGATTTCAATTACTATAAGTTAGAATCTGATAAAAAATAAGAATATATATATATATATATATATATATATATATACAGGATTCCTCTGCAAAATTTCAGCCAAATTGATGATCGTTAAGGCATCCAAAACTACAATTTAAACGAACGAACAGAATTTGTCGAACCTGAACAGTTTGTGGACATTGTTGTAAATTGCAGTTTTGAATACCTTAGCAATCATCAATTTAGTAGAAATTTTGCAGAGATGATTTATACATTAGAACCTAAAAACTGAACAGTTAAGATATAAACATGTGATCGAAAAGTGGCCAAAAACTGGAAATCCTTACCTAAGCTTATATAAGGACGTCCTTAGCCAAGAAAGACTATATATATATATATATATATATATATTCCAAATTTTAAAATATATTTTAGGGATATAATTTAACCTTGATGGGTTGGAAACGGTTAATGTCACATCGATGAATAGTATAATGTCACATCGATGAATAGTAAAAAAATTATGGTTAGCATTTAGCTCTAGGGCTATTTTTAGCCTTATGGTTTGGAGAAGGCCTAACTCTCTCTTCTAGTCCTAAAACATTCAAAATACCGAAAATCACCTCAAGAGTAGCAATCCTCTTTCAACTTTTTTTTCTTTTTTGGTTCCAAACGGGGCCTAAAAAAGACCCAAACAAAAGCAACAAAAGAATTAAGGCCTCGTTTTGGTTGAAAGAATTGAGGTTTTGGGAAAGGAAATGCATTCTTTTCCTATGTTTGGTGTGCACAAGGAAAGGAACAATTTTCCTTCAAGAAGAGAATATATGCGGGAAAGTGAATCCTCTCATCCTCCAAATGATTCATTTTCCCTCCCACTTTCCTAACATTAAATTTGCATTAATTACATGATAAAAATACATTTATTGTTTCAGAGAAACAGGAATTGAGAGAAATATGCTGTGTATTCTCATTAATAATATGGGCCTCTTTATATAGAGGATTACAATGCATAGTATCCAAATCATACAAGAAAAGTAATCATACATTGAATATGAATTCGAGATCCTTCTAATGTAACCTTATTACCGCTAGGCCAAATAACCTAGAGTTTGGACCAGACACAAAATAGAGATTTACTTGAACACTCCCCCTTGTGTCGCCCAAACACAGTGCTTCTCCCGTTGCCTAGCTAAAAATCTTGCCAAGTAACAAAAACCTAGTAGGACAAAAATAACCTCAGTTGAAGGGGAAAAAGAATACAATACATCATTCACGTTTCGAGGTGAACATGTAGACATCTCATCCTGATGTCTACGCCTCCCCTTGATGACTATGATCATGCGAGTTCAGATAATTTCTGCAAGCCAATTCTTGCCACATGTTTCTCGAACATGGATTTGGGCAATGACTTAGTAAACAAGTCCGTCACATTGTCCTCAGATCGAACCTGGTTTACTTTGATCTTGAGGAGCTTCTGTTGTTGCTGATTGTAGAAGAATTTGGGCGATATATGCTTGGTGTTGTCTCCTTTGAAGTTGCCTTGCTTCATTTATTCTGTTACACCCCGAATTTTGAATACATAAGTTCAAATCTGAAACGCAAAAATAACACAAGAAAACACATAGAAAATTTTTCATTTAAATTAAGCAACTAAACAACTGAGCTTACAATGTCAATACCAACTCATTATTTAGAGTCACATATTACATTACAAGAGTTTACAAATTAAACTGAATATCAATTCAACATGTAACCACACTCACCAACTCACTACACAGTGGAAGACTACAAGTATAAGCGCCCTTCTACACCCACATGACGGAAAGTCCACCTCAGCTTCAATAACAATCACTCGATATTCTAACCTGCACAATAAACCCTACACCAAAGAATAGTGTACCGGGATTGCAAACAACAAACCCGGTAAGCTTTTCAAGCCCGTATGAGTAAACTCAATTAAAGTAACTCACGTCACGCATGCTTATAATTTCTTAACTCGTGAGACAAATTAAAGCAACAATATTTAATTTCACAAAATACATGCTTTCACCATCTTAGTCTAACAAAGTCAATATGCAATTATCACAACAAAAACGTCAAGTTCATATCAATCAATATCATGCTCAATAATTTCAACCCAACTAAAACCCACATGCTCTGTCTCTCAGTTCATTTTATCTCTTTTCCCACAAACTCCAATTACATAATTAACTCCAAATATGTTAAACGTTTTACGTCCCCACAATCTGTCAGATCACAATTCCTTTGCCTCAACGGCATGACCACGAAATCATACTCATTGTCTCACAATATAAACCAACTGTCAACCTTAGGGCATCACAACTCAGTTCACACCACTACAAATCCCACAACACAACTGTACTCATGACAATATAATTA
Source organism: Rosa persica (assembly GCA_025331145.1). NCBI lineage: Eukaryota > Viridiplantae > Streptophyta > Magnoliopsida > Rosales > Rosaceae > Rosa > Rosa persica. The sequence goes on along the minus strand of WFKR01000003.1, from coordinate 36,275,244 downwards.
AGTAAAATCAGTAATCCATGCACATAAACTTAGTTTAGAGGCCACATTCAAATAATCAACAAAATCATAGTAATTCCCCCATAGAAACTTAGTTCAGGAGATCACATTTAAACAAACAAAAGAAATCATAGTAATCCCTGCATATAGTTTAGTTCAGGATATCACATTAAAATCAAACAAAAGAAGGCATAGTAATCCCTGTATATAGTTTAATTCAGGAGATTACATTAAAATCAAACAAATGAAATGAAAAAGAAAATAGATAAAGAAATCAAACAATCGAAACGAAAAAGGAAATTAATTAACTAACCAACAACTCACACGAAACAGACTTTTACAAACATGTACTAAAGAGCACGATAATGCGAAGTTATCCCCCAAGCAGTACAATGGCAGACAGACTAGAGCTCTAACTGAATCGTAGCCCGTTACCTGACCAAGGTTATGACGTCCGATATACTCGCCTTAATCGTAACCCGTCACCAGTTAAGGTTATGGCGTCCAATATCCTTCTCTCAATCGTAGCCCGTTACCAATTAAGGGTATGGTGTCTGACATACTCACCTCAATCGCAGCCTGTCACCAGTTAAAGTTATGGCGTCCGATATCCTTCTCTCAATCGTAGCCCGTCACCAATTAAGGTTATGGCGTCCGACATACATCACACAGATCACCACACAGGTACTCACATAGATCACCACACAGGCACTCACACAGATCACCACATAAGCACTCCCACAGATCACCACACTGGTCACCACACAGGTACTCACATAGATCACCGCACAGGTACTCACACAGATCACCACATAATATCGTTTCCTCATCTCAAAACCATTATCAAAATTGAATCCCACATGCTTAATAATTTTTCCAAATCATGAATCAATCAAGTCATACAACTTAACTCCACAATCAGTAATGATTCAAGTCCCTCATGGACAATAAATGCAAGAATCACACTTTACTCAATCACTCTTTAACAAAATCAACTCAATAATATGTGATAATTTATATCTTCATAGAGTAATGCTCGGAATAATAAATAAATCAATCAAATCAATACCTCACCCAATGTCATACCATCCAATATATATTCCACGTAAATATATATAAACGTAATAACCCACACAGGAATGACCACTAATACCAACTATAGTTCACACGTAGTAAAAATCGAGAAGTTTATTTTCATATACTTAAAAACTCATTTTCTTAAAACCATTTTTCAAACATAACAATGAATTGTGAAATAAGGAAATCAGTTCGTAAATGAACCACGCATGTGAGATTTATTCACCTCTAATCCAGTTGCGTCTTCTCAACAATCCAAAAATAACAATTCACAAATCGTTCGCCAATCAAATCCGTCAATCACCTAATCAAATACGGTCTCAACTTAGCACACAATTCATAAAACGCACTTATACGAAGATCCAGCGGTCGGATCTTCATCCGTGACCACACAAAGTCATCGGGACAGTCCTACAATCAATATATCAAAACCACAAGTCTATCGGACGGTTCGATCTTCACATATCATAAATCGAATGATCGAAATCGATTGAAATTGTAAAATTCATAACTTAATCCAAAAATCACATGTTATATATCGAAATGATCGTATCGACATGTAGAACATAAAAATAGACAGAAACTGCCCTTGGGGTGGCCCGAAAGTGGCCGCCAGAGTTAGAGGCAGAGCCGCCGCCAACCACCACAAATGGCTTCAGGGCCAGGCTGCTTCTCTTCATTTCCTCAAGTTGAACAACTTTTACAAGTAGCATAAAGGCTCAAAACGACTGGAAAGGGTCGAAAATACCTGAAAATAGTCGGTTTTGGCCGGAATTTTTCCAAAAACACTTGACAGGTTCGTTCAACGTGAAAAGCTTCACCTCGAGCACTATCCTTCTTGAAGCTTGATCTGGAGGTTGAGGCGAGTTCAACAGGCCAAGAAACTTGAGTTATGGTGGCCGAAGCTAGGAGAAAATAGCGTCGACTCCAATTCAGACCCGAAATTGGTCAGGGTTTTCGCGGCGGCTACAGGCCGAGAGGCGGCGCGAGGTCACCACTAGTAGGTGCGGGAGACCAAGACGAAGTCGTGCAGCCCCTGGGCGACGTCTCTTGTGGCCGGAGGAGAAAGAAAACGGAGGAAGAAGGAAGGCCCATAAAACAGCTCGAGGAGAGGAGCGAGAGAGAATAGGGTTGGCTACCCAAAAAGGAAATTCTGATATTTTTGGAAAGTTTCCAAAAATAGTTAGGGTTTTATATCCAAAATGGTAATTTTTCCAAGTGAGATAACTTCTTCATATGAACTCTGATTTTTGTGTTCCACATATGCACGAACTCGTATCGACGAGCTGTACGAGTTTCATGAAGGAAGTTTTCTCAAATTCCATACATATAAAAAGTCATTTTTCACGACCCCCCTAAACGTTCCTTTTTCGAAATAAGATCGTTCGAACTAACTCCACCACTTCTCCAAGCTTTGTACTCGCACCCATGACCACGGAATCATTTCTAAAAGTCAACAGAAAATAATTTGAATTTTTCAGGATATTACATGTTGAATGCAAGCAGCATTATCCTCATAAATGCTCGTTGGCTCATCTGTGGTAGACTTCAAACCACAATTATTTCGAACATGCGTAACTATGGATCGTAACCATATGTATTCACAAACGGCTTCGTGAATAGCGATAATCTGTGCATGATTCGAAGAGGTAGCGACTAAGGTCTGCTTTGTAGACCTCCAAGATATTGCGGTGTTTGCCATGTTGACTACATAACCCGTTGGGGAACGACATTTGTGCAAGTCAGAGAGGTACCCAGCATCAGCAAAACCTTCTAAAACACTTATATCATTTTGGGATGTGGAGAGGGAACGCAGTCCACCATGTGTGGCATCCCTGGCATTTGATGGGTCCGAATCCATCATCTCTTTGTAGGGATAGAACAAGCCTATATCAATCGTACCACTTAGATATCGAAAGATATCTTTAACACTTGTCCAATGGCGTCATGTTCGCGCAAAGCTATATCTAGCTAACAAGTTCACAGCGAAAGAGATGTCCGGTCTTGTGCATTGTGCTAAGTACAATAATGCCCCTATTGCACTTAGATAGGGCACTTCTGCCTTTAGCACTTCTTCGTCATCATCTTTTGGACGGAATGGATCCTTCTTTGGATCAAGACTATGGATGACCATTGGGGTGCTTGAAGGTTTAATCTTATCAGTATTAAAATGCCTAAGCATCTTTTGGGTATAAGCTGATTGATGAATCATGATACTATCTTCATGGTGCTCAAGTTCCAAACCGAGGCAAAACCATGTTTTCCCAAGATCTTTCATCTCAAACTCCGATTTCAAGTGTTCAGAAGTTTCCCTCAACTCTTTAAAGGTGCCAATTATATTCATGTCATCGACATAAACCACTACTATTGCAAATACGGAACTTGTCTTCTTTATGAACACACATGGGCATAGTTTATTGTTGACATATCACTTTCCAATCAAGAAGTCACTTAGACGGTTATACCACATCCGTTCGGATTGTTTCAATCCATATAGTGAGCGTTTCAATATTATAGCAAACTCGCTCCGTGGTTTAGAGCCACTTGATTTGGGTAATTGAAATCCATCTGGAACCTTCATGTATATCTTAGTATCTAGATCCCCATTTACATACGCAGTAACCACATCCATAAGCTTCATGTTCAGTTTTTCGAAAATTACCAAACTGACAAGGTAGCGGAACGTAATGACGTTCATTACGGAAGAATAAGTCTCCTCATAGTTGATTCCAGGGCGTTGTGAGAAGCCTTGCGCCACAAGGCGAGCTTTGTACCTTACAATCTCGTTTCTCTCATTACGCTTTCTAACAAATAGCATTTTGTGACCAACTGGTTTGGTGTTGGGCGGTATTGACACAACTTTTCCAAATACCTTTCTTTTCGCTAGAGAATCAAGTTCTGCTTGGATCGCATCTTTCCATTTTGGCAAATCGGCTCTAATTTGGCATTCATCAATGAAGCATGGTTCGATGTCATCGGTTTCAATAATCTCACGCGCTACCGAATACGTGAATACATTATCAATGATGATGGAGCTTCTTTCCCACGTCTCATGTACACTAGTGTAATTCACAGAGATCTCTACATTCTCAGGGATAGGTTCTAACATCGAGCTGTCCCCTAATGATATCTCTTAGACATAACCATAATCCGAAACATTCTCATGAGACAGATTTTGAGTATCGATGATTAAAGGATTTGTTTGTGCCTCATTCGCTCTCTTTCTAAGGTGAGAATCCTTCGAACCAAGGGGTCTACATCGCTTCCTTGCGAGACCTGTTGCCATAGACACCACATCTTTGCCATGATGAGCAATGGCGCCATCTCCTGGTGTCATAGGGGTGGCGTTATGTCCAGTATTCGGGACATTGATCCTTGTAGGCACGTTTGCAACAAGTATGTGTGATCTAGTCACTTTGGCAATATCATAAAACGCATCAGACAGAGTGTCTGCTACGTTCTGAAGTTCGATCATTCATCGCACTTCTAGTTCAGACTGTGCGATATGAGGATCGAGACATAGTGGGGACAAAGCATGATAGTTCCTATCGTTCCTGTTAAACAATTGTGTTCTTATCTCCCTCTAACGATAAAAAGACTGTCTCATCAAAGTGACAATCCGCAAATCTAGCGGTAAAGAGATCGCCTGTCAACGGTTCAAGATAGCGGACGATGGTTAGAGATTCGTAGCCAACATAGATGCCCATTCGTCGTTGTGGACCCATTTTAGCACGCTCTGGTGACGTAATAGGCACATAAATAGCACACCCAAAAATGAGTAAGTACGAGACATCAGGCTCATACCAAGACACTAGTTGTGACGCAGAGTAAGATTGGGTTGCAGTGGGTCGTAGACTAATTGGCGTCACTGCATGCAGTATTGCATATCCCCAAGCGGAAATAGGGAGACTGGTGCGCATAACCAATGTCCGTGCTATCATCTGTAGTCATTTGATAGTAGCTTCCGTGAGACTATTTTGGGTATGAACATAGGGAACTTGATGCTCTACATCAATCACCAGTGACATGCAATAGTCATCGAATGTTTTCAATATAAACTCCCCAGCATTATCAAGTCGAATTGACTTAATTGGATTGTCAGGGTAGTGAACCCGTAGACGGATAATCTGGGCAAGGAGTTTAGCGTTTGCAGCATTTCGAGTGGACAACATGACGATAAGTTACTAGTGTGTCGACGCATCAACCAATAAAATAAAGTATTTGAAAGGTCTGCATGATGATTGAATTGGTCCATAGATATCCCCTTTGATTCTTTGTAGAACGGAATGAGTATTTTAGGATCCTTTACGTAGGACGGTCTCGGTCCAAACTTCCCGAAGGAACAGGCTTTGCAAAAATAGCGAGGGGCCTTAGAAGCAACCAATGAGGATTTTAGTTGGGTCTGAACATCTGTAGTGCTATTAGAAGCAAAATGTGTGACGACATCTCCCATCATGGCTTGGGGCCATGGGAATAGGTGGTTATGGCATCATGGCTATTGGGAGGAACAACCATGGCGTCATGCTCATGATTGGCGTCATTTATGGCGTCATCATAGGGGATGTGGGCTACCCTACGGCGACCCAAGACAGCAGTAACGCCAGAGGCTGCGGTTGTTGCAGTCTTGCTAAATCCAGGAATCAATTTTCGATTCTTGCTTTGTCTCACTCTAAAGAATGGATGTCTATGTGAAGTCTTTAGTATATGGATCATCATATCATGACCAGGATGTCCTAGTCGGTCATGCCAAAGCCAATATGTGTCTGAATCCAAGAGATCTTCTTTTATCACATTATTGGATTCAATTGGTCTAATTGTAGTGACATAAAGTCCACTAGATTGACACATAAGCTTCTCTAAGATGCGCTTCCCTCCGCAATCATTAGAGGTAATGCAAAGAAACTCTTTTCCATTCTCAGTATGCAGTTCCGCATGGAATCCATTGGCTCTTATATCTTTGAAGCTCAATAAGGTCTGATTTGACTTAGGAGTGTAGAGAGCTTCTGTGACTTTAATCAAGGCGCCATTTGGCAATAGGAATTGGGTCATTCCATGTCCTTGAACTAAACCTGATGGCTCAGCCATCGTAGTCACAGAGTATGTAGGCAACATCTCTAAGAATAATTACCTATGGCGTAGAATGGTGTGCATAGTCACACTATCCGTAGGATATTGTAGCTCTCTAGAATCCATTCCTAAAAGAAAAGCTCGTAATTAAAATGAGTCATAAAGAAAAGAACTCAACTTTTATTAACAAGCCAAACAAAATTACATCATCGTTTTCTTAAACAAAGAAAATCTAATCCAATGAACTAGCTAATGCAAAACAATGGTAGTCATCTAACTTCTTTCCATAATTCCAATGCAAATGTGACTAGGTGAGTAGAGAGATGTCAGTGGAGCAAAGCTCGCTTAAGTACCACTAATCTCAAAACCTTCCTAGACATCACACTTACATTGAGTAAGCCTACTTTGAAGGAAAACTAAACCATTGGCATTTACTATAAATATAATATCGCAATTGCCTACATCTCTTGGAAAATAGAAGGACTTAATCAAAATCGCCAGTTTCTTGGCCCTTGAAGTCGTCCACCCTAAGAGGAACATCATTTTCTTGATCTTCTTACTCCATGTAGTGTGTCTTCTTTGCTTCGCAATACGCCTTGTATGCGTCAGCAACATTCTGGGGATACTCTACTTGCTTTGGCCCCATGTCCGGTTAATCCACATCGAAGACAAACATCTTTATGATCAGGATCCGTTGATCGAGGAGCACTTGGGGCGCGAGTTGGATGACCATTACCCTTGGAGGCATCACCACCATGGCCAAAGGCTTCGCCTCTCTCTCTCTCTCTCTCTTCACACGTTGACCTCCATGCTTCTGTGCACGCCTTTCTTGGTGGTTTCCTTCCTCTTTAGGGCGAGAATATAGACCAGAATGTCCAGAATTATCCATACTCTTAGGATTTTACTCATTGCGTCTTCCCTTAGGGGCGAGAGTATAGTTAGACTCCGGAATAGACTTGGTTCCCACGGGTCTAGCATTATAGTTCTTCACAAGGATATTGTAACACCCCGAATTTTAGAATAATAAATTCAAAATCCAAAATATGAATTACTACAATCCAACAAATGATATCCTGAATTTTTTTTTTCCTTAACAAACACACCACATGAATTGAATTTCAAATCCCGAGTTTAGTTTCGGTTAATTATTACAACTGAAACTCACAAATAAAATTGTAAAGCTCTAAATGAGCATAACAACCCCACAAAGTAAATAAAATCAAATAAATGCTGCAACTCCTAAACAGCACGGTCACCTCGCTGATTATCCTGACCTGGAGGAATATCCGCTACACTGTTTGAATAGTGTATCGGGATTGCAACAACACAAAACCCAGTAAGCTTTTGAAAGCTCGTATGAGTAATAAAAAAGAATGGTTGTTTAAGTAATTCATAATTATTTTCACCCAAGTCAACACTCAACAATTTCCATGTCCACAAAGAAACAACAATCTCACAATCAATCACCAAATCAACAATTCAACAGAAAACCTAAACTCACATCTTTCTTATCAAAACCCCGAAATGGTATTTATAAAAATACGGTGTTTGACAGACTAGAGCTCTAACTGAATTGTAGCCCGTCACCTGGCCTAGGTTATGGCATCCGACATATTTATTGTTATCGTATTTCATCAATATATATACATATATACATATTTAGAACGTCCGATACTCGTACTTAATCTAGCCCCATTACTCGACAAGGGTTGTGGCATCCAACTCACTCAACCAATTAGAGCGTTTGGTTCCCCCATACTTGTCACTACGTCGACCCTAAATCCATAAATGAGCACAACAATATGTTTCACACAATGAAATCAACCCATCCAAGATACACAATATTATTATGAAATTTAAGCATTTGAAATATAATAGAAATCATCATTCCAACTCAATCATATCATCACTCAACAACACACCACCCAATATATATATTCCACATAATATATATATATATATATATATATATATATGTAATCATCCACTCAGGGATGACCACTAATACCATCTATAGTTCACACAAGAAAATCGTAAAATTCATTTATATATATATATATATATATATGTAATCATCCACTCAGGGATGACCACTAATACCATCTATAGTTCACACAAGAAAATCGTAAAATTCATTTGTATAATTAAAATTCATTTTACTTACCTATGGGCCGTAGTTGATTAAGTCCATGTGATTTTAAAAACGAATATTTAATCCACAAATATTTTTCACACAATTACGACAAAATAAATAAATTAAAAGCACTCGGTTCGTAATATGAACCACGTGAGTTTTACTCAACTCGAAACTCCCGCTGCGTCTTCAATTTAAACAAAAATCAAACCAAACCAGCTCATCCAAGTATAAACCGTCAATCACCTAATCAAATATGACTTGAATTTAGCTAATAATTCCAAAACATACTTAAAATACCATCCAACGGTCGGATTCTAAATTATACGAAAATCCGACGGACGGATTCTTACGAATCGCCTCCCTAATCACTGTTTTGCAATTATACTAAGATCCAACGGTCAGATCTTCACCTATGACCACACAAAGCCATTGGGACAATCATATGAACAACATATCAAAACTACAAGTTCATCGGACGGTCGTAACCTCACACATCACAAATCTAATGATTGAAATCGATCAAAATCTAAAAATTCATAACTAAATCGTACGATATCCGAATGATAGTATTGAAATGTAGAATCTTAAAATGAACAGAAACTATATTTTTGAGCCCCAATGGTGTCGGGGCCGGGCTGCTCTTCTTCATCTCAACATGCTGAGCATTTTTCATAACTAGCTCAAGATCAGAAAATAACGGGAAGAGGTCGAAAAGTACCAAAATAGTCACGGTGGCCAGAAAATTTTCAGAATCCGGCGAGCTCACCATTTGGAGATTTGTTCAGCAACTCAAGGCGAGTTCACCAAGCCAAGAATCACACAAAATGAAGCTTTACAGCTCGAGGTATCTAGATCGAAAGTTTCGTTCGATCCGATCGGAGCTGGCTTCCAGTCGTCGCCACAAGCCACGTCGCCGTGTAAGGTTGCTTCTGGGAGCTTCAGGAGGTCGAGTCGATGTAGAGGGAGAAGTTTCGTTTGGGTTGGTGGCCGAAAACACGAGGGGGATGGTTTGGTTCGGTTTTAGGTGCAACTGGTTCGAGCTGTTTTGCCGGACCTTGAGGTCGTGCTGGAGGGAGCGTCGACGTCCAGTGGGTAGAGCAGCTCGAGGCGGAGCCAAGGGAAGTGGTCTGACGTCTGGAAGTGGTCGGTGGAGGGAGAACAAGGCTGGAGAAGTTTGCTCTGTTTCGGTGGTTTCGGACGAGAGTGAGAGGATGAAGACGAGCAATAGTGACGACGATAGAAATGGAAACCCTAAAATGAGAAAGTTTCCGAAAATATATATACCAAGTTGGAAACTTCTTCTAAATGCCGTAACTAATTCATAAAAAATCCAATTTCTGTGTTCCGCATAAGCACTGACTCGTATCGATAAGCTCTACAACTTTCGTGAAGGAAGTTTTCTCAAATTCTGTACGTATAAAAAGTCGATTTCTCAAATCGAACATTTCAAGCTTTTTGTTAAAACGTAAAGTTTCGGAACTTCAATAATAAAAAAGAAGATACTTTGAGTCTAAAATTCGAGCAAAAGTATATTAGTAATTCCACACAATTACACGAACTAAAAAAGAAATTTGCGGTTATTACAATCTACCCCTCTTAAAGGAATTTCGTCCCGAAATTCCAGTATCCAATTCCCTAAAGAGCTGTGGATACCTAACTCTCATGTCAGACTCTAACTCCCATGACGCATCATCCTCGTCATGATGACTCCACAACACCTTCACAAGGTCAACCTCCTTCATACGAAGCCTCTTCGTAGACATATCCAAGATACGAACAGGTTTCACCACAAAGGTCACATCCATGTTCACCCTGATTGTACCATGATCAATCACGTGGGACTCATCTCGTACATACTTCCTGAGAATAGATACATGAAAGACATTGTGGACACCAAACATGCTAACAGGTAAAGCAAGACGATATGACAGTTTCCCAACCCTTTCCAGAATCTCAAAGGGTCCCACATACCTCGGTGCGAGTTTTCTCTTCTTGCCAAATCTCACCACACCTTTCATAGGTGAGACCTTCAAGAACACATGATCACCTGCCTCAAACTCTACAGGTCTCCTCTTCAAATCAGCATAACTCTTCTGTCTACTCTGAGCGATTAGGATCCTATCTCGAATAATAGTGATCTTCTCAGTAGTCTCCTAAACAAGTGCAGAACCCAAAAGTCTTTTCTCTCCAACTTCCGCCCAATAGATAGAAGTCCTACATGGCCTACCATAAAGAGCCTCATATGGAGCCATACCAATGCTCGAGTGGTAGCTGTTGTTGTAAGCAAACTCTACCAATGGTAGATGATCCACCCAACTTCCCTTGAAGTCAAGAATACAAGCTCTAAGCATATCCTCCATCACCTGATTCACTCTCTCTGTCTGTCCATATGTCTGTGGGTGAAATGCAATGTTCATAGCTAAAGACGTGCCAAAAGCCTTATGGAATCTACGCCAGAATTCCGATGTGAAACGAGCATCCCGATAAGAAACAATCGTGATAGGCACACCATGAAGCCTCACTGTCTCATTCACATACAACTAACACAACGCATCCCCTGAGTAAGTTTTCGCCACAGGAAGGAAGTGTGCAAACTTCGTCAATTAGTCCACAATCACCCAAATTGAGTCATAGACTTGCCTGGACCTAGGCAATCTAGTCACAAAGTCTATGGAGATATCTTCCCATTTCCATACCAGAATTGGCAAAGGTTGCAGCATCCCTGCGGGCCTCTGATGCTCTGCCTTCACTTGCTGACAAGTAAGACACTTCGACACATGTTCTACCACATCCCTCTTCATTCCATACCACCAAAACTGTCTTCATAGAGCCATATACATTTTGGTACCTCCTGGATGTATAGTGTAGCTAGATCTATGTGCTTCCCGCATGACCTCCTCTTTGAGGTTATCAACACTTGGGACATGCAATCTTCCTCGAAATCTTAACCCTCCATCTGTCCCAATGGCCCACTCAGAAGGGCCCTCCACATTCGGATCAGCAGTCATCTCAGCAATCCTCGCCTGAGTGAACTCATCAATTGTCTGACCCTGAATGATCCTGGAAGTCAAGGTGGACTGTAAGGTGATACTACCGAGAATGATTTCATGTCCAACTCCTACGGGCATAAGATCAAATTCGGATGCAGCGTCCAACAAGAGCCACTCCTGCACTATAAGCGATGCCATAAGTACTCGGGGCTTCCTACTCAAAGCATCCGCCACTACGTTGGCCTTTCTGGGATTATACTCCAAAGTGAAATCATAGTCTTTGATGAGCTCCATCCATCTCCTCTGCCTCATGTTCAACTCTTTTTGGGAGAATAGGTATTTCAGGCTCTTATGATCAGAAAAGAGCTCGAATTTTTCACCATAAAGATAGTGTCTCCAAATCTTCAAAGCAAATACCACTACGGCTAATTCTAGATCATGAGTGGGTAGTTCTGCTCATGAACCTTCAGTTGTCTAGAACCATAGGCAACCACACCACCATTTTGCATCAACACACACCCCAAACCCTGATGAGATGCATCGTTGTAGATGACTAACCCACCACCACTAGTAGGAATAATCAACACTTGAGCCGTAGTGTGAAGACCCAGATTTTCATACAATAAATTTATGTAATTCAATAATTGTTATATTAATTGAATTGTGATATTTGGGATTATTTGGATTGTCGTGGGTTGAGAAAATTGGTTCCGAATGATTTTATTTTCAAAAACGAACGTTATTTAGGGGGTCGTGAAAATCGACTTTTTATACGTTCAAAATTTGGGAAAACTTCCTTCATGGAAGTTGTAGAGCTCGTCGATACGAGTCCGTGCATATGTGGAACGTATTATTCGGAGTTCGTATGAATAAGTTATGAATATTTGAAAATCGAAATTATTCTATAAATAGTGGAAAAATCTGAGTTTGTTGTGAAGGACGAAAAAATTTCATTATTGCGCATCAGTCCCCCGTCTCTCTCTCTCGGTCTGGTCACTGTGCATTCAGACCCAGTGACCCGACCCGACTGGAAGTCGGGCCTCCCGACCCCGCCGCCGCCTGACCCGGCCTTCTCCCGCGTCGCCGCCTCACGCCTGGGCGATCCCCGCCATCGTCGCGCCCCGCCGCTGCCTCCAGACGTGGATCGAAGCTTCCTCCCGAAGTGAAAACCCGACCCGGCCGGAAAACCCCTTTTCCGGTGGTGCACGGGCCGATCGTCCCCATTTTCGTGACGTGCTCTTCCTTCTGATCATCCCCATATATAGCTTGCATCACGATTTTGAGTGTAGAGTGGTAGATCAAGAGTTGAAGATTTCGACGTCCCTGATTCGATCTGGAGACTGATCAGAGGGCCGAGATTAATCCAACTTCAAAGCCCGATCTAGGACGATCCAGACCTCATCTCCTAAAAAGTCAGGTACTTGACGGCTTGAGTTGACGAGCATTGGATTTTTGTGAGTTATATATATATAGAAGACGCAGCAGGAGTTCGAGGTGAGTAAAACTCACGTGGTTCATATTACGAACCGAGCATTTTAATTTATTTATTTTTGGTAATTGTGTGAAAAATATTTGAGGATTAAATATTTGTTTTAAAATTTCATGGACTTGAATTACCACAGTCCATAGGTAAGTAAAATGAATTTTAACTATACAAATGAATTTCATAATTTTCTTGTGTGAACTATAGATGGTATTAGTGGTCATTCCTGAGTGGATGATTACGTATATATATATTTACGTGGAAAATATATATTGATGAGTGGATTGTTTGATTGATGATATGATGGAGTTGATTATATTACAATTGTGTAATCCCATAATAATATGATATATCTTGGTGTGTTTGGTTTCAGTATGTGATATTATATATTGGGTTCATTTATGGGTTTAGAGTCAATGTAATGACGGGTGTGCGTAATCGGACGCTCTAATCCTAGTGTGGATGATGGGATACGATTGGTGGAGTATGTGGAATTATTGGACGTTCTAAATATGTATATAGGTATACATATTGATGAAATACAATAATTGATTAATATGTCGGATGCCATAACCTAGGCCAGGTGACGGGCTACGATTCAGTTAGAGCTCTAGTCTGTCAAGTACCGTATTTGTTATAAATACGATGAAGAGAGTCGTTGGGAAAGTAGTGATTGGAGTTGACTATATATATTGAATTGGTGTTGATTGAGATCGTTATGTGGAAATAATTGAGTGTTGCTGTCTGTGGGAATAAAAGAGTTTAAATTAAGTAACAGTTCCTTCTTTTACTCATACAAGCTTTCATAAGCTTACCGGGTTTTGTGTTGTTGCAATCCCGGTACACTATTCAATGGTGTAGCGGATATTCCTGCAGGTCAGGATAACCAGGGAGGTGACCGAGCTGCTTAGGTGTTACAGCAGTTTTGTTATTTATTTAGTTGTGAGGTGTGTGTGTATGCTCATTTAGAGCTTTACATTACATTTTGGATTTATGTTGTAATAATTAACCGAGACTAAGTCGGTTTGATTTTATTTCGTGTGGTGAGTGTGTTAAGAAAAGAAAAATTTTCATGTTTCGGATTATGAATTGTTATTCATAAAATTCGGGGCGTGACACGTAGTCAATCTAGTCTTCAGCTCATTAAAAGCCTTCTCACACTCATCCGACCGCACGAACTGAGTGTCATTCCTTGTCAATTTGGTCAAGGCTGAAGCAATACCAGAAAACCCTTCAATGAAACGCCTGTAATACCCTGCCAATCCAATGAAGTTACGGATTTCTATAACTGTGGTGGGATGACTCCAACTCATCACTGCTTCAACCTTTGAAGGATCCACAAAAACTCCATCATTCGAGACCACATGACCAAGGAACTTGACTTCACTCTACCAGAAATCACACTTCTCAAACTTGGCAAATAATTTCTTCTCTCTCAACATCTATAGCCCAATCTGCAAATGCTTCTTATGCTCGTCTGAAGACTGTGAATAAATCAAGATGTCATCAACGAACTTTACGACAAACTGATCCAAGTAAGGACTGAACGTGCTGTTCATTACGTCCATGAATGCTGCAGGTGCATTAGTGAGACCAAAAGGCATGACAAGGAACACAAAATGTCTATACCTGGTCTTGAATGCCGTCTTTGGGATATCCTCATCCCTCACCCTTAACTGGTGATACCCAGATCTCAAATCAATCTTTGATAACATAGTAGTCTCCCTAAGCTGATCAAACAAGTCATCAATCCTAGGTAATGGGTACCTGTTTTTGATGGTCACCTTGTTCAGCTGTCGATAATCCACACATAATCGAAGTGAATTATCATTCTTCTTCACAAACAACACTGGTGCGCCTCAAGGAGATACATTAGCTTGAATGAACCCTTGCGCAAGTAATCCCACAATCTGAACCTTCAACTCCTGAAGTTCAGCTGGTGCCATTCGATAGGGTGCCTTCGATACAGGAAAAGTACCTGGTATCACATCAATGGAGAAGTCCATTACCCTTTTCGGAGGTAACCTAGGTATCTCCTGAAACACGTGTAAACACGAAAATCTGAAAACAAATAGAATGCAGACACGTGTACAAAAATAATAATTTTATTAAGAATTCAAGTGCGGGTTACAATCTTTGGTAATCCTCTGACTCTATCTCGGAAGATGATTTCACTCAAGAGCTTGACGCTTGGTCTTGAGTTGGATGGTGGTCACAGGAGTTGTCACGTGACAAACGTTTTGGCTTGAGGTTGATGAGGAACCGGCTATTTCGCAGCTTGATGATTCTTCACGAACTTGGGAGGCTTCTAAAATTTGAGAGTGTTTTCTTTCTCTTTTTTTTTTTGGCTCCAATCCCTCTCTTGATTTGAAAAGGGGTATTTATAGTGTCAGCACCTCTCCCAATTTGGAATGCCTTGATGACACATAATTAATTGTATTTTCCTTAAGGGCTAAATACTGTTTAGTCCTTGAGCTTTTGACCATAAAACACTTCAGTTCCTGACTTTCTAATTTCACACGTTTAGTCTATGTACTTCAAAATTTCAGACCAATAGGTCTTTGCCATCTAAAAGTTACGGTAAAATATCTATTATGCCCTCAGTTCTTTTTTTTTTAAATAAATTTATTCCTTTCTTTTTTTTTTTAAATTATTTTTTCTTTATTTTATTTATTCTTTTATTTTTTCAAACAGAAAGAAAGAAAGAAAGAAAAAAAAACAGAAAAAAATAAACATAAAGAAAGAAAGGGAAAAAAAATTCCTTTTCCAATAAAAATAAAAATAAATAATTAATTAATTAAATAAAAAGAACTGAGGGCATAATAGACATTTCACAGTGACTTTTAGAGGGTAAGAACCTATTGGTCTGATATTTTGAAGTACAGGGACTAAATGTATGAAATTAGAAGGTCAGGGACTGAAGTGTTTTATGGTCAAAAGCTCAAGGACTAAAAAGTATTTAACCCTTTCCTTAATTACGTAATCAAATCAATCAGCCCTAATTAACTGATTTAATCACGATTATTAAGGAATTATCCAACTAATTTGATGGCTGATTTTAATTGTATTTCATTAATAGCATAATAAAATCAATCAGCTTTAATTAACTGATTTAATCACGACTATTAAGGAATTAGCCAATTAATTTGATGGCTGATTTTCATCTTGATTATCAATTTAAATAAATTGACATTTAATCAGCAGACGAAATTTAATACTTAATTTGACTCGGAATCAATTGATTTAATTTGATTGATTCGCTTTAACATCAGCTGATAAGTCGGAACAAATTTATTTATTGCCGTCTAACTTTTTTTTGTATACCGCCACGTGTCATTCCCTGAGTCCGCTTGGTTTTGCTTACTCATAAGCCACGTGCACATTTTGTGGGACCTACATGCTGACTAATTTTTTTTTTTCAGTCATAATTTCAAGTGTTGACCGAATTATTTAATGAATTTTATTTTCATTATATTTTTGGTGTCTACAAATGCCTCCACTTCAAGGTGCGCCGTAAACATGTTTTCACATGATTGGAGGTGTGACTTGAAGTTTGAATTTGACTTCATCTTTTGTTTTTATTTTTTATATTTTATAACTTGACGTGGCACTTTGCTTCACTGTAACCAACTTCTAGAACTTCGAAGTTGTACAGATTCCTTTAGAATCTTGATTTAAAATCGTAGAGAGTCTCTTGCAATCAAGATTTAATTTAGAGATTCTCTTGTAATCAAGATTTAATTTTACAAATATGGCAAGGACCCTAAATGGGCAGCAGGGCAGGTGACGAAGCCCATAATATAGTAGTATTTTTGTTAAATATCTATAGAATAAATCCTTGATTTTTTTCTGAATAAAATATTTATGCACAAAATTTTAGCAATCAATATATTAGTGCCATATATAGCAGAAAATTTAGGATTTCTGCCATATTTTCCTAGCCTCAACTCGGAAATTAATGAAGTGAGAAACCCTAGCCCTTCAATATAAAAGGACGGTCTCCTTCGTATTCTGAACACAAACAACTTGGCTGCTAGCTTTCAACTTTCTTGCTTTTTGTCTTTGGGTGTTGCAGAAAATCATCAAGCAATTAAAGGTGATTTGCCTTTACTCTCGTTTCTTTATTAATAATTGAGACAACCAATGGCCTGTATTGACTTCTTCTTTCTATACTTTCTGACAGGAGCTGCTGCTGCTGCTACTACTGCAGTAAAGAACAAAAAAGACCCGAGCTGTGGAAGAGGCTGGTAGGCTCGTTGATCTTCAATATTAATTAATCATGACTTTACCCACTCATCCATGATTCTATGTTCCACCCTTCTGCACGTGTAGCCCATAGAATTTTATTTTTGTTTGGGATAACAATCAAAAGCATGATTCCTTCATCCTTGATAAATTGTATGTGCCTTGACTGTATACGTTCCACCCTCTCACATGAGCATGTGCAATTCAAAGATTTTTTTTTTGTTCTTTTTTTTGTTTTGTTTTGTTTTGTTTTTTTTTTGTTTGTCTGAGTCAAGAGCATGTTTCCCTTTTCTTAATCACGTTCTGTCACATGCCATGATGCCATTGCCCCCTTCTTTTTTTCTTTTAGATGCCTAGATCTCCAGTTAATCTACCTCAATCAATCCTTGTTCAATGTGGAGCTCTGATAATATACCCGTGTGCTCTTTGTCTTGCTGATGTCAACGCTTTTTTTTTTTTTTTTTCACTTCAGACATGCATTCTGAAACTTTGTTTTAAATTTATATCAGGGCTTTGGTGAAAGGCTTGTTGCTGCTAGTGTGTTGCTTCTCCAGGGACCTTGATTTGACGCAAGCTATTAGTAGCACAAGGTAAGCTGTTTGATCTTTCCATCACTGGCCCACCTTTTGGCATTATTTGCATCCATGTGTTATGTGTAGAGCTAATCAAGCATGATCTATTAGTTCCATGACTCATCCTTTAATCATTTTTTTATATGCCATGATGTTAATGCTTTTTTTAGATGTTGCATGATTATAAATATTTTTTCTCTCTCCTTTTTTTTCATGACGCTACCCTTTTTCTTTAATGTCGCACAGTTTCATATGCACTTCAATATATATATATACACACACACATATATATATATATATATTTTAGGATCTTTGGTGACAATTGAAGAACGTAGATGACCTAAATGCTTGGATTTTTCCACTTTTGGATCGTGGAAAAATCTATTCAAAGCAGTTGGGCTTTGCGTGTTTGTCGACGTCAAGGAGAAGAACGTGAACGTCCTAAGCGCTTGGATTCCTCCACTTTTGCTCCTGGTAGGGTCCACTAAAAGCGGTTAGGCTTTCCGTACATCGTCAGGCTCACGAAGAGAAGAACGCGAACATCCTAAGCGCTTGGATTCCTCCACTTTTGTGAGTGGTAGGGTCCTGCTAAAAGCAATTAGGCTTTGCATATTTGGTGGCTCAAGAAGAGAAGAACGCGGACGTCCTAAACGCTTGGGTTCCTCCACATTTGCTCGTGGTAGGGTCCACTAAAAGCGGTTAGGGTTTACGTACCTCGTCAGGCACTCGCGATCGCGCTTCCCATCCTTTTGTGGCCATGGCTTTCTTCAAGTGCTTCAAGAAAGGGACAATCACCATCCTTGAGGATCCGGAGGACGCTCAAAGTGATGGCACTACTCTGCAGGTGTATCCATTGTTGACTGGGCCTCAAGCAATCGATGTCCCTCCTTATGACCCTTCAGCTCACATCCTTCAGTGGACTCATGTTGTACCTCGCCAACTAGCTATATTTCGACAACTGAGATCTGTCAGAGACCAACAAAATTCGCATGTACTGTTGTTGAAGTCTACACATCATGATCAGAACAATCCTCAGGTCCCATTCACGCTTCTCAGCGATCGTATATGCAACGGTTCAGTGTAGTGGAGAAGTGCATTTCGAGCAAATGGCTAGTTTTCTTACACAGAGTTCTACTGGGAATGGGTAGAAGATATTTTAAGCAGAAATGGCAAGCTTACCAGGGAGGCTGGCCTTTATCGAGCTATATTCGCCTCACTGTTCAGCTATGACTGTGTTGCACCTGTCATACGGGCTTTCTGCGAGTACTGGTGCCCCGTGACGAATACCCTCCACACATCTAACGAAGAAATGTCCATCTCCCTATGGGATTTGGACAAACTCGAAGGTTTGCCCATTGGTGGACGATTTTATGATGAGGTGGTTCCAGCTACTGAAGAGCTTTCTGCAACATGCAAAGGGAGCCAACAGAGTTGCCTCTATTTATTTCTCGCCTACCATAAGCTCTGCAAGGAAGGCCAAGGTCAGAAAGTGAAGATAACTTCATGGATACGATACTGGTATAGAGGAGCTTTACGCTATAAGAGGTCTTCGAACAAAAGCCAAATGAACAAAAGAGATCCACCCCCGAATGCGTTCAATCCAACTGGCAAGATCCATGAGATTCGAAAATGAATATCTGCAGACCTTGCAGTGTTTGATGACTTAGGCTTGGAGGGCGAAGATATAGAGCCCACCTATTTGACTGCCTTTCTTGCTTGTTGGTTGTGCCTATTTGTTTTACCTAGAGACAATACTGGTTTGATTCGTCCGGGAGTATTCAAAGTCGGCAGTAAAATGTCACATGGTGTACAGTTTTGCCTAACGATACCAGTGCTGGCCAGCATCTAACGGTTTGAACGAGATTTCTGTTTCCAGCGATCCAGGTAATTGCTCGGCTGCTCTTCCTTTTCATTATATATATGCGTGGCTAGCAGAGTATTTCGGCACCTACTTTCCATCTCCACTTCCCATAGACCTAAGGCCCCATATGGTTCGCTTCTCGGGAGAATTTTTAGCTAAGCATTTTGAAGACCCACAGGCTTTATCTTTGTTCAACGCATGTGACAATGTGAGGATGGATGCATTTGCCAGGGTATTTTCGGAGACCAGAGTGATTATCATCCGCAGTGACATCTCCTATTTAGACTTGAATACCTCATTAGCCTTCGATCCCGGTACCTTTCTCTAAGGCAGGATAACCGACGAGTCATTCAGCCATACAGTCCGCATCGGTTTAGTCGACAGTTTGGTTATGTCCAAGACATTCCTAGCAGCCTTAAGAATGACATTCGCACTGGCGTACTGGCTATGATTTATTTGCATTGAGATTCTTGCACCAGAAGGGACACCAAGTGTGTGGTAACGTTGCCGACCCAAAGTGCTGTCACAGAGTATATGGTTACCTGAGACTATGTTGATTGGTGGTCTAAAGTATATCGTTCTACCCCAGTGAAGACGACTAAAGTGGCGTCTACTAATGGATCCCTGCACAGACTTTTGAAAGCAAAAGAAGCCAAGGTCGTTAACCTCGCGGCACCGCCTCGTCGCCAAAATGTGATTGCTTGTGAAGTTGAATGTAGCACCAACGTCCCTGCACGTCCTGATAAGATTTTGCTCCTTGATAGTGACCGTCAGGCTCATCCGGTCAACATTCTAGAAGATGATGGAGACTCTTTAGATTCTCACGTCGCTTTGGTCCATCCACTTAAGCTGAAAAGACCCGCAATCCAAGAAAGGAGGCGTAGTGGAAGTAGTAGTAGCAATAATAGCGAGGTACACTTTAAGCGTAAGAAGACCGACGTCAACCTTGGCCCTACTTACTGCGATCTCAATGCTGAGTATACTCTGAATACTGACTTTCTTGGTGACGTTCCAACTTCTTCACAACCGATGCTACAACGTAATGAGGTAACCTTTTCTTCCCTTTTTTTTTTTTTCCAACTTGAATAGTTTCTTTTCTATCTTTTCAGGGTGCAGAGGTTGATGGTCATCCACTTTGGGGAAACAATGACCCCTCTTCAGACCCGATACGTGTTCCTTCTGTAGCGGAACTTGAGGCTTACTCTTTACCCACGAAAGGAACATCCAATTCAAAGCATGACTCACAGCAAGTCGACCCTACAGGTATAGTTCTTAACTCCTGTGTCTTTTCATTGCACTTTAAGCCCTTTTTCTTTCAACTAATGATACGTGTACAGGTCCACTTACCAAGGTGCATCCTCCCAAGCCTCTGAACATCATAGCCTTTTCAGAGGCCTCTCTTGGTGGAGCTGCTATTATAGATGCTGGTCAAAGACTTCGTGATATTCGTCAACAAGCTGCCACCGCAGTTTGCGAACAAATTGAGGATGAGATAATGAAGCACTCCTCAAAGACCATTCTTTCCAGCAAAGGGGAACTTGACAAGCTGATAACTGAGCTTAGCCATTATGGGATTGACCCTTCATTCGTAAGGGGCAAAGTTGAGGGATTATTGACTAGTGCTGACCAGTACAATGTGGCACGACTTGCTTGTTCACGCAAGGCTACTCCAGGCACATGTAATCAACGTCTGACTGACACGGAGTTAGAAGTTGCAAAGGTCACTTCAATTCGTCAAGCTGACTCTGATCATCGCCAATCTGCACTCAAGCCTTTGGAGAAGCTAAAGGAGGAACAACGAAAATTGGAGAAAACAGTGACTTTACTAGACGAGAGACTTTTACTTCAGGAGAAGAAGCTTATCGACTTAGAAAAAGAGAAAACTCAAATCAAAGGTGACCGCTGCAGAGCTTGAGACGACAAAATCATTTCGAGATATTTTTGAGAACCACCGCAATAGTTTCAAGGGTTTGACTTGGGTGTGAAGAGTTGTTCTCCGTTCGTAGTTTATGATGGTTTTTTTTTGTTCATTTTCCTTTATCACTTGTAACAAGTCAAACTTTGACAACCACAACTTATTATGGAAATAAAGTACTTTTCTATTTATTCATTTTATGAATGGTAAAGAAACCTTTTATTTTTTATTTGATATGACTGAACTTGAGATTGTTATTCCCAAGCTACCTACGTATCCTTCCAATGAAGGTATCAAGTCATCACGTAGTTCAAAGGTTTATGGATGATGATGATTTTTTTTTTGTGCCATGTGCAGTTTAGCCTCAAGCTGGCTAGGAGCGTCTTCTTGCCTTCTTCAAGCATAGTACCTGTTCAGGAACTTTCCATTTATGGGGCCAATTCTCAGGCCATCTTCAGCCATAATTTTGTAGGCTCAATTGGTGTAGACTTCACTGATAACATAAGGTCCATCCCACTTTGACTTGAACTTAGGACCAGCCTTGTGTGTCATGATGATAGGTCTGCGACAGCAAGCACTAGGTCACTAACTTGAAAGGATCGGGGTCGAACTCCTTTGTTGAAAGCTCGTGACATTCGAGCTTGATAGCATTCCAAGTGTTGTTGCGCATCAAGTCTCTTTTCATCTAAGGCTTCCAACTCCTAAAGGCGTAACTTGACATTCTCTTCATCAGTCAGTCCCCTTGCAAAGCAATCCTCAGAGATGGAATTTGCTTTTCTAAGGGTAAGACAGCTTCGACACCGTATACCAGGGAGTAAGGTGTAGCTTTCGTGGGAGTTCTATATGCAGTTCTATAGGCCCAGAGCGCCTCGCCCATTCTTTCATGCCAATCCCTTTTTGTTTTGCTGATCACTTTCTTCAAAATATTACATAATGTCTTGTTGAATGCTTCAGCCAACCCATTAGCCGGAGCGTTATGCATAGAAGAAAAGTGCAGCTTGAAGTGATATTTCTCACAGAGTTTCTCCGTGGCACTATTGGAAAAGTACTTGGCATTGTCTGTGATAATGCAGCATGGAACACCATATCGCTTAATGATATTCCCTTTGAGCAAGTCTACAACATTTTCTTTCTTTATTTCCTTAAACGGCACCGCCTCTGCCCACTTTGAAAAGGAAACCGTAGCCGCAAGAATGTATGAGTGACAGATGGAGGATTTCGGAGTTATGGGTCCTACAGCATCAAGTCCCCACACATCGAAGGGATATGAAGCAATCGTTGGATGCAATGGCTCTGGTGGTTGATGGATGAAGTTTGCGTGAAATTAGCAAGCTTGACACCTTTGTGCATACTCCATGCAATCTTTAACCATGGTGGGTCAATAGTAACCCATCCCTTACTTGAAAATGGAGCTTAGCACCTGACTGATGAGCTCCGCATACTCCTGAATGAGCTTCCTCTATAGCCTTAACAGCTTCCCCTTTCTCTAGACACCTAAGGAGTAATCCATCGAATGATCGTCGATAAAGAGTCTCCTTGTAGTAGAAAAAGCGTGGGACTCTTTGTCTTATGTCCGAGTGTTGCTTTGGGTCATCGGAGAGCTTATTTCGCTCGAGGTAACAATCAACGGGTACCTCCAGTCATCAACATCAATCGCGTAAACAGAGATAACATTGGAGTCTTCATGTAGAAGCTCAGAGATTGTCGGTACAACCCATCGTTGGCAGATTGGAAGGTTTATGATTTCTTCTTCTGACAATGCCAAAGTTGCTGCTAAGTTGGCCAAAGCATTTGCCATTTGATTTTCTTTTCTTGGCACATGCGTTAGCGTGACGACATCAAAACCCTTTAAGAGCTATGTGGCGAGCTGAAAATAAGGAACTAAATCCTCTTTCTTTACTTCATAGATAGTTAGTAATTGATCAACTACTAACTTCAAGTCTCCATACACCTCTAGATTTGAGATTTCCATTTCAGCTACTGTTTGTAGTCCCATAATTAGCACTTGGTATTCAGCAACATTATTGGAGCATAGTTCACTAAGAGTAAAGGCATAAGGCAATATCTGCCTTTGTGGAGAGATGAAGACCACGCCAGCCCCTGCCCCATCTACTCGTGAAGACCCATCAAAGAACATCTGCCATGTAGGGAGGACCTCTGTATTAAAGACTTCTTCATCTGACAAGTCATCTGAAATCTCCCAATCCGCAGGGATAGGATGGTCCGCTAGGAAATCAGCCAATGCTTGTCCTTTAACCGCTTTGGCTGGTATGTAGATGATTTCACACTGATTGAGGAGTAGTGCCCATTTCGCCATTCGCGCTGTTAAGACTGGTTGTGACATCACAAACTTGACTGGGTCAGCTCTCGCCACTAGATGCACTGTGTAAGCTTGCATGTAATGTCTTAATTTTTGGATGGCGAAGACGAGTGCGAGACAGAATTTCTCTATCGGCGGATAGTTCAATTCTGGTCCTGTGAGAGTTCGACTCAAGTAATACAATGCCTTATCCTTCTTTTCTTCATTTTCTTGGGCTAGAGTGCTCCAAGTGATCGCTCTTGAGCAGCGATGTAGAGGATAAGTGGCTTCCCAAGGATGGGTGCACCTAACACTAGAGGGTTTGCCAAGTACTTCTTTATGCTTTCAAAGGCGTTATGGTAAGCTTCATCCCATACAAAAGGCACATCCCTTTTCAAAAGTCAACTAAAAGGCTGACAACGGCCTGCGATGCTCGATATGAACCGTCTGATGAAGGCGAGTCGTCCTTGGAGACTTTTTAACTCGCGTAGATTTCTTGGCTCAAGCATGTCTTGAATGGCCTTAATCTTTGACTGGTCCACTTCAATGCCACGATGTTTCACAATGAATCCAAGAAACTTGCCTGAACTGACTCCAAAAGCACACTTGAGAGGATTCATCTTAAGCTGGTACTTCCGTAGTCTATCGAACACCCTTCTTAGGTCCTGCAAGTGATCCGTCCTCTTTTTTGACTTTACCACTAAATCATCACATAACATTCCACATACTTGTGAAGCATGTCTCCGAAGATTCTCTGCATGGCGCGTTGATAAGTTGCACCAGCATTTTTCAATCCGAATGGCATGACCTTGTAGCAATAAATGCCTTTAGGGGTGCGAAATGCAGTAAGCTCTTCATCTTCTAAGGCCATCCTTATTTGATTATACCCAGATGACCCATCCATGAAGGATAAAGCTTCATGCCCTGTTGTTGCATCCACCATAAGTTCAATGATAGGTAAAGGGAAATCATCCTTTGGACATGCGTCATTTAAGTTGCGGAAGTCCACACATACACGGAGTTGTCTGTTCTTCTTCTTGACAAGAACAATGTTTGCAATCCACTTAGGATATTGAACCTCTCTAATGAAGCCTGCAGCAATTAACTTATAAATTTCAGCTTCGATTTGAGGAAGAAGTTCTGTTCGAAAGCGTCGTTGTGTTTGCTTGATTGGTCGGGCCTCAAGTTTAACTGCGAGACGATGAACAGCTACCTTTGGGTCAAGGCCAGGCATTTCTTTACATGGACACATCTTTATATTCATGCAGTAGATCATAGTATTCCTTTTCTTTTTCAGGACTCAGCAAAGCGCTCACAAAGATAGGTCTTGGATCTTCCTCAATTCCCAAATTGAGCTCTTTAAGCTCGTCAACAGTAGCTTGCCCCCCGTCTTCCAGCTCTGGAGGAGCTTCATCTACTTCATCCTCGGAATGATCATGGTCATCTTCTTCGAAAGCCTCTGTTTCTGCTATTGTGATATGATAGGCAGACTGAACAAATTCGCCACTACTATCAACACTACTCGTTTTGACTTGGCCAGTGAGTATGATGGTGTGCTCCTTCACTTTAAGTTGTTTGCTTGAGTTCACCTCTAACACTGAGTGTCGCTTTATGCGTGATGGGATGAGAGTTCGGATCTCTTTATCATTTCCTTGGTCATCACTCCTCCTTCTCTTTTGGCTTTGTTGCTCTTGAGGTGATTGTACCCTCTTAAGTGCCGACTTTCGAGGGGATAACTCAAACTTCTCATTCTCCTCATTGGAAAATGACAACCTATTGAACACGGAAGCTCAAGTGGTCGTTTGGGTGATGCGATTGAAAACTGAGACTCTGCTTGTTGATGTATCGACAAGGTTAAGTATAGAAACTCGAAGTGCCAACCCATCAACTTGTTCAGGTACCACAGCTTGAGAATTAGGATGAATGCGATCAAATGCTGAAATGCGAGTGGCAGATTCAGATTCCTGATTCTCTTCTTCCATTACTTCAACACTAATGTGTTGCATGCTTGCCTTCGCTGCTTTTCTTCTTCCTAAAATATTGATCGGTTTGCCTGGTACAAAACCAAGACCTGCTTTAGTAGGGTCAGCTGTGCACCCTTGCTCTCTCAATCTTCTTTGAGATTCATTAAGTTCAAGCACCCTCTTACCAGGGATGACTTGGTCACCTTCCTTATTGGATGAACCAAAGTCATATCCAGCCTTTGCTAGCAGCTTGTAAGTGTTAGGTTCGAATCCTTCCCTTGTTCTTTTGTCAGGAAGTATTCCATGCTCTGTCTTACCTTGAATTTGTTTGACAAACCCCTTTAGCGGCTGCTTGGTAGGAGTTGCATTGCTCATCTTCGTCAACAGTATGGTTGATGTTTCTTTTAACAATTCTATGTCCTTCTCATCTAACTTTCACAGACGTTCCTGCTCATTTGCCTCCACAAAAGGAGATTCCCCTTCCTTTCGCCTAGACTTTGGCATATAACGAAAGACTGGAGCAGAGGAGTTGACTTTGTTTTTTGAAGAAGGCATATTAGTTTCCAACGAAACTTTATGTGGTTCCTCATTGCAATTTCTTGCCATGCTGGACTCCACTTCCTTATTACTCACTTCTGCAGTCTTCCCTGTAGAGGGTACTCCAACTGGAAGGACTTCCTTTACTGTTTCATTGTCCGTATAGAACTTGGAATCCGCAAAGTATGATTCGGCTTCAGTGAATGGTTTAGTATCACCTACTACCGTCTTTACTCCGTCACTATAGAACTTAAAACATTGATGGAGAGTGGAGGGGACAACACCATTTTCGTGAACCCACGGTTGTCCTAACAATAAATTGTAGGAAGTCTTCGCATCGATCACGTGGAACAAGGTGTTTGACTTCATCTCCCCAATCGTCATATCTACTCTGATCATCCCTATGGCTCTTTGCTCCCCTTGGTTGAAGCCTTGAATAATGAGACGGCTTTGAGACAACTCTTCCATACTAATGCCAAGCTGCTTCACAGTCGATTGTGGCATGATGTTTACGGCGGACCCTCCATCTACAAGCATGCGGTTTAACCTTTGATCTCGTACGTACCCTGTCACGAAGAGAGGTCTATTGTGCGGCTTAAAGCCTAACTAAAGGTCTTCATCCGTAAAGTGAATGGTGTCACAATCTGCAACACATGTGACGTATTCCTTAGGTTTCACCCTAATAATCTCCGTAGAGTACTTGCCTATGTCGATCAGCACTTGTACTAAAGCACATCTTGCCGATTTTGGCAATTGCAGTAGATCAGAAATGTTAAAGTGCAGTGGGAGGTCTTCAAGCTGCTTCAACACCTCGTGCTCCTCTGACTTGGCAGTGCTTGACTCAGCCTTGGCAGAATCCTTCGAACCAATCTCATAGCTTGTTGTCATATGGGCAGCCCTCACTTTCTCTTGTTTGTTGCCTCTCTTGGGAAAGCCTTTTGCTGATGAAACCATGCTATGAGGTCTTCGAACGAAAGGATTGCCCCTCTCTTTGACAAGTCTTGCCCCGTCTTTCTCTAGACATTGACGACTTTCTTGTGATTGCTTGTATTTTGCTTGGGTGATAGGTAAACATGGCGATGGGCTCTTGCGTGCCTTCCTCCGAGTGACAAGTATCCATCCCTCATCATCGACAACTGAGTCAACTTTAGGGGTAGCAACAGATGCGAGGCTCGCTTGCTGGATTGGCTTGACTTCCTCTAACTTTGCCTTTATGCATGGTTTTCTTGAAAGCTGATATGGTGCTTTCATTGGAAGAAAAGGCAATAGGGCAGGCTCGAATGACCCAAATGCAATGGTGGTGCAGTTCACCTCAGCAACATCATCAACATTCAACTTAATCCTTCCTTGCTTGGCAAGATTCATTATCAAGTCTTTCAGAACGAAGCATTTCTCCATGGGGTGACTGACAATCCGGTGGTACCTGTAGTATTTTGGGTCCTTGACATGATGCATTTCCTCAGGCTGCTTGCATTCTGGGAGCTCTATTACTTTTCTCTCAAGTAAGTCTTCCAACATGCCTGCCACGTGGGAAATGATATGTCTTTTGCTACCATTCCTTCAACGAACGCTTTGTTCTGTCATAGGTGCGAGTTGGCTCCGCTTTCTTAACCTCCTTATCTCGTGTAGAAACTTTGTCTGGGGCAATATTGACTGCCATTGATTCTTTTGTAGATTTCTTCGGTGTTTTGTCAATCTTGCTTCTAAAAACCTTGTCTTTCCTTTGGTCAGCAATTGACTCCCTTTTCCCTTTGTGGCTAGCTATACTCAACTCCATGTCGTGTGCACGTGTAGCCAGCTCTTCAAACTAGGCTTGATTCCCTGTAGGATGTACAGCAAATCAAAGTGCATGCCTTGGATGCACATTTCCACTGCAGATACTTCTGATAATCGATCTTTGCAATCGAGACTCAATGAGCGCAACATATTGATGTAATCAACTGCGGGTTCATCCTTCCATTGCTTTGTGCTAGTAAGTTCCATCATGTTCACCGTGTGTCTCGTGCTATAGAAACGATTCAGGAACTCACGCTCCATCTGATCCCAACTGTCGATTGACTCAGGCTCCAAATTTGTGTACCATTCGAAGGCGTTGCCTTTTAATGAACGTACAAACTGCTTGACAAGGTGATCTCCTTCTGTTCCAGCATTGTTGTAGGTCTCGATGAAATGAGCAATATGTTGCTTTGGATTGCCTTTCCCCTCGAATTGCTGAAACTTGGGTGGTTGGTACCCATATGGCATCCTCAGGCTGTCTACCCTTTTCGTGTATGGCTTGGAGTATGTGAGAGAATCACAAGAGGGACCTCCATATTGAGCTCTAATGGAGTTGTTGATCATGTCTTGCAGCTATTGGATGGACAAAGAACCAAGTAGGCTTTCATTATCCTTGTCATTTGCCTTTGAAGTTTCTCCTTGTTTGTCTTTATCGCCTTTGTGAGGAATCCTAGCAGAATCCTCATCATTCTGTTTCTTGAGCCTACTCCAAAGTTGAGCAATCTACATATCCTTTTCTTTGATGGTGCTGGTGAGCTTTTGAACTGCCTCCATCAGATTAGCTATCTGTTCTTCAAGCGTGGTTGACCCAGTCACGATGACTTGCATTGCTGAGGGGTGAGACACACTATCTGACTGCATCCCAGAAGTGTTATTTTCTTCAGCATCAGGACTTCCATGGTATGAACCGGTGCTTAAGTTGTCATCACAGACAGGTGAGAACGACCGTTCCCTTGATCTCGTATTTGGAGCTTGTCTCTCTTCACTTCGATGGGCATGCTTCCTTGCCCTTAAACTTTCTAGGGTGATGATTGGTTGATGAGGCTTAGAAGGTAAAGCCACAAATGTTGTAGGCTGAACCTTTGCCATGCTTCAGGTGACGTGACCAGATGAGTTGCTGCTCGATTTCGAGGTCGTTGTCCTGGACTTGTTCTTCGGGATGACTTGAGTGTTCTTGGAAGCCATTGCTCGAACCGATTGGTTGAAGTAGTTTTACGGAGAAGGAGATGAGAGACAAAGAGGTCCCACCGGGTGTGCCAATTTGTAAACACGAAAATCTAAAAACAAATAGAATGCAGACATGTGTACAAAAATAATAATTTTATTTAGAATTCAAGTGCGGGTTACAATCTTTGGTAATCCTCTCATTCTGTCTCCGAAGATGATTTCACTCAAGGGCTTGATGCTTGGTCTTGAGTTGGATGGTGGTCACGGGAGTTGTCACGTGACGAACGTTTTGGCTTAAGGTTTGTGAGGAACCGGCTATTTCGCAGCTTGATGATTCTTCACGAACTTGGGAGGCTTCTAAAATTTGAGAGTATTTTCTTCCTCTTTTTTTTTTTTTTGGCTCCAGTCCCTCTCTTGATTTGAGAAGGGGTATTTATAGTGTCAACGCCTCTCCCAATTTGGGATGCCTTGATGACACGTAATTAAATGTATTTTCCTTAATTACGTAATCAAATCAATCAGCCCTAATTAACTGATTTAATCACGATTATTAAGGAATTATCCAACCAATTTGATGGCTGATTTTAATTGTATTTCATTAATAGCATAATAAAATCAATCAGCTTTAATTAACTGATTTAATCACGACTATTAAGGAATTAAACAATTAATTTGATGGCTGATTTTCATCTTGATTATCAATTAAATAAATTGACATTTAATCAGCAGACGAAATTTAATATTTGATTTGACTCGGAATCAATTGATTTAATTTGATTGATCCGCTTTAACATCAGCTGATTAAGTCGGAACAAATTTATTTATTGCCGTCGGACTTTTTTTGGTGTTCCGCCACGTGTCATTCCCTGAGTCCGCTTGGTTTTGCTTACTCATAAGCCACGTGCACATTTTGTGGGGCCCACATGCCGACTAAATTTTTTTTTTCGGTCATAATTTCAAGTGTTGACCGAATTATTTAATGAATTTTATTTTGATTAAATTTTTGGTGTCTACAACACGTCAGCATACTTGGAAACTACAGAAATCCCTGTAATCCTTGAAGTACTGCTCCCCGGTTCAATATGAGCCAAAATCCCTGCTCTCATGGCAATGTCGGATTTCAGACAACGATAATGGAATACTGGTTGTCCAAGGACATGAAAGGACACAATCATTCTAAAACAATCAATCACAGCATGGTTCAGGCTCAACCAATCCATACCCAAAATTCACATCATATGTGTGATCCGGAATCACAATCAAAGATGCAGAGAACTCTCTGCCACCAATCCCAATAGGGCAATCATCACAAAACATGTTAAGCTCAAGAGACACACCGAGGTGATGTAACACATAATGACCTAGTAAGAGGCATGGCAATCAAACCCAACACATCCACAACCGAACTAGATATGAAGGAGTGGGAGGCTCATGTATCAAACAGTACTCTAGCAAGATAGTGATAAACAGATATAGTACCTTCCACCCCCGTGACACCTGACCAATGGCAAAAACTCTAGCAGGTGCAGGTGGTAGCTGCCTCTACTGGTTTCCCTACACTTTACCCTGATTTCGGGTACATTCCCTAGCCTGGTGCCCTGTCTGCCCACAGCTGTAGCATACTCTGCCACGTGGTTTGGTGCACACGCGAGAAATGTGGCCCTACTCGCCACAGTTATAGCACTTCACCGAGCTGCTGGTGCTATCTGTCTAATAGGCATAGCCTGAATAGAGCGAGCTATTGCTGCCCTAGCTGGGGCATGATGCTGGAACTCAGTCTTCTGTTTCTTCTAGAAACTACCCCTGAAGTCTCTGAATCTACTGCTCCCTGCCATTACCTTTCCTTTTCCCTAGAAGTCTCTCACAGCTGACTCCTTTTCTTTACGAATCAGATTATGCTACTTAATGATTTGTGCCTTAGCCAAGATTTCACTCTTCATCTTCAGCTCTAAGATGGCCACATCACGCTCAATCGAAGGGCTCAACCCTCGCTGAAACTTCTTAGCCAAATCTTCATCATCCATCTGCTTCACATACTTATACAGCTTGGAGAACTCTGCATCGTTCTCGATCACTGTCATCTTCCCCTATACAAGTGTGAGGAATTCCCGTTCCAACCTTTCTTTCACAGCAGTTGGAAAGTACTGCTCTCTGAACAGCCTCTCAAAGCCATCCCATGTCAAGGTAGATATATCAATACTCCTCTGTATGACATTCCACCACACTCTAGCCTCATCCTTAAGCATGAAAGCGGTTAGCTTTCTCTTATCAATCTCACTGCAGTCAAACAAATCAAAGTAGGTCTGCAAATCCTCAATACATCGATGCGCAACCATATGATCAGTACCTCCCCAAAGCAGGATCATCAACCATGCCCACGGGCGGAATATGCTGATCATCATAAGGTGCCTCTACCTCCGCCTCATATGCATCATCAACCGGAGGAGTCCTCCCATTACCTCAGCCTCTACCTCTACCACGAGGTCTGCCTCTACCTCGACCTCTAGCTTCGTTTCCCTCAATCTCCATTACCTATTAAGCAGGGAATACTTAGTTAATACACGCATAACACTTAAACATGGCATAAGTCAAATATAAGTCCATATTAACCAAGTAACTAACATACAAGACAATGCCTAAAGTTCTTATGACATCCTAACGTTCCTAGCCAACCTAACGCTCTCACATACCCAATGACTTTGTCAATACCCAAGTGCACACGATGGGGATCCGCTACAGACGGGCCATCACTCGGGGAGTATTGACATATCACCAAATATGTACCTTACGCTCTGATACCAAACTGTAACGCCCCGAATTTCAGAATAATAAATTTAAAATCCGAAACATGAATTACTATAACCCAACAAATAATATCCTGAATTTTTTTTTTCTTAACAAACACACCACACGAATTGAATTTCAAATCCCGAATTTAGCCTCGGTTAATTATTACAACTGAAACTTACAAATAAAATTGAGCATAACAACCTCACAACGTAAATGAAACCAAATAAATGCTGCAACTCCTAAACAGCACGGTCACCTCTCTGATTATCCTGACCCGAAGGAATATCCACTACACCGTTTGAATAGTATACCAGGATTGCAATAACACAAATTCGGTAAGCTTTTGAAAGCTCGTATGAGTAAAAAGAAAGAACGTTTGTTTAATTAATTCATAATTATTTTCACCCAAGTCAACACCCAACAATTTCTACGTCCACAAAGAAACAACAATCTCACAATCAATCACCAAATCAACAATTCAACACAAAACCTAAACTCACATCTTTCCTCTCAAAACCCCGAAATGGTATTTATAAAAATACGGTTTTTGACAGACTAGAGCTCTAACTGAATCGTAGCCAGTCACCTGGCCTAGGTTATGGCATCCGACATATTTATCGTTATCGTATTTCATCAATATATATACATATATACATATTTAGAACGTCCGATACTCTTTCTTAATCTAGCCCCATTACCCGACAAGGGTTGTGACATTCAACCCACTCAACCAATTGTAACCCATCATCCACCTAGGATTAGAGTGTCCGGTTTCCCATACATGTCACTACATCGACCCTAAATCCATAAATGAGCACAACAATATGTTTCACACAATGAAATCAACCCATCCAAGATACACAATAATATTATGGAATTTAAGCATTTGAAATATAATAGAAATCATAATTCCAACTCAATCATATCATCACTCAACAACACACTACCCAATATATATATATTCCACATAAATATATATCTATATACGTAATCATCCACTCACCACTAATATCATCTATAGTTTACACAAGAAAATCGTGAAATTCATATGTATAATTAAAATTCATTTTACTTACCTATGGACTGTAGTTGATCAAGTCCATGTGATTTTAAAAACAAATATTTAATCCACAAATATTTTTCACACAATTACGACAAAATAAATAAATTAAAAGCACTCCGTTCGTAATATGAACCACGTGAGTTTTACTCACCTCAAAACTCCCGCTGCGTCTTCAATTCAAACACAAATCACACCGAACCAGTCACCCAAGTACAAACCGTCAATCACCTAATCAAATGTGACTTGAATTTAGCTAATAATTTCAAAACATACTTAAACTACCATCCAATGGTCGGATTCTAAATTATACGAAAATCCGACGGACGGATTCTCACGAATCGCCTCTCTAATCACTATTTTACAATTATACGAAGATCCAACGGTCGGATCTTCGCCCATGACCACACAAAGCCACTGGGATAGTCATATGATCAACATATCAAAACTACAAGTCCATCGAACGGTCCTAACTTCACAGATCACAAATCTAACTATCGAAATCGTTCGGAATCTAAAAATTCATAACTAAATCATACGATATCCAAAAAATGCGTATAATATGCCGAAATGATCGTATTGAAATGTAGAATCTTAAAATGTACAGAAACTATATTTTTGACCCCCGAAGAAGGCCGAAAAGGGCTGCACGAGTTGGTGGCAGAGCTGCCACCGACCACCACCAATGGTGTCAGAGCTGGGCTGCTCTTCTTCATCTCAACATGCTGAACATTTTTCATAACTAGCTCAAGATCATAACATAACGGGAAGAGGTCGTAAAGTACCAAAATAATCATGGTGGCCAGAAAATTTCCAGAAAGGATGAAGACGAGCAATAGTGGAAACTTCTCCCGAAAATATATATACCAAGTTGGAAACTTCTTCTAAATGCCGTAACTTATTCATAAAAAATCCGATTTCTATGTTCCGCCTATGGACGGACTCGTATCAACAAGCTCTACAATTTTCATGAAGGAAGTTTTCCCAAATTCTGTACGTATAAAAAGTCAATTTCATGTGCCTTGTCATGGGAACTATAGCCTTAGCTTGGTTCGCTTCGAAAGCAGTAGCTTGCTCAATAGTGAGCACGTTCTGACTAGACTCTTGGATGGTTTCCAGAAGTCCAATCAGCCTTAAGATGTTGGCGCACATCTCGGACCCACCTATGGTATCCTGCACCGGTTGTCTCCAGTGGAACAAATTTCAGCTTGTTCAGGTTACTCATCTTGAAAAACAACACAAGATTAGGGCTAGTTTCGGAGCGAAAAAAGCTACCACGAAAAACTATAAAATTTCTTAGCGTAGTCACTTCCAAGAAATTAGGAGTTTTCTGAGCATAGTCGCTTCCAAGAAAATCCGATTCCAAAGGGGGTTTTGGATTAGATCGAAACAATTATGTATGTGGTCGATCATTTTTCTTCTCAACAAAATCTAAGTTTGGAAGACTCTACAAGTTCGAAGCTTGGAGTGAGCACAAACCCCACAGTTCGGCTTTTGGTCTCCCATATGAAGAAGAAAGGGGGGGGGGGGTAGAATAAGGGAGATTGCAAGTTCCCGAGAAAAAAAAAATGAAAACTTCAAAAACAGGAACTTTTAGAAAAGTTTACCTTGAAAAGTTTCAGGAATTCTTGACCGGTAAAGTTGTTGAAGATGGTCGGAAAAAGTCACCGGTGGTCGCCTGAAAAGTGGCCGGAAGTCGGCGGTGGTCACTGGCTGGAGCTACTGCAGGGCTGCTGCAAGGCTTGTGCCAGGGCTGTCGGCAGATGTCGACAGCAGGTGAGGCGAGTGGTAGGGTGCTGCGCACAGGACTTGGCAAGGGTTGCAAGGGCTGTCTGGCCGCCCCGAATTTCACCCTGAAATACGAGGCGAGCCTGTGGGGCCCACCTTAGGAATAACTCTACCAAAAATTCAGCAGAGTCACCCCTAAAATGAACTACCCAAAACCTGTAGAAATACATTCACACTTCTAATAAGCCTTCCTTATTCTTATGGAGTCACCCTGCTCCCCGAAACACAACAACTCCACAACAACCAATTGAGATCTGAACCATACAACATAACGCCAAATACACAAATACAGCTCCCCAAAGTTTACAACATTTGTCCCACAGGTTATCAAAGCAATCTACAAGAGAAAAAGAATTCATATTACAAGTAGGTTCAACGATTAACTTACAATATGAAAACCACAGCAATAGTTGCTATGCCTCGAATCCTATTGTGTCGAACTAGCAACTCTGCAGACTAGGCAAAAGAAACCAAAGGGCCTAGGGGAAAGTAATTTAAAAACACGTTAGTGTGAGTGGACAAAAACAAGTAATAGTAAAACAAAAGAAGTTTATACTTTCCCACGTTTATTCCTTTAAAAATCTCGATGCATGCAACATTTGTAAAATACATTTCTTTAAGCTCGAAAACTAATGAGAACACACCAGCCCCGCTAGTCCAAAAGAAAACATACTAGCCCAGCTAGTCAAGTAAGAACAAAGTATGGCGAAGAAATCGTCACCATACGAATAAGGGAGCCTCCTAGGCTCGGGTCAGAGTGTCCCATGTGCTGCTCAACTCACCCCCAAACACAGAGTAAGCGGGGAGGAGACTAATAGGCTAGCTAGCAATAAAATATATTGACCCAGGTATGGTGGGTTAAAATCACGAAAATCAAGAATCAGAAAGAATTCCCCAATGTCTCACAAGAAATAAAATATATATCACTGACGTGGCCCCACATGCCAAAATATTCTCGAATTCATAAATAAATAAACGAGAAAATTTCTCTCAAAAATCCCATTTTTGAAAACTTTTTAGAAATCTCAGAATCGACGAATGAAAATATAAATAATTCGGAAATCACCTCGGAAAATACTTCGTCGAAATTCAATATAAATCACAAATTTAAAAATCGATCATAACAAACTTCAATTCGAATTTCCAATCGACAACTAGTTAAATATTTAAAAACTCAGATAATATGCTTAAATATTTAAAAAGATAATTTAAAATAAATTCTTAATTCAGAAAATAATTGCATGCAATATTTAAATCAAATATCTACTCACGATATACAGCTAACGTGGTATCCATGCGTAAGGATCCTCGCCGAGTGATGACTAGATACCTCATTCTATACACAATTAATCGTACATAAATAATTACCGGACGGAAATAAATAACTTTTGCGATAATTAAAATTCAATCCCAAAACCCACATCCTCAACTTCTCCAATTCTCTTCCACACCTAACCAAACTTCATCAAAATTTCCCAATCGTCAATTCAGACTATATAACAATTATGGGGGAAATTCGATAATCGAATTTTTAATTAACATTAACGGAAATCCAAATCTTTAGAAATTCATAACCGATTCACAACTCCACCAATCCTCACCAAATTTCATATATAAGCTCTAGGATAATTAAAGAATTTAAATAGCCGGAAATTGGAATTAAAAAGCTACTCTAGCCACCGCCACCACCGCCCACAGTGGCGGCGCCACCACCACCTCCACCAACTCAAATGAGCACCAAAATTTGGTAGTAGCACCTCCTCAATAGACCCATTAATTCTTTCAACTGTGACTAAGTCAGAAAATGAGCAGAAGTACCTCAACAATTAAAGGGAAGATTGAACACGAACTGTGAATAATAACCCAGAATTTCAAATCTTCGATTCATCCTTCACACCTCAATTCGCTGCACAAGACTCTGGGTATAACATCTACGTCCCAAGGTGCTTCCAAAGGACTCAACCTTGCCGTCTGGGGTGGTAGAAATCTGGAGAAATCGGCGTTGACTCCAACTGCTACAGTAAACTTTCAAGGCTCGATGCGTTGTTATCCGTCCAAGCCACCGTGAGCCGCCACGGCCAACGTCAAGAGGAAGTCGAGACGAGTCCGTAGACGCCAGTTTCACTTAAATCCGTCGTCGGACGAAGAAGAAATCAAGAAAAGAAGAGGGGAGGCCGACACGGGGAGGGAGAGGGAGAAGAA
This sequence comes from Rosa persica, assembly GCA_025331145.1. Classification (NCBI taxonomy): domain Eukaryota; kingdom Viridiplantae; phylum Streptophyta; class Magnoliopsida; order Rosales; family Rosaceae; genus Rosa; species Rosa persica. The sequence continues at coordinate 36,238,317 of WFKR01000003.1, read as the reverse complement.
AGAGAGAGAGCGCGCGGGAGGAGAAGAAAAAGAGGAAAAACAATTTACCCGTGCACAGTAAAAAAAATTGAATTTATACTATCTACAATGAACAGTAAATTTAGTATTTCACTTATAACTTTGGCATACGAACTCTATTTTTGTGTACCATATATGCACGCACTCGGTTTAACGCCCTCTACAACTTTCGTAAAGAACATTTTCTCAAATTTTGAACCGAACAAAAACTCAACTTTTAGGGCCACTAAAAGTATCGAAATAGAGTAAAAAGTGAAAGTAATTATCATTTACCGTCCAAATGACTAGTAAATGGATAAATTTAAGTTCGAGTTGTTACACTGTCGGCAAATGCGCGAGGGGCTATCGAGGGCTGTCGAGCGCGGGGGCGCGGACAGGCATGTGTGAGGGCTAGGACAGGACCTGTCGATAGATGGTTACAAGGACTCGGCATATGCGTGCAGTGCAGACACATGCAAGGGCTGGTTCGGATTTTCCAATGGCCGGTTCAACCAGATTCCGGCCGGTTCCAGTGTTTCTGGCACCGGTTATGGGCTCCTTGGGATTAGGGCTTTGATTTGTGAGGCGGTGGATGTTGGAATTTTAGGGCTATGAAATTAGGGTTTCAAGGTTAGGGCTTCGTGCTAATAACTTCTTTTAGAAAAACGGGAATTGAGAGAAATATGCTATATATTCTCATTAATAATAGGAGCCTCTTTATATAGAGGATTACAATGCATAGAATCCAAATCATACAAGGAAAGTAATCATATATTGAATAGAAATTCTAGATCCTTCTAATGTAACCATGTTACCACTAGGTCAAGTAACCTAGAGTTTGGACCAGACACAAAATAGAGATTTACTTGAACATTTATATCTTTTTTGAAAATTGTTATTGCCAATTTTATTTGAAAAGTTTATGATTTGTGTTTTAATATATGAGGATATAAATGAAATATTTGTATAATTTAGTTTCCTTTCCTTACACAAACCAAATACTTAACTTGAAACAAACCAAATACTTAACTTGAAACAAACATATCTTTTCCGGTGGCTTTCCCAATGTTTCCAAACAACGGAAAGCAAAGCTAGTGGGCTATTTATTTTCCTTTCCCATGAGCTTTCCTAAGGAATTGATTTCCTTTATGCAAACCAAACAAGGCCTAAGAGTTAAAGCCGGAGCTTCTCCTTGCTCTAGAAACAGCAAAGATGTCATCAAGATAGGCCTGAGCTGCATGGATAGGAGAATGATGATACCAAGCTCATGATTGATGATGTCCTTAGCCAACAAGTCAGCAGTCATATTGCACTCTCTGAAAATGTGAGATAGGTGAGCATTCCCCATAGTTTTCATGATATTTGAGCAGCCCTTGAGGAGAGAACCAAGGGGATGAAGGGAGAACTCAGCTTTCTGCATTAGTTGCACTAGTCCTCTTTCAGCTTTTGGCTCCAGCTCAGGGACGTAGCCAGGATGCAGATTTGGGATAGGCTAATATAAGGCTTGCTTATAAGAATTTTTTTTTCTTTGTCGATAATAATTCAATAGATTAATAGAGAATGCTATAACTAAAGAAAAAAATGGAGAACAAAATGTGGAAAGAGCAAAGAAAAACAGATAAGATTTGCCTTTAAGAGAAGAAAATTTTAAGCAATACTGACAGGAAAAACTAGTCGAAAAGTTGTAACAAAAGAAAGGAAAAAAAAAAGAGAAAAGGGAAGGAGAAAATGGGGAAAGAGACAAAAAAGAAAGAATAGGAAATAAAGATAAGAAAACGATACAAAAAAGGGAGAAAGATATGGGTCAATAACAAACAAAACAACCTAGGGGACTCGAACCCAGGTAAGAACAAACAGCCTAGGGGATTCAAATCAAGTTAGAACTTTAGAAAGAAATAGAGAAGTTGTCACTTAGCCAATTGAACCAAAGTCTAAGCCTTGATTAAGTAGCACACTTATACGATGTAAAGGATTGAAAGAATTTTGGGTTGGGCAACTCTTCACTTGGCTTTGCCCCTGCTCCAGCTCATTTTGTTCTTTTGCTTTTTGAATTTAGCTTGTTTTTGCATGTCAGTTTATTTGCAAGCTTTTTGTGAATGAAGTTGCAGAAAATTTGTTTTCTTTTGCATGTAATTATGAACTTTGGTGTGTGTCATCTAACCACAAACTCTAGAGATCAGCAAACTTTGTATTCTAACTAGCAGAACCTAGTCATCAAAAAACAAAAACAAAAAAACTAGTAGAACCTAATATATAGCAAGTTAGCAAGCATAAACAAAAGAAGAAAGATACGTTAGAGAAGAATACATCTTAGTGCCTACTCTCCTCCTGTAGAAATTTTCTGAGTATCAATAAAACTCCACTTTTTTTGTTCATAATCTACTTATCATACTTCAAATAAAACAACCATGAGTACATAACTCATAATAATCTACAATGTAATTAGGAGCCATAAGCAAGCAACTGTATGAAGTGCACTAGAAGTTGGTGGGTGACTTCCTATGTTCAAAGCATGTTCGTGTGAAGTATCTCACCACAAGCTTGTCGGTATTTAGTTTTCTGTTGAAGTTCCAAGGAACATTAACATGTTATACTCTGATAAGCTTCGAAACCCCAAGCCCCCTGCATCATTTGCAAGACACAAATCATCCCACTTTTTTCAATGAATCTTATGTTTATCCGTAGTACTTTCCCACCAAAATCTCACACACATCTACTCAAGGTCCTTTTGGAAATTCTTGGTAAGCTTAAATACACTCATAGCATGATTAGGTAGCGCTTATGCAACAACAAGGATCAATATATCTTTCCCTGCTCCACTTAATAACTTGCTTCGCCAGTACTTCAATTTCTCCGCAAGTCTATCCGGAATAAATTCAAAAGTAGCCATTTTCTTCTTCCCTACATAAGTAGGCAGGCCGAGAAACCTTTCACGGGCTCTATAATCTCCATCCCTAACATGTTAGCCATTGATTCATGTTATGCTTCCACCACATTTAGGCTAAAAACAATTGAACTTTTATGAAAATTAACTACCTGACTAGAGGCTCTTCCATAAGTCTCAATAACATCTTGAATTTCGAAGCAGGCCTCTGGAGTAGCTTAAGCATACAACATGCTATCATATGGAAATAATAGATGATTGACAGAAGGTGCATTCCGACAAAAAGCAATCCCTGGCAGTACTCTCATACATTTCTTCTGTTGCAATAAAGCAAAAAAATTCTATAACTCCCATCAAGAACTCCAATCAAGAAGAGGTAGGGTGAGAGGAGATCTTTCTAACTCAGCCCTATAGAAAGAATCACAAAACCTCTAGGTTTATCTCTGACTAGAAAAGAATATCTGATAGAACTCACACACTGCATGACAATTTCGATCCAATTCTGATCAAATCCAAATCTTATCATCACCTTACGTAGAAAAGACCATTCCATCCGATTATAGGCCATACTAAGGTCCAGTTTTAAAGCCATATAGCCTTCCTACCCTTCTCTCTTGTTATGAACAAAATGAGCTACCTCGTTAGCCACTAATATGTTATTGTGATCAGTCTTCCAGGCACAAAAGCACTCTAAAAAGATGATATAATCTCAGGTAAAAAACTTTCAACCTATTTGCAGTTACCTTAGAATAGAGCTTGTAAATCACATTGCAAAGTGCAATAGGTCTTAAGTCCCTCATTGTCTCAAGTTGCTTCACTTTGGGAATCAAACATATATGCGTAAAACTAATCTGCTTCAACAATGATCCCATATGCAAAATGTTTTGAACAGCCCTAGTAACATCTCTTCTAATAGACTCTCAATAATGTTAGAAAAATAACGGAGGTATTCCATCTGGACCAGGAGATTTTGTCGGATACATTTGGAACAAAGCCACCCTCACTTCCTCCTCTATGTACGGTGCACACAAACTTTGATTCATGACATTGGCAACACAAGGTTGAATTGCTGCCAAAGTTCTCTCCACCGCCTCTACATCAAGAGTTGTAGTAGTGCTATAGCAGTAAACATCTTTGAAAAATAAGCAGTCACCACCTTCTCCATGCCATGATCATCATCTCTCTAAGGACCCTAAGAAAAAAAAAGCCCTCGCAGAGCATTCTTCCTCTTTCGGTTAGCAGCTTTTCTTTGAAAGAAACCGGAATTCCTATCCCCCTCTTGTAACCATATCACCTTAGCACGCTGTTTTCAAAAAGCTTCCTCTTGAGAAGTAAATCTGGAAATGAGACCATCAAGGCATACGTCTCATCATGGGACTCCACTATTAAAGGCTAATTCATCAAAACCTCTAATCTACTCACCTCCATCATCTGTTGTTGTCGAAGTCTAAACATGTTTTACTACCAAGACTCCAAAACCCATCTAGTGCTTATTATCTTCCGAGTTAGGGTATACATGGGTGCCCCCATGAATTCAGACTGCCAATTAGCCAACACCAAAGGATCACATTCTTCATGTTGTAACAAAATGATTCAAACTTGAATCTATGTCTTTTTGGTCGTTTCAGTAAAGGCACACTACTTGCTTGTAACAGAATAGGTGAATGATCTGAGTCTCTAGGAGGCAGATTCCTAACCCAAGAAAAACCGAAAATATCGTTCCACTTTTCCGTGCCAACTACTCTGTCTAGCCTTAGTTGAGTCTCCGAATTCCACCATGTCATCTTTGCACCTTGAAAGCCCAAACCAACCAAATCACTATATCCAAATGCATCTCTAAAGCCCCTCATTTGACGTTCAGGAAGCACAGGACCATTCCATTTCTCACTGTTGTTCAAAATCTCATTGAAATCTCCTATGATAACCCAAGGTAAAGAGTCCAAATCGCATGAATCCTTATCAACTGCCATGATAAATCTCGCTCACAGGTACATGCATATTCATAAAAGCATGTTAGCCTCCAGCGTTGTCCCCAAGCCCAGATCATATCTCTATATTGACATGGTGAGCCAACGATGTTTCAACCAGAACCTCCACATCTTCTATCCAGAAAAGCCCTAGACCTCCAGCTTGTCCTTCACCCAAAACTGCTTTGGAATGAGCAAACCCTAATTCCCTATGCACCGCCTTAAACTTCTTCATCTGACTGATCTTTGTTTCCATGAGGAAAACAATTTGTGGCTGATTTTGAGCCACCAAATCCCTCAAAGCCCTGGTCGTCATTGTATTGCAGATTCCCCTGTAATTCCAACTCAAGATATCCATGACCAAGGATGGATGCTAGATTAAACTTCTCACCGAGAGAAGAAACCCTAGTCACATGCGGCTAGGTCAGAAAAAGAGCAACATTAAGTGAGCTATCTCATGAAAAGATATAAGGCTAGAGAGTTAATTAAGCCAGAACAACTTGAGTTTCCTCCCCAAATTAACATACAACATCATAAAAGTGGAAACTTGATAGCTTTCTTCACGATAGAAATGACAGTTGATACGTACACTAGAACAACATGGTATGCAAGCATGAAAATTGAACATTGAAACGATAACATATATTATAAGAATCTAAACAATTGAAATTTGAAAAGAAAAGCAACAAATTTGTTTGGCTCTCCTAAGAAGGCAATGCAAACAATCTCTTTTATGTGTTGCACGACGTGCCAGCACCGTGGGTTGCAAGTTGTTGGGGTGGTCCCTGACCTGTCTTCTACGATCAAGCTTGTGGATAGGGAGAGCACCAACTTTGTCACAATGATCTTCTACTGCCTTATGAGAGTTTTCTCTTTTATCTCTGCTGAACTCCAGAACTATCTTTTAGGGTTTATTGCTTGTAAACTCAGGTTACTTTCCGACTGCGTCACCGCGGCTCACCGAGAGAAGAATACGAACCTTTGGTTTGCTTTCAGTGTCCAGCAGTAACTTGGGAGAGGGATGGAGCTTTTTCACTTTCGGTCGTCCGAGTGATTGGGCTTGGGCCTGATACGCCCAAAACAGAGAGGATAGGAGAGAATAAGAGATCGAGGGAGAGGGAAATGGGGAAGGGCAACAGGTGTTGCACTCCTGCATGCCCATACGAACGTGGCACTTCCTTAAAGAAACAAACACAACCCTGCCTCTCCTCTGCTATTAAGTAAGAAGAAGAAGAAGAAGAATATAGCGATAGAGCTGTAATGTCGACAATGAGAATGAAACATCTCTCCTCCGTTGCCAAGGATGTTGTACAATTCTGCGCTGTGTAAGTCTTATTAGTATCTTAATTATCTTTCAGCAGACTCACTACATATGATGATCATCATGATATTATTCTACGTACATCTGTCCAGGAAACTGAACACATCGGTGGATAAGTTGGTCGAGGAATTTGAAGCGACCAGCTCATGGAATAACGAAACGGCGTCGTCGCCTGGTGGCGGTGGTGGTGGTGCTGCTGCTGCTGGCACTTACGCGAGGAAATTTATAGAATTTTGCAGTGCCAAGGGTGTGAGCGAGTTATGCCAAAACAATATTGAGGAAAAGATTGCCGATGGAATCTTTAGTCGTTTCACATTCGACATGATGCTCGCCTGGGAGATTCCCGACTCTGCCCAAGAGGACTCTTTCGCCGTAATTATTTTAACTTGATTTCTTTTCTAAATTTCACCAATTTATTCTTCTATATCTAGGTTTGTTTTTCTGCATATATATCTACATATATATATAATCAACCAAGAATACTTTCAGGACTTCAAAATATGTGCTACAGCTACACTATGAGTGTGCAATATTCCTCAAGTGAATGATTAACCATTATATATAATGTAGTCAGACCACTCTAACTTACACATGAAGCACATATAATCATTTTTTGCAACAACAGCAGTACGTACAACAATATTATGATCAAAGTTATTTGGAGTGGGTTGGCTGGCTACATAAACTTCCTGGTCTTCATGCATGTTGGGCTCTTATAAGTGAACAGACCTCCGCACCTCAATCATTTTTAATCGGTCAATATTTTCATTTCATTGAACTTGCAATAATATTACATGCTATCGAGCATCCTTCCTGCCTCCACCCATGTTATTTTTGGTCTTCCTTTTCTTCTTCCCCTACTGTATTCTGGTTATTATCTATGTATTAACCTTTGTATTTACGTGGCATGCAGTTTAGTATGTTCTTCTAGCCTTCTTATTTATTTTTAAAGATTGAACTAGTCTATCTCTTGACTTATCTCTATAATCATATCCTCTTGTTTACTTGTGTCATATTTTTTGGGGTTTTCAGGAGTGTGTGGCAAAGGAGAAAGAAGAGAAAAAAGTAGTTGCAAAGTTTCCTCCAGAACAAGATGATGTTTCTTTGTTCTATACAGACCTCATGCCACTTCTAGTAAGCTCCATGAATTTTAGAGCTTCCATTCTATTACATAGTATGAGCAGGCATTGATTATGATCAAAGACTAGTGTTTTGTTTTTTCGGTAAGTATATGTTTTTTTTTTTTTTTCATGATTCTGTCTCTCAGGTTGATAATGAGCTGAACGTTGGAGAAGATGCATTTGTGTGGTTGGGATCACTTGTTCCATTAGTCACAGATGTTGTTAATGGGAGATTTACCTTTGAAACTTTAACAGCACCTACAGGATACCGGCTCCATTTTCCTGCATATGACAAATACCTCAAGGAAATCGACAAGTGAGCGCATTTTTCTGATGTGTAGATGACTGATTGATACAGCATCTGTACACAATTAGTTTCTGTCAAATTAATACCCTCAATCGGAACAAAGCATGGGAAAATCTAATAGTTAAATTTTCTAGTGAAGTAGAGAAAATAATTCATTTGGCATGCCACAACTCATTCTTTGGCCTCTGAACAACACTTCAAAAAACTTAAGCTTGTGTGCCTTTTTTATTTTGGTCAGGGAACATCGTATAATTCAATGATCAAGTAAACAACATCCACCCGCTTGCACAGTTGCTTTTGAGTGTGTTAAATCCAATACATACTGGGCTAATAGAAGAAGTGTAGCATAACTTATGAAGCATTAACATGTTAAATTCTGAAAAGTATATCCTTTTATTTACTGTTTTCCATTTTTAGATGTATAAAACATCTGCAAAAACAAGCAAAGCCAAAGGGTGTGGAGCTTGCAGATGATGAATTCATTTTACATGTGGAGGGAACTGCTAGCACACAAAGAGTGGTACGCCACATCGGAGGAACAAGTTGGCCTGGTATGTTTAATATAGAAGGAAGATGGTCATCTCTGAGATTGGAATTTTTTTTTTTTCCTGCCAGGTGTTAAATAATTGCATCTCTATCTAATCATTCGTGAATATTTTCATTTCAGGTAAGCTCACCCTGACCAATTACGCACTCTATTTTGAGGCCTCTGGTGTGATAACATATGAAGATGCTCTTAAAATAGACCTTTCGAAGGATAAGCAGCAGAGTGTCAAGCCAGCCTCAACAGGACCATGGGGTGCCCCACTTTTTGACAAGGCTATTGTTATCGAGTCTCCAGAGTTGTAAGTGACATATACCATTGCTTATTAGAAATGAGTAAAAGTATCACAATTACGGTAAATATGCATCAAATATCTAGTTACAAGGGTTGATTTGACTCATTGGCATTGATTGCTCAAGTACATTTGGATAACACTAAATCTTAAAACGTTGCAAGTCCTCCTTGTAGCTTTGTAGGATGCCATATCCACAAATTAGAAAAACAGCTAGGAATTTGTGTGTTGTTGTTGAATGTCTCGTTTTACCAACTTTTTAGATCAGAGGGGATTGTGCTCGAGTTCCCCGAGATAACAAGCTCCACAAGGCGTGACCATTGGCTTACACTAACAAAGGAGATCATGTTGATGCACCAGTTTCTATCAAAATTCAAACTAGAATGTCCAATACAAGCATGGGAGATGCATGCAAGGACAATACTATCAATAATAAGGCTCCATGCAGGAAGGGAAATGCTAAGAATATCTCCCCCTCAACCGACACGATTCTTAATCTTTTCCTTGTTTGAGGAGTTACCTAAGGGGGATTACGTTCTAGAAGAGCTTGCTGAGAGTCTAAAGAAGGTCAATAGTGGTCATCCATGTAGTGCAAGTTCAATCCTAAGGAGTATGATCATTTCTGAGTCGATTCACTCAAGTGTAGAGGTAACAGAAGTGGGAAAGGAAAGTACAGGTCCAAGTGGTCCACTTGAAGACACATCCTTATTAGAAAGTGTAATTAATCAAGCAAGAGAGGAAGAGAAGGAAATTGTTATCGCCAAAGCGACAACAGAGGGACTGAAAGAAGAGGGCATCACTGAAAGCACTACTATTTTTATGGTAAGCATCTAATAACCCATCCCTGTCAGGATATAGCAGTTGCTATGTAACATTGAAATTACTCATCTTGAGTTCTAAGTTTCCAATCCTGTAGTGGGGGGTAGCCTACATGAAGCACCTTCATCCATTATGCTTCGGTTCTTTTGGCACTCTCTAACCAAATGCCACCAGTTATTTCTCAGCCTGCCTATTTCCCTTATTTTTCTTTCTCCATCTACAAATGCACATCTTATTTCAATTTATGTTCTTACCACTTTCTCCAGGTATTGTCCTACAATCCTTGGGAATTCATCCTCTCTTTTCCAAGTAACAAACAAAAATATTACAAGTCACTGTTATAGGAGATCCACCTGTAAATGCTATGAATGTACAGACCCTATTCCTAAAACATGTTTGTAATTGACAAATTGTACTGTACAAAATTGCCCTTATTCCTAGAAAAATTTTCCCAAAAGTAAACCACCTTAGGGATCTTCATACTTGAGCAGCATGTCTATTATTTGACCATTTAAGTCATCCTTACCTAGCTATCTGATATTCTGATATATAGTCCATGAGCTTTAAATGGTTGGCAGTTTCTTCTCATTGCTTCAGTTCTGTCACCTTTTCATTACATGCTGATTAAAGATGGATTTGGTTTTATCGTGTAGGAGCTACTAAAGCCCCTTAGAAATGAGTGGTCATGGTTTGAAGAAGCCCTCACATGGGAAAGGCCAGCAACCACACTGATTGTGATTGGTGCGGCTCTAATTGTCACCTACAAGTAAGTTTCTTTTTTCACCTTGACTCGTATTTTAACTGAACAAAAGACTTGTTGTGATATGTAAGTTTGCTGAGTTGTTCAATAATAAAGAACTTATATGTAGGGAGTGGGTGGGCAAAGCCATAGCAGCTTTCTTGGTTTGGGTGGTTGCAAAGATGATTAGAGCAAGACAGGAAAGAATTGATGAGAAGTGCAATGAGCTGGTTGTGTACACTGCATCTGAACAGACTACAGTCGAAAACATAGTGTCAGCTCAACATGGGGTGCAAACTGTGCATGAGATGGTGAAGAAAGCAAATGTCTCGGTGTTGAAACTGTGGTCAATATTCATTTCAAAGGCCCCCAAGGTATTCATAGTCATGCAATTATACAATTCACTGCAAATTATTTTCTGAAATTAATTTTTCTGAAATTAATTTAAGTGCCTTGAATGTTGCAGCATGCAAATACAGCAATGCTGGTGCTAAGTGCAGCCTCAGTATTTTTAGCGGTGATTCCGATGAAGGTATTTATAATGGGAGCCTTGTTGTATTACTTCGCAATGACATTAGTATCAAAGTTAGGGAAGAGCCAGGTGAACAACCAAGGATTTAATAGACGACTGAAAGAATGGTGGGATTCAATTCCAGTTATTCCTGTGCATGTTGTTGATGAGGTTCCCAACAGTCCTAATCGAATGAAATGTGTACAGGCGCAAGGCTAGATTTCCGCCTAGATTGTTTGTGCATATGTAAAAATCCTCGCCAAAAATGTTTTTTCTTTTTGTTTTTTCTGTGGCAGAACAGAAACAGGTACACGTAATCGCATTGTGTAATTGATTGTTGTTATAAGTTTATCCTGTTTTATCACTGATAGTAGATGCATGAAAATTTGGGATTCAAACATTGCAAAGGATGCACATAATTATCTCATCTAAGGTTTCTGTTGGTCCGTCAAAATAAATTAAGCACATTTCCAAGCTTTGTAGAAAGGGTATTGCATCTTTTGTACCATGGTGGATAACCTGTTCTATATAGAAGCAGAAGCTAACATGAACCAGTATTAATTGGCAGTTTCCTCCACATTGCACTGAAAGTCTGAAACGTTAATTGGCAGTTTCCTACTTCTCATTGCACTGAAAATAGCACTGAAACGACCTACGACCTGTCCAATCCTTTAGTTGAAATGAAAACCAAAACAACAACAACAAAAAAACTAAAGAAGAAAGACCAAGGTCTGCACTTTCTAAGTTCAAAGACTGAGAATATAGTTACACGCATATGTAATGTGCATAATTTGTAATAATTTGACCTTACAATAAGTTAACCTATTCTTATCTACCTAGTGAGAGCAGATGGTGGTTCCCTCGGTCCCTAGCTAACATGCCATGATGCTATTTTTTTCTTGCCTTCTCCAGGTCCGGAAGATCTGCACCAGGATTTTATTTTAAAGTCAAATGAGAGGATTTTATTTTAAAGTCAAATGAAAGACGGAGAGAGTAACGTGGAAAACAACTTGCATATCCAACAGGACACCACGGTTAGCTGAACAATTTGCTCAAGCAAAAATTACTATTATCTCAAAATGCATTGTACATGTTTCTACACCTTCAAAGACATTGACAAATTAAACTTTGAACTGCAATTACCTAAGACAACTTTTTGATTATTCAGAAAGAGAGAGAGTGCAAAAATGCAATGTTTACGTTAGAGAAACAATTTGTGAACAGTTTATGATAAATACTGGAAATGATGTCAAATTACTGGATAATATCTGATGTTGCAGGAATTTCTACAATGGTCGCATTTGAGTAGGGACCTAAAAATCAACTGCTCGGACCACTGATACACTCCACAGAACTCTTACATATTTGCAAACCTCAAATTGCACAATGGAGACCCACAAAATGAATGAATCGGTCGTTCAACTCTAATTAATAACCAACATAGCTAATCTTATATGAAAAGCAGACAGATTTCTATTTTGTAAGCAGAAAACCCGACAAGCATGTAAACTTGTCAGGTTTCCTGCTTACAAGCACAAGTTTTACATGCTTGTCGAGTTTCCTGCTTACATTCTTATATGAAATGCAGACAGATTTCTATTACATGAATCGGCCTTTTTGGTCCAAAGTTATGTCTCATGGTAGCTAAGTGTCTGATTTAGTAAAATTATAATACATAAATAAACCAAGAGTGATTCTCAAAGTTACTATTCAGTTTTATTAAGGGTGTTTATTTGAGTCTCATGTTATTTAAGAGTTCATTTTAGTCTTAGGATATGTACTATGTTTTAAGTACTTCAAGAGTGTTGTTATCTGGTATTCTAGGAGTCTGGGCTGATGTATTTGATATTAAAGTTTATATATATGCCTATTGCAAGCCTAATAAGATTTGAGTGAATAAAACCCGAGTTTTCTTAAAGGCTTGATGCCTCAGTATTTCTTCCTCTACTTTGTTCTCTCTTTCTCTTCCCTTTATCCTCTATTTCTCTGCAACCACAATAGCTAAAACCTTCCTTTCTCCTAAAAGATTACATTATTTATTGAATTTATATCCGGCTAAATGCACCATAACCATAATTCACCATCTCTCAATCTTTACTGCATCATATCATATAGTGAAAAAAAAAAAAAAATACTTATGTAATGAATAATGACAAGGACACAGATGGAGGCAATGCAAAGTTACTCAAACACATAATTAATCCTACAAGGTGAAAGAAAGTTGGACTTACAGAGCATTCCTTCATCTTCGCTGCTTCCATCATCTTCACCGATATTCTGCAAAATACAAAATCCATTTTACCTGATTACGTGAATATAATCCATTATTTTAAATGATATAGGATGTGAATTTACCGCAGCATCATCATCATCATCAGAGGCCAAATTAGCTGCAAAGACCACACAAAAAAAAAAAAAAAATTAAATACCATCAGAAGAAGCAGGAAAAACTCGGAGAAACTAAACTTGTATTGCAGAAAAGAGAAAAGAAGTTACAAGCGGAGTCTAGTTCGTCGTCCTCGTCGCACCAATTGTTCCAATCGACCTTAATGTAAGGGGCAGGTTTTTCTTGGGTCTTGAGAAGTCGCTGCCACCAAGCTTTGTGTAGTTTCTGGATGGAGCAGAGGATGTTCCTTGAGCCAGCCTTAGTTTTACAACCCTGCGACAACCCATTCTCCATCTCTAAGAAGAAAGATGACATTGACATATAATAAATAAACAAAAGTGAGAAGTCGAAGAGCTGACCTGAGGTAGTATCTGTCCGTAGAGCTCCAAAGTGAAGTGAAAGGACTCTCCTTGGACTCCGGTGGCGGAGAAGGCGAACAAGCCCTCGGGCTCACACTTGACGCTTATGTCTTTCGCATCCGGTAACGCCACCGTCAGGTGTACTTTATCCGACCGCTGCGCCCAAAGAACCTCCGGGTGCCGACTGCCACCAACAACCAAATTAGATACCAAAAACTGAGAGTTGCAGCAAGCAAGCGAGAGAGAGAGAGAGAGAGAGAAATACCTCATTTGGAGGGGAGAGAGAGAGAGAGAGAGAGAGAGAGAGAGAGATTGGCTCTGTGAAACTGATCAATCAGTTCAAGCGGAGTAATCGTATAGCCCCCTGACTAAACACTCAACCCTAGAATCATTTCCCCCACTGCTTTGTGGGAGGTTGTCAATTTACCAAAAACTTCAACTTCCAATTTTACCCCTCGCGTCCCATCTTTCAGGCACTTTTGCGGTTATACCAACCATTAATTAATCATCCAGATGCTGTGTGCTTCTGAAAGGACCGCACTCGCATCTGCGTTTAAGATTTTTTATTTTTTTTTCTTTTGCTTGTTATTATGTTTTTGTTTAAAGACACCTAAATTGTGTGTCTTGCCTGAATTATATTTACTTATCTGAGTTGTAATAGAGTTAATATTAGAGATATTCTCAGAGATATCTTTGTAGATATTCAATCATTGTACGATTATGTTTCCTTATAAGACTCTGATTCTATGCTTATAATCCTCTCTATAGAGAGGCATCTTTTATCAATGAAAGCACAACTCATTCTCTCCTAATTCTCTCTATTATTCTCTCTGCATCTCTTTTCCTAAAACACGTTATCAGCACGAAACCTTAACCCTGAAACAAATAGTCAAAACCTAAATTCGAATACAAAACCTTGAAGCCTTTTCTACCTCCGCCTCACACCTTAAAGATCTTGATCCTAGGAGTCCAGAACCGGCCGAAAAGTACCGAACCGACCCCCTGAAGTAGAATTAGATTTTCTATTAGTTCACCACCTTTCGGACCTCCAATTGCCGAAAAATTTTGTCATCAAAAGCGTCTCGACCTCACGATTCCAGGGCAGGTCAGATCATTCCAAGAATCGGTCTAAAACTTGCCGAACCGGCCTCCTGACTTACAGGACCGCAGGCAGAAAAACCAAAAACGTTTTTAGGGTAATTCCGACCACCATCGACCAGCCACCTGCCACCACCTGCCATAAGCACCTTTTTCCGGCCAAAAAGCTCCGGCGACGCCCCGTTTGTCTATTTTAAGGTAATTTTTCATTAAAGTTCCCACTTTCAATTTCTTTCTTTTTTTCTCGGGGACTTGCAGTCTCCCTTCTTCTATGCCCCTTTCTTCTTTCATGGGGAGACCTAAGTTGAACTGTAGCGGTTCATGCTATATCCAAACTTAGATTTTGTTGAGATCTCCAAGCTTGGAGCTTGTTGAGAATATACGATCGACCACACACACATCATAGTTTCAATCTAATCCAATACCTCTTGGAATCGAATTTCTTGGGATCGATTACGCTCAGAAATTCTCAATTTCTTGGGAGCGACTACGCTTAGAAATTTTTATTTTTTTCGTGGTAGCCTTTTTGCTCCGAAACTAACCCTTTTTCTTGTTCTCTTTCAGGATGAGTAACCTGAACAAACTAGACTTTGCTCCATTGGGAACAACTGGTTCTGGATATCACAAGTAAGTTCGTGATGTCTGCCAACATCTCAAGGCCCAAGGAATCCTGGAGACGATTCTTGAGCCTAGCCAGGACGTGCCAACTGTTGAGCAAGCTCAAGCTTTGGAAGCAAATAGAGCAGCCTTGGAGGAAAATAAGGCGAAAGTCATCATCCTACTACTTGTCATATGGATGATTCGTTATAGTACTAGTATATGAATGAAGAAGACCCTAGAAGGTTGTGGGTCTCACTCGAACAACGCTTTGGCAACGTCCGTGACTTCCTACTTCCTGACCTAGAAGTGAGGTGGCATAATCTTCGCTTTTGTGATTTCAAGTCAGTTCTTGACTACAACTCAGAAGCACTTCACATTAAATCCTAATTGAAATTTTGTGGAAAAGATATCACAGATGTGATGTTGATTGAGAGGACTCTCTCTACCTTCCCCGTCTCTGCTTTGATGGTTTCTAAGAACTATTGAATCGATGTTATTGCAGGAATGATCACAAGGTTTCATGAGCTCATAGGAGCCATGAATGTCGCTGAAAAGCATGACAACATCCTTGTAAAGAACTATAATTCGAGACCCATGGGAACAAAGCATATTCCGGAGTCCAATTATAGTCACGCCCCTAAGGGAGGGCGCCAAGAGCGAAACCCTAAATCTGGGGACATTTATGTACGTTTTGGTCCATATTCTCACTCTAGTGAGAAAGGTAACTGCCAAAATAGGCGAACACGGAACCAAAGAGGTCAACGTGGAAAGAGAGAATGAGGTAACACCTCTGGCCATGTTGGTGGCGCCACTAAAACTAAGAGCCATTCAAATGACGCTTTCAAATAGCCTCAATCAATGGTGTCTGAGCAAAGCAATGTATGTTCTTGATGTGGAGCATCCAGTGATTTGGCACATATATGTAGAGCTCGTAAGGATATTGTCACCGCCTACAAAGCATATTGTGAAGCAAGAGAAGCTCACAATGTGGAACAAGAAGATCAAGAAGGTGATCTACAGTGAAAGGTTAAAGACTTCAAATCTGGCTGAGATCAATAGTTCGTCAATTCTGTTTAAGTCTTTATTTCTAAGAGATTTAATGGACAATTGCCATATATTTCATAGTAAATGTCATTGGTTTAGTTTCTCTTCAAGTAGGCTCATCCAAAGTAAGTGTGATGTCTAGGAAGGTTTTAAGATTAGTACAATTGCCATATATTTCATAGTAAATGCCATTGGTTTAGTTTCTTTTCAAGTAGGCTCATCCAAAGTAAGTGTGATGTCTAGGAAGGTTTTGAGATTAGTGATACTTAAGTGAGCCTTGCTCCACTGACATCTCTATACTCACCTGGTCAAATTTAGTTTGAAGTACCGAAAGAAGTCAAACGACTACCATTGTTTGGATTAGATTTTCTTTTGGTCAAAGAAACAATGTTGTACATTGTTGGCTTAGGAATAAAATTTCGAGTTCTGTTCATTATGACTTCATTTTAATTCCAAGCATATTCCTTTGTGACTTCGGTGGCTGGGCCATCAGGATTAGTTCAAGGACATAGAATAGCCTAAATTCCCCTTGCCAAATGGCACCTTGATTATTGTCACAGAAACTCTCTACGCTCCTAAGGTAAATTGAACCCTATTAAGCTATTCGAGCCAACGGATTCCATTCGGAAACTCATATAGATCAGAACGGAAATATGTTCCTTTGCAATATCTCTAATGATTGCGAATAAAGGTGCATATTAGAAAAACTTATGTGTCTCTCTAGTAGACTCCATGTCACCACTATTCGAGCTATTAAATTTAATAAAGTTAGGAGAGAAGATCTCTTGGATTTAAACACATATTGGCTTTGTCACGACATGATAGGTCATCCTAGTCATGATATGATAATCCGTCTACTAAAGACTTCACAGAGACATCCATTCTTTCGAGCGAAAAGAAGTAAGAATTAGAGGTTGATTCCTGGACTAAGTGTGACTGCCACCATTGCCTTTGGTCATTAGCCTAGGGCTAGTAATGTCCTGATCCATGATGCCATGGATGGCGTCTATCATGGTGATGACATCATTGGTGATGTTGTAGCCACCAACGTTGCTTCCAATAACGTTTCAAACACTTAGGCCCAACCAAAATCATAATTAGTTGCTTCTAAGGACTCTCGCTCGTTCTACCGAGACCTTCCTATGCAAAGGATACAAAAATACTTATTCTGTTCTTACATAGAATGCTAAGAAGATTCTATTGACCAACTCAACCAATTTGCGAACGTTTAAATATTTCATAATGTTGGTTGACATGCAAACACGCTAGTCACGTGTTGTGCCATGGTCCACTTGTCATGTTGCTTACACTACATTCCTAGCACATATCATATGGCGACGGCCTCACTCCTCGGATCATCTCATTCAGTCAATTGGACTTGACAATGCTAAAGAGTTTATATCGTAGACTTTTGATGAATAATCACTGGGACTGAGGTTGGACATCATATCTCATGTACACACCCAAATGGTCTCGCAGAAACAACTACGATGGTAGCCCAGACATTGATAACGCGCACCAATCTCCCTTTATCTACTTGGGGTTATGCAATATCGCATGCAACTATGCTAATTCGTCTACAACCCACTGCCACTGAATCTATCTCTGCGTTACAGCTAGTGACTGGGTACAAGTATCTCATACTTACGCATATTTGAGTGTGTCATTTATGTGCCAATTACACTGCCATAGCACACTAGAATGAGTCCTCACAGACAAATAGGCAAATACATTGGATTTGAGACTCCAACAATCGTCCGCCACTTAATATCCTCGCTAGGCAATCTCCTTACTGCTAGAATTGGGGATTGTCACTTTGATGAGACAGTCTTCTCGTCATTAGGGGATAAGAACGGATGTTCAACATGAACGACATGAATTGTCGTGGTCTGTCCCAACTATGTCTTATCATGATCCCTACTAAAAGTGACGAAATCACACATATCTGCTGTAAACATGCATACAAGGATGGACGTCCCTACAAGAGGACGTAACGCCACCCTACATGGAGGTAGGCATGGCTCCAACGCTGTAGAGAGTAGCACTCTGGTGTTACAGGCTATAGCCCCAGCTAGTATGCGTGGGAGGCCTGTGAATTCGAAGCATACTTTGGCACATTTCAATCATTTGATCATCGACACTCAAAATCCATCTGATGAGAATGTTCCTGATTATGGTTATCGTTGCGGGACGCCTCAACGTCAAAACCTATTCTTGAGAATATTGAGCTCTTTGAAAGATTACACTAGTGTACATGAGACGTGGGTTAAAAACTCCATCATGATTGATGATGTATTCACGCATTTCATAGCGCATAAGTTTGTTGAGTCCAATGATATCAAGCCATGCTTCATTGATAAATGAATGCCAACGTAGAGAAAATTGGCCTAAATGGAAAGAAGCGATCCAGGTCAAGTTGGATTCTCTAACGAAGAAGAAGGTTTTTCAAGCCAGTGATGCTAACACCTCCTAATATAAAACTTGTTAACTAATGAGTTTTTGTTAGAAAGCGTGATGAGAAAAAGATATGGTAATCTCACCTTATGGCTTAAGGCTTATTATAAAATGCTCTAAAATCGACTATGAGGAGACATATTCTCTCATAATGGATGTTATTACACTCCACTACCTTGTCAGTTTGGTAGTTTCTGAATAACTGGACATGCAGCTTTTGAATATGGTCACTACGTATCTCTATGGGGATCTACATATGGAATATACATGAAGGGTCATAGTGAACTTCATTTACCCAAGTCAAGTGGCTCTAGACCACGGAGCGCGTTTGCAATGAGGTTGAAATGCTTACTAAATGACTACTTGATTGGGTAGGGATATATAAATGCCCACACGTCTCTAGGACAAGTTCCGGATTCTCTTGCGGTTCATATTGATGACATGATCTTCATTGGAAGCCCTTATAGAGTTAAGGGGAACCGCTGGACACTTGAAATCCGACTTTGAGATAAAACATATTGGGAGAACACGATTTTGTCTCGGTCTGAAACTTGAGCATCATGTTGACGAATGCTTAGGCATTTTGACAAGGTCAAGCCTTCAAGCACACCCATGATCGTCTGTAGTCTTAATTCTAAAAATGATCATCTTCATCCGAATGATGATGACAAAGATGTGGCAGAGGTAGAAGTGCCCTAATTAAGTATAATAGGCGCATTATTGTACTTAGCTCAATGCACAAGACCGGACATCTCATTTGCAGTGAACTTGTTAGTTGGATATAGCTATGTGCCAACACGGCACCATTGAATTGGTGAAAAAATATCTTTCGATACTTGAGATGTACAATCGATACGGGCTTGTTCTATCCCTACAGAGAGATGATGGATTCGGACCTATCACACACCAGGAATGCCGCCAACACTGCCCTGCGTCCTCTACCCCATCCCAAAATAACATTAGTGTTTTGGAAGGTTTTGTTGATGTTGGGTATCTCTCTGACCCACACAAAGACCATTCTCAAACCGGTTATGTGTTCACCATGGGTAAGACCACGATATCTTGGAGGTCTACAAAACAGACTCCAGTCGCTATGTGGATTGGATTCGTAATTACGCATGTTTGAAGCAATTGTGGTTTGAAATCTACCACAAATATAAGCATTTATGAGAATAATGCTGCTTGTATTGAACGAATGAAGCAAGGCTACATCAAAGGCGACAACACTAAGCAGAATCAGCAGCAACAGACTCTCCTCAAGATCAAAGTGAACTAGGTTTAGTATGAGGACAATGTGGCAGACTTGTTAGCTAAGTCATTGCCCAATTTCACTTTCAAGAGACATGTTGGTAGCATCATTTGTGGAAATTATATGAACTCCCATGATCGTAGTCATCGAGGGGAGATAAAGACATCAGGGAGAGATGTCTACATGTTTGGTCTTGAAACGTGAAAGGTGTGTTGTACTCTTTTTCTCCTTCGACTGAGGTTATTTTTGTCTCACTGGGTTTTTGTTACTCGGCAAGGTTATTGACGAGGCAACGAGAGAAGCATTGCGTTTGGACGACACAAGGGGAAGTGTTCAAGGATTCCTAGATTGTGTGTCTGACCTAAACTCTATTTACTTGTCTGAGTTGTAATAAGGTTAAGGGTTAATATTAGAGATATTCTCGGAGATATCTTCGTAGATAACCAATCATTGTACGATTATGTTTCCTTATAAGAGTCTGTTTCTATGTTTGTAATCCTCTATATAAATATGCCCCTATTATCAATGAGAGCACAACTCATTCTCTCCCAATTCTCTCTACTATTCTCTCTGCATCTCTTTTCCTAAAACACTTATATTATTATTTGGCGGCTGTTTGTGCAATGTCTTTATGTATTCTCTCTGCATCTCTTTTCCTAAAACAATTATATTATTATTTGGCGGCTGTTAGACATAGAGACGTGATCTTTGGTATTAAAGGCTTCACCAAATTTTGGGTTGTTAAATAAATCAAGTTACAAAAAACTCTTAAAGACATAAAAATAATAAATTCTATTTTTAAAAAAATAGTTTTAAGGGGTGTGACCATATAATCCTATGCAAAACAATACTATCTAACCCACAACAATACCTTGTCAAGAGCAAAAACTATCACATGCACGATTTCAAAGATTTCAAAGAATTTGGACGTCGTGGGAGATTTAGAGTGCAGATGGTTTCATTGGCAATAAGGAAAATCAAACCTACAAAAAGAAAAAATTTAAAATCAAATTCGGGTATGAAAAGTACTTGAAGTTCAACTTTTAGAACTTGGAAGCTCTATCGGCTTTGGTGTGTGAGATCTTCTGTATTTGGAATCCACAAAAAGTACTGATGCGTTATTTCAACAAAAAGATTAAGCTCCAAATTCACATGATCCTACTTCAAGGTTGTTCATTGCAATTACGGGTGGAGGGGTACACCAAGATGGTCTCTATGCCCCAAGCTAATCAAGGCATATGCAGAGAGTAAGGGTTGTGTTTCAAATAAATTTAGTTGTGATACACCCCATATCTAGTTCACCCCTTTTACTGTATATATGTTAATTATTTGAAGTTTTACTTTCCTAAATTTTTGTTTTACTGATTAGGATCCTAAGAGTTGACTTTTGATGGGATAAAATTTTAAGAAAATTTTCTTCATAAAAGTTGTAGAGTACGTTAAACCGAGTCCGTAGACATGTGGCATGTCTAAAATGGAGTTCGTGTGTCACGTCCTGAATATCATTAACAAGCATTTTTGGATCATTAGAGAACCAACGACCTTCAGCAACTATTTCCTCTTTTTCACTCCAATTGAACAACTTGCACTTGATAGAATTCATGTTTTTACTCTAACAATCAATGAAAACAGGAGCAAATGACTAAGTAGATATGCAATATAAATAATAGGAACAATGAAAATAAATGAACAAGCTGTAAAAGGAAAAGTATTTTACCGAAGGCATAGATATATTATCTTCATTCTCAGATTGTTGACTGATTTGCAAGACCACTTTATCAGCTGGCCACGCTATTGTCTTACCTTGAGCTTGTTACATACAACTCATATTAGGTGTAGGCCTCCAAAGAAAAGCTTCTGGTTTGTTTGGAATATCTACCCTCACTTTCATTGCATTAGGTCCAAGAGGAGTATGATTGACAAGCTCATTCGGATCACTGGAACACCAAAGTCCTTCAGCTACAATCTCATCCTTTCCACACCAATCTAAAAGCTTGCACTTGTCTAGAGATTTGGGGCTCATACTCTACAATGTATCAAAATACATAATCATATTGATACAATTTTAACTTGAAAATAACATATTTAATTTAAAGATGTAATACTTAACCAAAAAAAAAAAGCAATAGAATAGTTACCACTGGAGAAGTCTTGTCAACTTGAGACCCATTTTGCTCATTTTTATCTTCCTCATTTTGCATTGTCTAAAAATACCCCAAAAATAAAAATTAATTGTAGTAAAGTTATTTATTGGTGTACCACAGTTTTACTTTTAAAGATACATCTACATGTGTCCTACCTCATGATGTCCAATTAATTTATGGACTAAGCTCTCCAAATGCTTGATTCTACTTCGCATATCAGTGTGTTGATCTTCTAGCTGGAGCACATGCCTGTCCCTAAACTGTAAGAAGGCTAATTTGCTTATAGTAACTCCTCTTCCCATTCCTCTTAATCGTCCAGATTTATCTTATCCTAATACTTGGGAGAGAGCATCTTCTCTCACATTAGTTGTTGAGGATGAGGGTGAATCACTTTCAACTTCTCTTAACTTCTCCTTAATGAAGCAACAAATATATAATTATATATGTTCTATTTTACAAAGGGTCAACAATATATATTCACCCATATGTGAAAGGAATGCCCTTACAATAGTTTCACCAACTGATGTATTCACAGGTGTACCATCCTTTTTTGTATGAGATTTGATCTAAACTTTAACCCTTGACACAGAAGATGGGTTGGCACTATCTCTTTTCTACAATCATATATAGAAAAAGAAAAACTGATGAAATAATCATATTTTCAATAAATTTGCCTTAAAAAGCATTTAATATATGATATGTATTACCATATCAGCTGCTAATCGAACCATTCCCTTACGACTGCATGTGTGTGGTACTTGTTTACGCTTCAATGCCTTGTACTTGTCACTTATAGCCTGAAGTCATTTTTTCTTTATCATAATACTACCCATTAATATAATCTTGTACTTAATTAGCTCAGAAAACAGTATACCTTAAATGTTGGACTTGTTTTTGTCTTGACAAACTTCTTCCAAATTGCTAAAGTTGGTATGTTGTCTGGTTTGAGCTGAAGTCTTTCTTGTTTGTTCTTTGCTGCTTGTATTTGACGAACTAATCTAGATTTTGAGGCCCTCCAAAGGCATCCCATCGACTTAAATATGACATCTTTTTGCCATTCTTCATCCAAGATGTATCTTGCCTGCAATTTATATCAAAGTATTAAAGTATTGGAAACCTAATTTATGAAGACTAACATGTGCTGGAAAGCTTAAAATGACAGTAGATTCATACCTGAACTTCTTCCCATAATGGTACTTTAAGGTCATCACCAAGGTTCCGCCAATCATCAAGTGTTACAGGTACATGCTCTCGTACAGAGGGCCCAAAAAAGATGATAAGCTTACTGACCCCTCTCCATATGGTTCACCCAAGCTATTAAATTGAACTTGAATCCGACTCTCAGGGTCCATAGCAACTTTCTTCATTTTGGTTGGTACTCTTTTCTTTTTCAATCCTCTTGGATCTTCAACTGTATCTTGTACATATGCATTTTCTTGGACCGCATCTTGTTCAGAACTATCATTACTTGGAATTGGTCCATCTTGGGTAGCTTCTTTACTAGTGTATGTACTTCTTGGAGACCTGCCATGAGATTCACATCCCTTGCATCAAAGTCTTGTGATATTCCACCGATTTCCTTAGTATGCTTCCTCTTACTGCGACCTGCCTTTGTAATATCACTCACCATTATCGTTTTTCTGTTTTAGAAAAAAGAATAGTAAGCATCTATATAATTCATTATTAACCTGGTTTCATATATAAAACTAAATATGCATATATCAAGATGACATATGAATTCTCATACAAAACACAATAATTTTTGCAACCAAAACACAAAATAATAGAAACACCTTTATTCCATGACCAAAAACCAAACTCCTCACTAACAAGTTCATATACTACACAAGTAGGCCCTCACAATCCTCCCTGACATAACTAACTGTCTCAATAGAATCATCAATGTCCATTTCAATTTCCTGTGGCAATGAAGATACGTCTACATTCTCATCATTTGTCTCCAACTCATGGAAACCTCTTGGTGGTGCCTTCATTACAACATACCAATTAGAGGAATCATCTTCTCTTGAATAGAAAACTTGTTTTCGCTTGAGATGCTAGGATATATGGATCTCTTGCAAATGATATTTGACTTTGCTGTAGGTTTACAAGTATAAATCCATCTTCTTCCTTGACACCATTTCCTTTATTCACCCAATGACACTTATAGACTGGAACATAAAATAGATGATAGTCTAGCAATATGATATCCATCAATCTCTCGTAGTAAGTAACCACATCAGCCACTTGTGCAGTATCTTTTGCACTTGCTCTACACATGGTTATTGCATCATAAGTCACTCCACTATTTTGAGTTTCTCTATCAACATCCTTCGTGTGAAACCGCTGTCCATTGATAATGTATCCTTTAACTGATAGTGTACTCTTTCTAGGACCATATGCCAACCATCTTAATGTGTTTGAGTGATTCTTCGAGTCAATAGGAATCTGTCACACATTTAAGAGTTAATTAGTGTACCTTAGCTAAGTAATAATTAGAAGAACAAGAAATTTGAGATGGTGGATTGCAAGTAACCTTTTTTTTTGTCCATTCTGCAAATCTCTCAGTATGCCAGTTCCAAAGTAAGGTTTCATTACTTGCAAGTCGTTTGTCTTTTGCTTGTAACTCCTCCAAATGCATACTAACAGAACACATAACTATATTAATATGAAATAAATAAATAAAACTAATATATATAAAAATAAACTAAATAAGTATATAAACAGTAATGTACTTACTCTAAAAATGGATCCATTATGGCTGTGTTCAGTAGCATAGAACGATGTGCTACGTCTTTCTCTTTGTCAGTCAATGTAATTGATGTTGCCTTAGAAATTGGACGACCTTCAAGAATGACATCATTGACAAAATCTTCATTCCGAACTTCTTTTTCCTCCACTTGTATGGATTTTTTCAGAAACTGACTACAAAAAGCAATGCACTCTTCTGCTAGGTAGGACTCTGCAATACAACCCTCAGGTCTTGCAGGATTTTGTACATAATCTTTTAGTGTTTTCATGTACCTGAGTAAAAGAATTTAAATTAGTACATGAACTAATTCTAATTGCATCATGAACTTTAGCATGAAAAGAAAACAAGACATAATTCTAACCTCTCAAAAGGATACATCCAACGAAAATGAACCGGTCCACACAAGCGTGCCTCTCTTGCTAGATGAACCGGTAAATGTACCATGATATCAAAAAAAGATGGCGGAAAAAACCGTTCAAGCTGACACAAAGTTTCAATAACCTCATTCTCAAGGATCATCAACTTTTCTCTATCAATAGCACGCTGACATAATCTATTGAAAAAAGACATAACCGAAGTATTGCATTTCTAGGCCCTTTCGGAAGCAATCCTCTTATAGCAACAGGAAACAATTGTTGCATTAGAACATGATAATCATGAGATTTAAGGCCCATAACCTTAGAATCCTCCAATGATATGCAATTCCCAATATTTGAGCAATAACCATCAGGCCCTTTAAAATCATATAACCTCTTGCAAAATCTTTTTTATTCAGACCTTGAAAATATATGTGGTGCTGGTGGAAGGTACAATCTGCTTCCATGCTGTTGTGGATGCAAGTCTTTCCTAATTCCCATGTCTTCTAAATCTTTACGAGCACTAATCCCATCTTTTGATTTCCCACTATGCAACATCGTGCCTATTATGCTTTCACAAATGTTTTTCTCTATGTGCATTACGTCCAAATTATGACATAATAGAAGTTCCTATACACAAAAATCCAGAAAATAGTAAGCAATTATAATGTTAAAAAAAAAAAAAAAAAACAGAACACTAACCTCCCAATATAGTAAACAAAAAAAGATCGATCTTTTCTTCCACCTAGAAAGCTCATTCTGATCATCGACATCACTGGTGTCATCTTCATCACCACCACCATCTTCATTATTATTCCTTTTCCTTTTTTTGTTCCCACATTTTCCAAAGTCATTTGGAAAATCTTTAAGAGCAAGAGAAATGTTTCGTCCTATTAAAATTCTAGTCTTACTACCATGTTCCACACTATTATCAAACCAAGATTTCTTTATTCGATATGGATGTGAGGGTGTAAGAAACTTCCTGTGACCCATGTAAGCAAATTTCTTGCTGAAACGTAACCATCTGTGATGTGTATTTTTGCCACATATAGGACATGCTTTTTTGCCTTTTGTACAACATCCAGCAAGATTTCCATAGGCTGGAAAGTCATTTATGGTCCACATCAACATTGCCTTCAAATTGAAAGTTGATTTACTAAATGCATCATAAGCCTCCACACCATTCTGCCATAACAATTGCAAATCTTCTACAAGTGGTTGTAGATAAATATCTATGTCGTTTCCGAGTTGCTTTGGACCAGGAATCAACAATGTTAACATAATGTTCTCTTTCTTCATGCATAACATAGGGGGCAAATTATACGTGACGAGCATTACTGGCCAACAACTATACTTGGAGCTTAAGATGGTGAAAGGGTTAAAACCATCAGTAGCAAGTCCAAGTCTGAGATTGCGTGGATCAGCTAAAAATGAAGGCCATTTATCATTAACCATGTCCCAAGCTAAAGAATCTACAGGGTGATGCATTTTTCCATTAGTGCTTTTGTTATTGAAATGCTACCTTAAATCTTCTGCCATTTGTCCAGACCTGAACATCCTTCTAAATCTCGGAATGATAGGAAAATATCTCAGAACCTTAACTGGAACGCCTTTTCTGATCTCCTTAGTACGCTTATTTTTCTTCCATCTTGAAGCACCACATTTTGGACAGTTGTCCAAGTCCTTATACTCTTTTCTGTATCATTCTCGCAAGCGTGAATCTTTTCAAATCCCATGTCAAATATCTTGAGAAACTTTTTAATCGAGCACAACGACTTCAACAGAACATTGTCCTTTGGTAACAGGCCATGAATAGTCTCTAAAAGCTCATTGAAATGGGTATCAGACAATCCACTCTTGCTTTTGAGTCGATATAAAGCTACAATGGCTGACAACTTTGTGTAATTAGGACAACCTGGGTATAAAGGAGTTTCTGCATCTTCTAGGTTCTTCATGAATTGATCATCTTGCCTCTGTACAGTAGCTTCATCCATAGAGTTTGTAGGCTGGACAGAATCTTCATCCATAAAGTTGGCAGCTCTATATAAGTTATATGCCTCATCCTTGGTGGTTTCATGATCAACACTTTCAACATTTACTATCTGATCTCCATGTTTTGTCCAATGTGATCTACTCTTGTACTTGGAATCCATCCCCTTTATAACCAAATGTTCAAAAACAAAGTACTATCTTGATGGCTTACATTATGGCAATCTTTACAAGGGCAAAGAATCATTGTAGGATATCCCAAATTTTTTTCAGCCGTCTTCACAAAATGTAATGCTCTTTGCTCATACTCTGAACTAGATCTATGATTAAAAAGGAAGAGAACAGGAAAAAAAAAAATCTAAGTCTAATTAAATTTCTATGTTACTTTGCAAGTATTGGTGACCAAAAAAATTAAGTTCTGATTTTTACCTGGGAAGCCACACCCACTCTTTATCCATCATCTTTAGATTCAAGCAATACTTATGCAAGCAATGTCTAAAATTAAAACAAACAAACTAATTCTAATCGATCAATAAAGTACATAATTTACTTCATAACTGATATCAATGAATAAAATACATAATAAACTTCATATATGCCAGCACAAAAGAAACAAAAATAAGCTGCCACAATACATGCATTAGGAATTTGAATGCAGAAAAACACAATAATAATCACAATGGCAATGACAAAAACCAATTAAGTTAAAGAAACAATAATGCTTTCTGATTTCAGTGAGAGCAATATAATTTAGATATAAACTCTCCCTATGTTAAATCACACCATTTCTTCCAATTTCATGACATATGAACTCAAACTGCTCAACCGATTGACTCATCCACAATCTGCCCAACCAAGTCCTCTAGTAACCACTTAACCAGTTCAAGAGACATGAGTTTAAGACCTAAAACAAATCAGTCACCAGCTAACTGATTGGGAAAATTGAACCTAAAACAAATCCAACAGATCGAGCAAGGACACCACAGTCCATCAGTTTAGTATGCTCAATACATATCAAAACAGAACGACAACAGAACAATTTGTAATTTCACTATTCTCATGTGCTCAACTGATATGGAATTAACATCAGTTTTCAGCACCCAAAAAATTGCACTTTCTTTTTCACTCTTCCTTTCGTCTTAATTCTCAACAACCAAATACTTAGACTCTTACCACATAAATTTACACAAACTACCATAAATTATATTACTCTAACCATCAATTTATCATTCTTAACCTGAACAAATGCAGATTAGTGAAGGGAAATAGTAGCCCAACAAACAACAACACATGCCCAAGGCTAATTGAATCTTAAGCTGAAACAAGCCAAATTGAATCTTTCAGACACAATCAAGAGTAAAGAAAATAGATTGAAGAACCAAATAAAAAATACAAACTTGCAATTACCCAAAAAAAAAAAATCAATGGTCTGTCGGAGAAAGGTGACAAGCAACAAGATAATGAAATATATTGGTCTACCAGCAATGTAAGCAACAAGTAAGAATAGTACTAAAAAACAATGTCTTCCCTAAGAGTGAGAGTTATTTGCAGAAAACAGAATCGAGTATATGTTTAAATCATTATTCAAAGTGAAATTTAATCCTTTGCAAAGCTTTCCTGGTTTGAGAAAACAGAAAAAAAAAAAAAATTAAACCAATACCTAGATATCATTCCAAAATTAAACTCAAAAGAAATTTTCAAATTGAAAAGATCGATTTCGGAGCTCGGTGGGAATATGAAGAGAGAAGATTGATGAGTTCCTTTCATGTTTCATACCTTATGAAAAAACGAAGAGAGAAGAGGAGAGAGAGAGCGGTGGGGATGAAGAGAGACAAAGCGGTCACTGAGAGAGAAGAGAGAAAGAGCGCCACCGAGAGAGAACAGAGAGAGAGCGGCCACCAAGAGAGAAGAGGTTTTTGGGGTCTGAGTTAGTGCTTTTCATTTAAAGCGTCACTTACCTAAAATTAAGCCCGCTTATGTTTTTCATTACCCACTTACTACTCCCGCCAGCTTACTACTCACGCTCAAATTTTTAATAGCGTTTAAAAATTTACAAATGCTATCAAAGAATAAGGTATATACAATCTATAGCACTTGCTTAAAAAACGCTATTATCAAGTGCTATAAATAAGCAATTTTGTTGTAGTGTCGGTCACCTCACTGGTTATCCTGACCTGCAGGAATATCCGCTACACCATTTGAATAGTGTATTGGGATTGCAACAAAACAAAACCCGGTAAGCTCATGAAAGCTCGTATGGGTAAAAAGAAAGGACTGTTGTTTAATTAAATCATAATTATTTCCACTTAAATCAACACTCAACCATTTCCACATCCACAAGAAACCAACAATCTCAATCAATCAACAAACCAACACCAAACCCTAACTAACATCTTTCTTCACAAAACCTCAACATCGTATTTATAAAAATACGGCATTTGACAGATTAGAGCTCTAACTGAATCGTAACCCGTCACCTGACCTAGGTTATGGCATCCGACATATTTATTCTTATTGTATTTCATCAATATGTATACCTATATACATATTTAGAACGTCCGATAATTGAACATACCCAACCAATCGTATCCGATCATCCACTTAGGATTAGACCGTCCGATTCTCCCATGCCGGTCACTACATTGACTCTAACTCCACAATAAGCACAACAGTATGTTTTCACATAATTAAATGGGTTAAATAATGTTTAGTCCTTGAGCTTTTGACTATAAAACACTTCAGTCCCTGACCTTCTAATTTCACACCGGTTCAAAAAAAATAAAATAATTAATTAATTAAAAAAAAGAACTGAGGGCATAATAGACATTTCACCGCGACTTTTAGACGGCAAGGACCTATTGGTCTGAAATTTTGAAGTACATGGACTAAACATGTGAAATTAGAAGGTCAGGGACGGAAGTGTTTTTCGAGCAAAAGTACAAGGACAGTATTTAACCATAATTAAATCAACTCATCCAACATACATAATATTATTATGAAATTTAAGTATTTGAAAAATAATCCAAATCATCAATCCAACTCAATCATATCAATCAATATATATATTCCACGTAAATATATATATATATATATGTAATCATCCATTCAGGAATGACCACTAATACCATCTATAGTTCACACAATAAAATTGTGAAATTCATTTATATAATTAAAAATTCATTTTACTTACCTATGGACCGTAGTGATCAAGTCCATGTGATTTTTAAAAAAAAATATTTAATCCACAATATTTTTCACACAATTACAAAAATAAATAATTTAAAGCGCTCGGTTCGTAATATGAACCACGTGAGTTTTACTCACCTCGAGACTCCCGCTGCGTCTTCAAATAAAATATAAACCACACCGAAACAGCTCACCCAAATATAATCCGTCAATTACCTAATCAAATGTGATTTGAATTTAGCCAATAATTCCAAAACATAACGAAACTACAATTTAACGGCCGGATTCTAATTTATAAGAAAATCCAACGGACGGATTCTCTCGAATCGCTTCCCTAATCATCGTTTTGCACTTATACGAAGATCCAACGGTCGGATCTTTGTCCATGACCACACAAAGCCACTGGGACAGTCATATGATCATCATATCAAAATAACAAGTACATCGGACGGTCTTAATTTCACAGATCATAAATCTAACGATCGAAATCTCAAAATTCATAACTAAATCATACGATATCCGAAAAATATGTATAATATGCTGAAATGATCGTATTGAAACGTAGAATCATAAAATGGAGAGAAACTAAATTTTAGACCTCCGTAGGCGGCTGGAAAGGGCCGCCGGAGTTAGTGATAGAGCCGCCGCCAACCACTGCCAATGGTGTCGGGGCTGAACTTCTCTCCTTCGTTTCATAATTCTAAGCAACTTTCATAACTAGCACAAGACCAAAAAATGAAGGGAAGGGGTCGAAAAGTACCAAACACAGTCGGCGGCCGGAATTTTTCTAGAAACCAGCGAGCTTGAAACCGACGTAAAAACTGCAACCTCACGCCTCGATCTCTTCTGGAAACTTGTTCAGAACTTCCTTGCTAACTCACCAGGCCAAGAATCACAGGAAACGATCGTGTATAACTGGAGATATTAGGATCGAAAGTTCCGTTCGATTCGATCGGGGCTGGCTTCCAGCCGCCACTACAGGCCGCGCCGCCTTGTAAAACTGCTTCTGGGAGCTTCAGGAGGTCAAGTCGATGTAGAGGGAGGAGTTTCACTTAGTTTGGAGGCCGAAAACGCAAGAAGCTCGTTTTGGTTGGTTTTCGGGTTCGACTAGTGCCGGCAGAAGCGACATCGTCCAAGAGGTAGAGCAGCTCGAGACGAAGGCCTGGAACTTGGTCTGAGGTGGATTAGTGGTCTGTGGAGGTAGAACAACCTTGGAGAACTTAGCTCTCTCTCTCTCTCGGTCGGTTTCGGACGAAGAAACGAAGGAAGAAGATGTTGAATAGTGTTTTCCGAAAATAGAAGGAGGCCGGACCAAAATGGAAAGCTTCTGAAAATGTTCTAGGGTTTTTTCTATTTATACCAAAATAGAAATATTTTCTATAATCCATAACTAATTCAAAAAAAATCCAGACAATGTGTTCCGCATACGCACAGACTCGTATCGATGCGCTCTACAACTTTCATGCAAGAAGTTTTCCCAAATTTTGCACATATAAAAAGTCGATTTCTCAAATCGAGCATTTCGAGCTTTCCGTTAAAATAATTGTTTCGGACCTTCGATAATTCAAAAAATGAAATATTATTGAACAACATTCGTGAAATCGTACAATAATCGTTCAACACAATTGTGGTTCTTACAATCTACCCCTCTTAAAGGAATTTCGTCCCGAAATTCAAGTATGTGATTCCCCAAGGAGTTGTGGATACTTCACTCTCATGTAAGATTCTAACTCCCATGACGCATCACCCTCGTCATGATGACTCCACCACACCTTCACAAGATCAACCTCTTTCCTACGAAGCTTCTGTTTGGACCCAAAATGAACATTTTGGTCTGACAAGGCACGTCTTGGAGAAATTGAGCTAATGTCAGTGGCTGAAGCTATATATTATCGACAAGTTCAAAATATATATTTAGAGGCTAAATAAAGCCTATTATGGAAGCATGGAAATGAAAAGTCAACTTTAGCACATTTCCCTACTTTGGTTAGGAGAAACCGAGCTAACAAGGAAGGAGGGGCTGCAGACTAACCATCCGAACTTCAAATGAGTTGAAACTTTCCAGATTCATTCTAGACATCCCAAGGATCATTTCTTATGAAGAGTGCTAGAGCTTGTTCAGAGTGAAAAACCTTCAAACAATCAGTCCAATTTTCTGCAGAAGCAAAACTGGAAAACTGGACCTGTAAGGAGTCCAGTAGCATTTCCGGCCCAACCACATGGAAATAAATTGTGAAATTTTACCACAATAATCTACATCCATGGTGGATCATTTCATATGAAGAAGTCGAAGGTTAAATATGAGTTCTTAGTGGAGATAAAAACTAAAGGAATAAAGAAGTGTTAGTGCTCTCACCTAACAAAATTCATTAAGTGTTAGTGCTCTCACCTAACAAATCCACTAAGTGTTTATATGCTCAAACATAACCCACTATGATTTGTTTAAAGGCAAAATAGTATTGCTTGGAAGCCTATATGTAGAGGCTACAACAAGTATCATCTCACCAATTCACTTATCAAAACATCTATAAGATGATCTAAGTTCTCTCTAGAGCAACCTCTCTAAGAGCAACTCCTCTCCTTCTCTTTCTCTTATCGGTGATCACACTCCAAGTTCTAGTCTCCTTAGGAGCCAACTTTCAGTACCACTAAACCCTCTGTCAAAGTACTTTGGTCCTAGTCTTCTCGGGAGCCGACTGTAGTACCACGACCACAACGATTACGGAACCAGCCAAGCAAGGGTAACGCCCTCGCAAACCAGCTAAGTTAGAGTCACGCTTTAGCAAGTTCTCCTCACTTCCCAGTAGTTTTCGCTCTGCTCGATCTACAACATCGAGTATCAATTGTGATTTTGAAGAAGCTCAGCAAAAGTCCTCACCACGAGACACAAAGAATCCCATGACAAGGTTAGTGCTCTCCTCGTCCACAATCGCTCAGAAGAAGTCAGGTCAAGGGACACCCCCGACGACTGCATCCGAACGGTGCTGGCACTCCCACGCAAGATCAGAGACTGTGACCAGCTCAAGAAAAACTGGAGCCAAACATTTTGGCACGCCCAGTGGGACATACTGCGAGCTGTAAACCAGACCACTATTAAGAAGATGAGGTTGGTAAGGGGTTGTGAATCATAACGGAATAGGTGAAGTCTCTTTTGTTAATATTGACCTAAACTCCTTATTGGTGCCTAGTTCAGGTCCATTAAGGTTAAGGGCAGTTTTTATTAACACTTGTTGAACTGTCTTCACACCTATGATCTTTCTCATCTTAGTAAGTATAGCCTATGTGAAATGGTGTCTAGAAAGGGGACAACATTCATAGCAGGCTATTGAATCCAAAAGTGTGTGCAAATGGGCCTAAACCACTATGTCAGAGTAGTTCATGCCAAAATGGATTCTGCCTCTTTTGTTCGCCCTCCCCCACCTAACCATTTCAGTAAGGTTGCCCAAAGGATTTGAAAGAAAGTTTGTGTCTAGGCGACTATACTTGGGCCGCATGTCTAAACCTTGATTCACAGTGTCTTATTGAATTCAGCTACTTATTCAATTCAGACTTCCAGAAGCCATTGGAAAGTCAAGCATAAACCCTTATCAAAAGGTTTACGTTAACTGCCCGAAACATAAGACCTCTAGTTACAGACCGCACTCGCGTGCAGACTGTCGTGGTCTTTCTGAAGAACAGGTAATCCAAAGATTTTCTTCCCACCCTCCATCGATAGAGATGTCAACTGAACGAGGAGGAAATCGACATCCTACTACTGAAGGCGAGCAAGTTCCCGCCACCCAGCCTAAACAGGCTAGCGATACATCTAGCATCACCTAGGAAACCGCGAGCGCAGTTACAACTATTTACTTTGTGCCTATTCTCGTTCCAGAAAATGCGACCAGAGAAGAGCGGCTTAATATCCTTCAACAGAATTCTACCGCACACCATGAGAAAATGGAAAAAGCCTTTGCGGAGGACCATCGACGGCTTGATGTGTTCACGATCTCGATCAAGAGGCTTGAGCTAGGGGCACAACAAACACAAGGCCAATTGGATGGCATGAACCAAAAAATGTAGAAGAACCGCGAAGAGCTGTTGGTCGCAAGCAAACACATTGCTTCAGAAGTCGTGACGATTCGCAAAGAAGGATCTAATGTCGTAACCCAGGTGGCCATGCAGAAGGCTGACCTCGATCAGGCCAGAGAGGTTCTACATAAAACACTGGGAGATCCTAGCGCCATTCTAGGCTCTCTAGGTCAGTCCCCCATATCTGCTAAGTACATACCACCAAATGCTCGCGGCGGCAGTACATCTACATCCGCTACTGCCGCATCAGTCAGAGGTAAAGAGACTACTCTGGCAACGGGTGGGAAGAACAACGCCGCGTCATCAGTCACGCAAGGGACCAGGACTTTGAAAATCAATGAAGAGGCCTTTGTTGATCATAGCCCGTTTCCCCAATATGACAGTGACGGAGTTGAATACGTGCACCATGATCCACCTCCAGCAAGCCATTATGGTATCGATCGGGTTGAAAGTCCAGCGAAGGTCACCGCAACCACAAAGGGTCAGCCAGTAGTGGGTTTTATGTCGCAGACATCAACCCGATATATAATGACCCATAGAGGCAGCATGTCTTTGGTTAATCACGCTTCACAGGCACCACCGTTGATCTGGCCAGTTGAAGATACAGTGGTTCACCCACCTCCTCCTGATCCAAGATATGTAAGGAAAGAGAAGGTAGAAGCAATGATCAGGGTCGCGAACCAGAGGCCTAACCTGGAGGAGGCCTACCAGGGGCCCTTCCCATCGCATATTACACAGACACCTTATCCTAGGGGATATAAGAACATTACGTTCTCTACCTTCTCAGGAGAGGAAGTGGAAAATGTCGCGGCCCATTTGGTTAGGTTTTGAGTACAGTGTGGCCAGTACCAGAACGATGACAATCTGAAGTGTAATATCTTCGCTACTTCTTTATCGGGGTCTGCCTTCACCTGGTTCACTAAGCTGTAACTGGGATCAGTTGCGAGTTGGCCGCGATGGAGAAGTTGTTTAAGGAAACCTTCGGGACTATCAAGCCGAAAGTAGATCTGGCTTCACTGACTCAGATAGCTCAGTAGCCAACTGAATCTACTGTCATGTACCTTTAGCGCTTTCAGATCCAGAAAGGAAAGTTGAACGTGATTATGCCGGAGAAAGAACTGGTGAAGTTGGCAATCAAAGGCTTAGAGCCTCGCCAACGCAAAAAATAGCATGGAAGCATGTTCAATTCCATGGGGGCACTGATCACAGAAGTAGGAAGTTTCGAGCACTTGCTCAGGGAGATGGATGCTATGAAAAACACCTCAAAAGGAACATACATCCCAAGGAAAAGCCGAATAGTGGCTGCGGTCAGCCATCAATCTAGTCCATTTGATCCTTACTACAAGAGTGAGGAATCTAGTACATCAGAGGCTAACGAGTCTGAAGAAGACGAGATTGCTGCGCTGGAACTCACCGGAAAAAAGGCTTCAATGCTAAAGCAACTGAAGCTGTGCAAAGAATCGGTGAAGCTCAAGTCGGTCGTTTTCACCAAACCAGAGTTCACAAGTTATACTTACGAAGCGAACAAAGCGCATGAAATCTTAGATGAAATGATCGCCGCGAAGATGGTGAAAACCGACTTCGGCCCATTTCCCAAACCAGAGTAGCTAAGGGGGAAGAAATACTGCAAACTCCATAATATGTGGAATCATAATACAGCTGATTTTGTTAAGCTAAAGGATCAGATCCAAATCTGGTTAAATAATGGTAGTTTGCAAGTAGAGGCGCCAACAACAGCAGCAATGTTGGTGGACCTAGATCCCTTCCCAGATACCTGCATCAACATGGTGGACATGGCATGGGGTGAAAAAGATCAGCAGAATCAAAGTCCAGACTATGCAGTTAAGGATTTGATAAGGGCTGGAGACAAAGCCGTGAAGCGGGAATCCAAGACTCGTTTACCCATTGTCCTATGCTCGCGGTGCAAGGAAGAATGTGACACTCAAGCCCTACATGAGGAAACATCCCAGACTGTTCAGTTTGGATCTCTGCCTCCAATACGGTTAGTATCATCATCTAGAAACTTCCAACCATGCAACCCAAGAGTACACAGTGGTTTAGAAACTCTTTCTCTAAGGGACTCAAACTTATTCAAAAAGTTGAAGACTGCGAGGGAAGAAGGGCAAGCAGATAAGCGGCAAAGGGTTTTTACTAGACCTTACATTCCGCCAGTGTCGACATCCTCCATCAAAGAAGGGAGATGGTATACCCAAAAGAATGGTAAGGCGGTGGAGATGAGCTCTTCAAAGAAGCGAAAACTGCAGCGGAAGTTTAGAGAAGCAAAGCGAACTTTGGAAGCACTAGATTAAAGACTGATCAAACCATCGCAATTACTAAAACCTCCAAAAGAGTATCAAAGACAATTGGAGGCACTGGCCTCTGAGAGATATGTTTCCCCGCAAGTTCAAAAACCGTAGCCCAAAGTATTGCGCCAAAGGCAAAAGCCATGTGCCCCCAAGATTAGCGCTCAGGAGAAGTCCCTAGTTCCAGCGAGGCAAGAACCGCCGCCAGCTCGTAAAGTCAATGTTTGGCGGAGAATATCTCGCGAAGGAAGAAATAGCGAGCCTTCTATCTTTGACAAGCTGGGGGCAAAGACAATCGGTCCGCGATTGTGCAGAAAGTTCAAAACTTGGTGGTCACTCTCCCAGAGGAAGTGCCAGGGACGAAACAAATTTCAGAGTCACTGAACCGGATTCCTATAGTACAGGAGCACGAACAAGCCAAGGCGGTGGTCCCCATAGAGGAATCCTTGGTTGCTTTCATGGTTAAACAGTTTAACGCCGATATCCCAGCAGATGAACCCAAGCTCAATCTTGATGATGACATGGACGAAACAGAAATGGTGGATATCTCTTGCAATATGGTTTATGTGCTCCCTGCTAAGTATGCCTTACCAGTCGTTGCGCAGGAATACATAAAAGCTGACGCAATTGGAGAACAGCAGTTGCAGATCACTTCAGCCGCAACAACGCCGGTAAAAGAAGCAGTGTTCGTTGAGACTGAAGATGCTAACAGCAAGGGTTTCTTCATGAGCTTTGCAAGACCCACACCCACCATGGTGCAACACATGTGACCTTTGTATATCACAGCAGAAATTAATGGGACTAAGGTCAGCAAGATAATGGTTGATACCGGCGCGGCTGTGAATGTCATTACTACAAGGACCATGCAGCTTTTGGGAATCAAGAAGGAGAAGATCCAGTCTACCTCTCTCACATTGAAGAACTTCATGGGCACAGTAACTAAGACGTTAGGTTTACTATTCCTAAATATCAAGGTGGGTCCCTTAGAAAGCGTTTATGCGTTCTTTGTTACGGATTGTTACGCGGCCTACAGTGCCATCTTGGGAAGAGATTGGATTGACCGAAGCTATTGTGTTCCATCAACACTCCACCAAGAGCTGATTATGTGGAATAGGGTGACAAATAAGGCTGAGATAATTAAAGCACACCCCCGCCCTTTTTCTGTTTCCGTGAATTACGTAGATGCCAAGTACTACTTGGAGCCAATTACTCCATTGCAAGTCGGTAGCATTGACAATAAGGGCTGCCCCACAGGGGTGACGGCTTCTGAGTTGGCACAGTGGGGACTCACTCTCGTAAAAGAAGACCTAGCGAGGCCCGACCATGCTGTGCCCCACACAATGGGTAATTAATGGATTACGACCTTCTAGAGGAAGGGATAGAGGCCTTCCATTCCTTGTATGAGAGGCTATCCTCATACTTGGTGGAAAAAGAGGCCTATGATCAAGTTGCGACCTTAGAAATTGTTTATGAAGAGTTCACGGACCAAGAAGATGAGGAAGAAGAGATTCAGCTTGCTCCAGCGGCATTGGATGACACACCTCCGAAGGTTAGGGACCCTACTGAAAAGGTCAATCTGGGAATAATTGATGAGCCTATAAAAGTGGCTATCAGCACTTACTTAGAGCCTAGCGAGAAACAGAGACTCATCGACTTATTTCTAGAATTCAAGGACTGCTTCGCGGAAAAATACGAGGACATGCCAGGCCTATCACCAGACTTGGTATGCCACCAACTACCAACGCTACATGATAAGAGGCCTTTGAAGCAAGAGCCGCGAAGGATGAACTCAAAGACCGAAGTACTGGTCAAAGAGGAAGTCGAAAAGATGCACAAGTCAAGTATTATCAGGGTAGCCAAGTACAATCAATGGATGTCCAATATAGTGCCTGTTCGCAAGAAGAATGGCAAGATGAGGGTCTGCATGGATTACAGAGACCTTAATTTGGCTACACCTAAAGACGTCTACCCAATGCCGGTGGCGGACATGTTGGTAGTTGCAGGGCACGAACTGTTGTCTTTCATGGATGGTACAACGGGAAATCACCAGATACCGGTTGCGGAGGAAGATAGACACAAGACGGCATTCCGCTGCCCTGGGTTCATGGGAGTTTTTGAATATGTGGTCATGTCTTTTGGACTGAAGAATGCCGGAGCAACATATTAGAGAGCCATGAACCTGATCTTCCACGACATACTTGGGAAGATCTTAGAGGTTTACATTGATGACGTCGTCGTGAAGTCTAAGAAGAGTGGAGATCACTTCACGAATCTCAGAAAAGTTTTCGAGCGCATACGGCTACAGAAGCTCAAAATGAATCCCACCAAGTGGGTTTTTGGAGTTCAGGTAGGCGATTTCCTGGGATTCATTGTCCATCAAAAGGGCATTGAGGTTCCTGAGGATAAGGCAAACGCAGTCATCAAAGCATCTTTCCCGAGAACGAAGAAAGAATTACAGCGACTACTGGGTAAGATCAACTTTTTGCGACGTTTCATTTCTAACTCTGCGGGCAAAATCCAACCCTTTTCCCCACTGCTGAAGTTGCAAGGACAGAATGAGTTTGTGTGGGAACCTAAACATTAAGAGGCTTTTGACAAAATCAAGGCCTATCTGGCGAGCCCGCCAGTGCTTGTTCCTCCCAGAGCCAGATTTCCATTAAAGTTGTATGTTTCAGCAGTTGAGGCTTCCATTGGCAGCCTCCTTGCTCAGAATGATGAAGAGGGTGTTGAACATGCCATCTTTTACCTCAGTAGGACACTCACAGATTGCGAAACAAGGTACACTCTAATGGAAAAGCTGTGTCTTACATTATACTTCTCAGCATGCAAGTTGCGGCATTACATGTTGTCCTTTACTACTTGCATCATTGCTCAAACCGATCTAGTCAAGTATATGCTATCGCGACCTATCCTGAGAGGTTGTATTGGCAAGTGGGTGCTCACCTTATCAGAATTGTCATTACAGTATGTCCCATAGAAAGTAGTAAAGGGGCAAGCCATTGCGGACTTTCTGGCACATCACCCTATGCTAGATCTCCCCGCGGTTAGAGATTTAGAGGTCGCTGTCACAAATTTAGATCGCCCAGAGTACGCCGCACTATATTAAGCCACAGTCTCACTCCAGCCCTGGGTTTTATATTTTGACGGGTCAAGAATGGATACGCTAGCAGGAGCAGGAATTGCACTGGAGAATCCGGCTGGACATCACTTTTCGTACTCATTCCAGTTGGAGTTTCAATGTACCAACAACTAGCAGAATATGAGTCCTTAATCATAGGCCTAGAAGTACAGCTGGAAATGGGAATTAGAGATGTACAAATACTTGGCGATTCTCTCTTGGTTACCAATCAGTTGTACAATGAGTTCAGATGCAATAGCTTCACGTTGGTCCCTTATTGGAACAAGACATTAGAACTGTTGGACCAATTTGATAACGTACATCTTGAGCACATTCCTCGCGAGCGAAATTTTGCCCCGAACGAGTTGGCCCAGCTGGCAACAGGGGTAACATTAAGATGTGGCGTGCGGGAGAGAATCCTTAAAGTCGAGCGTTGCACCCTTCCTTCATGGATGGCGAGAAGAGATCCTCCAGACGATACGTCAATCGCAACCCTGGAATCCATTGACGTGGATTGGCACATCCCTTTGATCAATTATCTCAAGCATCCTGATCAGACCACAGATAGAAGGATTCATTATCTTGCCCTCAACTACTTCCTCAAAGGTGATGAACTTCACAGACGAGGAAAAGATGACATGGATTTCAGATGTGTTTATGGCCGTGTAGCCAAACAACTCATGCACCAAGTTCATTCTGGCATTTGTGGAGCTCACCAAGCAGGTCCAAAGATGCGATGGTTGCTCAAACGACATGGATATTTTTGGCCCAGTATCTTGAAGGATTGTATCGCGTTTGCTAAAGGTTGTTTGGACTGCCAAGCTCATGGGCCAGTCCAGCATGTTCCTAATATTCCAATGCAGCCCATTATACAGCCTTGACCTGCAAGAGGATGGGCGCTGGATTTAATTGGGATGATTCACCCACATTCATCACTTCAACATAAGTTCATCATCGTCGCGACTGATTTCTTTACAAAGTAGGTTGAAGCAGAACCTTTGAAGGAAGCATCTGGTGGCACGTTGCGACAATTCCTATTCAGAAACATCATCTGCAGATTTGGGATCCCAGAAGTTTTTGTTTCGGACCGGGGGACAGCTTTCATCGGTGGTGAAGTTGATAAACTGGCAAGAGAATGGGGAATACAGTTCATCCATTCCAGTCCGTATTATGCTCAGATCATTATCAACTTGCTGAAGAAAATGTTGGAAGCTAATCCACAACAATGGCATGAGACACTTTATGAAACTCTTTGGGCCTAACACACCTCTAAGCGGAATCCCACCACGACAACACCTTATGCTTTGATGTTTGGCCATGATGCAGCCCTGCCGTTGGAAGTCAACGTCCAATCATTACGAGTTCAATAGCAACATCATCTCATTGGAGAAGACTACATTCAGGGTATGTGGCAGGAACATGAAGACCTTAGCGAAAAGCGCTCGAAGGCTTTAGATAATTTGGTCATGGAAAAGCAACGAGTCGCTCGTGCCTATGACAAGTGGACGCGGGGAAGGAGTTACAGCGAAGGAGAGTTGGTTTGGAAAGCAGTTCTCCCGCTTGGCGAAAAATTAGATGGTCGCGGCAAATGGACTCCAAGATGGGAAGGCCCGTACATCATCTATAAAATCTTAGAGAAAGGAGCTTTTCATCTCAAGGACCTAGATAGAGATGTCCATCATAACCCTATCAATGGGAGATACTTGAAGAAATACTTTCCTAATGTTTGGGACTCGGAGGAGTCGTAGACAATTTATTCGCATAAGACATGGGGGACAATTCTAGTGTTCCTACACTCGCAAAGCCTATTTATGAAGGCCTGTTTTTAAGGCCTATAATCATTTCTTCGCTATGCCTAGCAACACTAGGGGGGCAACACTATACCATACTAAGCCTAAACCCGCCCA
The DNA here is from genome assembly GCA_025331145.1 of Rosa persica. NCBI lineage: Eukaryota > Viridiplantae > Streptophyta > Magnoliopsida > Rosales > Rosaceae > Rosa > Rosa persica. The sequence continues at coordinate 36,196,802 of WFKR01000003.1, read as the reverse complement.
CTGGGCAGCTTTGTATATAAATATTCATGCTATTTTATTAAAAAAAAAAGTTATAGATACAACTCTTAGGGGACAATTCTAAGTGTTCCTACACTCACGAAGCTACTAAGCTAAGTCAGCGGCTCCGGAAGGTTTTTCCAACTGTGCCTTGCAGGAAAGGCTAAGCTCAAGGGAAGTGTAAGAGCCACCACCGTGACCGCCACCTCCATTGGAAGTAGTTTTCATTTTGCTAAAGATGTCCTCACCATGCACGGGAAACAGTGAAAGGGTTTCAATCTCCTGGTGATCTTCTCCTCTTTGTTCCATGAAAGTTTGTTCCACATTCATGTCAAAGAAAGTAGAACTAGTTCCCCCTCTAGCTGAGATTGAACAATCCCTAGCACTATTCTCCATGTTCATAGATCCATAACAGCCATAGTTCCCCATCTGCCTGTTAAAAGCAATCATCACATCAGCGGAAGAAGCAGAAGCAGGTGCAGAAGATCCAAAGTTAATATACTGATCCTCATGTTTCCAATTGGTAACATTATCAGCACCAACAAGCCCTGCTCTTTGCATGGGCACATGAACATCCGAATTGGACCTCTTCTTCTGCTTCTCCCAAGCCCTTTGGTTCACGAACCAATAATAGACGTTCTTGACCTCGATCTTGCCGTACCATTTCAGCTGGAGATAGATCCTCTGAATCTGCTCTATAGTTGGGGACCTTTCGCCCTTGTTGTAAAAAAGCTCCTTGAGGATTCTTATCTGATCTGTAGTGGGAATCCATCTAGTACTGCTCCTTCTGCGAAGCATGTTAGCACTACTCCCGGCTGCTTTGTTACTTCCTCCATCCTTGGTTAGATGCTGGTTTTGTGGTTCCATTAGTGATGGATTGAGAGAATGCAAAAATTGAAGAATGGTGATGATGAGTAATTAAGAAAGATTGCTGTTAGAAATATTCGAGTTGATGAAACGATTTTGGGATTGGAAATTTGGGTTTATAATGTGCAGGAAGATATAGGCATGCAAATATCCACCCTTGGATGGACGGTCAAAAAGAAGAGTCAAACTAAGTGTCAGTAGAGCGTGATTAAAGTTGCCATAAATCTCAGAAAGAATGGATTATTGGTGCGTGAGGGAACCGAACGGTTTTCGAGGAGGTAACTGTTCTTTTCACGAGATTATTTTTTCACGGTGGAGTTTTCAACAGCTAATTAATGAAAATTGAGTTGGGGCCAGCAAGTGGATCCAAAAGATAAATATTTTCTCAAAACCCTCATCGCGAGGCTCGTTTTGACGCAGAACATATTTTAAAAGTTCATATTATTTTCAATGGTTAAATACTGTTTACTCCTTGTACCTTTACTCGAAAAACACTTCAGTCCTTGACTTTCTAATTTCACACATTTAGTCCTTGTACTTCAAAATTTCAGACCAATAGGTCCTTGCCGTCTAAAAGTCACAGCGAAATGTCTATTATGGCCTCAGTTCTTTTTTTTAATTAATTACTTATTTTATTTTTGTTGGAAAAGGATTTTTTTTCCCTTTCTTTCTTTCTGTTTTTTTTTTTTTTTCTGTTTTTCTTTCTTTCTATTTGAAAAAAAAAAAGAATAAATAAAATAAAGAAAAAAGAATTAAAAAAAAAAAGAGAAAGGAATAAATTTATTATAAAAAAAAAAGAACTGAGGGCATAATAGACATTTCACAGCGACTTTTAGATGACAATGACGTATTGGTATAAAATTTTGAAGTACAGGGACTAAATGTGTGAAATTATAAGGTCAGGGACTGAAGTGTTTTATGGTCAAAAGCTCAAGGATTAAACAGTATTTAGCCCTATTTTCAATATATAACTATGGGGGCCTATATTTGAGGCCTTGCGAGACACAATTCTTGGCTTCTCATGGATATTGGAATATCAGGATAAAAAATATTATTGTATTCATAAAGTGGCTTTGCGGCCAAAAGCAGTTCATTCATTACAAAGCCAAAGGTGGCTAAAATACAAAAACAGGAATTTTCGAATATCTTTTGAATCTTTCCTCAAGTGGAAGCAGCTATGGAATCCAACGTCGAGTTAAACAACGCCATTATACCAAGGAGAGGCAGACTTTATGGAAGGAAAAAGAGAAGTAACCGAGCCTCCGCGCCCCATTTACATGGAAGCGGTAGAGGAATACAACATAGGCTTGGCCAACACCATTATCCATGAGAAGGGGAGACTCTAGTGAGAGAAAATGGAGCCTCCAAGCCCCCTCAATTGGAAGCAGCTATGGAATCCAACGTCGGTTGAGCAGCGCCATTATCTCCGGGAAGGGCAGAGAGTGAAGGAACCGAATATCAGCTTGAGTCTCTGCACCCCCTCTAGCCATGGTAACCACCATTAGTTGGTCGTGAAGTATAGGAACAGCCATTCTGTAGTTTGAACCCATTCCTTCAAAGAGCCCATCCCGTCTCATCCCTCCAAGATTCTTTAAAGAAGAGAAAGGGGGAGAAGGAGGTGATAACCAAAGCCCCTTCCATCTGGAGGGCACAACACGGGTCGGGTCCAGAAGGAAGGAAACAGAGGAGGAAAGATGAACCACAAAGTGGCCTTCCTCCCTTTCTCGGTTTCACTCCGCGTGTGGGATCCTAACAAAAATGATCTCGCATGATCATGGATCCCACACTTGGAGCCCCCTCGCGTTTCCAAACCAATCTGAAGCCTGGCATTGTTGTTGCAAAATTCCAGAAGGGCTTAACAAGGGGTTGCCTAAGATTACACCATAAAGCCTAAAATTTAGAGGCTAAAGGTCATTTCATGAGGGGAAGATTTGTGAAGAAGGAGAAAAAGAAGTGTTACGTCCCGAACCTAGAATTTTCAATTTTCTAATTAATTTGACGGTAAAGGTCAGTTACTTTTAATTTTACTCCGTTATACGATTTTAGTGGCCCTAAAAGTTGACTTTTTGTTCGGGCCATGATTTGAGAAAATGTTCTTCATGAAAGTCGTAGAGGATGTTAAACCGAGAACATGCATACGTGGTTCGTAAAAATCGGAGCTAGTATGCGAAAGTTATAAGCGAAAAACTAAATTTACTATTCCCCATTACTGTTCATGGTAAGTTCTTTAAATAGCAAGTTACTGTGGTAAGTTTCCAAATTTGGAAACTTACCCGGCCTCTTCTCTCTCTTCTCCCCCGACCCTTCCTCCTCCCGTTAGGCCGATTCTCCCTCCTCCAAGTTTCTTCGATTCCGGCCACCCCACGACGACACCCAGACATCCCTAGGTTCGCCTCTTCCTCCTCGTCATGCCCATGGTCGCATTTCACGGTGTCTCGACTGGAGGAGCTCGGAATTGAACCAAGAAGATCACTGTAGCAGTTTCGGTCCTTTGACGATTTCCGACGATTCCGGCCGTCACCGGCCGCCAAACTGGCGTCGAAGGTTCGGTTTTCATCACTGATCATTTCCTCTATGGCCTTGTATCACGATTTGTTGTGTAGAAGCCGAATTGATGAAATGAAGTTTTAGGGTTCTTGGAAAATTTCTGGGTTTATGTTCATCCATTGATTTCGACCGGTTTTGATTGTTATTTGGATGTGTTGTAGTTGAATGAAATGACCAGTGGGTAGAATTGATGTTGTACATGAAATTTGGTGGCCATAAGAGGAGGTTGATTTCGGCGAGTAACCGCCACTCGCCGCCATTGTGGGCGGCGCGTGAGGTGGTGTAGGGCAGGTTTCTGACTGTCGTAATTTGGCTATTTAATCATTGGTATAATGTAGGTTCCATATTGGTGACCTCGAATTAATTTCGTGAAGTGTAGATATGGTTTTCGTTATGGTGTGAAATTCATTGATTAATTCACGGATAATCCGTGTATCGGAATTCCTTAATCTGAAGCTCAAAGTAAAGAAATGAAGTTAGAAAAGTGAAATTGGAGATTTTTAAGTAAATAATAACAATTGGGATATGGTTGTGTTTTGGTGAATTTAATTTTTATCCGTCCTGTACTTATCGGTTTATGAACGTTACCTTCTACAGGACGTGAGGAGGATTCTCACGAGGAGGGTTCGGATCGACGACAAGCTTAGCCGTATACTGTGAGTGGACGTTTGATTTTAATTCATGCATGCAATTAAATTTTCTAAGTTACGAAATTATTTAAAGTATCTTTTATTTAATGAGCATATTATTCAATTTTTGATTATGAAATTATTTATGATTCAAATTGCCGATTAGAAGTGGTTATATTCCATTTCGAACTTTTTACTAGAAATAATCTTCGACAAGATTATTTCTAAAAATGAAAGTATCATTATTTATTAGTAGATTCGGGTTTTTCGAAAAATCTTCGGAAAGGGGAGATTTATTCGAGATTTTAAACTTACTTTATTTTTGTATATTGGTTCATGATTTTGAATCATGTTGGCGTGCGGGGTCACGTCGTTGGACTAAGTTCCTTTCTTGTGAGACTTCGAGGAAATCTCACAAATTCTCGATTTTCATATGGTTTTTACCCACCATACCTGGGTCGATATACTTTATTGCTAGCTAGCCTATTAGTACTCCTCCCTACTTACTTTGTGTTTGTGGGTGAGTAGAGCCGAGCATAGGATGCTCTTGAGTGTGGGACACTCCGACCCGAGCCTTAGCGGCTCACTTTATTTTATTGTATGGTGATGACGTCTTTCCCCATACCTTTTAAATTATTTACTTATTTATTTATTCGTCCGACTAACAGGGTCGGTCGAACTTCCCTCAAGCCAGCGGGGCTGGCTTAGTCATGAAAGTGATTTAAAATCTTTAGTTCCCTATTGCATGCATAAGAACGTTCTAAACAATAAATGTGGGAAAGTGAGAAACATTTCTTTCTTAATTAAACATTTTTGTCCACTCACAACTAACGTTCTATTGCTTACTTTCCCCTGGGCTTTTCGGTTTCCTTTGCCCAGTTCGCAGTGTTGCTATTCGGCGTAGGATCGAGGCTTAGCACCAGTTCTGCCACTTGCCTTTCGTAGGTTAACATTAACCTACCTCATGTAATATATTTGATTTTATCGTAGATTGCTCTGATAACCTTGAGAGGCTTAGCATTATTGTGTATTAATTTCGTTGTCAGAGACGTGTTTTACTTATGGAGTTGAAGATTAGAACCCCCAGGTTGTATTATATAAATTTTACTGCCTTTACGTTTGGTTTTTGCTTAATAACTTGTGATGGTTGTGAAATGTAGGATGACTGCATGTTGTTGGGTCTTGGATTTAGAAAAATTTTCTTTTGTTGTTTTTTTTACAGGTTGGGTTGTCCACTTTTAGGGGAAGTTCTGTCGAATTTTTCTTAAAAGTGGGCCCCGCAGAGTCCATCTTGAAAATTTGAGAGAATTTTCGGGATGGGTTCTGACAGTTGGTATCAGAGCTTTACGTTTTCTGTTTCCTGTCACTTATACTATCTTATGTACTTGATGACATCTAGTATCTTCCGAGTGATGGCCCGACCGCGGCGGATCCCCATCATATGCTCTTCGATGCTAGTATGTTCTCAGGTGTATAAGGTAGTTGTCCTGGTATCTTTACTATAAACTGTTTAATCTTCTTTTTAATCTCAGGTGCTATGCCTCCTAGACGCCGAAATCGCGGGGAGACTCCTCCCGCTCCAGGAGACGAAAATGCTCCCAGACGAAAATCCCTTGTGTAAGTAAGCCCTCGATCTGAACCTTCAACTCCTGTAGTTCAACTGGTGCCATTCGATAGGGTGCCTTCAATACAGGTGAAGTACCTGGTATCACATTAATGGAGAAGTCCATTACCCTTTTCGGATGTAACCCAAGGATCTCCTGAAACACGTCAGCATACTCTGAAACTACAGGAATCCCTGTAATCTTTGAAGTGCTACTCCCTAATTTAATATGGGCCAAAATCCTTGCCCTCATGGTGATATCGGACTTCAGACAATGGTAATGAAACACCGGTAGTCCCGGAACATGGAAGGACACAATCATCCTAAAGCAATCAATAATAGCATGGTTCGGACTCAACTAATCCATACCCAAAATCACATCATATGTGTGATCCGGAATCACAATCAAATATGTAGAGAACTCTCTGCCACCAATCCCAATAGGACAATCATCACAAAACATGCTAAGCTCAAGAGACACACCAAGAGGTGATGTAACACATAATGATCTAGTCAGAGGCATAGCAATCAATTCCAAAACATCCACAACCGAACTAGATATGAAGGAGTGTGAGGTTCCCGTATCAAACAGTACTCTAGCAAGATAGTGATAAATAGATAAGGTACCTTCCACTCTCGTGCCTGCCTGACCGATGGCAACGACTCTAGTAGGTGAAGGCGGTAGCTACCTCTGCTGGTTACCCTGTACTCTACCCTGATTTTGGGGACACTCCCTGACTTGATGCTCTGCCTATCCATAACTGTAGCATATCCTACCCCGTGGTTTAGTGCACGTAAGAAAGATGTGGCTCTGCTCGCCACAGTTAAAGCACTTCACTGGTGCTGCTGGGGCTATCTGCCTAATAAGCATAGCTTGAACGGGAGGAGCTACTGCTGCCCTAGCTGGAGCTTGATGCTGGAACTGAGTTCTCTGTCTCTTCCAAAAACCACTCCTGAAGTCTCTGGATCTACTGCTTCCTGCTATGGCCTTTCCCTTGCCCTAGAAGTCTCTCTCAGCTGACTCCTTCTCTCTGCGAATCAGGTTCTGTTGCTCAATAATTTGTACCTTAGCGAAGATCTCTTTCTTGGTCTTCAGCTCTAAGATGGCTACATCACGCTCAATCGAATGACTCAACCCTCTCTGAAACTTCTTGGCCAAGTCTTCACCCTCCATCTGCCTCACATACTTGTACAATCTGGAGAACTCCGCATCATACTCGATCACGGTCATCTTCCCCTGTACAAGTGTGAGGAATTCTTGTTCCAACCTTTCCTTCACAGTTGGTGGAAAGTACTTCTCCCTGAACAGTCTCTCAAAGCCATCCCATGTCAAGGTAGACAACTTAATGCTCCTCTGTGTGACGTTCCACCACACCCTAGCTTCATCCTTCAGCATGAAAGCGGCTAGTTTCCTCTTATCGGTCTCACTACAATCAAGCAGATCAAAATACGTCTGCAAATCCTCAATCCATCGATCCGCCACCATATGATCAGTGCCTCCTCCAAACTTGGTTGCTCCCAAGCGGGTAATTTCCCTTGCTAGCATCAGCAAGCGAGCAGGATCATCAACCATGGCCATGGTCGGAATATGCTGATCCTTATAAGGTGCTTCTACCTCTGCCTCATAAGCATCATCGACCGGAGGGGCCCTACCCCTACCTCTGCCTCTACCCCTACCATGAGGTCTGCCTCTACCTCGACCTCTAGCTTCGTTCCCCTCAATCTCTATTACCTAATAAGTAGGGTATACTTGATTAATACACGCATAACACTTAAACATGGCATAAGTCAAATGCAAGTTCATATTAACCAAGTAACTAAGCATACAAGACAATGCCTAAAGTTCTTAAGAAATGCTAACGTTCCTAGCCAACCTAACACTCTCACATACCCAATGACAATGTCAATACCGAAGAGCACACGATGGGATCCGCTACAGACGGGCCATCACTCGGTAAGTATTGACATATCACCAAATATGTACCTTACGCTTTGATACCAAATTGTCACACCCCGAATTTTAGAATAAAATTCAAAATCCGAAACATGAAAATTACCACAACTCAAAATAATCATCCTGAAAATTTCTTTTCCTTAACAACCTCGCCACACGAAATAAATTTAAAACCTAATTTACTCTCGGTTAATTATTACAACTCAAATACAAAATGAATTGTAAAGCTCTAAATGAGCACACAAACCTCATAACTCAATGAAATAAAAATAACTGCTGTAACTCCTGAGAAGCTCGGTCACCTCCCTGGTTATCCTGACCTGCAGGAATATCCGCTACACCATTTGAATAGTGTACCGGGATTGCAACAAAACAAAACCCGGTAAGCTCATGAAAGCTCGTATGAGTAAAAAGAAAGGATTGTTGTTTAATTAAATCATAATTATTTCCACTCAAATCAACACTCAACCATTTCTACATCCACAAGAAATCAACAATCTCAATCAATCAACAAACCAACACCAAACCCTAACTCACATCTTTCTTCACAAAACCTCAACATCGTATTTATAAAATTACGGTATTTGACAAACTAAAGCTCTAACTGAATCGTAGCCCGTCACCTGGCCTAGGTTATGGCATCCGACATATTTATCCTTATCGTATTTCATCAATATGTATACCTATATACATATTTAGAACGTCTAATAATTGAACATACCCAACCAATCGTATCCCATCATCCACTTAGGATTAGAGCGTCTGATTCCCCCATACTGGTTACTACGTTGACCCTAAATCCACAATAAGTACAACAGTATGTTTTCACATAATTAAATCAACTCATCCAACATACATAATATTATTATAAAATTTAAGCATTTGAAAAATAATCCAAATCATCAATCCAACTCAATCATATCAATCAATATATATATTCCACGTAAATATATATATACGTAATCATCCACTCAGGAATGACCACTAATACCATCTATAGTTCACACAATAAAATCGTGAAATTCATTTGTATAATTAAAAATTCATTTTACTTACCTATGGACCGTAGTGATCAAGTCCATGTGATTTTTAAAAACAAATATTTAATCCACAATATTTTTCACACAATTATAAAAAATAAATAATTTAAAGCGCTCGGTTCGTAATATGAACCACGTGAGTTTTACTCACCTCGAGACTCCCGCTGCGTCTTCAAATAAAATATAAACCACACCGAAACAGCTCACCCAAATATAACCCTTCAATCACATAATCAAATGTGATTTGAATTTAGCCAATAATTCCAAAACATAATGAAACTACCATTTAACTGCCGGATTCTAATTTATAAGAAAATCCAATGGACGGATTCTCACGAATCGCCTCCCTAATCACCGTTTTGCACTTATACGAAGATCCAACGGTCGAAACTTCGCTCATGACCACACAAAACTACTGGGACAGTCATATGATCATCATATCCAAATTACAAGTCCATCGGACGGTCCAAATTTCACAACTCATAAATCTAACGATTGAAATCGATCGAAAACTCAAAATTCATAACTAAATCATACGATATCCGAAAAATATGTATATTATGCCGAAATGATCGTATTGAAACGTAGAATCATAAAATGGACAGAAACTAAATTTTAGACATCCGAAGGTGGCCGGAAAAGGCCGCCGGAGTTAGGGACAGAGCCGCCACCGACCACCACCAATGGTGTCGGGGCCAAGCTTCTCCCCTTCATTTCATCATTCTGAGCAACTTTCATAACTAGCATAAGACCAAAAAATGACGGGAAGGGATCGAAAAATACCAAACACAGTAGGTGGCAGGAATTTTTTCAGAAACCGGCGAGCTTGAAACCGACTTAAAAACTGTAACCTCACGCCTCGATCTCTTCTGGAAACTTGTTCAGAACTTCCTTGCGAACTCACCAGGCCAAGAATCACAAGAAACGATCGTGTATAACTCGAGATATTTGGATCGAAAGTTCCGTTCGATCCGATCGGGGCTGGCTTCCAGCCGCCACCACAGGCTGCGGCGCCTTGTAAAACTGTTTCTGGGAGCTTCAGGAGGTCGAGTCGATATAGAGGGAGGAGTTTCACTTGGTTTGGAGGCCAAAAACACAAGGAGCTTGTTTTGGTTCGTTTTTAGGTCCGACTGGTTCAGACGATTTCGCCGGAGCTGGAGGCCGTGCCGGCGGAAGCGACACCGTCCAGGAGGTAGAGCAGCTCGAGACGAAGGCCTGGGACTTGGTCTGAGGTCGATTGGTGGTCTGTGGAGGTAGAACAAGCTTGGAGAACTTAGCTCTCTCTCTCTCTCGGTCGGTGCGGACGAAGAGACGAAGGAAGAATATGATGAATAGTGTTTTTCGAAAATAGAAGGAGGCCAGACCAAAAGGGAAAGCTTCTGAAAATGTCCTAGGGTTTTTTCTATTTATACTGAAATAGAAATATTTTCTACAATCCATAACTAATTCAAAAAAAATCCGGACAATGTGTTCTGCATACGCACAGACGAGCTCTACAACTTTCATGAAGGAAGTTTTCCCAAATTTTGCACATATAAAAAGTCGATTTCTCAAATCGAGCATTTCGAGCTTTCCGTTAAAATAATTGTTTCGAACCTTCGATAATTCAAAAAATGAAATATTATCGAACAACCTTCGTGAAATCGTACAATAATTGTTCAACACAATTACACGAATTTAAAATGAAAATTGTGGTTCTTACATCGTGTGCGAAAGTTATGATAAAAAAACTAAAGTTACTGTTTCAAAAAAATTTACTATAAATGGAAAATTTTACTTTAGAAACTTAATATTTTTGGAAACCTACCTAATTACCCTGTTCATCTTCTCTCTCCCCGACCCAATCTGCAGATGAACCCACCGTCGTTTTCAGGCAATTTCTCCTCCGTTGGGTGATGGATTTGGGTGCCATCGGTGTTGTTGGAAAGCTCTCTTCTTCCTCTTCAAGTCTGGGGTGGTTTAGGTGGCTTGGTTTCAGCAGTAGAAGGTGTAGCAAGGAAGACAAGGCATCAGCGCCGTCGTTTCGGGTTCTCAGTCGGAACTTGAGTTTTCGGCCACCTCCGACAACAATCCTTATTGGGACTTGGAGCTCTTTACATGCACATCAATCCCTCCAAGCCTCTTGATTTAATTTGATGTGTGGAGACCGAATTGAAGGAATGAAGTTCTAGTGTTTTCAAATAGCCCCTTTGTTTTCGAGGTAATTTTCGATCTATGTGTTTCAAATTGGACTTTGTGGTAGTTGTAAATGTTGTTTGGGATGGTGAGTGGAAGATTTTGGCATAGGTGTTGATACCCGATTCGGGGGTTGACTTGGCGGTGCGTGGGGCCCACGTGTCTCCACTGTTGGTAGAGAGTGGAGGGGCGTGGGGCCGATTTTGGCCTTTTGTTTTGGCTAGTTGGGTTGGTTGTAGTGTGTAGAACTTGTAGGTATGAATTTGATGAAAATCGGAGAAAGTTTGGTATTGATCATGAATTTCCGAAGTTTGGAGTTTTGGTCGTCGATTTACTGGAATCCGACCGTTGGATTTCCCTCGTTTCTGCTATGAAGTACTTAAATCGACGAACTGATATATGGCAATGGTTGGGATGAATCTGAGGAAGATTGGAGGATTTGGTACATGGGGGCGATGTTTAGAATTCGTTTTCTATTTAACGTAAATTTAAATTCCGGTCTTTGGTTAGTTATTTCTGAGTGTTGCATTGTACAAGACGTGAGGAGGACCCACGCAAGGAGAGTTCAGATCGACGGCAGGCTTAGCCGTATATTGTGTGTGAACTTTTATTTTGAAAGTAAATATGCATGCAATTATTTTAAAAGAATGAATGCTTTTATTTATTTTATGGACATATGGGATTTATTATCGGAAAGTCGTTTATTAATTTCGATTTTCTCAAAAAGTGAGCCCCACATGGCCCTCAGATTTCGAAATGAAAATCGGAATGAGTCCTATCAAGTTGTTAGTTTTCTTTGCATTTTCCTTTTCGTTTTTAGTTGTTCCATTTTCCTTTTTGTATTTTAGTTTTTTGCATTTCCTTTTGGGTATTATCTTGACTATTTCTGCAGTCAGTTGAGCAGTGAATGTAATGAGTGATCTTTGAATCCCCTAGTTTGACCTTGTACAGTCCTATGATTTTTTTATCACAGGAATATATCTTCCTAATTTCCCCTTAAAATCACTGAGACAACCAAAGCAAACAACAATATAGAAATCATAACACAAAAACCTAATAATCTAACTCTTAAATTCCAATAAAACAATTGAGACTTAAAAGCTCTTTTGAATTAATAAAAAAATTATGAACAAAAAAATTCGTTAAAAAAATGTATCTTAAAGGAGTTATAGCAGTACTTGAAAGTGATTTTGAAAAGCACATGATTCGTTACAGCAACTCTAACAAGTTCTCCATATTTTAATTTTTTCTCTTTTACTTTAGGGAAAAATAAGCATTTTTTATTCCAACAGATTACCTATACTTATCCTTATTTCAGGGATAGTGATGAAAGATAAAACAAAATGAAAAACAAGGGAATTTAAAGAAAAATCGTTTCACGATTCCACGTCCCAAAGTCTTCTATTTGGATAAACATTCCATGAAATTTGCAATTTCTGTACAAGAAGAATCGGGGGAATTGGATATAGAGATTCCCAACTTCAATTCCATCAAAAACACGTGTTATTCTTCAATTCCATCCAAGAGGGAGATATTCTTTTTCCATCGCGCGAAAGCCCTCGCGTCTGGCGATAAAATTTCATCTGAAATGAGTTTATATAAAGCTATAATTATAGCAGTCTTCCAACAGAGAACCCTAAGATAGGAGTTTTGAAAAGTACCACAGGGAGAAAAACTGCTTGGAGAATAGAGGAGGGCGAACACGAAGTGGAGGGTCGCGGCCTCCTTATTGGAAAACTGGCTAAATATTGGTTACTACCATGTCGTTTTGGTCCAAAATCAATTCAGTCTCTAAACTCCAAATTTCATAAAACCTGCACTATGAGTTCTCATCCAATAGGTCATTCTGTTATGCATCCGTGAAATGTAGGCGTTAAATTGCTGACGTGGTGTGTCATTCAGCTCTGATGGGGCCCATATGGAAGGAAAAATCCCCAAATTAACCCTAGGTCTGTTCTAACCCAGATTAGATTCAAATTCTCTATTATGCAACCATCCCCCTAAACACAATCCCAACTCAAAAAAAATTCGAAATCTGACTCTTTTGTTTTGGAGTTGGGTGAAACCCAAAAATCCAAGTATTTTGAATACCCAAATAAGAACACTCAAACTGAAACAAATATGTAATCACCTTCTATTCAAGATCGATAACAGTCAAAACATTCAAGATGACAACAACCAAAACCTTAAAGAAAGCAGATCGATGCTCTAAACACATCCCTTCTCTCTAGAGAGTGAGAGTTAGGGTTCCTTTGAGTCGTTGTCTACTATCAAAGGTGACAGTTGATTCTTAGAAGGCATTGTGTTGTCACAACGTATGATGGAGTTGTGTAGATCGGTGAGAAAGGGTGTTGCGACGGTTGGATCTCTGATCTGCTCTATGGAGGAGGAACTTGGAGATCTGGTAAGGAATCTAGTTTTGACGGAGGAGGAGGCACATGAGATTGTGTTACCGGATGAGCCAGGACAATGGAGGCAGAAGAAATTCTTGATTGTTGGCCAATTATTGACCAACAAACCCTACCGGAATGAGGCGTTAATAGGTATTATGCGTTCACTCTGGACGCCGAAGAGGAGATTGGGAGAGAAACCTAGGGTTTCGGCATGTGTTTTAGAAGGCAATGAGAGGATTGTGCTTTCCTTCGCACATAAATATGATCGAAACCAAGTTTTGTGGGGTTGCCCCTGGCATTTTGATAAGGCTCTTTTTGCAGTGGTAGTGACTGATGGCATGGAGGATCTGCTCCGTATTTCCCTGAACTGGCAACTCTTTTGGGTGCGCGCTTGGGGCATCCCTCCGCTGTACATGGAAGAAGAAACTGGGGTTAGAATTGGGAACGCTATTGGACGGTTTGCTAGGATGGAGGAGTCAGTGCACGGGAATTACCTGGGTGCTACCCTGAAAGTTCGAGTTCTTGTTGATTGTGGAGAAGCATTTACGCAGGGTTGCTTCTATAAGGCTGCCAGGCTACAATTCTGCTCCCTGTTTTGAGTTAGATTATCTGAAACTTCCGAACTTTTGTCACTATTGTGGCCGACTCAACCATGAATCAAATAGATGCGAGATGCACAAGTCTGGACTGATAATGGAGAAGCAATTCGATGACTTGCTTTGTGCTGAGAAGAAGGACCGCTGGCTGCAGGAGAAGGAGGAAAGGGAGAGAGCTACGGCGGAGATACACCTGATTGATGAAGGAAGGCGGTTTGGGTTGTTTGATGAGGGTGGCAGAGGGTGGTCCATGCGTGCGCCAGATTTTCCTATTTTCGGCGAGACAGACGGAAGATGGAGGAGGATGATGAGATAGCCGGGATGGGTGGTGAGATGGAAGTTGATGGAGGGAGGAGGAGAGCCGCCGTGGTCCTAAGCGGAGGCGGTTACAGACGGCGGCGAACTCGGATCCGGATGGGCTTAATTTATGGGATGTGGAAGTAAAGTGTGCATCGGATTTGTCGCAGGCTTTAATGGTGATTGAGAATGTTACAGGGAAGGATATGGGGGAAATAGCGGATTCGGGAGAGAAGTTTGTGCCTTCTGTAACTCTGTTTGGTCCTACAGTGTGTTTCCCGCCCACTCAGGATTCAATTGAGAAGTCCACCCTGGAGGTTAATTGTGTTGGGGCCTAATGAGGTGTTTACTTTGGAGACGGATATTGGGCTAGAGAGACTGAACAATAGAGTTGAGGCTAGAGGAAGTGATACTGGGAGGAAATCTGATGGAAAAAAGGAAAAAGGGTGTACGCAGGGTTTTAGGTCGGATGGTACTACAGGTGAGGGCCTTCAGCAGGCCCGGGGGTCCCCAGAAGCTCATGGGCCTGGTTCTCAAAGAAGGGGCAGTAGGAAGAAGGGAGTGGCTGTGTCGACAAAGGTTCCGAAGATTCCGAGAGTGAGCCTTGGACGTGCTCTGAAACGTTCATCCGTGATGGGTCCGGTTTTGACCCATCACGAGCCATGAATGTATTATGTTGGAACTGCCAAGGGATCGGGAACCCTTGGATAGTGACAGGGCTTAAAGGGATTATTTCCCTAAACCATCCCGATTTAATTTTCTAAGTGAGACACGGTGTACGGCGGCTGATATTGATGATCTAAGGGGAAGGCTAGGGTGGAAGAATGCATTAGCTGTGGATTGCAAATTTGTTAAAAAGAAGAAAGTAAAGGGGTTAGTAGAGCAGGTGGGCTACGCCTCTTGTGGAAGGATTCCATTAAAGTGGAACTTCAGTCTTTCTCTGAAAGCCATATAGACGTGGTAATTGGAGAGGTTGGTGATCCGAAGCGGTGGAGATTCACAGGGTTGTATGGCCAACCTAAGGTCGAAAATCGTTACAAGTCTTGGTTATTACTACATCAAGTTAGTCTGCAAGGTAACTTGCCATGGGTGATCGGCGGCGACTATAATGAGATCTCATCTTCCTCTGACAAGGCTGGGGATTCGTGTAGACGTAGCAGTCAGATGGTAGGGCTCCAGGAGGCACAGGAGTTTTGTGATCTAGGAGAGTTTAAATTTGTTGGCCCCCGTTTTACATGGAGGGGAAAACGAGGTGGTGAAAGTTCGTCTTGATAAGTTCATGGGTACAGATAGTTGGAAGAGTCTTTTCCCTGCATCGAAGGTACATCACTTAAACCCTTCAAAATCAGATCATGTTCCCATTGTTTTGGAGGTTAGGGAGCAGATTGTTTTGAAAAAGGAAAGACGAAAAAAGAAGTTTAATTTGAGGAATATTGGTTGAAGGAGGAGACTTGCAGGGGAGTAGTTGAGAAAGGGTGGAATGGCGTGTTCAATGATGATCCTTTCCTTAATTTGTGGGATAAAATTCAACGTACTAGGAGGGAGTTGGAAACGTGGAGTACTCTACATGTTGGAAGTCTGTCAAAGGAAATTGAAAGCACACATGCACAACTTGCAGTGTTTTTCGATAACTCACTTTCAGCGCCCCCAGATGTTGACAGGTTGTTGCTTGAAACTAGACTGAATGAGCGAGTAATAGAAGGAAGAAAACACACTCTCTGGATTATTCAATGCTGACGGGGCTTGGTGTACGAAGGATAAGGATTTGGAGGACATAATCCTTGATTATTTTCAGAAACTTTTTTCTTCATCTCATCCTTCAAGCTTCCAGAATGTTCTAGAAGCAATCCCACAGTTCATTTCCCATGCAGACAACGTGGCACTTACCCAAGTTTTTGATGCTGAGGAGATACATAGGGCTATTAAGGTCATGCATCCATCTAAGGCACCGGGCCCTAATGGTTTTGCACCATGCTTTTATCAAGCCTTCTAGGATTTGGTTGGAGATGATGTTATTCGGGCAGTTAGAGATTTTGTGGGTTCGGAAGATAAAATGAAAGTGGTAAATGAAACTGTGGTCGCTCTGATTCCAAAGGTAGACACTCCTCAGCATATGAACTAGTTGCGGCCCATTAGCCTCTGCAATGTGCTTTACAAAATTGGGTCGAAGGTCCAAGCTAACTGTTTGAAGCCGCTATTAAATGAGGTAATCTCGCCCTTCCAAAGTGCATTCGTACTTGGGAGGTTAATTTCAGATAATTCTTTGTTGGCTTTTGAGGTCTCTCATTGTCTAAAGAGGCGTAGAAATTGAAAAAAAGCTTATTGTGCGTTGAAACTTGATATGAGTAAGGCATATAACAGAGTTGAATGGGAGTTTCTAGAAGCAGTGATGTTGAAGATGGGTTTCTGTAATGTGTGGGTTAATTGGGTTATGGCATCTGTTCGTACGATCTCCTACTCTTTCATTTTTAATGGGGACCCTAGGGGCCGAATTATTCCATCCAGGGGTCTACGACAGCGTGATGCTATTTCACCATATCTTTTTCTTCTTGTTCTGAGGCTTTCTCGAGATTAATTATGGTTACCGAAAGGGATGGCAAATTTCACGGTGTGGAGGTGTGTAGAGGTGCTCCAAGTATTAGCCACTTGTTTTTTGCAGACGATTCCTTTATTATTTTCAAAGCTGAGGTAGCCGAATGTATGGTTTTGAAGGGGATTCTCCAGGACTATGAAAATGCATCTGGCCAGCAGGTTAACCTTCAAAAGAGCTGCATCTCATTTAGTAAGAATGTGGCGTTGGACTGTCAAGATGAACTGGCAGCTTTATTGTGGGTTACAAGCGTAGAGAAGCATGATAAATACCTTGGGTTGCCAACAGAGATTAGTTATTCGAAGGAGGAAGCGTTTGCTTTTTTGAATGAAAAAATTAGAGCTCGTACGCAAGGTTGGAGAGAAAAAACATTATCGGTCGCTGGAAGAGAGGTCTTGATCAAAGCAGTTGCACAAGTCATTCCCTCTTATGTGATGAGTTGTTTCGAATTACCCAAACATTTGTGTAATGAGATGCAACAATTCATGGCTCGGTTTTGGTGGGGAGGTTCAGAGGATGAGAAGAAGATTCATTGGGTCTCTTGGGAGAAATTATGTCGGCCAAAAGCAGAGGGAGGTATGGGGTTTCGGAACATGCATTGCTTTAACTTGGCCCTCTTGGCTAAACAGGGATGGAGGTTGATACAAAAGCCAAATTCTTTAATTGCTCGTCTTTTGAAAGCCAAATATTTCCCCCAGTGTTCTTTCATGGCAGCGGAGATGAAGAAGGGTTCATCATATACATGGCGTAGTATTATGGCGGGATGGGAAGTGCTACGTCAAGGAGTCCGTTGTCAAGTTGGAGATGGGAGTACTATCTCTTTGTGGCATGACCCTTGGATGCCCATGCCTAGTTCTTTTAGACCCTTCTCTCCTATTATGGAGGGCACTGAAAATTGGGTAGTAGCAGATGTCATAGACGCTGACGATAAGGAGTGGCTTGTTGATGTTCTGGGTGAGCTTTTTACGGAGATGGAGGTTACTAAGATAGCAGCTATTCCCTTGAGCATTAGATCGGCAGCGGACAGATTGGTATGGCATTATGATGCCAAGGGTGTGTACAACGTAAGAAGTAGGTATCACGTCATGGTTAATTCCTTGAGAAGTCATGGATGGGTGTCAACATCTAGTCAAATTGCTGGTTGCCAATTAAGGACCTACTGGAACAGATTGTTGCAAGCTAATGTGCCACCAAAAGTCAAAGTTTTCACTTGGAGGTTGTTGAATGGAGCCCTCCCCACCAGGTCTGCACTTTTTTCACGTAAAATCCCATTGCATGACATTACATGTGTTTTCTGCTGCAGTTCGGTGGAGACCGCGAAACATTTATTTAAAGATTGCATGGCACTGCAATGTTTTTGGATTTTCTGTCCATTAAAACTAAAGCCTAAGAATCATGTTGCTGCTGACGTGAAGGCTTGGGTCTTTGATATGATGGATATATTGTGTTCTGAGCAGTGTGATTTTTGTATTATGGACCTTTGGTTGATTTGGTGTGAGAGGAATAACTTAGTCTGGAAGGGTGGTACGTTTCAACCCATGCATATAATCCAATAGTGTAAACAGCATTTGGAGGATTTTCAGCTATACCATCCAAAGGCTAAGAGGAAAAAGAGAAGGCAGTTGACAAAATGGGAATGTTCCCCTTCAGGAAGACTGAAAATTAATGTTGATGGGGCTTTCCGAGCTGATTGTGGAAGTGGTGGTATTAGGGTGGTGGTAAGATGAATGGGGCATGGGTATTGCGGCAATTGCAAGGCCTTTTCTACATGCACACTCGGCTATTAATATGGAAGCGGAGGCGTGTAGAGCAAGTCTTCTTCTTGGTATACACCAAGATTGGACGGAAATTGACATTGAAAGAGACTCTGCCATTATTTAGTTTGTGATTTACAAATTGTTACTGAAAATGTTCAACTTTTTACCTTTCTTCTGCTGCAATTTCTACTTTAAACCCCTAAAAAATTCAATTCTAATTCTTTGTTCAATTACCAGTTTAATACCATTATTTGTACTATTACAAAGCAAAATCATCAAGATAAATAATATCTGTACAATTACCAGTCAGAGAATTATAAAGGTTTGATTTGTGTTCTTCGTTGTTCGTTCATCCTTGAGAAGAGCAGAATTGATCAAATGGGTTTTCTTCTTATCTATATCATAAGGAAAAGGAAATGGAAAAGCCTTGATCAAGGAGTTGCGGTTGCTACTGCTACTCCAGAATTGGTGCTCAAAAGTTTGTTAGGCTTGATCAAGGAGGCTTCATTATTTGATCCTGAAATATTTGATTCGATGATTTCATCTGGATTATCCAAGGGGCTTGATAGATCGACTACATGGAACGAGGACGTTATGCCACAAGCCACTTCCTTTGGATCAAGACCTTACGAAGTGTACTTACATGAGCATTTGCCTAGCATAATTAGCTATAATGAGCCACGCTTATACTATCACCAGAAATACCAGCTCCCACCATAAGAGTCACCTATGGGAACACAGCCAAGCAGGCTACTGC
This sequence comes from Rosa persica, assembly GCA_025331145.1. Taxonomy (NCBI): domain Eukaryota; kingdom Viridiplantae; phylum Streptophyta; class Magnoliopsida; order Rosales; family Rosaceae; genus Rosa; species Rosa persica. The sequence goes on along the minus strand of WFKR01000003.1, from coordinate 36,177,600 downwards.
CTAGGCCCCGGCTTACCCCCAGATCATCACTGACGCGCAGCCACGCACCGCGCCAACACAACATCAGAAGCTCCAGAAACTGGGAACTTAAGCATATCAGTCCCACATCGAAAACATGGAGAAGATCAGCTCCCTCCCCACCTATAAAAGGTTATCTCCTCTCTCTCCTCATTAATTACACATCTACTACTTGTCTACTGTTATCATGTCAACACAAATACATTGACTAACTTAGGCATCGGAGAAGAGAAGACCGCCCGACGCGATCTCCCTCTGACGCCCTCTTTGTATTTCACTTGACAAGTAGCGGGAATACTGATAATATCAAGTAACGGTCCGCCCACCTGACCTGCGTTGATCATAGTTTAGCTACCGCTGAATATTAAACATCAACATTGGCGCCTTCTGTGAGAATCTTTTGAACAAAAATTCACCCCACCACCACCATGGCTAACTGTAGCGGGGAAAACATCGAGGACCAAGCGGACCAATCCGCCAACCCCCACCCCGCCAACCCCGCGGCCAGCGTTGACCTAGCAATCAACGTTAACCGAGCACTATTCAACACTCCAACCAACCCTAGTATGGGTCCCCAAAGCTCATCCCAGGTCCAGCAGACCCAAACTGCAACGGAGGCCCAAGCAGGCAACAGTCGCCCAACGGTCCAGGACCTTGCCGCTATGTACGAGCTGGCACTGACAGACCTCCACAAAGCAAACAGGGAGCGCGAACAAGAGTGCCGGGAGAAGGCGGAAGCCCAAAAACAAGTGGCCACGCTAATGTCGAGGTTTGACGAATTGAAAAAGGCGCTGGAGGCAAACCCTAATACAGCACAGAGCGAACAGTCACGGAGCACTAGACGCAGTCGACCCAATACCGGCGGAATTATACCTATACCAATCATACAGATGCAAGTACCGCTGAACCCGCCAGAATTAAGGGGCCCACCTCCTCTGCCCCGCCTAATTATGGAGCAAGAAGCGGAATCACAGCCAAATACCAACCGCTCGGCAGTCAAACCTAAGACCGAAGGTAACCCACCTGCCGCCAGGCAAAGGTCAATCCGGCAGAACCTCCAAGCGGGGCCAGCTAGCAATGCCATCGCCCTAATACTGGAAAGGATGCAGCAGTTGGAGCAGAGTCTAGTCCTGGCGGAGGCAGATGCCCAGCACCAATACCAAATCCGCTTTTCACATCTAGATCAGGGTCATTCACTGCCAGGATCCTGCAGGCCGTCAGACTAGCACACGCAAAGACACCAAAGATATCACATTATAGCGACATATCTGACCCATTCGTCCACATGGACACCTTCAAAAAGGTCACCAACAACAAGGGATTTGATGACGCCACCCTCTGCCACTTGTTCAGCGAAACATTGGACGGTGAGGCAATGAGCTGGTTCTTTGAATGCCCGCCAGGATCCATCGACTCATTTCAAGGACTGTCAAATGCTTTCCTTGCTCGGTTCATCCTGTTGTCCGTCAGACATCACAACACAACTCAGTTGTTCAACCTCAAGCAGGGGACAGAGGAATCATTGAAGGCGTTTGTCACCAGATGGCGGGCAGCAACGTCTCAGTGCCGCAATCTTGATAAGACAATGGCACTGGCAGCCTTCAAGCAGGGACTCCTCAAAGGGTCATTCCTCTATCTCCTCAATTACATTCATCCAAATGCCGCTTACGACCATGTCATGAGCGAGGCTATCATCCATACACAGGCAGAATTCATCACGTACGGAGAGAGCCCACCACCACCACCAACACCTGTAAAGGCAACCCAGCCCTCCGCCAGCCATCGGGAAATCACTAGCAAGACCACCACTATGCCACCAATTGACAAGAAGAGAGAGTGGCAACAAGGCAACTACCAGAGCAAGCGGTAGAGGGACCAAAATTACAATAGGGGCAACCGCTCATCTCAAGGGGATAACCGTAATAAACAGACGGAGCCCTCCCAGCGGCATGCAGTGTTTACAGTCCTCACGGCATCAAACAAGGATATATTTAACCAGTGCAAAGATCAGATACTGCCACCACCCCCAAGAAAGTACCCAAGGATGGAAAAGCCCATAAACACTAGCAAATGGTGTAAATACCACGAGGATAGTGGACACAATACCAACAACTGCCACGCTCTCAAAACAGCCATCGAAACTTTATACCGAGATGGTAAGATGGAGCAATTCAAAGTGGGCCAACCGCTACCCGTGGTCGCCAACATCGAACCAATGGGCCGCATCAACACCATCGATGGTGGTGCCCCAATCACCAACATGTCTCATAGGGCAAAGAAGTGCTATGCACGTGCTAACCACCCCGTTGCAAAGTATTATTATTTTAATAAATGGAACCGGGCGTGGGGCTGAGCCTCCCAGCTAGGCTAGGTTCCAAACCCCTTTTTTTTATTAAAAAAAAAACATATCGATTCTAACAACCTTGGTTGGATGACTCAGCTCGTTATTGGAGGAGTCTCGAGTGACGTCGTTTCACTCATCACCCAGCGACGCTAACCTTTGTTCTTTTGAAGAATAAGAAGGAGGTGGATCAAGAAGAAGGTTGAAAAGTACCGTTCACTTTGATCAAGCATAGTGTATTTCAATATTTCAACTTGTGATTTACAAATTGTTACTGAAAATGTTAAACTTTTCACCTTTCTTCTGCTGCAATTTCTACTTTAAAACCCTAAAAAATTCAATTCTAATTCTTTGTTCAATTACCAGTTTAATACCATTATTTGTACTATTACAAAGCAAAATCATCAAGATAAATAATATCTGTACAATTACCAGTCAGAGAATTATCAAGGTTTGATTTGTGTTCTTCGTTGTTCGTTCATCCTTGAGAGGAGCAGAATTGATCAAATGGGTTGTCTTCTTATCTATATCATAAGGAAAAGGAAATGGAAGAGCCTTGATCAAGGAGTTGCGGTTGCTACTGCTACTCCAGAATTGGTGCCCAAAAGTTTATTAGGCTTGATCAAGGAGGCTTCATTATTTGATCCTGAAATATTTGATTCGATGATTTCATCTGGATTATTGAAGGGGCTTGATAGATCGACTACATGGAACGAGGACGTTATGCCACAAGCTGCTTCCTTTGGATCAAGACCTTATCATACGTACTGTAGCGTCCTCCCCTTAGAATTGTGGCACATCTTTTAGATGTAGCTAGCCTTAAATAATGGGTAGTGCTTTGGTTAAAAAAAAATTAAAATTGGAGAAGCCTTTGATGTGGCGTTTGGGTTAGAAGAGAGCAAGGTTAATTCAGAGATTTTTCCTTCCATGTGGGCCCTACCGAACTTCAGTTGACACGTCATGTCAGTAATTTAACGGCTCTATTTAACGGATGCTAACGAAATGACCTATTAGATGAAAAATTATAGTGTTAGGGTGTTTTTGATGAAACTATAAGTTTAATGACTGAAGTGATTTTGGACCCAAACTATAGGGCAGTAATTAATATTTAGCCTTTTATTTTTTATTGCACATTTGCTTAATTGCTCATATCTTGGTAGGTCTAGGATTTAGTATGGTCTGCTACCTATCTATATCTTTCATTTTAAATCATAGATTCTAATAATCTATCCTTGTTAATCCAGAAGCACTGTGACTTATATATTACTCGTTTTCTACAAATTACCATCTTTGCATCCTTGCAATTTCATTTAAAATTATTCTGTTTTAATTTGTCAATAGGTTTTCTAATCTTGCAGATCGGGAAAAGATGGGTGCAGCCTACGATGATCGCTCTAGAACTTTAAATCTCTTTGCAGGGATTGTTTTACTGGCTAAAAGTAAGTTTTCTTCAATTTCTATACTTTTTTATTAATATTTTTTTTCATTTCATGCGATCAATCTTGTTAGCTTGTTTGTTTGTTGAATATATCAGCCATTTTGAAAATGATTGGTGTAACTTGGCACTTGCGAGTTAAAGTTTAATCTGGTGATATATTGGCTACATTGTGCTTTTGGTTGATTGTGCTCTTATATTGTTGTTATTTTAGGTTCATGATTATCTATATGCTACTTTTCGTAGAAGTGTGTGTGCGTGTGTGTGTGTGCGCGCGCGCGTGTGTTTTTTTTGCTTACCAAATTGAAGATTATTGATGTGTTATAGCGCCTTCTGATTCCATATATAACTGTTGTAAAATTGGTCAGAACATGTCCCAGAAAGGAAGCTTTAATCCTAGGAAAAACAAGAGATAGGTTCATAATTCCATATATTTTCATACCCTTAAATGTAGGATTATAGGCTTGGCTCTTGTCATTTTTTAGGTCATTTACTTTGTCTTTGTGTTTTGTAGGAAAAGTACGAGAAAAGTAGGATTTGGAGCTTAAAGTTGAACACATGATTGAAAGTGTGTTTACTATCCTGACCTTCTAGAATTGTCTCTGCTGAGCATCAAATTTGAGGATTAAATTGTACCTTCTCACAAGAAATTAGTAGACATGCCATATATCATTGAAAAGATACGAATGTTAGCTTTCTAAGGAATTTTTACGAAAGTGCATTCGCATTCTTCTATAGAAAGTTGTGATGATTTAAGAGGAAGATTCTGACAAGTTTTGCATATCTTTTCGGAAATCCAACTTGTGAGACCCAAGTCCGTTGATCTTAGCACTCGATGGAAACAAGATAGAACGTGGATTACATACAATCAGGAGTTTCCTTCTTGTACCAATAGAATCTCGATAATTTCTCTCCAATTAAAGTGTAATCCTATTCCAAGTCAGATAAAGAGACTTAAGAGCCAAGAAAGCTATGTCATGTAAGACTTCTTCTCAGATAAAAAGGGTCAAAAACATGATATACAGAGGGGGGGAGTGCCTGAAGAGCAGATTGGAGACGCAATAAGAGCAAGAGGAGTCACCTCCATCTTCATTCCTCCCTGACTATGTTTTTCTTAGTTATTTTTATTGTTTCTTGTTGCTAAATTCCTAAGCTAGTGTTGAGATGAAGCCCGTAGCATGAATATTCTATTTGTTTAGTTAGCTTGCTATTGAATTTCTAGATTGCTATATTAAACTCTTAATCACAATTTCAATAGAATTTTTATTCAAAATCGTTGCTCGGATCAATAAGACCTAGGTTTTGTTTATTAGTTATTTGGTTGGAGAACATGAGGCTTGATCAAAGAGTAGATGTTTTCTAGGGTACCAAAAGATAATTTAATCTTGCGATTAAAGAGTTGTAAATTAAGAATACAAGTGCTTAATCATAATCAATATTCTTGTTTGCATGATTTCCTAGTTCTTTTGTGCTTATATTCTTGTTTGCATGATTTCCTAGTTCTTTTGTGCTTAATGGAGTTGAAGATGTTTGCTTGAACCTAATCATTAAGTGAAGTAAACTATAGTTTGGATACTTGAATTCTATACGAGATCAACAAGTTAGAATTCAACAAGAGATGTTCGAGCGCGTTGTCTTTAGGCCTAGGCATATTAAATCGGAAAACCGAAAAAGCAAACCTGGCTCGATCCCATACCAAAACTTGGCTGCATGGAACAGTACTAAATTTCAAAATTTCACTCTTTTGTCTAGTATCGAACCGTTCCTTTAAAATGGGACGGGCCTCAGTTTGTGAATTGTAAACCCATTTAAGACCCGGCATGTACTGATATATATATATAATCATTTTTTATTTATTTATATGGGATGTAATTAGTGTAATTTTGAGTCTATAATCATTTTGCAATATAATACCTCACGTTTTCAAGTATGACTTCATTTTGTCTTCATTTTTGATAGGTACTTGGAATTCTGGCAGAACTGATTTCAAACAGCCATATAGGTCTTGGATCAAAAAATAAGATAAGTGTATTAGTTAAAATCATAGAGCATATGATATGCACAGAATTAGATTATTTATTTAGATGTTATAAACTTGCCTATAAGAAAATTTTGGTTCTCCATAGCTGCTTTGAGCTCGTCAAATTCAAGGAGGAAGAATGCATGGCGTGGAATAGGTGGGAAACTGTCTTCAACTTCAAAAAATTCTGTCCTCTGATTGAACTGAATCTGGGCTCGACGGTCAAGCACTTGTAGGTGGTCGTGCCTTCTTTGGTGTGAAACCAGAAAATCTCATAGACACGACCTTCCTCCATTTTTAAATTGACATGAGGATAGTCCTTTTCATCAATAAGAACGTAGATTGCATCTCCCTGCATTTAATAAAGAAAGATATATTTGTTAAGTTTCTCACATCATAAAATTAATATTGAAACGTTGATAAAAATTTCAGCTTTTCATCAACCAATACATAATGAACCCCATCATTTTTGTCACTTTTGTATTTTTTTGACCTCCATAGTCTGCTTACTCGAGCTTTCATTTTGGAAGTTCTTTGGAAAGTTAACAGGTCACGTATGAATGTGGATTTGATTCTCTGACGTGTTGATGCTGATGCTGATTCCATTATTTCCTGACAGTGATATGAAAAAAAATTAATATTTGAATTTAAATTCATGGGATACTAAATTGAGTTTGAACATTAAGAAGATGTGTATGACCAGAAAAAAAAAAGTGAAATAGTGCAAGAAAAAAAAAACTTATTAATATCAAGAATACAAAGTCATCTACAACTATCCTTTTCATCAAAAAGTAAATGAAAGAGTGAATTTTTAACTATCTCTGTCATCAACAAAGCAAATCAAAAAGTGATTTTCAACTATCCTTTTTATGATATCCGAAAACAAAGACGATTATGACAGAAGGTTTAGAATTTTTTTTTTTTCAATTGAAAGTACTTGTTCGAAATAGGATTTTAGTTTAATTCAAATGGATAATTTGAAACAAACAGTTGAGATATAACGATTGCTCATGCTAACCGATTTTATCTGGACAGTGATGTTGGCTATAGATTTGAATCAGTGATCGTGTTGTTTACGGACACTTCCGACAGAAACCATATAGAATATATATATATAGAATTTTTCTCAGGTAAGAATATCTTTACCTAAGGTTTAGATACGGATTTGGTGTTTTCAACCATTTTCCGATCATATTTTCACATCTTAACTGTTCAGTATTTAGAGCTTAATGTATAGATCCCCTGCAAAATTTCAGACAATTTGGTGATCGTTAAGGCATCCAAAACTGCAATTTACACGACCGGACTGAATCTGTCGAACCGGAACCGTTCGTATTTATAATGGTAAATTGCAGTTTTGGATGCCTTAACGATCACCAAATTGGCTGAAAATTTACAGAGGTGATACATTAGGACCTAAAAACTGAACGGTTAAGATGTGAAAATATGATCAGAAAGTGGGTGAAAACCGGAAATCCGTACCTAAGAAAAACTAAGGACATCCTTAGTATATATATATATATATAATGAAACCCTGTGGTAGAAGTGTAAATTATGTCAAAAATTGGATTGATCTAGAATATGAAAAAGAAGAAGAAAAAACCAGATCTTTAGAGAAGGAACCTGTAGAAGCAATGATCTGGAAAGAGAAGTCATCATTGATGTCGAACTACTCAATACTTTTTGAGTTGTATAGCTTTGGAATGAAGATTATAAGTAAGATTGCAACTGTGAAAGAGAGCAAGTTAGAGATCGTAGGATTCTTTTTCCTTTTTCCTCCTTCTTTTCCGGTTGATTGTTTGTCTGAAGCACATATAATATACAAAATTGAAGAATAATAAAGTAGATATTTATTTTGTTAGGTAACATAGGATAACTTTGATCTAGGATAACTTCAATTAGATTTCTATTTTAATATGTGGTTGTTTCAAACCAATACGTTGTGCGTCATCATATAATAGTTTTCGAACTGTAAAGATTATCAGCTGTAGTTGATGTGCACCAACAGCATGCACGTTTTGTGTTTCTCAAAAAAATGACAGTTCGGTTTTCCTTCCTCTCACTGCACCTTTTGTTTTATCTTCCACCACATTGTCTACCACTTTATTTTGTTTCCTACTATCAGCAGCTACACTTTTTGTCCTTCTCAAGAAGTTTTTATTCGAGGCCTCGTGTTTGCAACCTATTGTATGAGATAAAGTGATCAACTACATATGACTGTTTATGAAATTATATTACAGGTGTTGGGAAAGGTAGATGCCCTGGAGAAAAAGGCTGCCTATGTTGGAATGAAGATTATTCTATCTAAGATTGCAACTGTGAAAGAGAGTGAAATTAGGAAAGTTGTCTGAAAGTGGGTTACAGATAGTAGGATTCTTCCTTTTTTTTTTTCTCCTTCTTTTCCGGTTGACTGTTTGTCTGAAGCACATATAATATACAAAATTGAAGAATAATAAAGTAGATATTTATTTTGTTAGGTAACATAGGATAACTTTTGATCTAGGATAACTTCAATTAGATTTCTATTTTAATGTGGTTGTTTTTTTTTTTTTTTGAAAAGAATATGTGGTTGTTTAAACCACTACGTTGTGCATCATAATCAAACTGATGATCATGGTTTAGAGCTATCTTGAAGATATATTTTGGTTTTTTTTTTTTTTAGAGAGAAGATATATTTTGGTTAGATGCTAAAAGATATTGAGGGGTACAGTAGAAAGCAAGAGGAACATTTTTCAGAGGTTTCACAGTATAAAGCATCGCCTTCAAACTCTTTTTTTTTTTCCTCTCCTTTTTTTCCTCCTTGTTTTGTTCTTTTTTGTTTCTTTTTGTTTTTTTATTCGAGTTTCTTTGCTTTTAGTAGGTAAAATCGGTATCAATGTTGTTATATAATCTTTGACATATAAACTGCATAATATTGTAGTATAAGCCCTAATTTTGATATGAAGTAACACTTTCATTGTCACACATATATATGCACAACTATACACTATAATTGAAAAATATTACATATTTATATATATTTTAATGAAATTTTTTTTTTATTTATTTATACATTTTTTAATACATCTTTATAAACTATATTTTTAGTATATTTACTAGGAACATCGTTGATATTTATTAAAATTTTTAATCCATTTCTTGATGTAACTCTTGAAAGCGCAACATATAATTGTCCGTGAGTGAAAACAGGTTCTGATAAATATATGCCGACATAATTCAATGATTGACCTTGACTTTTATTAATAGTCATAGCATAACATGGTCTTATTGGAAATTGTCGTCTTTTAAAAATAAATGGCCATTTAGTTTCAGATGCAGTAAAACAATTCTAGGTATTAAAATGTTTTTACCTATATTATCTCATGTTAATATTTTTGCTTCAATCAATCGATTAAATAATTTCGTTATTACTAATCTTGTACCATTGTATAAACCGGACATTTGATTTAAATTTCTTAATAGCATAATGGGCATTCCAACTTTTAAAATTAATTCATGTGATGGCAAGCCATTAAATTCAAGTTTATTTAAAAATTATGTAGGATATAAAACATTAATATTTTAAAATACTGTCAAAACTTAAATAAGTGATAGTTTCACCTGGCAATGCATTTATAGCAAAATTGTTGATATCTCGAACTGTACTATTTCGCGGTGTAACAATTGCACGTTCTCTTAAATAATCGAAATTAATAGATAAAACAGAATTAATTATTTGGGACTAAATCTTCATGTTGACGTTTTAGTTCCGCACAATCATTGTGAAGACCCAAATTTTCATAAAATTAATTTAGGTAATTCAATAATTGTTATATTAATTGAATTATGATATTTGAGATTAATTGGTATGTCGTGGTTTGAGAAAGTTGGTTTCGAATGATTTTATTCTCGAAAACGAACGTTATTTAAGGGGTCGTGAAAATCGACTTTTTATACGTTCAAAATTTGGGAAAACTTCCTTCATGAAAGTTGTAGAGCTCGTCGATACGAAATCTTACATATGTGGAACGCAATATTCGGAGCTCGTATGAATAAGTTATGAATATTTGAAAATTGGAATTTTTCTATAAATAGTGTAAAAAACCAGATTTTTCATTAAGGACGAAAAAACTTGATTTTTGCACATCAGTCCCCCTCCTGTAATACCCGCAATTTTCATTTTACATTCGAGTAATTGTGTTGAACGACTATTATGCGATTTCACGAATATTATTCGATAATAATTCACTTTTAGAATTATCGAAGTTTCGAAACGATTATTTTTAACGAAAAGCTCGAAATGCTCGGTTTGAGAAATCGACTTTTTCTACGTGCAAAATTTGGGGAAACTTCCTTCATGAAAGTTGTAGAGCTCGTCGATACGAGTCCGAGCGTATGCGGAACACGTTGTCCGGATTTTTTTTGAATTAGTTATAGAATTTAGAAATTAATTCTATTTTGGTATAAATAGGAAAAAAAACCTAGCTATTTTCAGAAGCCTTCCATTTTGGTCCGGCCTCCTTCCATTTTCGGAAGATACTGTTCATCGTCTCCTTCCTCCGTTCCTCGACCAAAAGCGACCGAGAGAGAGAGAGAGCAAAGTTCACCATAATCGTTCTCTCTCCACAGACCACCTCTCGACCTCAAACCAAGTCCCAGGCGTTCGTCTCGAGCTGCTCTACCACCTGGACAACGTCGCTTCCACCGGCAAGGCCTCCAGCTCCGGCAAAACGGTCCGAAACAGTCGGACCCGAAAACAAACCAAAACAAGCTCCTTGCGTTTTCGACCACCAAACCAAGTGAAACTCGTTCCTCTACATCGACTCAACCTCCTGAAGCTCCTAGAAGCAGTTTTACAAGGCGGCGCGGCCTGCAGCGGCGGCGGCACGGCCCGAACCGAAAAGGTTCGTTTTCGGTTCGATCTCGATATCTCGAGCTACAGACCACCATTTCACTTGATTCTTGGCTCATTGAACTCGCCTCAACTTCCTCTACAAGCACCAAGAAGGACCTGAACTTGGTCGAACGTTTTCACGTTCGTCGGAGCTCGGCCCCGTATGGATCGAAACAACCAACTTTCGATCTCAATATCTCGAGCTATACACGATCGTTTCTTGTGATTCTTGGCTTGTTGAGTTCGCAAGGAAGTTCTGAACAAGTTTCCAGAAGGGATCTAGGCGTGAGGTTGCAGTTTCACGTCGGTTTTCAAGCTCGCCGGTTTCTGGAAAAATTCCGGCCGCCGACTGTAATTGGTACTTTTCGATCATTTCCCGTCATTTTTTAGTCTTGTGCTAGTTATGAAAGTTGCTCAGAATGATGAAACGAAAGGGACAAGCTCGGCCCCAATACCATTGGTGGTGGTCGGTGGCGGCTATGTCCCTAACTCCGGCTGTCCTTTCCGACCACCTTCGGAGGTCTAAAATTTGGTTTCTGTCCATTTTATGATTCTATGTTTCAATACGATCATTTTGACGTATTATACGTATTTTTCAGATATCGTATGAATTAGTTATGAATTTTGTGATTTCGATCGATTTCGATCGTTAGATTTTTAATCTGTGAAATTAGGACCGTCGGATGAACTTGTAAATTTGATATAATGATCATATGACTGTCCCAGAGGCTTTGTGTGGTTATGGACGAAGATCCGACCGTTGGATCTTTGTATATGTGCAAAACGGTAATTAGGGGAGCGACTCGTGAGAAACCGCTCGTCGGATTTTACTGAAAATTAGAATCCGGCCGTTAAATGGTAGTTCAATTATGCTTTGGAATTATTGGCTAAATTCGAATCACATTTGATTAGGTGATTGACGGATTGTATTTGAGTGGGCTATTTCGGCGTTAATTATATTGTATTGAAGACGCAGCGGGAATATCGAGGTGAGTAAAACTCACGTGGTTCATATTACGAACCGAGCGTTTTAAATTTAATTATTTTTGGAATTATTGTGAAAAATATTTGCGAATTAAATATTTGTTTTAAAGTTTCATGGACTTGAATCACTACGGTCCATAGGTAAGTAAAATGAATTTTAATTATACAAATGAATTTCACGATTTTCTTGTGTAAACTATAGATGGTATTAGTGGTCATTCCTGAGTGGATGATTACGTATATATATATTTACGTGGAAAATATATATTGATGAGTGGATTTCTTGAGTGATGATATGATTGACTTGAATTGATGAATTGATTATATTTCAATTGTGTAATTCCATAATAATATGGTGTATCTTGGTTGAGTTGATTTCAGTATGTGATATTATATGTTGTGCTCATTTATGGGTTTAGGGTCGACGTAGTGACCGGTGTGGGGTAATCGGACTCTCTAATCCTGGGTGGATGATGGGATACGATTGGTTGAATATGTGGAATTATCGGACGTTCTAAATATGTATATAGGTATACATATTGATAAAATACGATAATGATAAATATGTCGGATGCCATAACCTAGGCCAGGTGACGGGCTACGATTCAGTTAGAGCTCTAGTCTGTCAAGTACCGTATTTTTATAAATACGATGCTGAGGTGTTGTGAAGAAATATGTGAGTTGGGGGTTTGTCTTGATATATTGAATTGGTGTTTGATTGAGATTGTTAGTACTTGTGGATGTGGAAATTGTTGGGTGGCTGATTGTGTGGGAATAATTATGAGTTAAATTAAACAACAGTTCTTTCTTTTACTCATACGAGCTTTCATAAGCTTACCGGGTTTTGTGTTGTTGTAATCCCGGTACACTATTCAAATGATGTAGCGGACATCCCTGCAGGTCAGGATAACCAGAGAGGTGACCGAGCTGTGTAGGTGTTACAGCAGTTTTTTTTATTTCATTTAGTTGTGAGGTGTGTATGCTCATTTTGAGCTTTACAGTTTATTTTGGATTTGAGTTGTAATAATTAACCGAGACTGAATTCGGTTTGATTTTATTTCGTGTGGTGAGGATGTTAAGAAAAGAAATTTTCAGGATGATTATTTTGAGTTTGTAGTAATTTCATGTTTCGGATTTTAAATTTTATTCAAAAATTAGGGGCGTGACACCTCCCCTCTCGCTCTCTCTCGCGCGACTGCAGCCTTACCCTCGGCCGACCCGGCTTCGACCCTACCTGACTGGGAGTCGGCCTTCCCGACCACGCCGCCGTCGGACCCGGGCCTTCCTAGCTTCGCCGCCCCTCGCCCAGCTACTCCCCGCCGTCGCCTTGTCTAGTCGCTGCCTCTAGCCTCGGATCGAAGCTACCTCAGTCACCGAAAGGTGACCCGGTCGGATCTCCACTTTTCCGGCATCATCTCGGTCGATCAACCCCATTTTCGTGACGTGCTCTTCCTCCTGATCATCCCCATATGTGGTTTGCATCACGATTTTGAGTGTAGAGTGGCAAATCAAGAGTTGAAGATTTCGACGTCTCTGATTCAATCTGGAAACTGATCGGAGGGCCGAGATTAATCCAACTTCAAAGCCCGATCTAGGACTATCTAAACCTTATCTCGGAAAAAGTCAGGTGTTAAAGTTGTTCACAATTCCATTTTGAAGAAGTTTGTAGTTGACGACTTTTGCATCTGAGGTGGTTGACCGACGTTGACCGCTGCGTTGATCGTCGTCTGACCGCCGTGTGTGATGGCGCGTCATACCAAATTTTGAGTTTATATTATCTGGACGATGCTCTATGCATCCATACGAGCGTTTTGATATATAACATGGTCATGTTAGAAAAAGTTGATAAATAGTCAATTTAAGTTTTGACGTTACTATTTACGGTTTTCAGTTTACCTTCGGTTTACGATTTACGGAGATCAGACCATCGGTTTTACTTCAAATTTTAATATGATGTTCATATGACTGTTCCGATGACTTTGTGTGGTCACAGACGAAGATCCAACCGTTGGATCTTCATATAATTGTAAAACAGTGATTCGGGAGGCGATTAGTGAAGATCCGTCCGTCGGATTTTTGTATAATTTTGATAGGATGTTTCCAAAGGCGATTAGTGAGGATCTAACCATTGGATCATCGTTTAAATTCGATCCGACCATTGGATCGTCTTTATTTTAGAATCCGACCGTTGGATCGTCTTTATTTTAAAATCCAACCGTTGGATCATCATTTAAATTTATTTTGTGCTTCTTTTGCTAAGTAAAGACCATACTTGATTAGGTACTTGACGGCTTGAGTTGACGAGCATTTGGATTATTGTGATTTATATTTAAGTGAAGACGCAGCGGGAGTTTCGAGGTGAGTAAAACTCACGTAGTTCATATTACGAACCGAGTACTTTAAATTATTTATTTTTGTAATTATGTGAAAAATATTTGTGGATTAAATATTTGTTTTTAAAATCACATGGACTTGATAACTACGGTCCATAGGTAAGTAAAATGAATTTTAATTATACAAATCAAATTCACGATTTTCTTGTGTGAACTATAGATGGTATTAGTGGTCATTCCTGAGTGGATGACTACGTATATATATATATTTACGTAGAATATATATATTGATTGGTGGATTGCTGAGTGATGATACGATTGAATTGGATTGATGATTTGGATTATATTTCAAATGCGTAAATTTCATAATAATATTGTTTATGTTGGATGAGTTGATTTCATTGTGTGAAAATATATTGTTGTGCTTATTTATGGATTTACGGTCAACGTAGTGACCGGTATGGGGGAATCGGTTGCTCTAATCCTAGGTGGATGATGGGATATGATTGGTTGATTATGTACAATTATCGGACGTTCTAAATATGTATATTAGTATACATATTGATGAAATACGATAAAGATAAATATGTCGGATGCCATAACCTAGGCCAGGTGATGGGCTACGATTCAGTTAGAGCTCTAGTCTGTCAAGTACCGTATTTTTATAAATACGATGTTGGGGTTTTGTGAAGAAAGATGTGAGTTAGGGTTTGTATTGATTTGTTGATTTGGTGATTGATTGAGATTGTTAGTACGTCATGCTGGTGGAAATTGCTGAGTGTTGATTTGAGTGGAAATAAATATGATTTAATTAGATAACCATTCTTTCTTTTACTCATACGAGCTTTCATAAGCTTACCGGGTTTTGTGTTGTTGCAATCCCGGTATACTATTCAAATGGTGTAGCGGATATTCCTGTAGGTCAGGATAACTAGGGCGGTGACCGAGCTGCTTAGGTGTTACAGCATTTATTTTTATTTCATTTGAGTGATGAGTTTTGTTATGCTCATTTAGAGCTTTACATTTTATTTGGTGAGTGAGTGAGTTGTAATAAATAACCGAGGCTAAATTCGGTTTTTGATTTTAATTCGTGTGGTGAGGATGTTAAGAAAAGAAATTTTTAGGATGATTATTTTGAGTTGTAGTAATTTTCATGTTTCGGATTTTGAATTTTATTCTAAAATTCGGGGCGTGACAGTTTGGTATCAGAGCGTATAGTACATATTTGGTGATATATCAATACTTTCCGAGTGATGGCCCATCTACAGCGGATCCCCATCGTGTGCTCTTCGGTATTGACAACGTCATCGGGTATGTGAGAGCATTAGGTTGGCTAGGAACGTTAGCGTGTCATAAGAACTTTAGGCGTTGTCTTGTATGCTTTGTTATTTGGTTAATATCGACTTGCATTTGATTTATACATTGTTTAAGTGTTATGCGTGTATTAATCAAGTATACCCTGCTTATTAGGTAATGGAGATTGAAGGGAACGAAGCTAGAGGTCGAGGTAGAGGCAGACCTCATGGTGGGGGTAGAGGCCGAGGTAGGGGTAGGCCCTTCCGGTCGATGATGCATATGAGGCGGAGGTAGAGGCACCTTATGAGGATTAGCATATTCCACTTGTGGCCATGGTTGATGATCCTGCTCGCTTGCTGATGCTAGCAAGGGAAATTACCCACTTGGGAGCAACCAAGTTTGGAGGAGGCACTGATCATATGGTAGCGGATCGTTGGATTGAGGATTTACAGACTTATTTTGATCTGCTTGATTGCAGTGAGATCGATAAGAGGAAGCTAGCCGCTTTCATGTTGAAGGATGAGGCTAGGGTGTGGTGCAACGTCACACAGAGGAGCATTGAGGTGTCTACCTTGACATGGGATGGCTTCGAGAGGCTGTTCAGGGAGAAGTACTTTCCACCACCTGTGAAGGAAAGGTTGGAACGAGAATTCCTTGCACTTGTACAGGGGAAGATGACCGTGATCGAGTATGATGCGGAGTTCTCCAGACTGTACAAGTATGTGAGGCAGATGGAAGACGAAGACTTGGCTAAGAAGTTTCAGAGAGGGTTGAGTCCTTCGATTGAGCGTGATGTGGCCATCTTAGAGCTGAAGACCAAGAGAGAGATCTTAGCTAAGGCACAGATTATTGAGCAGCAGAACCTGATTCACAGAGAGAAAGAGTCTGCTGAGAGAGACTTCGAGGGCAAGGGAAAGGCCATAGCAGGAAGCAGTAGGGCTAGAGACTTCAGGGGTGGTTTCTGGAAGAAACAAAGAACTCAGTTCCAGCATCAGGCTCCAGCTAGGGCAGCAGTAGCTCCACCCATTCAGGCTATGCCTATTAGGCAGATAGCACCAGTAGCTCCGGTGAAGTGCTTTAATTGTGGCGAGCCGGGCCACATCTCTCGTGCGTGCACGAAACCACGGGGCAGGGTATGCTATAGTTGTGGACAGACAGGACATCAGGCCAGGGAGTGTCCCCAGAATCAGGGTAGAGTACAAGGTAACCAACAGAGGCAGCTACCGCCTGCACATGCTAGAGTCTTTGCCATCGATCACGGGAATGGAAGGTACTTTATCTGTTTATCACTATCTTGCTAGAGTACTGTTTGATACATGAGCCTCACACTCCTTCATATCTTGTTTGGTTGTCGACGTGTTGGGTTTGATTGCTATGCCTCTGACTAGAACATTATGTGTTACATCACCTCTCGGTGTGTCTCTTGAGCTTAGCATGTTTTGTGATGATTACCCTATTGGGATTGGTGGCAGAGAGTTCTCTGCATCTTTGATTGTGATTCCGGATCACACGTATGATGTGATTTTGGGTATGGATTGGATGAGCCCGAACCATGTTGTGATTGATTGCTTTAGGATGATTGTGTCCTTCCATGTTCCGGGACAACCGGTGTTTCATTACCGTTGTCTGAAGTCTGACATTGCCATGAGGGCAGGGATTTTGGCCCATATTGAATCAGGGAGTAGTACTTCAAAGATTACAGGGATTCCTGTAGTTTCAGAGTATGCTGACGTGTTTCAGGAGATCCTTGGGTTACCCCCGAAAAGGGTAATGGACTTCTCCATTGATGTGATACCAGGTACTTCACCTGTGTCCAAAGCACCCTATCGAATGGCACCAGCTGAACTTCAGGAGTTGAAGGTGCAGATTGAGGGCTTACTTGCACAAGGATTCATTCAGGCTAGTGTATCTCCTTGGGGCGCACCAATGTTGTTCGTGAAGAAGAAGGATAATTCACTTCGGTTATGTGTGGATTATCGACAGTTGAACAAGGTGACCATCAAGAACGAGTACCCTTTACCTAGGATTGATGACTTGTTCGATCAGCTTAGGGGAGCTACTGTGTTCTCAAATATTGATTTGAGGTCTGGATATCATCAGTTAAGGGTGAAGGATGAAGATATTCCAAAGACGGCGTTCAGGACCAGGTATGGACATTTTGAGTTTCTTGTCATGCCTTTTAGTCTCACGAATGCACCTGCAGCATTTATGGACTTGATAAACCGCACGTTCAGTCCCTACTTGGATCATTTTGGGGTAGTGTTCGTTGATGACATCTTGATTTATTCAAGGTCGTCAGGTGAGCATGAGAAGCATCTACGGATCGTGCTACAGACGTTGAGAGAGCAGAAATTATTTGCCAAGTTCGAGAAGTGCGATTTCTGGCAGAGTGAAGTCAAGTTCCTTAGTCATGTCGTCTCGAATGATGGAGTTTCTATGGATCCTTCGAAGGTTGAAGCAGTGATGAGTTGGAGTCGCCCTACTAAGGTTACAGAAATCCGTAGCTTCCTTGGTTTGGTAGGGTATTACAAGCGTTTCATTGAAGAGTTTTCTGGTATTGCTTCGGCTTTGACCAAATTGACAAGGAAGGACACTCGGTTCGTGTGGTCGGATGAGTGTGAGAAGGCATTCAATGAGCTGAAGACTAGATTGACTACAGCTCCGGTGTTGACTATTCCTACTAGTGGTGGTGGATTAGTCATTTACAGTGATGCATCTCATCAGGGTTTGGGGTGTATGTTGATGCAGAATGGTAGCATTATTGCTTATGGTTCTAGACAGTTGAACGTATATAAGCTGAATTACCCCACTCATGATCTAGAGCTAGCAGCAGTGGTGTTTGCCTTAAAGATTTGGAGACACTATCTTTATGGTGAGAAATTTGAACTCTTTTCTGATCATAAGAGTTTGAAGTATCTATTCTCCCAGAAAGAATTGAACATGAGACAGAGAAGATGGATGGAGCTCATCAAGGACTATGATTTCACCTTGGAGTATCATCTCGCAAAGGCGAATGTGGTGGCGGATGCTTTGAGTAGGAAACCTCGAGTGATCATGGCATCGATTATGGTACGCGAATGGCGCAAGCTAGAAGCTGCATCAGAGTTTGACCTTATGCCCGCAGGAGCAGGACATGAAATCTTTCTCGGTAGTATCACCTTACAGCCCACTTTGATCTCCAGGATCACTCAGGGTCAGACACTTGATGAGTTTGCTCAGGCAAGGATTGCTGAGATGACTGCTGATCCGGATGTTGAGTGTCCTTCTGAATGGGTAATTGGGGTAGATGGGGGGTTGAGATTTCGAGGAAGATTGTATGTACCGAGTATTGATAACCTCAAAGAGGAGATCATGCGGCAAGCACATAGGTCTCGATACACTATACATCTAGGAGGTACAAAAATGTATATGGATCTACAAAGGCAGTTTTGGTGGTATGGAATGAAGAGGGATGTGGCAGAACATGTGTCGAAGTTTCTTACATGTCAACAAGTGAAGGCAGAGCATCAGAGACCCGCAGGAATGTTGAATCCCTTGCCGATTCCTATTTGGAAATGGGAAGATATCTCTATGGACTTTGTGACTGGATTACCTACGACCAGGCAAAGTTATGACTCGATTTGGGTGATTGTTGACCGGTTGACTAAGTCAGCACACTTTCTTCTGGTGGCAAAAACTTACTCAGGGGATGCGTTGTGTAAGTTGTATGTGAAGGAAATAGTGAGGCTTCATAGAGTGCCTGTGACGATTGTCTCTGATCGTGATGCTTGTTTCACTTCAGAATTCTGGTGTAGGTTCCATATGGCATTTGCTACATCTCTTGCTATGAGCACTGCATTTAACCCACAGACCAATGGGCAGACAGAGAGAGTGAATCAGGTGATGGAGGATATGCTTAGAGCTTGTGTTCTGGATTTTAAGGGAAGTTGGGCGGATCATCTGCCATTGGTAGAGTTTGTCTACAACAACAGCTATCACTCCAGTATCGGTATGGCACCATATGAGGCTTTTTATGGTAGGCCATGTAGGACTCCTATCTGTTGGACGAAAGCAGGGGATAAAGGGTTCATCGGTCCTGAGATTGTACAGGAGACTACAGAGAATGTCACTACTATTCGGGACAGAATCCGAACCGCTCAGAGTAGACAGAAAAGTTATGCTGACTTGAGGAGGAGACCTTTAGAGTTTGAGACAGGCGATCATGTGTTCTTGAAAGTCTCACCTATGAAATGTGTGGTGAGATTTGGCAAGAAGGGGAAACTCGCACCGAGGTATGTTAGACCCTTTGAGATTCTGGAAAGGGTTGGAAACTTGGCATATCGACTTGCTTTACCTGTTAGCATGTCGGGTGTGCACAATGTCTTCCATGTGTCTATGCTCAGGAAGTATGTCCGAGATGAGTCTCACGTGATCATGGTACGATCGAAGTACACACTGATGTGACATTTGTAGTTGTTCCTGTTCGTATCTTGGATAGGTCTACGAAGAAACTTCGTAAGAAGGAGGTTGATCTTGTGAATGTGTTGTGGAGTCATCATGAAGAGGGTGATGTGTCATACGAATTGGAGTCTGACATGAGGAAGAGATATCCTCAGCTTTTCGTGGACGAGCATGCTTGAATTTCGGGACGAAATTCTTTTAAGGAGGGTAGACTGTGAAGACCCAAATTTTCATAGAATAAATTTATATAATTCAATAATTGTTATATTAATTGAATTATGATATTTGGGATTAATTGGTATGTCGTGATTTGAGAAAGTTGGTTTCGAATGATTTTATTCTCGAAAACGAACATTATTTAGGGGGTCGTGAAAATCGACTTTTTATACGTTCAAAATTTGGGAAAACTTCCTTCATGAAAGTTGTAGAGCTCGTCGATACGAGTTCGTGCATATGTGGAACATAATATTCAGAGCTCGTATGAATAAGTTATGAATATTTGAAAATTGAAATTTTTCTATAAATAGTGTGAAAAATCAGATTTTTCATTAAGGACCAAAAAACTTAATTTTTGCACATCAGTCCCCCTCCCCTCTCTCTCTCTCTCTCTCGCGCGACTGCAGCCTTACCCTCGACCGACCCGGCTTCGACCCGACCCAACTAGGAGTCGGCCTTCTCTGCCACGCGGCCGCCGAACCCGGGCCTTCCCGGCTTCGCCGTCCCTCGCCCAACTGCTCCCCGCCCTCGCCTTGTCCAGCCGCTACCTCTAGCCTCGGATACCTCAATCACCAAAAGGTGACCCGGCCGGATCTCCACTTTTCCGGCATCATCTCGGCCGATCAACCCAATTTCGTGACGTGCTCTTCCTCCTGATCATCCCCATATGTGGCTAGCATCACGAATTTGAGTGTAGAGTGGTAGATCAAGAGTTGAACATTTCGACGTCTCTGATTCAATCTGGAAACTGACCATATGGTCGAGATTAATCCAACTTCAAAGTCCAATCTATGACGATCTAGACCTTATCTGGGAAAAAGTCAGGTATTAAAATTGTTCACAATTTCATTTTGAAGAAGTTTGTAGTTGATGACTTTTACATTTGAGGTGGTTGACCGGCGTTGACCGCCGCGTTGATCGTCGTCTGACCGCCGTGTGTGGCGGCGCGTCAAACCAAATTTTGAGTTTATATTATCTAGACGATGATCTATGCTTCCATAAGAGCGTTTTGATATATAACATGGTCATGATAAAAAATGTTGATAAATAGTCAATTTAAGTTTTAACATTACT
This sequence comes from Rosa persica, assembly GCA_025331145.1. NCBI lineage: Eukaryota > Viridiplantae > Streptophyta > Magnoliopsida > Rosales > Rosaceae > Rosa > Rosa persica. The sequence continues at coordinate 36,156,570 of WFKR01000003.1, read as the reverse complement.
ATTTACTGTTTTACAGTTTACCTTCGGTTTACGATTTACGGAGATCAGACCATCAGTTTTACTTCAAATTTTAATATGATGTTCATATGACTGTTCCGATGACTTTGTGTGGTTACGGGCGAAGATCCAACCGTTGGATCTTCGTATAATTGTAAAACAGTGATTCGGGAGGCGATTAGTGAAGATCCGTCCGTCGGATTTTCGTATAATTTTGATATGATGTTTCCAAGGGCGATCCGTGAGGATCTAACCGTTGGATCATCGTTTAAATTCGATCCGACCGTTGGATCGTCTTTATTTTAGAATCTGACCGTTAGATCGTCTTTATTTTCAAATCCGACCGTTGGATCATTATTTAAATTTATTTCGTGCTTCATTTGCTAAGTAAAGACCATACTTGATTAGGTACTTGACGGCTTGAGTTGACGAGCATTTGGATTATTGTGATTTATATTTAAGTGAAGACGCAGCGGGAGTTTCGAGGTGAGTAAAACTCACGTGGTTCATATTACGAACCGAGTACTTTAAATTACTTATTTTTGTAATTATGTGAAAAATATTTGTGGATTAAATATTTGTTTTTAAAATCACATGGACTTGATCACTACCGTCCATAGGTAAGTAAAATGAATTTCAATTATACAAATGAATTTCACGATTTTCTTGTGTGAACTATAGATGGTATTAGTAGTCATTCATGAGTGGAATATATATATTGATTGGTGGATTGCTGAGTGATGATACGATTTAATTGGATTGATGATTTGGATTATATTTCAAATGCGTAAATTTCGTAATAATATTGTGTATGTTGGATGAGTTGATTTCATTGTGTGAAAATATATTGTTGTGCTTATTTATGGATTTACGGTCAACGTAGTGACCGGTATGGGGGAATCGGTTGCTCTAATCCTAGGTGGATGATGGGATATGATTGGTTGATTATGTACAATTATCGGACGTTCTAAATATGTATATGAGTATACATATTGATGAAATACGATAAAGATAAATATGTCGGATGTCATAACCTAGGCCAGGTGATGGGCTACGATTCAGTTAGAGCTCTAGTCTGTCAAGTACCGTATTTTTATAAATACGATGTTGGGGTTTTGTGAAGAAAGATGTGAGTTAGGGTTTGTATTGATTTGTTGATTTGGTGATTGATTGAGATTGTTAGTACGTCGTGCTGGTGCAAATTGCTGAGTGTTAATTTGAATGGAAATAAATATGATTTAATTAAACATCATTCTTTTTTTTACACATACGAGCTTTCATAAACTTACCGGGTTTTGTGTTGTTGCAATCCCGGTACACTATTCAAATGGTGTAGTGGATATTCCTGCAGGTCAGGATAACCAGGGCGGTGACCGAGCTGCTTAGGTATTACAACATTTATTTTTATTTCATTTGAGTGATGAGTTTTGTTATGCTCATTTAGAGTTTTACATTTTATTTGGTGAGTGAGTTGTAATAAATAACCGATGCTAAATTCGGTTTTTGATTTTAATTCGTGTGGTGAGGTTGTTAAGAAAAGAAATTTTCAGGATGATTATTTTGAGTTGTGGTAATTTTCATGTTTCGGATTTTGAATTTTATTCTAAAATTCGGGGCGTGACAATCATAATCTAATTATTCTCTTAAAAGTCTATTATTTAAATCACATATTAAGTTACTATCAGGCATTGGCAGTTGATGATCTTTTAATGAACTGGATAATTTATTAAACATTTGTTCTAATTCAAATAATAATTTATTTTTTAGTTCTGATTCAGGTAAAATTAAATTTGGATTTCCAAGTTGAATTTTGAGTCGATGTAAAATATCATCTGACATGTTAGACCAATATGAATCTAATGGCTTTTGAGGATTTACAACATCACAGAATAAAATAATAGTAACAAATAATTGACGATTTGAAAAGCTGTTGCAGCATGTAGAGAATTGTTGAATGCATCAATCCATTCTTTGTCATCACCTAATAAACCTAAATTTCGACAAGCTTCTTGATAAGAAGAATATTTAATTCCATTAACTATTTTTATTGAATCAAAATCGCAATAACCTCTCTGAATATTTAATAATATTCTCAAATAATATAATTCACCAACTATAGGATATACATATGTTATTCGACCAATACTCTCAAATTGTTTTCTTAAAGTCCAACATTTGTTCCGATCATTCCACACAAATTTAGTCGGAAATTTTGTATAAGTTAATTTAGATGCTTCTGGATAAATTGCATTCACTTTAAACCATCCAGTGAGCATAGTATCTTCTGTACTCTTTTGGTTTATTATAGATTGAATCGACTGATGTTCATTAAAAATAACATTTTGTTCTGAAGGCATATGAATAGGTAAGTATTGTACAGCAGGATGTCGAGAATGAATTCAATATTCAAATAGTCTCCATACTGATTCATGTGGAATTAAATATCGACAATTAAGATAAGTTGTAATTTCATCATTTGAATTTTCACGTAATAAAATTCTAGCTCGATCTGGACCTTTATTAATATATTTAAATAAGTATTTAATCAACATAGACTGAGAACATGATTCAACATTTATATGTGCATTATATCTTAACAATAGATTTGAGTTATAAGGCACAACAAAATTATTTCCAATATGAAAACCGTTTTTGACAATTTTGTATCATCATCACGACGTTTATACATAGAAGGTGCATTTGATTCAAATATAGTATTTGTAGTGTATGGTTTTGGAAAGAATTTCGAACATTTCCAATCTCTCATGCAAGGAGATTTTAAATGTAATTGTCCGTAAGGTCCATAAATCATAAATTGACTAACAATTTCGAAAAGTTCTGGATTTATGTTTTTATCCTGCAATTCAGCTGAAATAATCGAATGAGTATCAATTGCTGTATAGCATTTATAATCTTTTTTTAACCAAAATAACATATGAGCATGAGGAAGTCCTCTTTTTTGAAATTCTATAGTATGAACATCTGCTTCAATTTGTCCAAAAGGTTCTCTAGATTTAATATAACTGATCATATCTTGTAACTTTATTTTAAACATTCTTGAAATTACATCAGGTCTATCTTCAACTTTATACTTAGGTATCTTTTTAAAATATCACCGAATTTCTGGCCAGTTAACATTGCAAGTAAAAATTATGAATAAATCAGGATTACCATATTGTCTACAAATTATCATAGCATCTTGATAATTATTAAGCATATCTCTTGGGCTTCCGGTATGAGAACTTGGTAAAATTATTTTTTGTCCTAAGTTAGAAGCTTTATGAATTCCCATTGAACCTGCAGTACATACGTCTTTGTAAATTTCGGTGTGAAAATTCTTTTGATTCTTTCTAATCCAATCTAAGTGATCTTCTTCAACTGTTGCATAAGAATCAACTAAAAATTGTTGAAATAATCGTTCACCTTTTAATAAAGTATTTACTTGGTTACTTCTATCTTGAATTTGATATGTAATATATGCTCGCATAGATATTTGTTGTCTTTTTTTTTTGTACAATTTCCTATAACTTGCTGCATTGGTAAATTTGATTTATATCCATCTTTACCATATGGGAAAAGTATTTTAGATACTGTAAGGACATATACTTTGGATGTATTTTAGCAATACGTTGTAAATGTCCATCATTGGATTGAATAATTAAATCTTTATTTGAATGACACTGTCCAATATCACCAACAATTAAACCACCAATTTCTTCAGTTGTTGGTGTTTCATATTGCTTACTATCAGTAGGTTGACGATTAAGCATAGTCATATTTACTATAGGTATAGAACAATTTTCATACATATCTCTCATTGTTCGAAATTCTTTTACTAATTCATTAGTTTCATTAAACATTTCTATAAGCCCTTTAACAATGAGAAAATTCTAATATACGTTGATGTATGCCATACATCAACTCTTTCAAATATTTTAGGTCGTTGGATATAATTAAAATATGAATATATCTAACGGTCTAGAATATTCAATAGTGGTGACCTGCTTACCAAGTAGCCTGTATAATTTTTTTTTTTTTTCAAAATTCTGAATTACATATCTACATTAAAAAAAAAAAGAACCCTAAATTGAAAAAGAGGAGAAGACGAGGAAAAGAGGAAGAAAGAAACTGTCCAGTTTTGTTCTTGGACAAAGTCAGAAAACAAGTACGTAGAATCCTGGTTTCATTGTTTGCACTCAGGTACGTAGAATCCTTATCATTTAGATACGCTTATAAGACTTTGTAGTTGTATGTTGCACCACTATCATCTAGATGATGGGTTTAGGGCTTCCTGTTGAATGACCCTTATTTTATGTTTGAGCACTGATTCCAGTTGAAGATTAGACTATAGAGTTTAAGGACCTTGAAAGCCTATGTTCGAATGCCTGATAACTGGCCTCATTTATTTGCGTGGTTTTGCATGTAAGGAGGAGAAAGTAAGAGGAAGAGGTGATTCTGAGTTCCTGACTCTAGTAGTGTGACCATCTTCGATAATGTTTTCCCTTGTTTATTAGATCTACCAACAGAAGGAAGCAAGAGCGATAGATTCTGAAAATATATTAGCACTACCAACATTGGCGGATCGAGTATCAATGGGATGCTTCTTAGTTTGTACAACTCAATTTAAACTGCTTAGTATATTCAATTTTTGAATCTTGAAAGGTTAATTTCGAATAAGGACAATAATGGATGACTAATTGCATAGTTGAGTTGATGTAGGGAGAAGTCGAGCAGCTTTTTGACTTTTCTATAATTGAAATATGTCGTTTTGGTCTCACTGGTCTTGCATATACCGTACAGTCCATTAGTTTTATGTTGTTTATTACTTTGGTGGATTCTATTATCCTTCCATGGTGTCTAATTTGATTCCTACATTTTCCCTCAAGTACAGAGTCACAAACACGTCTACAAGATTTGTACTTTCTATATCTGTACATGTATTTCCAAGTCCAAATTTAATTGTCTCATTCAATTAAAGTTGTTCGTATGTGTTTTCTTGTCCTCTCCTTTTTTTTTAATGTTTTTATTTTATTTTAGTAGTCTTTTTTTCTCACTTTTTGTACAGTTCTACGTTAAGTTCATATGATTTTAAGAATATGCTCTAATATATATGAAGCTTTTACTAGTTTTACATTGCTTTCATCTCATTAATTGGTCCTCTGTTTTACTCTATTAATTACTAGTTGGATTTATATTGTTCTCTATGTTTTAAAATGAGATAGTTTCAGCATTTGTCAAGTGAGTTTCTGTATTGTTCTTCTGGTCTTGTTCTTTTTGTTTGTTTGGCCTTTTGCTGTTTGTTTCTTTGATCTTTTGGCTTTGTGTTTTTGGTATGTTTTTTTAAGCCAGACGTCTTCCACCTTCTATGTAAGGTTTGGAGTGTGTTTCTGGTTTTCTTTGTACTGTTCGTGGTTCAATAGATTGCTTTTTATCCAAAAAAAAAATGTTTTTGATGGTTTCAGCATTGTCAAGCTGAGTGAGTTAGAAAATGTGCAACTTCTATTTACATGAAGAAGTGAGGAATGTTGAGTGGATTAGTCAAAAAGGGAAAAGCTGATGAGTAATGGATGGATGAGCAATTGATTATGGTTTGTTAATACTTGGGTAATGTTTTCTTTGTTTCAGGCATGAATGGATCGTATGAACCTTCAATATCTGATGCTGGTTTGGTGTCCCAAAGTTCGATAAATGGAAGTGATTGTAATGAAATGCAATATAAGGGAGTTAGGTATGATAAGTTGTCTACAGAAGATCTTAAAGGGCATGAGTTTAAGACTGTGGAGGAAGCTGAGTCCTTTTACAATGCTTATGTAAAGGCCATGAGTTTTGATGTTAGAAACGACTACAAGAGATTAAGTATACACACAACAGGGAAAGTCACTTCATTGCGGTTGGTTTGTTCTGCTCAAGGGAAAAGAAGAGAAGAGTACATGAGTAACAAGAAAAGAGTTCGCAGGCCAAAGAAAGAAACAAGATTCAGTTGTCCATGCTTGTTCAAAATAAGTACCGTTCGAATATTAATGCTTATATTGTTGATGACGATTTCATAATGAACCACTCACATTAGCTTGCACAAACACATGAGTCGCATCTTCTTCAATCACACAGATCAGTTGAAGATCATCATTTAGCACTGGCCACATCTATGCTGAGAGTGTCTGTTAAGACTTGTCATACATATGAATACATTGTTGATAGATCAGGAGGTTTTAAGTATGTTGGGTTTATTATGAAGGACATGTACAACAAGTTAGATTCAAGACGTCCAGAAATTTTACTTGAGGGTGATGTAGAAGTTGCACTTGCATATGTGAGAGGCAAAGTTGCCACAGACTCGCATTTCTACTGCAAGTTTAGCATAGATGAAGATAACAGGTTGGCGAATATGTTTTGAAGAGGCTCTAATTCTCTAGTGGATTATACTTGTTTTGGAGATGTCTTGGTGTTTGATAGTACCTACAAAACCAATCCTTATGAGAAGCCGTTAGTGTTGTTTGTTGATTCAAATAATCATTTATCGACCACAGTTTTTGGTTTTGCATTACTCATGGATGAAATGATTGAGACTTACACATGGGTTTTGGAGACCTTTATATCGTCTATGAATAACAAAAGGCCTATTACTGTTTTGACCGATGGGGATGAAGCAATGCGAAGGGCTATTGAAGTGGTACTCCCTGGTTGTCCTCATCATCTGTGTACATGGCACATAACAAAGAATGCCCGGAAGAACCTGCATAAGAACAATGTCTTTTCTGAATTTAGACGTTGTATGTGGGATGAAGTCACTCCAGATGGTTTTGAAAAACGCTAGAATGCTATGGTTTACACACATGGTCTCCATAATAAGGATTGAGTTAAGATGATGTATGAAAAGAGGCAAATATGGGCAAAGGCATTTATTAGTGGCCATTTTTTTGCTCATATGAGAAGCACTCTGTGAAGACCCAGATTTTCGTAAAATAAATTTATGTAATTCAATAATTGTTATAATAATTGAATTGTGATATTTGGATTGTCGTGGGTTGAGAAAATTGGTTCCGAATGTTTTTATTTTCAAAAACGAACGTTATTTAGGGGGTCGTGAAAATCGACTTTTTATACGTTCAAAATTTGGGAAAACTTTCTTCATGAAAGTTGTAGAGCTCGTCGATACGAGTCCGTGCATATGTGGAACGTATTATTCGGAGTTCGTATGAATAAGTTATGAATATTTGAAAATCGAAATTTTTCTATAAATAGTGGAAAAATCTGAGTTTGTTGTGAAGGACGAAAAAATTCCATTATTGCACATCAGTCCCCCGTCTCTCTCTCTCGGTCTGGTCACTGTGCATTCAGACCCGGTGACCCGACCCGACTGGAAGTCGGGCCTCCCGACCCCGCCGCCGCCGGACCCGGCCTTCTCCCGCATCGCCGCCGCACGCTTGGTCGATCCCCGCCATCGTCACGCCCCGCCGCTGCCTCCAGACGTGGATCGAAGCTTCCTCCCGAAGTGAAAACCCGACCCGGCCGGAAAACCCCTTTTCCGGTGGTGCACGGGCCGATCGTCCCCATTTTCGTGACGTGCTCTTCCTTCTGATCATCCCCATATATAGCTTGCATCACGATTTTGAGTGTAGAGTGGTAGATCAAGAGTTGAAGATTTCGACGTCCCTGATTCGATCTGGAGACTGATCAGAGGGCCGAGATTAATCCAACTTCAAAGCCCGATCTAGGACGATCCAGACCTCATCTCCGAAAAAGTCAGGTATTAAAGTTGTTCAAAATTTCATTTTGAAGAAGTTTGTAGTTGACGACTTTTGCATCGGAGGTGCTTGACCGGCGTTGACCGCCGCGTTGACCACCGTCTGACCGCCGCGTGTGGCGGCGCGTCGGACCGAATTTTGAGTTTTTATTATCTGGACGATGATCTATGCATCCATACGAGCGTTTTGAGATATAACTTGGTCATGTTAGAAAAAGTTGATAAATAGTCAATTTCTGTTTTAACGTTACTATTTACGGTTTTACAATTTACCTTCGGTTTGAGATTTACGAAGATCAGACCATCGGTTTTACTTCAAATTTTAATATGATGTTCATATGACTGTCCCGATGACTTTGTGTGGTCACGGGCGAAAATCCGACTTTTGGATCTTCGTATAATTATAAAATAGTGATTCGGGAGTCGATTAACGAAGATCCGTCCATCAGATTTTCGTATAATTTTGATAGGATGTTTCCATGGGCAATCCGTGAGGATCTAACCGTTGGATTATTTTTATTTTAGAATCTAACCGTTGGATTATCTTTATTTTAGAAATCCGACCGTTGGATCATCAATTAGGTTTATTTCATGCTTCGTTGCTAAGTAAAGACCGTACTTGATTAGGTACTTGACGGCTTGAGTTGACGTGCATTGGATTTTTGTGAGTTATATATAGAAGACGCAGCAGGAGTTCGAGGTGAGTAAAACTCACGCGGTTCATATTACGAACCGAGCATTTTAATTTATTTATTTTTGGTAATTGTGTGGAAAATATTTGTGGATTAAATATTTGTTTTAAAATTTCATGGACTGGAATTACCACGGTCCATAGGTAAGAAAAATGAATTTTTAACTATACAAATGAATTTCATAATTTTCTTGTGTGAACTATAGATGGTATTAGTGATCATTCCTGAGTGGATGATTACGTATATATATATTTACGTGGAAAATATATATTGATGAGTGGATTGTTTGATTTATTATATGATTGAGTTGAATTGTTGCGTTGATTTCATTTCAATTGTGTAATTCTATAGTAATATGATATATCTTGGATTGGGTTGATTTCAGTATGTGATGTTATATGTTGGGTTTATTTATGGGATTAAGGTTAACGTAATGACCGGTGTGCGTAATCGGACGCTCTAATCCTAGTGTGGATGATGGGATACGATTGGTTGAGTATGTGAAATTATTGGACGTTCTAAATATGTATATAGGTATACATATTGATGAAATACAATAATTGATTAATATGTCGGATGCCATAACCTAGGCCAGGTGACGGGCTACGATTCAGTTAGAGCTCTAGTCTGTCAAGTACCGTATTTGTTATAAATACGATGAAGGGAGTCGTGGGGAAAGTAGTGATGGGAGTTGACTAGATATATTGAATTGGTGTTGATTGAGATTGTTATTATTTGTATATGTGGAAATAATTGAGTGTTGCTGTATATGGGAATAAATGAGTTTAAATTAAGTAACAGTTCCTTCTTTTACTCATACAAGCTTTCATAAGCTTACCGGGTTTTGTGTTGTTGCAATCCCGGTACACTATTCAATGGTGTAGCGGATATTCCTACAGGTCAGGATAACCAGGGAGGTGACCGAGCTGCTTAGGTGTTATAGCAGTTTTGTTATTTATTTAGTTGTGAGGTGTGTGAGTATGCTCATTTAGAGCTTTACATTACATTTGAATTTGGGTTGTAATAATTAACCGAGACTAAGTCGGTTTGATTTTATTTCGTGTGGTGAGTGTGTTATGAAAAGAAAAAAAATTTCATGTTTCGGATTTTGAATTGTTATTCATAAAATTCGGGGCGTGACACACTCATAGATGTAAGGGTATGAACAGCTATATGAAGGGTTATTTGAAAAACGGTGTGAAATTATTTGAACTTATTCCGTCACTTGATAGGGCATTGTTACGGCTTTGGAACAAGGTTGTGGAAGAGGATTTTAAGTCCAATAACTCTACTCATGTCCTTATTTCTTCACTTCAAAAATTGGAACACCATGCATGTATTATTTTTACATGAGGCAGAAAATGTGGTTGCCCTTCGAGCTGATGTTGAATATGTGAAGAGTACCATCATGCGTGTGGAGGAAAAGATTGATGAATTGGGAGGTCTTCTTAAAGGGATACAAGAAGGATTGTTCAAAGTAGTGAGACAAGATGGTGATCGAGATGTCAGTATAAAAAGGGATGAGGCTAATCATGAAAGGAAGACTGTGGAACTGTCATCAACTAACACTATTGGACAAAACCATCAGGAAAGTGATGATTTCAATACTGAAAGTTGAAAAGAAGTTGAGGTTAATGATGAGTCATCATGTCAAATACATAGTGAAGACAACTCTGAGGCACCACATCCTAAGGTATGTTTCTAAAACCATTACTAACGAGCATATATATTATGATGCAAACAAACAAGTAATTTTTTTTTTGTTCTTTACAGATTAAGGAAGAACATATCATAGGTAAAACAATTGGAAGAGACACTCCATCAACTAAATTCAGTCCAATCAATATGAGGCGCACCGCTGAAAGGAAGCCAACTCAAGCAATATCATCTCCATTTGTGAAGCTTGGGATCCAATTAGATGATGAGCTAAATGACCAATTTTTGCATGGGAGAACCCTCAATTTAAAGAGAATTGGTAAATTCAGGGGTCCTTTTGATTTTGACGATGATGATTGCGATTTCTTGAGTTTTATATATGAAAAATATAAAAAGGAGTAAGTCTTCATACCTTTCGTACATTGTTCTACAAGAATCTGATACATACATGTACAAAATTTAGTCTCTTACACTGAAATCTTACACAGACAATCCAAAATTCTACAACCTTACGGAAAAATATGCACTAAAAAACCATTGTGAAGCAACCCCAGGTCTCCGAAGAATTCCAGTTTATCATTTGGTCTATCAACATTTGCTGCCAAAGTGAAAAAGGAAAGCAAGGTTGAGTTTCGGTATTTTGTATTTGAGAAATTCAAAAAGGTATCATACACATTTTTAATTTGTTTCATTGAGTTTGTCAAACAGATATTTCATATTGTAACTATCTACAATGTGCAGATTTTTATTCCCATCCTAGATAAAAGTGAAAAAGTGAACCACTGGTTCCTGATGGTAGTGAAAATAAGAAGCAAGGAGGTTGAGATATGGGATAGTTTACCTAATCGCACATGCAAAAACACACTAGAGAATCTAGTTTACCATTTGGTAATAAATTATTTTTGCATTATTGTTATTATCTTAGATTATATGTACACATTTTCAAAATTCACACATTCTTGTTCTTAATGATGCAGCTGAATACACTGGACATGATATTTGATAATGAGATTAGGATTCATTTCAATGAAGGATGCACATTCTCTTCATTTAAAATTTGTCATCCTGATTGTGTTCCAATACAATAAAATGGCATTTATATGATAAAATTCATGGAGGATTATGAGAATGCATCCAAAGCAGGGGACAAGGTAGTTATTTTATCTAATATTCAACATGTAATTTTTCAAGTTATTGGTTTATAAAAATTCTAATAAACTCATGCATGCAGTATCATTCTGTGAATGAGCGTCTGCATATAGCTCTCTCCTTGTTGAAGCATCCGGACAACCAAGCATGCAAAAATATTGCTGAAGCTAGACAAAGGTCACTACAAAATGTTATATGCAAGAAACATGGACCACAGACGATGAAGACAGATGAGGACAGAGTAGCACATAGCGACACCGATGAAGGTTTGCAAAGGTCTCCAAAGAAAAAGAAGATAATCCAAGAAATAGATGCAACCAACGTGAACAAAAAAAGAGGAAGTGGTCGGCCTCGTGGCTCAAAGAAAAAACCTGAGAAATAACCAATAGCTCACAACAAGTTACTAATAGTTACATTTTATCATACTCTTTTGCAAGTTAGATTTGATTGTTACAATTGCATATCTTTATTTGTCACTTTGGGTTTTGATGGTTCAATTGAATTGTTATCGATAATGATGAACTCTAAGCTTTGTTTATCCTTCTCTAGATGTCTGATGCTATTTTTTTTTTTAATATATATGCCTTTTGTGTCAACATTGTTGGAATATATGAATTGAGGCTAGCTTTGTTCTTACTGTGATAAAAGTCTAGTTGGTTAGCTAATCATTTTGCTTGTTTCAATGACATACTAATGTGGTGGGAGTTAGTTGCATATCCATACCTTGTCTACAAGTTATTTTGTAAATTATAATTGCTGGCAAAGTGACTATTATAAATACAGATCTGATGAGGAACTCAATATCAGAGTCATGTAAATTAACATATTAGAAAAGAGATCTGATTTGTTATTATAAATCTTACCTGTCCTAAATTTCAAATATTTAAGAAATATATGGTTATCAGAGAAGGGATGTTTCATGTTAATATGATTAGAGATGAAAGCAGTTTATCAGATAAATCTTACCTGTCCTAAATTTCAAATCTTTAAGAAATATATGGTTATCAGAGAAGGGATGTTTCATGTTAATATGATTAGAGATAAAAGCAGTTTATCAGAGTATTCATATACAATCTCTAAATATATCTAATTACATTGAAAGCAGAGGATATCTAATTACATTGAAAGCAGAGGATATCTAATTACATTGAAAGAAAGGAAATTGATCAGATTCAGGATATATGGAACTACCAACGAATCCTTGGGAATAAATCCGTCATTCATTAATAAAACTAATTAGTTTCATCAAAAGATTGAGGTCGCAAACACAATGAGCATTTCAATCAGAAAAAATAACAAATACGAAACTCCCAAAATGAAGATAGAATTACAAAGTCTGAGTCAGTGAGTTGTGTATCTCAAGCCTTCTTTTTCCTGCCTAGCATAGGTCTCTTGCCAATCATTGAACTACTCGTCCTAGAAGTTGTCAGCAGCTCATGTAGTATGGCCAAAACACCAAGCCCCAGGAAAGGGAAGTATGTAAACAGCAGCTTATCAGAAGCCTTCTGGTAATATAGTCACATGAAATTTCACAAAAGCAAACAATACCAAACAAAAGAAAGTTGCAGAGATAGACAATCCAATATGAAACAAAATTTCAATAATTCACACTTTAGAAAATAGAAAATCTCCATCCCTCACAACCTAATTATAAAATTTTCATCACTATAAGTTAACATTAAGGACAAGTTGGTGGCTTAAACACATTTCTTAACCGGCAATGTTGTTTTGTTTCTAATCCAATGCATACCTAAAATGAGGATTAAAACATAATCTGACATAAATGCATCATCAGAGTTCAATGGAAACTTGATCTTGGAATTGTGGAATTGCTTGGTACTTTCCCTCTTGCAAAGCTTAACTGGGATCGTGGCAGTCTCCATGATTTGGATGCAAGGAAACCTGACCCACCACCTAGTACAAGTGCAATAAAAGGCAAAAGAAGAGCAACTAATTATGACGTGTAAGCAATCACATATGAGAACTAATAAACCAACTTGTATATACATCTCTCTCCTCTTATTTTTCTTTAACTACTCTATGTCCCAAACCATTTATCAAAATATTGAAGGCAAAACATGTCAAAGTAGATCCGGTCATTCCTAAGAGTTTTGGTCAAATCTGGCCCCATCATCTTTAAATAGAACACTCTCCTCTGCAGAGCCATACATTGCTTGAACATCAATCTCTAGCAGAAAATATAAATTTAAGGATTCCAGAACAATAGGTTACCATCTTCCTTTGGTCTTTCAGGTCTCTTTGTATCAAAACCACGTAATGTTGTTTTAAAACTTGGACATTTTCAATCTAGCATCTTATATAACTTTTCAGAATCCAATGACATTTGGACAATGGGATGACTAAAAGTAAAACAACAAGGAGCTAGTTGACTAAATAGAAGATCTGGATCCCAAGCAGTAAACTTCACTTAAAACAAAAGCTGGTAAGCTGAAAAAAAAAATAAAAAAGGTATAGAGCTCTGAAAATATACAAGCTAAAAGGGTATACCTGTTAAATCCTACTTGACAATGATCCGTACATGATAGGCATTCATTTAAGGTCATAACTATTACAATAAACCAAATTGAAATTGGCTAATAAGTTGTATCGCGTGTGGATTGTATAGTATATGCTTGAATACATAGTTCACACATTGAGTAAAGATTTGCAATAGCTTTTCCCACCAGATCCCAGATTTGGACTAAGCAGGCCCCAAATCACTTCTGACATTACTTTGAGACAAAAAATATTTTAGGTTTCTGGATATTAAACTAACTTTCAGAACACATTGTTCCTAAGCAAACCAAAAAGCAGTCAAAGAACAGATATAGAGAGAGATTCTTAAAGTACTTGTATCTATCTTGAAAAGTAGTAAAAGAAAGAGGAATTCAATACGCAAGTACTGAGAAACTAATAAACTAAGACTAGGTGAAAATTATATCATTGCGCAGAACAGCTAGCTAGCCAAACCAAAAAGAGTAAAGATGTGCAAATCCAGTTCTTCTAGCTAGCTTAACTACCTAGTACAAATCCAACCTCAAGATTTCACATCCGAGCCGGTTGTGCCGCTGAACCCGAACGAAGACCCTCCTCCTCCAATCCTTCCACCACTGAAAGCCCCAAATTCCAGTCCTCCTCCTCCAGACTTGACATCTCCACATCGCTGCCACGAGTCGTGCCTCTGGAAGATAAAGAAGAAAAGCTAGTAGTGAAGTAACCTTGAGACAAAACCGATGAGGAGAATGTGATGGTGAGGAGAAAAACCAGAAGGGAATATTGGTGATGTAATGAGTCGGGAGGGAACAAAACCCCAACAGATTGTACATTATTGGAATTGGAGTTCGAATTAGTCGGCTTCTGGCTCCATGATGATTAAGAGAGATCGAAAATTTTAGGGTTTGGGATTTTGGGGCTTCTTCGATTAGATTTCTGTAAATTCAAAGAGAAGAGAAACTAAGGATGGAGAGAATTGCAGCGGAGAAGTGAATCACGTGATATCGGAGCGATGTTTAAGTAGCCATGGATCTGACATGCTAGAACTTCAACTATGAACCAAGGAGGAAGAAGGAAGAAGGACACTGGAAGAGAAAGACAAATAGAGAACCCCAATCCTCAGTTCGAAAAAAAAAAAACACACACACAATTTTTTTTTTTGATTAAAAGGGAAAAAAAACACAATACAATCTCTTGATAGAATGAATTATTGTAAAAAGTGGTAGTCAAGTTGTAATTAGTGTTAATATTTCACTATAACAAGTTTGAGAACAGTTTTACCAATAAAACAACGAATTGTGGTAAAAAGTGGTAATTTAGTTATAATAAGTGTTAATACTTCATTATTACAAGTTTTCAGAACCACTTTAGTAATAAAACAACGAATGTGTTGCTATAATAGTAAAACTTCATATATTTAAGTAAATTTACAGTGAGTCCTTTATAGTGTAATAAAGTTGTCTATCTTATAACTACTGTCCTTTATGAGTTATTTACATATTTAACGATGTTTTTTTTCCTGATTTTACGACAATTGAGGTCCAAAGTAGTAACTAAGGTTGTATTTATGGTAATTCTTTAATATTACAAGTTTGAGAACTATTTAACCGATAAGACAACGAATTGTTGTAGAAGTAGTAATCAAGCTCTTATTTGTAGTAATTTTTATATTACAAGTCTGAGACCCATTTTACTAATATGACAATGAATTGCTGTCAAAGTGGTAAAACTTTATGTATATATTGTAAATGTGGTGCGAGTCCTTAATTGTGTATTAAAGTTCTATATTTTGTAATTTAATATTTTTCTTTTGTACATCTCATCATCCATGAGATATTTACTCATTTGACAATGCATTTTACTATAAATTACAAGAATTGAGGTATAACGTTGTAATTATGATTGTTTTTATGATAATTAATTGAAATGTAATTCTACTTACAAAAAAAAACGATCATTTTACCGTTGCTACAACAAATGTTTTGTTTATATGATAAATAATCATATTAGACCTACAACTTTTCAAGTCCTTATTCTTGTAATCCAGTTGTTCTTTTTGTAACTAGAGTCCTTTCTTTTGTAAATTATATCATCAATGAGACATTTTACAACAAACAACCACATGAGACGTATTTAGTGATAATTATAGTTGTAATCAAAGTAATTACTACATTTACGATCTTTATTACAAGTTTTTGAACGATTTACATATAAAACAATAAATGAGTACTTAGTATAGTAATTTTTTTTAAAATACACATGTCAAATTATAAGTGGTTAACATGTTGACCTAGATAACAGGTTTCACCAATTAATTTAATTTAATATATATTTATTAAAATTTGATGTATGACAAACATCAACATACCGTAGACTTCCTCGGACTTCCTCTTAACAATGTTGGAGCTAATATCTTGATTAACATGGTTAGGATTAATTGCATTCATACGATTTGAAATCTCATTTTGAGTATCATATATATTTAATTGAGCATATCTAGGAGGTTCTCCGTCAGAAGGTAATATAGAACCCATCAAATGATGTATTTGGCCACCAATTTTAAAAACATAAGGACCTGATCCATTATTTATTGTATGATCAAGTGTTGCTCCCACTGATGTAAAAGAAAACATTGAATTATACACCCTAATATTCTTTCTAAACAATCTACTTTCTGACCCATTATTTGGATTTAATATATTTTCAAGAAAGGCTGGCGTTGTTTTTGGCTGTTCAATTTTGATTTGACCTTTTTTGCAACAATTCGTATAAGCTGGAGTTGCATTCGAAGGTGAATTTTTAATAGCTTCTTGAAGCCAGAAACATGGGTTGCAATAATTATAGTATATATCACCAAAATCGTGATATGTCACATTCAATCCTACAATCAAGATACATATTTTTCGTTACAGAATTTACATTACTATTATTGATTCTGAGGAAAAGTAGCAAAAAAACTTTCAAGAGCCAACCTTCCTTACTTCTTTGGTATAATGCCTGACCAACTAACTGCGAACATTGACCTGTGTTCGATCATCAAAAGGAATTAACTAAATTGTTCAGTAAAATTAAAATGATAGTCTAAATTTTTAGGAAAAGAACCCAAAAATTTTAGGAAAAGAAACAAACTTGTCCTACTATTAGTCTCTGAACAGTCGGGTAAAGTATTTTTATTGAAACTGAATGATGTATCTGCATATCAAATTTTGGATACACAGGATCAGACCATATATATATATATATATATATATATATATATATATATATTTATCCAATGTTCTGGTTACTCATCAAAATGAACAGCAACAGAATTAAATTTAACAAAACATAACACAGATAGAAATCAATCACAGAAAAAAAAAACTTCTGGAGTAGGCAAAACAGTTCTGTATTTTATCATCTTTGTCAAAAGTCTAGTCATTTCAAGACACATAAATGCTAACTTGCAAGGCTAATATATAAGGTTCCTATAATGAGCAACCTCTGTATATATAAGGTAATGCATACAATTGAATTTGAAACCTACTGTCATATATTAAGCAGAATATAAAACTAAGAACTAAACACATATCCAAAGAATTATACACTGGAAAAAAACGCAGCAGATAAAACTAATATTTATTCACTATATAAACAAAAGAACACAACTAAAGAATCCACTCACAATTAACAGACACAACGGAAAGAACAAAAAAAGCACACAAAAGCAGAATAATAATAAATAATAAAAAGTCGAAAACGCTGAAAATCAAACAATGTCAATATTCAAAATTAAACATATGTAAACTCTTCGTAATCAATAGATGCACAGTATTATATTAGTCTATTAAACATAACCAAAAACAAAACAACAATTTAAAGGCTTAACCTCAATGTTTCGAAAACAATCAATCAACACTTAATAACAAAGCCAAAAAGAACCACATATAAAACCATATTCTACATCAAGAACATTTGACTAAAGCAGAAAAAGAACAAACGTTAATCACATATCACAAACAAAAGCCGACATTAACTCGACACATAAAATTAATAAAAAAATGCACCTTCTTCAACCACAAATGAACCTTCATCTGGAGCTAAAATAGTACACTGGTCATCAACTCTTAATCGAGCGTCATAATGTTCAATCTCTGAGTGAGATGCTGCAATGAAAAATCAAATAATATTAAATAATTTATACCTACAAACAAACAATGATAATTACTAAGACTATACACACATATTAGAGTTTTAAAACTCATACAATTAGATTCAGGCCTTCCTTCTTCAACTATGTCTCCAGTTTCATGATTCTGAGGACAATACTGTTCTAACAATTGTCTCATTCTCCTCGAAACACGCCTAGGTGCCATCACAACTGCAGCAGTATTTTGATCACTTCCTTCATGTTGATTCTGAGGATGTTTAAATGCATCGACATTATGACATTGCATAGATTCTTCAACACTTTCTGAATTAAACACTATAAGCGAAAATCGAAAAATATCAATTAATTTATAATCATAACCAAATAATTATATTTGATAACATTATTTACATGAATCAATCTTTGAGAAGATATAAAATCTAACCATTTCTTCTCGACCTCTTAGAGTCAATCCGATTAGATTTCTGAACCATCTCGCCACTTTCATAATTTTCAGCAGAATGTTCTTGTAACAATCTTTTCCCTCCTCTTTTTCCACTTTTACTTGTCATCTCTGCACTCATATATATATATATAAAATCCAGTTAAAACTTTTCAATCAGTATCCTTGATAATAATAAACTTTCTTCACATACCGATTAATAACAACTTTAGCAAAACATTCATACCCAAATTGAAAACAGTTTGAAAATTTGATTACACGTTGTGCAAAACAAACACAAACTTTGAATGTACCAAATCCAATATCCAACTACTTTAAAAAAACAAACAGAAGAAGAAGAACCAAATTATCTGCTGCGCGGATACAACAAATGAAAGCAAAGTACCTGGGATGATCAAATAAAGTTCCCTCTTCTTCTTCCTTTCCTTTTTCCTCTTCCTGTCCTTTTTTTTTTCCTTCTGTTTCAACAAAATCCCAAAAGAAAAAAGGTTTTATGAGCTCTCATCAAACATAAAGCTAACCTCTATCAAGCCTTTATCCAGGGCTAAAATTAAAAGCTAATAATTAGCAGCCATGAATCTGAACAAAAAACGACCATTCGAAGGAAACATCAGAAAAAAAAAAAAATCAATCGTCATAAACAATTACCTGTTCTCGTTCCACACCGCCCTCCAACAGGACCACTAAACTTCAAATTTCCCAAGCAAGCCAAAACAAACCTACACTCAAATCCCTCTTCTCCTCTCCTTTCCCAGTTTTTTAATCTAGATATATCACTCTTTTTTTCCTTTCACAGTCTCTGTCTGTCTGTCTCTCTCTCTACGGACTAAAACCCGAGCAACTCAAAACAAACCCTGAATTTCAGAAATCCTATAACAGTTTTTATATCTAGATCGATCACTCTTTTTTTTTTCCTTTCAGAGTGTCTCTCTCCCTCTCTCTATCTCTCTCTCTCCACCTCTCCACCAAGACAAATAGAAGACCGGATTGAGGCTTAGTTTGGGATTGCTGTGCTGTGAGAAGAAGTACTTCCGAACTTGTTATGAGAGGAATCACTTCTGAACTTGCTGTGAGAAGAAGCAGCTAAGGTGTTTGGTAAACTGTATTTAAAAGTGCTGTGAGAACGAAAAGCAATTTTTAGGTGTTTGGTAAGTTGCAAGGCAAAAATGCTTTGATTGGGTATAGTTAACAAAATGGTCATACATGCTAAGATATGTTACTAAAATACATAAATTTGTTTTTTGATTATGTAACCATACCATAAAAAAATTTCTTATGTATTATCCTTATACCCTTGCGTAGACCGAATAAAATATTTACTTTAAACCCTTCAAAATGCATATTATGTTTTACTATTACAAAAAATAAGTCTGAAATTTGCAACTAAATGCTAAGTAGATGCATTAATTAGACTTTGTGCAATTGTATTTCTTAACACCTCCATTTCTTGTCTTCCCGGACGATCTCCTTCATATTCATTTGACCAAATATCAATAGCCGCAGTGTATTGGGAACAGTTGAATAGTAATTCTGGGGCTCGATACCAACAAATGACAACATATTCTGGGCTGATAGGAGGGACATACTTGGCAGAGACCTGAAAAAAAATTACCAAAAGATTGTATTGAACATACCCAGAAGGTTGTTTAGCTTCAAAATTAAGAAAAGAAAAACAAATTTGCTCATAATATTGACAAAATCTAAAGACACATACTACGACCCAACAAGAAACGTGCTTGCTTTCATCCAATACCAGTTTCCAACAACCATCATCAATATGCAAACGAGAACTGTTATAATCAAACTAGTTTGATCAAATTTCAGAACTATTGGGGTTCAAATTCCGGGAAAAAGATAATGGAGGTAATAGGAGAAGAAGTCAGGAAGTCAATGGTGCTCATTTCATTCCTCAACATGACCCAGCTCTCGAATTATCGCAAAGATGCACACACGTCAATCTTTTGTAGGGATGATACCAAAGTTCAGTAGCATAACAGAGATTTGGAGTAATGCATAGCGATTAGATAAAGTGAATGGATTAAGCTCCGCTTTGGAAAGGTGTTGAGGATTCTTAACAAAATCTAGTTTGTGGAATCCAAATCTTCCATAGGATTTTCAGAAACAAATTATCTATCAATTGAACCCCTTTGTGAATCTTGTTCAAAATCTACCAAACAAATTGAGATTTTACCTTTACAATCTGGAGAAGACACTGCTCTCTCAACTTTATGATGAGGAAGATTGATGCTTGAACCAATCAAATTATCATGGAGAGGGAAGAAGGAGAGGTGTTTTTGACAGCAATACTAGATGAGGCTAAATGGATGCGTCTGATGTCTCCGTGAAATTTTTAGAAAAGGATGAGGACAGAATTGGTAACTTGGTATAATTCATTAAAGATGCACTATTGCTCTGTGTTTTTCATAGAAGCAGCTCCCCAAAAGCAATGATTTGTTGCTTCTCATTATCAGCTTCTGGGAGAAGCTATTTGGCCCAAAAGCAACTTCCAGAGAACTTTACCAAACACTATCCTATAAGCCCAAAAGCAGAAGCAGCCTTAAAAGCAGTTCCAAAATCAATCTCAAACTAACCCTGAGTCGTCTTTATTCTTTAGCTCATAAGTAGGTGTTACTTTTAATAATTAAAGTTTCGGCCGGAATTTTTTTTGTTTTTATTGATTGAGGTGAAAACAATGGTTGTACTAATGAGAAATATGAGTAACTAATTAGTGTATATATATATATTTTTTTTTTGGTCACATGGCCCTATAGGCCCAAAAAAGAAAAATTAGGGTCAATGACATGTAACTAGTAATAGTTGCCCGCGCTTTGCCGCGGGAGTTAGCATTGTTAATCGATCCAGTTAGAATAATGCATTCTTGTTAGATTGTTTTTGATAAAAAAAATGAAAACTAAAAATAAAAACTAAAATGTGTTATATAGTTGTGAAAATATTCATTTACATTAGTAGGTGCAATGTGTAATGTGCTCATATAAGATAAATAATAATTTTGATAGACTCACTCTTATATTTTAATAACAATTGGAATTGTTTGAAAGTTTAGAAGATGAAGAAAAAATATAATCAAGGAAGTACTCAAAGATAGGATCCTTAATCTTATACAATTCAATTAACCATGCATGACACTCTATTTACGTTACCCAAGGATAGTTTTCATTTCTTTTTATTTTGTTCAGCTGATATATACTAATATATATGGCATAACCTAAAAAAAAAAATTTCAGTCAAAATTCAGGGGCAAAATCCGTGCGATGCTGTGGAAAAAAGTTTTTTATATTTAGTAAATATCAATTAAGATATGTTATTATTTTACATATTACTTTTTGTAGAATTGTGAAAAGAGTTTTATTCATGAAAACTCAAACCGTCATATTTCATTCATCCAAAAGCAATCTCCACTTTTAAAGTTTTGAGAAGGGATAGGTGCTTTAACCAAATTTGTCTATTTCTTTTATCTTTTTTACAGCTTTGAAAAAAAGAAATGTTTGTGAGTTGTGAAAGTGGGGTAGTAAGGCTCTGAACTCTCATTTGAGAGGTCAGGATTTCGAGCCCTATCATGGGTGGGGTGGGGATCAAAAAAAAAAAAAAAAAGGGTGAAAGTGTGAATTATTGGTAAGTTATAATTCAATATTGTAAAAATCATGAGCTTGATTCTTATTGACATATATAAGTATATGCATGCTAAGAGTTTATTAATAAATAAAAAAAAAAGACTTTGCAAAAGTTGCAATCAGGGATAAAATAGTCAAAGCAAAGAAAATCTAGGGGTAAATTAGGTATTTCACTATTTATTGAACAACGATCCTCCACTTTTTCCTTTAGTATAGTTACCATTCATTTGCTTTTTGGATACAAACAACATAATATAAGGAGCAACATATAAAACTGAGACAGATCCGGAAAATCATAGTTACTATTCATTTAACAGTACCCCGCACTGAGAGTGGTAGATTGTAATTGATGGAAAAAAAAGGGCAAAACTATTTATAGTCTTTTGGTTATTGGTATGCATTATAAAAAAAAAAAAAAAAAAACAATGTTCATATGCATAAAAATATGCATTATAAACTCATTCATCTGCCCATAAAAAGCTTGAATACCTCAATCAAAAGCAATTCAAAAAAATAAGAATTTGATTCGCTCGGGATAAAAATTTTGTGCAACAAATATACCAATGGTAGGAACAGTGGTAATGATTTCCCCTGACGTAAGTTTATACCAAAAGGTGGTCTCACCAGTGACATCAAGATCCACAATATGAATACGCATTTCTTTTGTAGCAAAAAATCCACTGAAAATTTTAGTACTAATCACAAACAAATATTGCATCTATGGAAGACAAATCTCAATAACATCAACGAATAAACAATTTTATTTATGTTATTTTTTTATACGAACTCATGTTTTATTGTTCAGAAAATGAAAACAAAACTTTTTATATGCATTATACAGTTTTTCGATGATTATATGCATTATACAATTACTTTATATTTTCATAAGCATATATCTAAAATATATAATAAATAATGTCCATGGCACTATTCATTCAATAGTAACTCTCATTATAATTTCAACTTTTTCCCAAGGCAAATTGACCCGCGCCATGCTCGCGGACTTTTTCATTTTTTTTAATGTGTAATAGAGTAATAGATGAATACTCGCAATATATAAAAATATTTGTGTTAATAATAGATTAGTAAGAAATAAGATACAACAAAAAATAATTTTTTTTCTACAATTTGTATAAATTTACAAATACAAAACAAAATTATTCTCTCTTAAAAAAATAATATATATATATATATATATATTTAAAAGGATATAGCAGAATTGTAAAAATTAAAAAAATCAAAAATAAAAATAAACAGTGCATTATGAACAGTAACTGAACAGAGAGATCAGGGGCACAACCGGTATATGAGCGAGGGCAAAATGGTCCAACCACTTGGAGCCAAATCACTGTTAAATGAACAGTGTAGGAGCTTTAGTATATAGTAAATGTCACTTTTATTAACTTTATTATTATTATTCTCTAGGCTTCCTTTTTTTTTTTAAGGGAATAAAAATAATTCCATTGATATTATCATACGACCTAACTAAGTCAAGCTAGAGGGATCTGAAGGCCACTCAATTACTTCCAGTACAATTATGAAAAGAAAATTAAAAAACTAAAATCCAAAGGGAAATGCAAAGAAGAAACGAACAATTAAATTTATTCCTAGACAACTCGAACTCTCCGCATCTGCCTTAACTAGCTTATGGCCTAATGACCCTCTTGGTGTACCGCCCCTACCTGGAGCGAAGCCTCTACCTCTCGCCTCCACTATCGATCCCAAACTGATCAAAGCAGCTGCCTACCAATCTTGCGCTATTGCACTAGGCTGATTTGAGCACTGATCCCCTCTGCCGAGCCTTTCACCACCTCTAGAAACCGACATCGCTGCACACAACGTCGATTGCGATATGAAATCCAAGAAAATTTTCCGAACCCGGTAAAGAATCAAGCTTTAATCAATCCAAACACTAACGCTGCGCACCATAGAAAGGAACTGGTCCTCCTGTAGTTGCCTCTTGAGAGAAACCGGGGAACGCCCTACCAGTAGTCGGAGAAGCCGCTGTCACTACTACACAAAACCTAGGGTTTTGGCATGAGGCTTTGCGAAAAGTGGAGCGATTTGGTTCTAAAGAAAGGTATAAAACTTTTATTTTATTTTATTTTATTTTTAAAATCAGAACGTTAGTGTCAACGAATCAAAACGCTAATGTCATTAAAAAAAAAAAAAGATATTGTGATTTGTCGATACTTAAACTTAATTGACAATACGCTAGTGAAATCCTTACTTCTTTCTTGTTTTTGCCACCATGCCATTTTTTTTTGAATGATCATGCCATTTTTCTTTTATACATATTTGGTTTTTTTTTTAGGTAATATTTTCTTTGTTTTTAGTTACAAGGAGGTCTTAAAAGGACCCAATTTTTTGGGTAACATTTTACACATTTGTTTGTTTGGGATGAAATGAGTCGTTTTTTTTTTCTCTTGTGTGGAAAGAAAATTTTTGTGTCCTTGGCATATTTGTTTCGTGAAGATGGCAGCACAAGTCATACGTGGGTTTCAAAAGTCATGGAGATGTAGACGGCACCTGCATCCGTACTCTAAGTCACGTGACATCCCTCTCGTAACGAACTCCATATTATTAACGGAACACATTGCTTTACTGGCCACCGATATGAGCGGTACGGGGGGATGCAATTGAAATTGAAAGTGAAACCCTAGCAAAACCCTAGAAGAGAAGCATGAGCCATGAGCCGACTCCGTCACCGCCGGCGAGGGCCCAATTCCTCCAGAACCTAGCCACAGCCACAGCCAACCTCTCTGGCTCCTCGCGGGTCCTACCTTCGGGAGAGGACTTCTACTACTACCGCAATTTCGACGAATTCAAACTCCCAATCGGGGAAATGGCAAAGCAATCTCAGTCCATGCTCGAATCGATTGGGTCGTCGGCAAGCCTCGAGATGGCTTTCCCCCAGGATTTGGATTTGGAGGACGCCTACGATTGGCTGGTCAATTTGAACGACGAGGTCCTGGAGAGGGTGGACGCGTCGGTGGACGAGTTTAAGAGGAGCAGGAGCAGCAAGGAGAAGGGAGTCGACGAGGGGTTCCAGCTGGTGTGTGGGAAGAAGAAGAAGAAGAAGGGGGATCAGAGCAGTCAGGCCTTGTCCAAGGACAACAAGACTTGCAAGCCCAAGGTCTCCTTTCATGTTCCCTCCATTCGCAAGCCTCAGGAGGAGTTTAACATTCTCGTTAACAATTCAAACCAGCCCTTTGAGCATGTTTGGCTCGACGCTAGTGACGATGGTCACCGCTTTCTTCATCCCCTGGTAAGCAATTTCTTTGATTGAAAATGGTCAACTTGTATTTTCTTGTCTATGAGTTAGTGATGCAGAACAGAGTAACAGTCGGGTCGGTGAGAGTGTGATTAGGGTTGAGAGATTGAATGGTTTTACAAGAAACAGAGGGTTTTTAGCTGTACAAGGGAAAAATAGAACGATGGAGACTTTCAATATAACTTTTGAGTTTATTTCATTCCAATCTCACCTGGGTTTACAAACCGTAGCTATATTTATAGGCTTAGACTTCTAGAACACCGCAAGACTCTCAATTAATGACAAGACCCTAAGACTCTTAAAAGCACTAGTTCGTAAAGCTGAAAAATGACTCTTGCAAGAAGACCCTTAAACTACCACAGAGACTGTACTTTGGACCAAAAAGAGGGCTGGGCTTAGTCTTAGGCTACCAAAGAGGATGTTTCTTTTCTAACCAAGTTGTGGCTGTTGCATTAACTAGGTTTTGCGTGCTAAAATAAAAATAAAATAAAATCTATCTATCTGTCTAATTATTGTTTTTTTAATGATAAAGGAAAAGCTCTCAGTTCTTGATTTTATTGACGATGATATTGGGGGGGGTGAGCCTGTAAAACCGCCAGAAATAGAGGCTACCCCATTCAAGCTTGTGGAGGAGGTCAAAGATCTCAAGGAGCTGGCAGCTAAGTTGCGCGGCGTTAATGAATTTGCGGTAAAGTTTGATTGTAATGATATAAGTTATTGATTGTGTGAATCTACCTTTGATACTCTATATCAGTTGTGGCTCGAATGTGTATCAAAGTTATTAAAATTTCGGAAAACATCCATTTCATGTTTTTTAACTTCTATATTTTGCTTTCTAGGTTGATTTGGAGCACAACCAATATCGATCCTTCCAAGGATTGACTTGTTTGATGCAAATTTCTACTAGGACTGAAGATTTTATAGTAGATACTTTGAAGCTTAGAATTCATATCGGTCCATATCTTAGGGAAGTTTTCAAGGACCCTTCTAAGAGAAAGGTTTGTTTCTTGCATGTGGATATCTGGCTTTATAGCTACATTTTTCAGATAATTTTTAATCAAATGTAATTAATTAGGTGATGCATGGAGCAGATCGAGATATTGTGTGGCTCCAACGTGATTTTGGCATTTATATCTGCAATTTGTTTGACACCGGCCAGGTAATGTACTTCGAACCATTGAGCAAATTGAATTTTTTTTTTTATGTTAAAAAATACTCTTTTTTAGGCTAGGTATTGTATCACAATTTGATTTAGAAGATTGTAGGGTTTATTTATTCCTTTTTTTATATTTTTATAGTGTGTCTCTGTGTGTATATATATATATATATTTTTTTTTTTCCTTTCTAAAAGAATCTTATAGTCTTCATTGTGTGCTTCTAATCAAATGAAGTGAATCTGTCTTAATCGTCAGGCCTCAAGGGTATTGAAATTGGAGAGAAATAGTTTGGAATATCTTTTGCATCACTTTTGTGATGTTTCTGCCAACAAAGAGTGAGTTCTTTGATCTGCTAAATTTGTTTCAATCCATTTGTATTTTAAGAAAATTGTTGCTTCTTTGACTACTCTTTCCTCTCATATTAAACTTGACTAGTAAACTCTTTGCAGATACCAGAATGCAGACTGGAGATTCCGCCCTCTTACCAAAGAGATGGTCAGGTAAAAATATGTGTTATGTTATATGTTTAAGTTGATAATACACAGGTAGCATTCAGTTAGTTGAGCTTATTCTACCTCAATTTTTTGCATAGAGTGAATATTGAGGCCCTGTTTGTTTTGCGGAGTAGAGGCTTGGAATGGGTATGCAATTCCATTTCGTGTTTATGCCGCTTGACCACACACGACCTTTTTAGGATAATAGTGGATAACAGCTTCTAAACCCTTATTTGGGTTAGAACTTTAGATCACATGCAAATTGAACAATCGGATTGGAGTTATACAATATGAGAAGTTTTCATTAGAAACTTTGTTTTACATAATACTTGATATATCTGAACAGATATGCCAGAGAAGATACACACTACCTGTTACACATATATGATTTAATGAGAGCAAAGTTATCTTCCATGCCAAAGGAATCTGAAAACTCCGATGCTCCTTTAGTAGAGGTACATACATTATTCTCGATGATGATATCATGCATATTCTCTAAATTCCTGTACTATGTAGTATTGCTTTTTGGATTTTACATCTTTTGTATCTGACTGCTAGTTTTGTTCTTTCCCATGTGAATAAGCAATTTTTTTTTTCTATTGATCTTTTTTATTGCATTTTGGCACGGTTTTGGTAGTTTTAATTCATAAGTACTTGCCGGCTGTTCCAGTTTTAGGAGGATAGTTGACCATATGGATAAGCATAGTTTTGGGTAGTTATAATTCATACATATATATATATATTATTTTTTTTTCTTTTAAAATAATATTATCAGTAGTATATGTGAAAATGTGTCAGAACTTGTTTAGAATGTTTAGTTTGGTACATGAACTAGAATTTTTGCTGCAAGTGTTACTCACAGCTTGTTGATTTCATCTCAAATGAACTATGGACAATTTTCATCATTGAACTGTCAAAGTGACATATGCTGCAAGTGCCATTCTTGATGGTTTTGTGATGAAAACTGTATGGAGCTACCAATTTGAGGGAAAATTGACGAGTGTGGGTATCATTTGCTACTAGTTCAGGAAACCAAACTGATAAGGAAAAGATGAAGGAAAGTTATTTCCTTGTGCAATAAGGTATTCTGGAATCATGCCGGTTCTGGTGCTGTTTGGTAGCTGCTTTTTCTTGTGCATTAGCTAATTGGCACTTTTGAAGGATAATTCTTTTATGTTTTGGTAGCTGCTTTGTTCTTGTGTGTTTGCCAAGGCTAAAGTTGTAAAAAAAAAGCTTTATTCAGACATAGGAATATTATTTTTATAGGCTGTAGACCTGCAGCATTACTCATAGCAGGAAAAATCTCGTCTTTCAGGTCTAGAAGAATTATAATATACTCGGGAATCTGTTTTGAATGTGAGTCCTAATGGTTAAAGGTTTCCATGTCTTCTTCTAAGTCTCATTGACTTGGGAATCCATCATGGGCTGAAATACAACACTTATTTTGGTGCTTTTAAGTTACAAACATGATTTTTTTTTTCTTTTTCTTTTTTTAGGTCCATTGGCAGAAGAAGTGTTTAAAGTAGGTTGTCTATAGGACAGTGCTAAATAGACCAAATTTTTATGGACCTAATTTAAACCACATGTGTGGCATGTTATCATTGTTCAAACATCATCCAGTCTTTTTAGCATTATTCAATGTGTAAATGCCTCATCAGTTGCTATAATATGTCCTTTAAATGTGGTACAAGAAAATTTTGTTGAAGATGGATGGCTGTCTGAGTATGTGTTTTTCTACTTTTGGTGTAGGTAGATTAAATGTCCTCACTGATAGTTTGGAAATGGTTCTTTTCAATTGTCATTATTATTGTCATGATGTTCTTCATTTGCTATAATTTAAACAGTTAATGAAGACTCTTATTTTTGACAGGTTTACAGGCGTAGTTATGATATATGCATGCATCTCTATGAGAAGGAAGTTTTCACTGAGAATTCCTATCTCCACATATATGGGTATGCTTCACTCTTGTTTAAGATGCATTCTGATAGATTAGAGCCGGCCTGTAATCTGTATATTTTTGTATTTTAATGGCTTTCATTGATACATTTTTTCTGGGGTTGGTTTTGATGCAGGTTGCAGGGTGCTTGTTTTAATTCTCAGCAGCTTGCCGTTGTTTCCGTAAGTTGCTTCGCTTATTTGAATTTTCTGTAATTCAAATATGTACATTGGGTTTATGTTGACCTGAATTTGAAAATACTGAAGAATTGCAAGATGCTTGTTTTTAATTCTTGACAGCTTGCCATTGGTTCCATAAGTTGCTTCCCTTATGGGAATCTTCATAATTCAAATATATACATTGCGTTTATATTGACCTGAATTAAGAAATAGTGAAGATTTCCCATCTGCTTTTCCAATACGATTCTAGTTGGATGGTTTAACTACATCATTTACCACCAATAAGCACACACGTAGGAGAGTAGTGTAAATGTTAAAAAATTAAAATGATAAAATGAAGTTTTTTTTCTTTTTCTTTTTTGGAATTAGTTACGATTTAAACGCAGAACCTAGCTTTTAGGAATGAATGCTCTTAACCCCGCGTCTGTAAATACTTTGACACATTCATAAGTTGATTATCCTGTTGTTTTCTTGTTATTGTTTATTAGCCATTTAAGTGTGAGGCTATTGCTAAGATGTTTGTATATAAATGGCTATACATGTCTACTTATTATAGATGCATTTATAAATTTGTTTGAATTTGTAGTATTGCATATATTACTTACTGTAGATGCACTTGTAAATTTGTTATCAGGGTTTATATGAGTGGCGGGATGTTGTTGCTCGTACAGAGGATGAAAGTACTGGCTATATATTACCAAACAAAACTCTACTCGAACTTGGTAATGAGTTTTAGACATTCTATGTTCATCAAGCTTGATATTACTTTTTTTTTTGCAGCAGTTTCTTCAGTAAACATTCAGCTAATTTCATTTCTCTCTCTCTCTCTCTCTTTTTTTTTTTTGTGGGGAAAAAGCTAAACAGATGCCTGACACAACTAACAAGTTAAGGCGATTGGTGAAATCAAAGCATTCATACATTGAGCAACATCTTTCTTCTGTTGTTAGTGTCATTAGGCACTCTATGCAGAATGCTGCCTTTTTTGAGGCTGCAGCCGAACATCTGAAGGTGGGACGTGTGGAAATTGTAAGGGTGGTTTTTACTAGTCTGATGATCATGGTGGCTAAGCATTCTTGTTTACCTTTCCCTATTGCCGTTTGCATGCATTGCAGACCTGTGAAATGATTGAATTACGTCATGTGCCATTTATGGGTTGTGGAGTTGTGATTGATAAAATAGTCTAAATATTACACGCCTCTGGTTTTGATGATCGATGTTATAAATTGCCGAGGCAGTTTTGTCTTTACCTTGTGCCTTGCAAGCCTTGAGGTGTAAGCTTTTCACATATTGTAGAACAATAAATGCTTAAACCAACTTAATTTTGTAAAACCATACTTTTAGTGAGGTTTCCAACAATTTAAAGCCCCAAGCTCAAATTCTGAGGGTTCTGCATTTATAGAGTAAGGGAGTCTATGGTAAAACAATAAATAGGTCTGATAATTTCCATCAGATAATATTTATCGTGTAGAACCAGGTCTTATAAGTTGCATTTATCACATGTCCATATCTAGAATATGTTGTCTGTATTGTCATTTAGCCTATAAAGAGTTGGCATGTTACAAAGACTGAGTCTGCTACATGTGCCAGACTTTACAATAATTTTTCTTCTGTATTATCACTTAGTTTGTATGGAGAGAGTCCCAAAAGGGCTTGTAGAGTTGCGA
The DNA here is from genome assembly GCA_025331145.1 of Rosa persica. Taxonomy (NCBI): domain Eukaryota; kingdom Viridiplantae; phylum Streptophyta; class Magnoliopsida; order Rosales; family Rosaceae; genus Rosa; species Rosa persica. Next base: position 36,125,910 of record WFKR01000003.1, on the reverse strand, counting down.
TATGAAATAGTATATAATTAAAACAATAACAATAATTGGCGGCACGCCTCTCAGAAAACTTATATGCTCTCAAAGATTTATGTTAGATCTGAAGTAAAGTTAGAAAGCCACCCGTATATATTTTTTGAGAGTTAAAAGAGTGTCATGTACAGTATTTCTTCAGATTCTCTTCTAGTTATTATTGTTTATATTCTTATTATTTTGTTTTAATCCTGTTAACAGTTTGCATTCCTTTGTGCAGGCATCTGAAGAAAATGTGTTGGTCAGTGATCGATCCGAACCCTTACCAGATGAACCTGGATGCAATTCAATTAATGGTGATGTATCTGCACCTTCACCAGCTGCTCTGCCTCGTAAAGAGGAGTTTACAGAGCATGGATGTGGTGCCTCCAATGGAGAAGGAAAGGTTGGATTTGAAGTTCATCCTAGAGACAACATAGTAACAGGGAAAAGCAGGGAAGGAAGTAGTATTGGCTGTTCCTTAGAATCTGCAAAGGTTCAAACTGTTGTTCTACTGGATGTTTAAATTGTTTGAGTTTTTTTAACTCAAAGATACTTGGTCTTAGCATGTAGTACTATTTCTGTTGCAGGTTACTGGAGCGACTGTTCAGGTGCAAAAGAAGCCTAGTCGTGCTTTCAGTGCACTCTTGGGGACTGCAGTTCCAAAAAGAAAATTTGATGCTGGTGTAAAGGTTAGTGGTGAAGAATATGTTTTTAGTTTTTGAATTCATACCATTGTCAATTTTTTTTTTGGAGGGGGCCTAGATTGACTTTTATGCTGTATAACAACACCATTGTGGAACTATTACAACTAGAAATGCTTTTTTCAGCTTCATTCTCTCTAACCCTAAAAAGAAAGGACAGTGGGTTGGGCTCTACTCATAGCTAGGCCGGGTATTCGGGCCCCGGTACCTGATTCCGTTCCATTAGTTTTACCCGAAATTTTCAGAACTCTCAGGATTCCAAAGTTTATTTCCATTTTGAAATTAGCCTTACAGAATCCCGACTTATATTTCTATTTTGAAATTTTGGGAAATTGTGGTTACCTGTTTCAGAACTTTGAAATTTAAATCCTGGGAAATTAAATTAAGAGGCTTTAAGAGGCTATTGAATACATCTAAAAATCAATGGGAAAACAAACCCAAAACATGGTACTCATAGAAAAAGCCGAAGGGGAAAAGGAACAGACTTTTATAGATGAATAAGGCCAACTACTCCTTGTCTGTTTGAACTGACTTTTATAGATGAGAGGTAAGTGCTAACCTCAACTGTGATCACAGATTCATGGAGCAGTATTCCATCTTGACATTAAAATCATTGATATGAACTCTCTCTCCCCCCAGTATTTCATAGTACATTGGGGGACTAGTCGATTTGAAATTCGGAATTGTTGTTGCATTCTGACTCTGATCCTATTTCTTTTAGAACCTCTCTCTCTCTCTCTCTCTCTCTCTCTCCAGTATTACATAGTACATTGGGGGAGTTGTTGATTTGAAATTCGGGATTGTTATTGTATTCCGACTCTGATCCTATTCTTTTGGAACTTTTGGAGATGTGGATCAAGGTTGTTATTTGGGTGTCAATATTGGAAATTTAATTCTTCCATTGGAATCAAAATTTTAAATCCAACTTGTACCCTTTAGTGCATGCCAGTGGGAGGCTCATTAGTATTAGCTTTTCAGTGCTGAGCAAGTTGGATTTGCATTTGGCGCTTTCTGTGAACTTTTGCTGCACTTTGTATTTGGAATTTACTTTTTAATTCTTTCGTAGGAGAAGGAAGATAATAAGTTGGAGCAGATTAGATCTTCAGTCAACTTCCCATTCCACTCATTCTCAGGTGGGATGGAGCAATCAAATCCCAAGATTGAAGAACCAGGAAAAGGTTTTGAAAATCCCCATTCTGAAATGCCTGTTACTGTATCACCTACCAGGCGGAGTTTAGGAGATATTATAACATTAGAAAATGATTCACATGTACCTGAGCACCAGGAGAATAACTCGGTGGCTTCTGCTTTGGGCATGGATGGAGAAGATGATCCTATGTCTCTCTCTGAGTTGTCCTCAAGCTTCAAGAAATGCTTTCCGCCGCCTAATCAAAATAGGAAAGCCAGAGAACTGGAGAAATCCCAGGAATCTGGTGGCTTGCAGGTGAAACCTTTTGACTATGAAGCGGCAAGGAGACATGTCATATTTGGAGAAAAGACAGCCAAGGATGCCAGAGCTGGGGGAGAAGGCATGAAGAGCCTGGGTTCAAGGGCTAAGAAAAAAACTCTAGTTGATGGGGATGATGGGTCAAAAGAGCTACCACAAGGGAGGCGACGTCAAGCCTTTCCAGCAACAGGAAATAGAAGTGCAACTTTCCGTTAAAACTGTTTGGCAAAGTATTCTTTTTAACAGAAGTGACAAATTGTTTAGCTTGCAAAAGAAATCTAATAGAATGAGAAAATTTAAAGAAATTTAGATATTTCAAGCCTAGCCTTGAAGGTGCTGAAATTTTGTATTAACTAAGCCAATAATGTAAGGTTAAAACTTTAACGTGTATGTGGATAGAAAAGTAATTAACATGAGACTCTTAAGAAAAAATAAACAAAAGTTGAAAGCGTGTATTAATAGGCTAGCGTTTTGTATGGGTGATTAAAATGGGTTTGATGATTATATGGTTAAGTTGCGGAACATTTTATATCGGGGTTTTGTTTATTTTTTATTTTACTTTATGATAACAATTTAGTCTAAAATTTGGTTAAAATGATAAAAGACGGCATTTTTGTTCAAGAAAAGGCTTTTAAGGTTTATTTTTTTATAAATGCCTTTCGCGTCCTAATGCTGATGTAAGTAGGGTTTAAAATTTACTTTTTCTTAGGAAAACTTGTTCTAAGCTTTGAAATAAAAATAAACAAGTCTACATGTCCTGCCTAACGGTTTCTAAAACGGACAGAATCATTGCTGTTTGTTTTTAAAACAAAAAAAAGAAAGGTTTTCTTTAAAACAGAAACTTTAAACTTTAAACTTATTGGGATAAAAGTAGAATCTTAGATAAAGATTAACTAATAAATAACAGAAAATTAAAAATTTGACAAAGTGGATGAGCAATCTGAATTTATTTATTTGAACATAATTACAGGTTAAGAATTCAGAGTCCTATTCTCAGGTAAACAACTAAAAGTTATCCATAATTATAATTATAACTACGTACTTGTCCTTATAGACGAATGGGCAACTCAATTGGATTTGAGACTTCAATAATCGTCCGCCACTTAATGCCTTTGCAAGGCGATCTCCTTACCGCTAGATTTGCAGGTTGTCACTTTGAAGAAACAGTCTTCCCGTCATTAGGGGGAGATAAGAAACAGATGTTAAGTAGGAACGATAGGAATTATGGTGGCCTGTCCCCACTATGTCTCATCTCAATCCCTGCTAAAGTAACGAGATCACACACATTTGCTGTAAATATGCCTGCAAGGAAGTACGTTCATACGAGAGGACATAGCGCCACCCTACACGGAGATAGGCATAGCGCCAGCGCCAAAGCGAGTGGCACTCTGGCGTTACAGGCCATGACCCCAACTAGGATGTGTAGGACGCTCGTGGGTTCGAAGGATACTTTGGCACATTTCAATCCTTTGATCATCAACACTCAAAGGGAAAATTTCACAAACAGTACATAATGTATCGACCATTAAAAACTTTCGTACCTCAAGTTCAAAAAATATCAAATTGGTACCTGGACTTTGACCCCGACCCAATATTGGTACCTGAGAACAGTAAAAGCGTTAACGGGGTTAACCCAAATTGATGTGTGATGAGGTAAGAAGAAGAAGAGAGGGAGGAGAGAGTTTTGGAGAAGGTGAACAGTGAAATGATAGATTTACCTTTCAAAAATTAACTCCGTTCACGATTTTACTGTTCCCAGGTACTGATATTGGGTCGGGGTCAGAAGTCCAGGTACCAATCTGATATTTGAAAAAATCGAGGTACGAAAGTTATTAGTGGCTTGAAGTTCATGTACTGTTTATGAGTTTTTCCCACACTCAAAATCCGTCTCATAACGCCCCAATGTCAGAACCTATTCATGAGAATATAGAGCTCTATGAAAATTACACTAGTGTACATGAGACGTGAGATAAAAACTCCATCATATTGATGATGTAGTTGCGCATTTAGTTGTGCATGAGTTTGTTGAGTCTGATGATATCGAACCACGCTCTATTGATGAATGAATACCAACGTAGAGAAATTTGGTCTAAATGGAAAGACGCGATCTAGGTTAAGTTGAATTCTCTAACGAAGAGAAAAGTTTTCGAGCTAGTGATGCCAACACCTCCTGACATAAAACATATTGACTAATGGGCCCTCGTTAGAAACCATGATGAGAAAAAGAGATGGAAATCTCGCCTTATGGCGCAAGGCTTCTCACAAAACACTCTGGAATCGACTATGATAAGACATATTTTCTAGTAATGGATGTCATTGCACTCCACTACACTGTCAGTTTTGTAGTTTCCAAATAACTGAACATGCAGCTTACAAATGTAGTCACTACGTATCTCTATGGGGATCTAGATACATAATATACATAAAGGTTCATGGTGGACTTCATTTACCCAAGTCACGTGGCTCTAGACTATGAAGCGAGTTTACAATAAGGTTGAAACGCTCACTAAAGTGACTACTTGATTGAGAAGGGATATGCCCGCGCTTTTCCATAACAAGTTTCAGATTCTATCGCGGTTCATATTGGACATGATTATCGTTAGAAGCCCTCAAAGAGTTAAGGGAAACCGATGAACACTTGAAATCCGAGTTTGAGATGAAGGATTTTGGGAGAACACGATTATGTCTTGATTTGGAACTTGAGCATCGTGTTGATAGATGCTTAGGAATTTTGACAAGGTCAAGCCTTCAAGCACCCCCTTGATCGTCCGTAATCTTGATCCTGAAAATGATCCTCTTCGTCTAAAGGATGATGACGAAGATGTGCTAGGGGCAAAACTGCCATACTTAAGTACAATAGGCGCATTATTGTACTTAGCTCAATGCACAAGACCGAACATCTCATTTGCAGTGAACTTCTTAGCTAAGGTATAGCTTTGCGCCAACGCGAAGCCTTTGGATTGGTCTAAAAGATATCTTTCGGTACTTAAGATGTACGATTTATATGGGCTCGTTCTATCCCTATAGAGAGACGATGGATTCGGACCCATCACACACCAAGAATGCCGCCAACACTTGCATGCGCCCTCTATTCCCATCCCAAAATCACATGTGTTTTGGAAGGTTTTGTTGATGTTGGGTATCTCTCTGACCCACATAAAAGTCTTCCCAAAAAGATTAAGTGTTCACTATGGGTAAAGACCATGATATATTAGAGGTCTACAGAACATACCTTACTCGCTATATCTTCGAACAATGCAGACATTATTGCTCTTCACGAAGTGGTTCGTGAATGTATATGAATTAGATCCATAATCACGCATGTTCGAACAATTGTGGTTTGAAGTTTACCACAGATGAGCCTACAAGATAATGTTCCTTGTTTTGAACAAATGAAGCAAGGCTACATCAAAAGCTACAACACTAAGAATAATCAGCAACAACAGACTCTCCTCAAGATCAATGTGAACTAGTTTCGATCTGAGGACAGTGTGGCAGACTTGCTCACTAAGCATTGCCTAAATTCCACTTTTGAGAAACATATTGGTAGCATCGTTTATGGAAGTTATCCGAACTCCCATGACCATAGACATCAGGGGGAGATGCAGACATTAGGGGTAGATGTCTACATATATGGTCTCAAAACGTGAAAGGTGTGTTGTGCTCTTTTTCCCCTTCGACAGAGGTTATTTTGTCCCATAGGGTTTTTGTTACTCGGCAAAGTTTTTAATAAGACAACGAGAGAAGCACCGCGTTTGGGTGATACAAAGCGGAGTGTTTAAGTAAATCCAAATTGTGTCTGGCCCAAACTCTAGGTTACTTGACCTAGTGGTAATATGATTTTGATTTGAGATAATCTCGGAGAATATCTTAGAGATATCCCGTCATTGTATGATTATCTTTCCTTGTACAATTCAGATTCTATGCATTGAATTCTCTATATAAAGAGGCCTCTATTATCAATGAGAATAGACAGCAATTCTCTCCAAATTTCTGCTTTCCTTAAACAATTTTTTGGAATTTCAAACTTCGTTTATGTGTTCCATCAAAAATTGCAATTTTTGTTTCTAAGGTTAGTCCCACTAGATAATAGGAGCATAATATGCGACATTAATATTATCAATCTATATACTTTATTTATTAGTTTTTATATTTTATTCAGTTTGTTGAAGTAAATACGTAAAATCTCCTTGAGAAAAGACTCGTGAATGAAGGAAAAAGTTAGAAGTCTTGGCTCGAGAAGGAATCCCTAATGGATCAAGAAAAGCCCAACATGTAAGTTGCGCAAAAGACTATATAAAGACCATTCAACAATTTAGTTCAAATAATCATCTGCTGGAGACCTTGAGCAGCCCTATACTAAAATCGACACTTTTAAATTGGAAGAAGGAAAATAGTTGGTTGTTAAATTATCCATTAATATTTGGTGTTGTGTCGCCGGAGATTATTTTAGTTCTAATTGTTTGATTTATTTTTATTTTAGTATTTAGTTTGGTTTTGTTTTTGTTTTTTAGGTGTATGCTCACTCAAAAATCCGCATAATGACGAGTTCTACATCTTCACAATGAGAGGATTGAGAGCAAACACCACCACCATCACCTAGGAACACACCACCGTCGTCACCACAACCTTCAGTACACGAGGACGAAGAAGAAAAGCAAGAAGGATCAGCAGTTGAGATGGATGAACCAAGACCATTGAAGGCTTCATTCATTCCAATGAATCAGGATTCACCTTTGTGCATAGCTACACTCCACCCAACAAGAACTCATTCTCCATTCCACCGATTCGCTGCCTACATACAGAGGGCTAGTATCTGAGGACCCTAATGTTCACATTAGGGAGTTTTTGGATATACGCAAGCTTCAAAGCATTCAGCATTTGCCTGCTGAAGGCCTCAGGTTAATTTTATTTCCCTGTTCTTTAAAGGACGAGGCTAAACACTGGTAGTACTCTTTGCCTACATGCGTCATCACAACGTGGGATGGGCTGGTCGCCAAGTTCTTAAAGCAATTATTCCTTGCCCAACTGACTCAGAAACTGAGGAAGGAAATTCAGAATTTCCAACAAAAGAATGGAGATCAATTCTATAAAGTGTGTAAGGAATTTCAAAAGTTGCAACGCAAGTGTCCACACCATGCATATAGTTTTGAAGTCCTAGTCCAAGACTTCTATGACGGATTGGATTATGTCAATAGGAGCATGGTGGACTCAGCATGTAGTAGTGTGTTAATGGATAAGACCAGTCAACAATCCTATGATCTCTTTGAGAACCTGAGTGACAACAATTGTCGGTTTAATACAAGGGAGAGATGAGTAAAAGGCAGAAGAGTTTATGAGCTTGAGATAAGGAATGGAGGTCAGGACCCAATTGTGGTCGTGGAGAGAAAGCTCGACATGTTGGTGAATGTCTTCTCTTAAGGCATTGGGTCCAAGGCATCACCTCCTGTATGTTCTATTTGTTCTTATTCTAATCATACTACTGATAGGTTTCCTACGTCTTCTCTTTTATAGGAACATGTGAGCTTTGTGGGACAACAAAGGTCGAAGTATGACCAATATTGGAACGCATACAATCCTAGATGGAAGGATCATCCAAACTTCCGTTGGAACAACAATGATAATGTGGTTCGACCATCTCAAGGAATATAAAATGCTCCACCGGGATTCTGACAAGGCTCTAGGCAACAAGCATATCAACAAGCTCCACCTCAACAATCTTCAAACAAGTTGTTGGAGGATATGCTCAAGGAGATGGCAAGCAACAACATTGCATTGCAAGGCACTCTGTATAACATGCAGAGCACATTGAACACATTTCATTTAAGAGACTATGGCTCTACTCAAGGAAAATGATACTTTAGTGCTGCGGTATGATCAGTCTATCAAGAACTTAGAGAGGCACGTTGGGCAATGCAGATTACAACGGCATTGCAGATTGGGCCACTTAATACTCTTCCTAACGCAATCATTCCCAACCCTAAGGATGCCACGCTCTAAGAGCAACTCCAACCATGGAGTCAAAAGGCAAAATGGCTCCCCCAATCAAAATGCACGATCTCCAACAATAGCCAAGATAGAGTCATTTTGGCTTTTGAGCCAAAAGGGGAGTCAAAATGATTACACATTGTAGAACAAAAGCCATATGTAGTGAGGCATGAATTGGTGTGAGCCCCAGCAGCATGTGATGAATTTATGAAATAACTTTGACTTTGGCTAAAAATGGTTGGAGATGTAAAATATGAATGAATAGGGATGACACTAAGGAAGCCAAATTTTGCAAATGACTTTGGCTTTTTACTCCATTTTTAGAGATGCTCTAATAAAAATAATAGATCGTGTGACCCATTTGGTGACTGTATCTGGGAGAGATAGCTACGATGAAAAAAATGGATCTTTTCTATTTCATCTAGTTTGTTCTTCCTTATTTTAACCAGAGCCGACCTTGAGGCACAGCAACCTTAGGCCACCAGTTTCTGATGGGCTTCGAAAGACATGAATTTAAATATTATATTTATATAATATACACAACATTTGTGTCGTTCTTATCATTATTATGTGTCAAGTGTAGTGGTTAAATTATTTTTGTCACTCCATGGCTACCAAGGTTTGATCCCCGCCTGTCAACTTTTTAAATCTTGAGTTTTCCTTCTTGTTTTTCTATCTTTTACGTTTTCTAGACCTATGTAACCCAAAGGCTAGTAATATCATGTAACCATTTGCGCATAGGCTGCATTAGATGATAAGTAGCAGAGTCCACCACATTGGGCCTCCCTAGAGTAAGTGGGACTAAACAGTTGGGTCACTGTTTTGAGAAGTAGCCCAATAGAAAATCCATCAGACATTGTCGAGGTCTTTCCGGCATTTGGAGTCTTCTTCTTTATTTTTCTATCTTTTATTTTTTTGGCAAAGGGTAATAGCATTAAAAACACAAGAATGGCGGCGACACGCACAGCAGTTTCGACTGCCTTGAAACTTCCAGACACTTCAGTTCAATCTTTCCATGGGTTGGTGAACTGCTTCACCCTTTTGAACCCTCATATTCATCTCTTCCTCTACCCTTCCATCTGTCTGGGGATGGTGGCAGAGACGACCCAGATGGAGTGGCGGTTTGGTCGAGAAAAATCATGCTGCAGATGGGCTTTGATGATGCACAACACGACGCTATTGCCTCGTCGAGATCGACCCAAGGTGCTATCTTGTCAGTGCTGTGGAAGTTATGTACGGCGATGGTGGCCAACAATAATTGGCCGGCATGGATGGAGATGGCAGCCGTTATGCGCTGCATAGACGGGTCTTTCTGCGAATTCCGGGTTTGGATGCTCGGCATTTGGCCTTCTCTGGTATTGCAGAGGGGTGATTGGCTTCTTGTTGGGTCCTGGCTTGAAGGTCGACGGCGCTGGATCAATAATCGATTGATGCAGTCGGCGGGGGAAATGCAGAAGGGGCGGCCGGTGATGGTCGCGTGCGGCGTCGAAGGACCCAAAGAGGGTTGGGTGACCAGATCAAATTTGGCCAATATTTTGGGCTTACTGGGGGCCCAACTCAGAAACCATAATTGGGGTCTGATTTCTCCATGGGGCTGGATAACATGGAATTGCGCTCAACTGCTAAAGGAATCCTTGGAAACATATGAGCCGAAGCGGAAGCACAAACGACCTTTGGGCTCCAACAATCTGAATCCACGAACCAAGGGTACTACTGATGTTGTGTATAAACCTCCTAGCCATAACTTTAAGGGCAAGGAAAAAATGTAGTTTTGTTTACATTGCCTATAACTATGTCTTAGTTATATCATAGTTGATAAGCTTGCTTTAATAAGTGAGTATCAGATGTCTAATGAGTGGTCTAACACTATGTATCATGTGTTATCTCCATAACCTCTTCTCTATCTTTGAATGGTAACTGAGGGTATGTAATAGTCATTCTGACTTGAATTTTTAGTAATACAATCATTGATGGATTGATTAAAAAAAAAAAATTAAAAACACAAGAAAAAGAACCTTGACAGAGACAACAAACAAAACTACACAAATAACTTAAGCCTCTACAAGTGACGTGGAACAGGTAAGCCTCTACAAGTGAAGTGGATCAGGTACACCATCAAACACAAAAACTTCAGCTAAGGGCTCCGTGCTGAATCCCGTTAGGAGACACCTCCCACTATAGACCAACGAAGCAACAATATGAGCTGGTTTTTCGGCCTTTCTGCTGGTCCACAACCAATTAAAATGCTGGATTAAAAAGAGATGCTTGACTTGAGAGAGAATATTTATCATTTTCCGATCCGAAATTGGATCATTTCATCCAAGAGAGGTAGGTGATAATGAAGAAATGAAAATGTCCTGCAATAGGAATGTGTTGGCTAGATAAATAGCTTCTCTAATACTTGGTTCTTCGATCCAAACAATTGATCGAAGCCTCGTTGGTTAATACTTTCTTATTCGAGTAAAATTGTGGAGCCCTCGTAGTACTACTAGTATATTCGAATGGTCTTCTTTCTAGCCAATTCACAAAACAAAGAGCCAACAAGGTAGCATAGTGCTGATCCATATATCTAGTATGTAAAACTATGTAACATTAAGAACAATGTAAGTATATTGGACTATTACCACTCAACACAAAACTTTCCCACAGCAACTAGGAGAGTACAAGTTGCAGAAAACTAGGATGAGGACTTCAAGATTCCCGGTGACTCAAGAAGTCCAAGAAGCATGCAAGATCTGAAGACGAAAATCTGGCAAAATCACTCACTGATCTTGTATCTATTCCATCATTATCCTTGATATGCATATTGACTAAATGATTTATTTTTGTTATTTACATTAAATGGTTTATGATGCATATCAAATAAACGATTGGTTTTGCTAAAAGTTAGGAAGTATTGAGTTTTGATTGGTTATCAAATCAGTTTTAAGAAACCTTTCTTGTTTTTATCTTGATTGATATGAAAAAGAGATTTGTGCTAAAAGTTAGGAAGTATTGAGTTTTGATTGTTTATCAAATCAGTTTTAAGAAACCTTTCTTGTTTTTATCTTGATTGATATGAAAAAGAGATTTGATTGAGAGGGAGTCTTGCTCCTCTATAAAAAGGTTTTCATGTAGAGTTTTTGAGTGTATCAAATTGTTCTTCTTTGAGCTACACATGTTTACTCAAAACTTTTACTGAAAAACTCTCATTGCTTGTTTCATGTATCCCTTTGCATACTCTATCATTTTCATAGTTCTTCTTTGAGCTACACATGTTTACTCAAAACTTTTTCATGTATCCCTTTGCATACTCTATCATTTTCATATTTCTTCTTTGAGCTACACATGTTTACTCAAAACTTTTTCATGTATCCCTTTGCATACTCTATCATTTTCATATTTCTTCTTTGAGCTACACATGTTAAATCAAAACTTTTGAGCTACACATGTTTACTCAAAACTTTTACTGAAAAACTCTCATTGCTTGTTTCATGTATTCCTTTGCATACTCTATCATTTTCATAGTTCATTCTCAAGATCTGAGTGCAAGGCAGATTGAAGATCATTTTCATAGTTCATTCTCAAGATCTGAGTGCAAGGCAGATTGAAGATTAAATTGAATTGTTTACATGTTGTGTGATTTAAGGGTTTGATCAATTGTAAAACAAGTTAACAGTTAGCTAATTGAAGGTGTTTGTTATGAACAACACCGCTTGATATAGCTACTTCTTGATATAGCTACTTGATATAGCTACTTCATTGTTAGCAATTTCTGTGTACTTCTTGATATAGCTACTTGATAGAGCTACTTCATTGTCAAGCAGTTCTATTGATTATATTGCAATATTGTTATGTTTGGTATTTTCATCAAAAAATAATAAATAAAATGAACTGAAAGCTCTCGATCGATCTACAAAACCAGCATATCTTTTTAACCTGTGCTTTTCTTGAGCCTTCTTTTGTTGGCTTGTCTTTCCTTGTTTCTGCTGGCCTTGGGGGCCTCTGTACTGAAGTATTCATTTGACCAAAAGAAAAAAAGGGATGAAACTAGATAGTCTCAATAATCTGCGGACCCAAGTACTCGATTCCATCCATTTCTGAGTTATCAGGCATCTCAATCTCTTCCAACCACCCATAATGATCACCTTCCTCTTCAGTTACTTTTGCATCTGCATTCAAACATGGACAGAGTAATTCCATGTTAATCGTAGACTTGACCATGATTTCTTGTAAAACCAACTTTAGAAGTAAGCTACTTGTCATGATATCTAGACCAGGCTAGTCATCTACTCTAGCTGCTGATCAACAATATAAGATGGCAATAAATAAGTGTTTGTTAATAAATTGACTAATTAATTACTTGAATAAGAAGCATAGGGATGATCTTTGTAATATGAGCAGTCCCGGCCATCTTCTTTAGAATAGGGAGGCCCGAGCACATCAAGCACCGCACAAGGAGTTATGGCGGTGAAGGCGTGTATGTTGCCACCTGTTGTTGGATATAGTACTGATGTCTTGCAAGGAGCAGTGAATACGCTATCAGCTTTCAACTTTGCCAATCTCACTGCAAATTAATAATATCATCTGTAAATCCAAGTGACGATAATGTTTATGGTACTTATTCCATCTTCATAGTCCACACTCACATATATGTACACAGGTATAAGAAATTAAGAGGTTCACCTTGAGAAGCATCTGAATTCTTGATAGGATCAACCAAATCATATGACTTGATGTGCATCTTGCCCAGTAGAAGCTTACTGAAAACAGTCATTCCGGGATGGTTATGGAGAGGGATAACACCAGTTGCTGGAATAAAGAAACAGCACAACTGCGTGCACATACAATAAAATTAAGGGAAGCAAACTAAACGCAAGAACCAAATATGTGCACATGTACTTGCAGAATATATAATTGGGATTTAAGAGCACATCAATAGAATACACTAGATTTACCGAAAAGTTATTGCACTTGTATATGGTCGTATACGTAACCCTTGGAGTGCCTTTGACCTCAGTTTCAGGCTTGAAGAACTGCAAATCACTGCTAAGCCCAACATCTTCTGGCCCAAATTTATCTACATTAACATTATGAAACAGTGTCACTAACTACGCAACCAACTACATATCATTAAGCCAATGAGGTCGAGGGCAAGTGGGTAACAATCAATGGGGGTCATCAAAAAAAATTTATGTCTCCATTAGACATGGAATATGTGATAATCAAGATACAAATTCTTCATATCTCATGGCCTATACAGAAGAGGAAAGTTTTTTATTTATCTAGCTGATATCAAACTACTACCATCTTTGGCAATGGACCTAACAATGACTAATATAGTAAGAGTGGAGAACTGAAGCTAAGACTAAGAATCTGAGATGGAGCCATTTCGATCCTCATAATTAACAAAACAAGAAGCAAAGAAAAAAAACGCGATATCCACTTACAATTACTTATTCGAGCTACATTTCCTTCACCAAATTTTGGATTACCATAAATACTCTTTGAATAAAATAAATATAATTCATGTAAAAGGCATCTATAAATTGTTGTCACGGTAACCTACCAAAATTAAATAAAAGAAAATTAGAAAAGAAAAGAAAAGAAAAGTGAATGAGAAGCATTTCAATCCAAAAACTGCTAAGAGCAATTTCAATTCCAAACTTTTATTAATTCTCTGTAGTTGTTGAAAATTGAGACAAAAAAAAAAAAAAAAAAAAACAAAAACAAAACAAAAAAACAAAAAAAAAATTCTGGGTTTATTTCTCAGTGCAAAATTTATATATTAAAACAATTGAATAATACCAAAATTGGAGTGTAGCCCAAAACAGACTCATAGAAAAGATGGAGGCATGCATAGATAGCTAGAGAGCGAGAAGGCGAGGATTCGGAATCAAAAGATAGAATTAAAGTTGAATCGAATAAAACGTACCAAGAACGCTGCACAATTCCTGCACATGGTGAGGCGAAGGAAGTGTTCCAAGGCCTTTGAAAACGTCTCTACACGAAACAAAGAGTCGTTGCAGAGCAGAATCAGAAGAAGAATGCTTAACCTTCCTGTTCTTGCTGCAATACTTTCTTTTCCTTATAACCTTATTATTTTTCATATAACCAACATGATGATGATGATGCCCAACAACATTAACCTTGTTGTGATGATGATCTCTACCCTGCTCTACCAAACCACCACCAGCCTCGATTCCCATATCAATCGATCTCTCTCCAACTTTCAACACCACAGAACACAAACTGATGGATCGATCTACAACAAGAATAATTCACTGCAGCAGCCCAGATAGATAGATATGGTTGGTAACGACAACAGAAGAAGAAAAACAAGTCTAACTAGCTAGCTTCTTCTTTCCTGGGTAGCGTTTGTTGAAAGGCGAAAGAGAATGAGATGTCTCTGAAGACAGACGTAAAAACCAAACCAAATAGGAATAAACAAGAAACTGAAGAGATCAGAGAGATGGGAGAATAAGTCAGTAAAGTATGGCCAACTCTAGGAACAGGAGTGGGAGATTTGGTATTGTATTGTATATAAATAGCCATATGGAAAAGTGGGGATCGAGAAAGAGGAGAAAGCAAAACCAACACCAAAACCAGGGGCTACATGATGATTTATTATTTCGGATGGTAGGAAACGCACAGTTTCGAGATAAACCAAGGAAACTGTCAAACAGAGGTAAGTGCAGCCCCATAGATTCAGTTGAAAACTGGCGGTTATCCAACCCCTGGTTTTCTCAAGCCTACATTTAAAATGCTGGCTGCCTCACCACTTGCCCATTACAAATGAAGATCCTTCTGAAAAAATAAATAAATAAATATTCTATAAGACACAAAAGTTTCAATATTTTGACTATTGCTCTTTACGATTATTTATCCTTTTAACTTCTACCGTTTTACTTTTCTTTTTACTGTAAACAGTATATAAACAAAATATAAATATATATAGAATTTTTCTCATGTGCGGACGTCCGTATCGAAATTTCGGTACGGATTTCCGGTTTTCACCTACTTTTCGATCACATTTTCACATTTAACCGTTCAGTTTTTAAGTCTTAATGTATAAATCACCTTTGCAAAAATTCAGCCAATTCGGTGATCATAAAAGTATCCAAAACTGCAATTTACACGAATGTACCGAATCTATCAAACCGGAACCGATCGTGTACATTATTGTAAATTGAAATTTTGGATGTTTTAACGATCACCAAATTGGTTGAAATTTTGCAGGGGTGATTTATACATTAGGACCTAAAAACTGAACTGTTAAAATGTGAAAATGTGATCTGAAAGTGGGGAAAAACGAGAAATCCGTACCGAACATTCGATACTGATGTCCGCAACCACGAAGATATATATATATATATATATATATATATATATAACTTTCTCAGGTGCGAATATCCGCACCTAAGAAAAAGGTGCGGATTTCCGGTTTTGACCCACTTTCCGATCACATTTTCACATCTTAGCCGTTCAGTTTTTAGATCCTAATGTATAGACCGTACCGAACATTCGAAACGGACGTTCGCAACCACAAAGATATATATATATATATATATATATATATATATATATATATATATAGGATTTTTCTCAGGTAAGGATATCCTTAGTTTTTCTTAGGTGCGGATTTGATGTTTTCACCCACTTTCCGATCATATTTTCACATCTTAACCGTTCAGTTTTTAGAGCCTAATGTATAGATCCTCCCTGCAAAATTTCAGCCAATTTGGTGATCGTTAAGACGTCCAAAACTGCAATTTACACGAACGGTCCGAATCTGTCGAACCGGAACCGTTCGTATTTATAATGGTAAATTGCAGTTTTGGATACCTTAACGATCACCAAATTGGCTGAAAATTTTCAGAGGTGATCTATACATTAGGACCTAATAACAGAACGGTTAAGATGTGAAAATGTGATCGGAAAGTGGGTTAAAACCTGAAATCCGTACCTAAGAAAAACTAAGGAAGTCCTTAGCCAAGAAGGACTGTATATATAAATATATATATATATATATATATATATAACTTTACTCAGGTGCGGATATCCGGTTTTGACGCACCTAAGAAAAAGGTGCGGATTTCCGGTTTTGACCCACTTTCCGATCATATTTTCACATCTTAGCCGTTCAGTTTTTAGATCCTAATGTATAGATCATCTCTACAAAATTTTAGCCAATTTCATGATCGTTAAAGCATCCAAAATTGCAATTTATACGAACGAACCGAATCTGTCGAACCGGAACCGTTCGTGTTAATTGTTGTAAATTGCAGTTTTGAATGCCTTAACGATCATCAATTTGACTGAAATTTTGCAGAGATGATCTATACATTATGACCTAAAAACTGAACGGCTAAGATGTGAAAATGTGATCGGAAAGTGGGTCAAAACCTGAAATGCGCACCTAAGCAAAAAGTGCGGACGTCCGCACCGAAGAAGCACTGTATATATATATATATATATATATATATATATATATATATATATATATATATATATATATACCTTACTCAGGTGCGGATATCCGTACCTAAGCAAAAACGTAAGGATTTTGTGTTTTTCCCCACTTTTCGATCACACATTCACATCTTAACTGTTCAGTTTTTAGGTCCTAATGTATAGATCACCTCTGCAAAATTTCAGCCAATTTGGTGATCGTTAAGACATCCAAAACTGCAATTTACACGAACGAACCGAATCTGTTTAACCGGAACCGTTTGTATATATTGTTGTAATTTGCAGTTTTGAATGCCTTAATGATCACCAAATTGGCTGAAATTTTGCAGAGGTGATCTATACATTAGGACATAAAAACTGAATGGTTAAGATGTGAAAATGTGATCGAAAAGTGGGTTAAAACTGGAAATCCGTATGGATCGAAAAACTGCGGACGTCCGCAGTGGAGAACCGCTGTGTGTGTGTATATATATATATAGATATATTATATATCGTTTTCTAACAGAGCGTTATGCGTCTAAATATTGAATTTGTGATTCTAAACACTTATTACAGTTAGAATTCATCTTCTATATTCGGAGATAAACAGTTAATATTCATGGAGAGTGAAATTTGAAATCCCCAAATTGTAAACCACACTCCCTCTTTATTTTTTTTATTTTTTATTTTTTTATGTTTGTGGCATATGATTTTCCAATATTACCAAAGGTCATTTCTACTTGGTTAACTCTCTTAGATTTCCCTCAACTAAAAAAGATCAGACGAAAGGTACGTAATGCCTTTGGGAATGGATTCCCTTTTCAATTCAAATCCATCTCTCTTCAATTCTTTTTTTTTTTTTTTGAAATAAGCGTTGTGCTGCTACCCTCAAGTCTTGATTAATGAAACTGATGAATATACAGGGGGAGAAATAGTGCCCATGACCCAGACTTCCCAGCCTCTACCTCTTTCTGCCGGAGAAGGACCAACGCCACAGACGCGTCACTCCGCCACCGATCTATGGTTTACACCCTTTGCCAGAACACAACACCATTGAACCCCGCCACCTTGCAATGGCCATAACAGTGGTTGGGCTACTTGGCAATAGAGGTCGGCGCTCTGCTTCCACGAGCACGACCCAGCAACCAAAGCCTGAACCCCCGCAATTGAGTTCAGAGTACCCTACAACAGAGGGCGATCCCCGCTCTGTTGTTGCAATTCGCCCGTTGGAGATTGCTCCTTAAGATACCATAACTCCATCATCACTCCTCCGCGTGCCGCCTTAAACCTTCAGTTGTGGACTGCTATCGAAACCTACTCGTCCAATGACAACGTCTAGAGGACGCTCTGCCGGTCGGAACAAGCATCCAAGAAATACGGCCAAATTTTTTCTCTTCAGCAGAAAACACAGAGCGAAACTTCCAAAACTGACTCGTTTTTTCACTCATCTCATTTCAGTTCTTGGAATCAAGAGACTCCCACATGCAACTTAACTGGGATTGTCTGTAACTCAAATGGTCAGAAATTAATCTTTCTCAACAGATCTTTTGTGGTTACCCTCCTTTCAACGCAATATGCTCGCTTCCACAACAAGAAAAGCTTTCTTGTGGGTCAAATTTCCTACAAGGAAGTCTCACTGAGGATTTGATCAAGTCTACTTATTTATAGGAATTGGATTTGGGTAAGAATTCTTTCACAAGAAAAGTGCCTGCCCTGAGCTTTTCTTTTTGCTAAAGCTCATTGGGAATAGAATCCCCATAAAGCATATGCACGACTACTCTTCCCAATGTGGTGGCTCTGCAAAGACGGGTCGATGACAGATATGTAGAATTGGAGGTCTCCATATGTATACCTAGCAAATCGGCCCTCTTAAAGAATTTTACTTTGCTTGAAATTGAAATTTGAAAATATAGAAAGAAAAACATAGATTGAATTACGTATTTGCCAAATCGCGTTCTTGGCAACGATGGGTCTAACACCTCCAATTCTATCACTTTCTCTTGCCAAACAACCATCTTCAAAAGCAAAATTTGTTAGCTAATACAATCGTCCAGCTTCATGCAAGGAATATCCAAATTCATGCCGATCAATCTTGGAATGTTTTGCTTAATAATTCTGGGTTTTGTTAACATTCCACTTTGGTGTAGACCCAAAAGAATCCATTTCATTTATAAGTTGAATTAGAGATTGAGATTTGAGAATAGAATTATCTTATCTATGGAAAACATGGAGATGGAAAGAGAAGTTCGAGAAAGAAATAAGGTAGAATGAGAAAGATATGTAAAGAAAATTATAAAATAAAATTTAGAAGCTAGGAGTGTGATTTACAATTTGGGGAGTGTAAAGTTCACCTCTCCATTTTCATTGTTCATAATTTCAATCACTATTAGAGTAGAACTACTTACTATTTGCAAAGAGTGTGGTTTACAATTTGGGGAGTGTGAATTTCACCTCCCCATTTTCATTGTTCATAATTTTAATAATTATTAGAGTAGAACTACTTACTATTTGCAAAGAAACTAGTAAAGAATTGCTAGAAGAACAAAAAAAGTTGAAACTCTGAAAGTTTTTAGATCAAAGCTTGATATAAATACTCCCAATTATTGGGATATTATCTTTCGAATTCAGAGAAGAATCTACAAAGTTGAGGAAGATATTATTTAATATCAAAGAAACTCTTGAGGAAGAGCAAGAACCTCTTGATTATTTGAGCATTGGTTAGATCCGCATTAGTTGGTACCACAGCTTGTTTAGCTCAACAACAAGTAAGAAAAGCTTATGCCTCAAAGTTGGCTTCTCTTGACAAGCAAAAGAGAATCCAAATTTAAGAATTATCAAGCCTTTTGTACTAAAAAAGAAAGTGAAAAGTGCCAAGTGTGCTTCCATGCAATGCACATCCAAAAAAATCAGTACTCTATTGAATACTTGTGTAGAGTTTTAAACACTCTATACAATGAACATATTCATCTCCAAAGACAAATTGGAATAGAAGAGCTTGATCCTTCAAGGCTAAGCTTAATCAAATACCTTGATCATCTGAAAAGGTTAGAGAGCAACTTGAGAGATTTAATCATAGGATTAATAAACTCGAATAAATAAATTCGATAGTGGCAAAGCTTGAAGCCAAGCTAGATTACCTCAAAGAAAAACAATATCTTTCTGATATTGTAAAGAAGTTAGTAAAAACTGAAAATCTTGCTAACCACATCCATGAACAAGCAACTGAATTAAGAAATACTTCAGAAAACTTGAGATAGCTTTTAGAAACTCTCATATCTAGAATAGGATGAATCAAAGAGTATATCTAAAAGTAAGATAGGTAGATGATAAAGCTTCAGGCTTTTGTCTCACCACCTAAAAACTTGTTGAAAATGTAGAAGCAATAATACATTAGCAAAACTATGATATAGCTTATCTCCAAGAGATAGGTAAAGACCTTGAAATCCAATTTCGAGAGTTAAGCAGTAGAATATTAAGTCTACAGAAGGCTGTAGAAAAAATAAAAGAAGGGGAGAATCAGGAAATAATTGATGAAGAAAAATTAGCACAAAATGTTGCTAATAAAATTGTTACCCCTCCATCAAAAGAAGAAAAAGAGCTCAAGTATAGTGGACCTAAACCCCTGACTTGGAAGAAGTTTGGAAGAGATATTAAGATGCTAAGCAGGATTCTTAGCAAAACAAGTACAATTCGTGTACAGTTAATTTCCTTTACAGTTAATTAATGCTCAAGAATTTGAGTACAATGAAATTGAATCTAGCATTTCAGAAGCATCCGCTCCTAGATTTAAATTCAGCAAGATCTACAAAAAGGGATCTTTCAATGTAGATTCTCACATGTTCAAAATCTTATAATTAACTATTCCAGCCACAGGTGGTGAGACAGACATCAGATTAATCACTCCTAAAGAAGTGAGTGAAGCCTTTCAACAATTGGTGCAGTTCAAATAGGAATAAAACTCTTGGCAAGAGATGGAATAGACTGCTATGTTCTATGTGTCTTGCAAGACGATAGAATAACAGATTTTAAAAAGAGCTTGCTAGGAACTGTGGAAGATTCATTATGCAATCAAGTGGCATATTTTAATGTCTTCTTTAGTTTTACTTCTCATCTGAGAGATGCAGCCCACTATCTAAGATTGAGAATCTAGACAAGTGGTATCTTTATGAAGAAAGGAATGATGGAGCTTGCAATAGATTATCGAATCTATTACAAGTTGATGAGTTCTAATGTGACTCCTAATACCACGGTCTTAAACACTCCCAGTATTACTATATTCGTCCTCACTGATTCAAGAAATAATTCTCAGCAAAAACATGTCACTGTATGGCATGAAGTTTCTTTCCTAAGAAAATGAAATTTATCACCCCATGTCAAGCAAATTCAAAGCACTAATGCTTTTGTTTATGAAGACAAGGGAGGAAAAATCAACTTACAGTTTCATAGGCATTCATTTGCTAATTATGAAGAAGCTAGCACTTCTGAAAGCAGGTCAACATTTCGTAAAGAATCTTTGGAAGAAAAAGATAATAAAGGACCTATAAAGATGTTTAAAGCAGATGAATTAAAAGAATTATATGCACAAGGTGAGACTTGTGAATCCATAGAAGGATTAGAGAAAATTGTGAAAAGAATTTCTCAAATCCAAATTGAAAAGAATAAGAGAAAACTTTTGTCTTATTAGGCAAAAGAAGAACTAGAAACATCCATGAAACATAAGGAAATGAAAGGTCATCTCCTCTAGGTCAAGAAGGACAGACAATAATTCAAAGCATTACAAATCACCCGACGAAAATAGTTAGACAAGAAAAGATCAAGCTTCCTAAAGGACAAGTCCTACAGGAAGAAGTGGAGAGAGAAGTTCTCAATAGTATATTCCTATATAACCCAAATGGGGGACCCCCTGTGTCAAAGAGAGAAGTTTATCTTGATTTAGATAGGTAGGAGATAAATGGAAAACAATTGATGGTTGGGTTCTTAGTTTAAAGTTAACTCAGGCTCTAGTGTTATCTAAATACTCATATGAAGATGCTTATGCATATTATGAGTCGACTCTAACTGGCATAGTCTAGAAATGGTACCAGTCTTTCAAGCAAATTTCAAAATGGGCTAAATGGGCAGCTAAATTAGCCCTGACAAATAATCCTTTAAACTTTGCAATTCCCATCTATGCATAATTTTGTGGTGATATTACTGGAAATAGTGAGCAAGCTAAAGAAAGAGCCAAAGCAAATATTCAGAAACTGAGTATTTGTAAAGTGAGATATTTTGAATAATATACAAATGATTTTTGGAATTACTACTGCACAATTGGAGACATTGAAAATGATGACCTTGTTTGATATTTTTATCGAAAGTTACCTGAACCTTGGAATGATGCGGTAGCTCAATCTTTAGAAGAAAACCCCCTCTAGTTCCTTACTGATGTAGGAGTAGTAAAAAGAATTAGGGAACTCCTAAGAAAGCGATGCACAAAAAACTAGAAATCTAGAGCTGCCAAGAAACAACTCAAGGGAATTGAAAATATGTGCCCAAAATAATGGGTACTCAAACACAATAGGGATGCCATATCCCTAAGGAAAGAAAATACAAAAGCTAGTCTTCAAGAAAATAAGATATAAAGACATCTTCTTCCAAGAAGAAATATAAGTTTAGAAAAAGTTATGGGTACAATAAAGAAAAGCCCTCCCCCAAGAAGAAGTTTTTGAAGAAAAAACTAAGAGTTAACCCTTCTAGGGAAACAAAAGAATGCGGATGCTGGCTCTACAAAGTAGAAGGACATTATGCCAATCAATATCCTAGGAAAGAAAAGAGGTCTGCTAAAGGCTTAATAACAGAATATGAAGAAGCTATAGAATATGCTAACCTAAAAGGTCAGAAGAAGAAGTAAGAGAATATGAAGAAGCTATAGAATATGCTAACCTAAAAGGTCTGAAGAAGACAAGAACAAGAACAAGAACAAGGAGAAGGTATAGGATCTCGTCCTATATTAGTATTAAACATCCAGAATTGGAAAAAAAAAGATACTATTAATACAACCAGTATTTTCTATCCCAATCCAATACTTCGCATGTGACTATTGTGGATGTACATACAACAGCACAATTCTCATATATTGTGAAACCACTAGTGAAACTTACCAATGAGAAGCTTTGTTGCTGAAGCAAGAAGAAAGACAAAAGACAATGATGTTCATATCTTGGTAGATCAAGAAAATGCTATATTCTATGAACCTTGAAAATGATATAAAAAAGATGAAGATAATATCTGCATTAACATAGAAACCTCAAAAGAGGAATTATCTTTGAAAGAGTCTTCTAATCCTGTAATAAAACAAGACTCTAATGATGAGACGGTAAGGGATACTAAGCCTTTTACAGAATCGCTACATGATCTAGAAAACATGAAACAAGCAAGGCAAGTCCAGTCAACCAAGTATAGTAACTACATAACAGTCAGCCTTAAATTCCCAAACCACAAAAAATATATGTCATTCCTGAAGAATGTTGGTTAAGGTCTAATAAGTTAGCCACTAGAGTTGGTCTCGGAGCACATGAGATATCCATGATTATAAGGGCTAAAAATGTCAGGATCTCCATAGGAGGAGGAAACTTCATCGTCAAAATAATTTGGCAATGTGCATGCCTAGACACTGATTTGTTGATAGGAAATTATTTTCTTCTTTAACAAAAAGAAGCAAGGAAATAAAAAGTCAAATCTAAAAGCTCCTTGAAAAGAAGCTCATTAGGCCTTCCAATAGGCCACATCACGCTTCAACATTTTTGGTAAGAAATCATGTGGAGCAACTAAGAGGAAAAGCCAGAATGTGAAGCAACTAAGAGGAAAAGGCATAACCTATGGCTCGTCATGTCATTTGGACTCGAGCAGGCTTTGTCTATTTTCCAAAGGACAATGGATAATATTTTTAAGCCTTGCTCAGACTTCTGCATAGTTTATATAGATCACATTCTTGTCTTCTAAAACTATGAATGAACACATGAAGCACCTAGAACAGATGTGCAAGCTTCTTGTCCAGAAAGGGATCATCCTTGGACAAATGAAAATCCATCTCATTAAAGGAGAAATTGATTTTCTTGGTATTCTTGTTAAAGACGGAGAGATTCGTCTTCAATAGCATATAGTCAAGGAAATTTGCCAATTTCCTGACAAAATCCCAGATGCAAAATCTTTGATGAGATTTTTAGGAGTCGTTAACTTTGCAAGAGATTTCATCCCTCAAGTTAGTAGACTCACTACACTTCTCTCTCCAAAGACAAGCTTAAAGCAAAAAAAAAATATTCACAACAAATGATAGTAATACTATTAGAAAGATACACGAGTGGTGACAAAACAATAGGACCTTTGCATCACGAACCAGACTACCAGTACCTAGTATCCTATAGCAGACTAGACATGAGCCATACTACTGAAAAAATCAGATTGCGTAAACAAGATCCTGAAGAGAACCATAACTCTATTTCTGCCTAGCAAGATGAAGCACAATCTATTAAGTCCAATGAAGAAGAAAAACTCTTAAATAAGTTTTTGCTGCATCCAAAGACATCAGCCATAACTGATCGATCCCAGGGTAAAAGATCATCTAGCCCATCTCAAATGATAGGAAAAACATTTTCGGGAAAACCAGTCTAGATGTGGGAAGAAAAAATATTCATAATCACATATTAAAGGTTTTCCAGAAACCTGTATACACAACACAGAAAAATTTGGCCTTCAAACAAAAAGTTATTTTAGATAATATTTTAAGTCCTTTTTGTGAAAGCAATGAAAATTATGTGCTTCAATGCCTTAATGCTTTAACAAAAGAATTGTATGAATCTCATACAAAAGAGAAAACTACTTCAATTGACAATCTCAAGATATCATATTTTGAAAATCTAGAAAGTGCAAAAGTCTCTGTTTTAGCACTAAAAGAATATGAGTAGTTTCATTTCCATAATCTATAAGAGGATTTGGATATATAAATGGTCTCCTTTCAACATCATTGTGGTCCCTGGCCCATATTATGAGAGATATTTAGTTGAAGTTCAAGCTAAAAATCCTCCTAAACACAATTTGTGGCTTGTAGAAATGGTTTTGTTCATAATCTCTAGACAAAATCCAATGAAGATCTAAAAGGGCTTCCAGATATTATATCTAAAACATTTAAACATATTAGACCTAACGGGTGCATTCTGACATTAAAATTCATATCAACTCCACCAGAGTGGACAATGATAAATGAACATATCAATTACATTTCTCCATACCACCATGTCAGGATTATTCAAGGCCCTTTATTCAAACCCACCATTGTGGCAAACAATGGAGAACCAAATCAAAGCATCCCATGGATGAAAGCCATGGCCATAGAAAGTATCAAGAAATTAGTCGTTAGAGACTGAGGCTCTAGCTTCCTGGCAAGTGGAGGAAAGATAAGTAACTACAATTATATTCTCCAGAAAGTGGTGACCTTTTTACAACATTATTAAGTAACAAGTTACTGGCCACCACCACATGGCTAAAGAATATTGAATGAGAAGAAAAATATCAAGTTCCCTCTTATTCAGATCTTGAATATGAAGAAAATGATCATAAAGCTGCCGACAATGGCCTAGGCTCATCAGCTACCTTTGCTGATGAAGAACTCCACAATATCACCAACATAATAAAAAAAAGTAGTGGTTGCCGACGCAAAATGACGAAAAACTTTACTTTTTCAAAAGTATGATGGATATGTGAGTGGTGGCTGACGTAACAAGACGAAAGACTATACTTTTTCAAAAATAAAGTTATTTTCTTTTCAAAAAGAAACATTCCTCTTGTCTTCCACTTTCTTTTAGGATATTTTGAATCCTATTTTAAGGTCTGATCCCTATATAAGGAGCTGTAATATTCTCTAGGAATGCATCAAGAACTTGAGATAGAAGCTCTCTCTCTCTCTCTCTCAAGAAGTAAGATGGCCAAAATAGAAAGTGTGCTTGTGGTATAACCAAATTAGTAATAGTATAGTAGTGTACATGTAGTGTGCCTTCTTTCCTGTAACGATCATGTGGAGTGGTGTGTTTTTGTTTCAAATCATAGTGCGCTGTGGCGGCGCAATTGACACATAAATGGACAAAATACTTGTACCCAGTCACTAGCTGTAACGCAGAGATACATTGAGTGGTGGTAGGTCGCAGACGAATTAGCATAGCTACAAGCGATATTGCATCACCCCAAGCAGATATAAGGAGATTGATGTGCATTACTAATGTCCGGACTACCATCGTAGTCGTTTCCGCAAGACCATTTGGTGTGTACATGGAAATCTGATGTCTAACATCAGTCCCATTGCAATAACCATTGAAGGTCTTCAATGTAAACTAACATAGTCAAATCTAATTGATTAAATAGGATGATCCGGGGAGTGAGCCCGTTGTCATATGATTTGTGCTATGAGTGCAGTATAAGCAGCATTTACAGGTGGATAGTGGCACAACATGTGACCAGCGTATTTGCCTGTCAACCAACGTCATGAAATATTTAAACGTCCGCAAGTTGGTTGAACTAGTCCAGAGAATCTCCATGGATTCTATGTAAGAACAGGATGAGTATTTTCATATCCTTTACATATGATAGTCTCAGTCCTAATTTCCCTAAGGAACGGGCTTTGTAAAACGAGCGAGCGACTTTAGAAGCAACCAATAAGGATTTTGGGGGTTGGGCTTGAGCGTCTGAAACGCTATTTGAAGAAAAGTTGGTGATTTCAGCATCACCTAAGGCACCATCACCATGACGGACGCCATCCATGGTGTCATGGATAGGGATTGTGCCAGCAATTGGCTGGTGGTGGATGGCGGTGGTGCTACAGGCAACGGCGGTGGTCACACTTAGTCCAGGAATCAACTTTTGATTTATGCTTCATTTCGCTCGAGAGAAAGGATGTCTGTGTGAAGTCTTTAGTAGACGGATCATCATATCAGGACTAGGATGACCTATCCTTCATGGCAAAGCCAATATGTGTCTGAATCCAAAAGATCTTCACTCATAACTTTATTGGATTTAATAGCTCGAAAATTGATATAGAGTCCACTAGAGAGACGCATAAACTTCTATAAGATGCGCCTTTGTTCGCAATCATTAGAGGTATTGCAAAGGAACTCATTTCTCGTTCTCTACATGTGATTCACATGGAATCCGTTGGTTATTCATAATGCAATTTGCCTTAGGAGTGTAGAGTGTTTCTGTGACAGTAATCAAGGTGTCATTTGGCAAGGGGAACTTGGGCTATTCCATGCCCTTGAATTAATATTGATGGCCCAACCATCGTAGTCACAAAGCAATATGCTCAGAATTAAAATTGAGTCAGAATGAAAAGAACTTGAAAGTTTATTCATAAGCCAATGAAGTTACATCATTGTCTCTTTGACCAAATAAAATCTAATCCAAAATGCTAGCTAATGTAAAAAAATGGTAGTCGTCTAACTTCTTTCGGTAATTCCAAAATAAATGTGACCAGATGAGTATAGAGATGTCGTTGTAGTATAGTGGTAAGTATTCCCACCTGTCACGCGGGTGACCCAGGTTCGATCCCCGACAACGGCGCCAAAAAAAAAAAAAAAACCACCCCCGTACTTGAAGTTTGCTTGTCCCCAAGCAAACTACATGAAATATAATCCGAAAATCTACTAACTCACAAACATAAGTAAAATGCGGTATTAGCTTTTCCAACCAAAACCCTCGGAGAACTAATTATGTAAATGACCATGAAGTTGATGTAAGCACAACATAAGATTTGTTAATTTGTAAGGCAATTAAGATGCACATGTAATAGATACTCAAATATATGCATGTACTGACCATGTGTCAAATCAATCTACCATAATCAAATAGGCATATAGAAGGCCCAATATATCCCGCTAAACTCACATAGGTTCATTAAATATTACCGCTCAAGTATTTAGGGGCTATATGTGTTTCACTCAAAAGCAATTCACAGCACGCGCCGCCATATGCTTGCTCTTCGATCTCATCTCCGCTAGGTAACCCACAACATTCAAGATCAAGAGGTCTTTTATTTGGTTGTAATGGGGCTAAGGGCAAGTGGCTAATAGAAATGAATGATAGGGAAATACAAAGTACATGGAAACCAGTGAAGCAACTCTCTCCTGTAGAGATATATGACTTTTGCTTTCAAATGCTAACTCACTCACTCTAATCCCGATGTACAACCCACACTACACTATACTATAAGCAAAAATAAAACTAGCTATTTTTTTTTTCTTCTTTTCAACACTTTTTTTTTTTCGATCACCTTTTTCTTTTTATAATTTTTTTCTTTTCTCTCTTTTTTATTTTTATTTTTTATTTTTTATTTTTTAAAACACACACACTCCCCTCACACTTATTCTTTTGTAACCTTACACTTTTGACTTTCTTTAAGTCCTTTTTGTGAAAGCATCATCAAGTTTATTAGCCCAATCCTTTCGTGAAGAGTTGACCGTCTTTTCCAAAATCCTTTTAATCTCCCTATTTGACACCTCCACTTGACCAGAATTTTGAGGGTGGTAAGGTGTGGCAACCTTATGCTTGACCCCATATTTCCTCAATAAAGCATCAAAATTACGGTTGATAAAATGTGTACCACCATCACTAATAATAATCCTAGGAGTCCCGAATCGAGAGAAAATATGCTCTTTCAAGAACTTGGTGACTACCTTAGAATCATTCTTCCGTGTGGCCTTAGCTTCAACCCACTTTGAAACATAATCAACCGCAACTATGATATACTCATTCCCATGAGAATTTGGAAATGGTCCCATAAAGTCTATGCCTCAACAACCGAAAATCTCAACATTAATAATGTTAGTGAGAGGCATTTGGTCCTTGGAGGAAATATTCCTGATCCTTTGACATCTATCACATTGAAGAACAAAAGAATGACAATCTCAAAACAAAGTAGGCCAAAAGAAACCGGACTGAAGGATCTTGAAAGTTGTCCTCCCACCAAAATGACCTCCACATAGAGATGAATGACACAATGAAATAATCTCCGGGGCCTCCTATTAAGGAATATATCATCTAATCACTTGGTCCTTACCCACCTTCCACAGGTAGGGGTCATCCCAAATATATGACCGAGCATCTCTAAGAAACTTCTTTCTGGCCTGTGCATCATAATTATCCGGAATGAAGGTACCATTGCTAGCCCAATAATTCACAAAGTTCGCAAACCAAGGCATCTCAGTGTCAACACTGAATAAGTACTCATCGGGAAAATGCTCAATCAATGGTATATCAGAAGAGTCTCCACCATGCTCAAGTCTAGACAAATGATCTGCAACAAGGTTCTCTCTACCCGACTTATCCCTAATCTCCATATCAAACTCTTGGAGCAATAACACCCAACAAATCAAAAGGGGCTTGGCATCCTTCTTGCTCAACAAATATCTCAATGCTGCATGATCTATGTGAACAATCACCTTACTCCTAAGAACATAACTCTGAAACTTCTCCAATGAAAAGATAATAGCAAGGAGCTCCTTCTCTGTAGTAGTGTAATGGACTTGAGCATCATTCAAAGTCCGGCAAGCATAATATATCACATGGAGTGCTCACTCAATCCTTTGACCCAAAACAGCCCCCATAGCAAAATCGGAAGCATCGCACATCAACTCAAATGGTCTAGTCCAATCAGGTGCAATCATGATAGGTGTGTGAGTCAACTTCTCCTTAAGTAACTCAAAAGCCTGTACACACTCCGAAGTGAACTCAAATGGCACATCCTTGCCCAACAGGTCACACAATGGCTTGGTGATCTTAGAGAAATCTAGAATAAAGCGTCTATAAAAGCTAGCATGCCCAAGGAAGTTCCTAATTCCTTTCACATTCTTCGATGGTGGTAAACTAGAAATCAACTCAATCTTCGCCTTATCCACCTCAATGCCACGTGATGATACTACATGCCCTAACACAATACCCTCTTCCACCATAAGGTGGCACTTCTCCCAATTAAGGACCAAATTGGTCTCTTCACACCGTTTTAGAACAAGGGTCAAGTGTTGGAGACAATCATCAAAAGTATCTCCATGAATCGAGAAATCATCCATAAAGATCTCCATAAAGCACTCAGTCATGTGATGGAACAATGCCATCCTACACCTCTGAAAAGTATTAGGTGCATTGCAAAGTCCAAAAGGCATTCTCCTACATGCAAAAGTACCAAATGGGCATGTGAAAGTAGTCTTCTCCTGTTCTTCCTTAGCAATAGCAATAGCAATCTGATTATATCTCGAATATCCATCTAAGAAACAATAGTGGCTATGACCTGCTAGTCTCTCCAACATGTGATCAATGAAAGGTAGTGGAAAATGATCATTCCTTGTTGCTCCATTAAGCTTTCTATAATCAATACAAACCCTCCATCCATTCTGAACTCGCTGTGGCACATCTTCACCCTTCTCATTCTGCACTACTGTAATTCCTCCCTTTTTGGGGACAACCTGAACTGGTGAAACCCATGGCGAATCAGAAATCAGGAAAATAACTCCAACATCTAGAAGCTTAATAATCTCTTTCTTCACTACCTCCATCATGGGAGGTTTTAACCTCCTCTGAGCCTCTCGTGTGGGCTTACACCCCTCCTCCAAATAAATGTGATGCTGACACTTGGATGGACTAATGCCTTTAATATCGGCAATAGTCCAACCAATAGCTCTCTTATGCTTATGTAACACCCTTAGAAGCTTATCTTCCTCAACTTTACTCAACTTCGATGAGATGATAACCGGTAATGTGCTCTCCTCTCCTAGAAATGCATATCTCAAAGTCGAAGGTAAAGTCTTCAACTCCAAATCTGGTGGGGTCTCATATGAAGGAATAGGTGGTGTAGTAGAAGATGGCAAAGGTAAAACTCGTGGAACACGTCTAGGCAAATATGGTGTCAACGCCTCTAAGTGTGCAATAGCCTCAACATGCTCCTTACTCTCAAATTCAGGTCCACCTTGAGCAATACAAGTCTCATGTAATCCTTTGATGAATGCTCAATAAAGCTTTTCCCAATAATATCATCCATAACATCAATCCGGAAGCACTCATCAAGATGATATAATGGGCTCCTCATAGCATCAAAAATCCGAAACCCAATAGTAGTGTCAAATACTGTCATGGTGAGTAAACCCTTCTTAACATCAATCTTGACCCCAGCAGTCGCCATAAATGCTCTACCAAAAATGATAGGTAACTCATCATCATCATCCTCATAAGGAGGGTTCATTTCAAGTACAACAAAATGGGTCGGCACATAAATCTCATCTACCTTGACAAGAACATCTTCCACCACTCCACGAGGGTACTTGATACTCCTATCCGCCATCTTAAGCTTGATCTTTAGAGGCTTGATCGACTCCAATGACAAATTCTTGTACACATCATAGGGCATAATGTTAATGCTAGCCCCCAAATCTAATAATGCTCGTTCAAAGCTTCGTGACCCAATGGTACAAGGAATAGTAAAAGATCTGGGGTCACTAAGCTTAGGAGGCAACCTTCTTTGAAGTGCGGCCGATACATGTTCACTCAAGTACACATCTTCATTCTCCACAACTTCCTCTTATTAGTGCACATGTCCTTCAAGCACTTTGCATAGGCCGAAACTTGTTTAATGGCATCAAGTAATGGGATATTGATGTCAACGGACTTGAATAGCTCAATGAACTCCTGCTTTTGTATCTCCCTCCGCTTCTTTTGATCTTGAGCTCTCATAACTTGTAGATACGGAAGTCTAGGCTCCGATGGAGTCAAATCAAGAGGTGGAGAAAAAGTGAGACTCCCCCTTGAATCCCTAAGGGTGGTAACCGTCCCACTAGGGTTTTTAGCCCTTAAGGCCTCGCCTAGTGTAGAATGGATCGGTCCACTCCTATCCCTAGAATCCAAAGGTAAATGAGAATAGTCTTCCTCCTTATTACTTCCCCCTTGTTGTTGTTCCCGATGCTCACTACATGATGAAATGGGTGGTGAACCATTAGAACTCAAATCCAAAGATGTAGTCTGACTAATAGAGTGATCCCTAGAGGTGTTTTTGGCCAAGCTAGGATCCGTAGCCTTCATGGCCTCACCTTGCTTAGTAGGGTTGAAACCTCCCTTATCCCTAGAACTCAATCTTGAAGACGAACCATGTGTATCAATAGAAGTAGATGAAGTAGCTTCCGCCTTATTCCTCCCCCCTTGATGAAGATCCATAGATGATGATAAAAGAGTAGTGGGGCCAAAATGCACATGCTTAGGCGGTACGGATGAAGAATTAGATTCTTGAGACTTTGAAGATGTATAATGAGATAAAGAAGTCTTCCTTCCTTGTGCACCTCCGGGAAGTACATTTTCTTCCTCCCCGGCTTCCTTATCCACCCCCTTATTTCTTCCTTTTGTATACAAAGTCACATCACCCACTTCAATTTTTGGGGGTACATTTTCTTCCCCCCGGTTCCCATCCTCCTTTGAAATAAAAGTACGATGCATATGCACATTATCATTAGCAACATGACCAAGAGGTACATTTTCTTCCCCCTTGGCTCTGTATGAATGCAACAAATTATCATCATCACTATCAATGCAATCTTCTACTAACACATGATCATCATCATTAGAGTATGAGAGTGAAGAGTGGGGATCATGTATAGGAGTGGGAATATATGTATCATAAGAATGTGATATGGGAGAAGTGGGAGCATATATATCATCAAACATATTAAAATGGGAGTTGGAAGGTGTAGGCATACGTACTTTATTGTCATAAATCCTCCCACTTCTAAGTGTAGTAATAGCCTTAGCTTGCTCATATCTCGGATTTGGTTCCAATTGTGTAGGTAATGCACCTTGTGGGCGTGAACCAAACTCTCTAGCTAATTGACCCATTTGAACTTCTAACTTTCCAACACTTTGAGCAAGAGAACTTTGACTTTGTGTAAGAATAGAAATATTTTGCTCCGTCTTCATTTGAGATTGGGTCAATGCGGTTAGTAACTCTTCCATATGATTCTTTGTTGGCTCTTGAGTAGTATTAGGCACCCCTTGAAGAACTTGCCTATTTTGGAGTCCGGGAGGTGCATTTTGTGCATGAGAACCATAAGAACCTACATGAGAAGCACCAAATGAAGACCCTTGACCATGAGAACCACGAAATGAGGAATTTAGGCCTTGTTGTCCTCCATAAGAATAAACACCACCTTATTGTGCATTAGAAGATCCCTCACCATCTCTGCATGAGAATTTTGGGTGATTTCTCCACCCCGAATTTTGGGAAACTACCAACCGCTTTGGCATGCTCATCAACAAAATCTGGATAGCTAGAGGCAAAATGATACTCACTAGTAGAATGTGTAGGCAACTCACAAAGTAGACATAAGGATGAAGGCATAGAGGCGGCCTTTACATGATGTGTAGGTGCACCATGGTCTTGAGCTTGAAGAAGTAGATCAAGCTTCCTCTCAAGCTTTTTATAATCCGCACTAGAGCTCTCTTGGGCAACCCGTGTCTCATGAGTGCTCTTGGTGTCATAATATGGATCTTTCCTCAATATTTCCCTCCTAGTGTCATGATCATCACATTGTTTCGATTGTCGACCCAAGTGCTCAAGTATATCCCATGCCTCGATTTGACCATGACTATGAAGTGAACCTTGTGTGGCAACATCAACCCTCCTCCTCTCATGTGGTAACAAACCACCATAGAAACCGTCAATCATCATTGACTTAGTCAAACCATGATGGGGACATGCATTGCAAATATCCTTGTACCTATCCCATGCCTCCCAAAAAGTCTCATGATCGCGTTGAACGAAAAGTAAGAGCTCATGTCTCATGCTAGTGGTCTTGTGTGGTGGGTATTAGGCGTCCAAGAAAGTGTCCGTCAATTCATCCCATGAACGTATACTCCTCGGTTGTAGCTTCAAGAACCATCTTTTTGCATCATCTCTAAGTGAGAAAGGAAACAACTACATCTTGAACTCACCTTCCAAAAGTCCACCCTTTGACATGGTCCTCACAATCGCCTCAAAGTCTTGCATGTGGTTGATGGCCTTCTCGGATGACATCCCACGGAAATAGGCAAGATGCTCAATTGTTGTGGCTTGATCTCAAAGTCCACATCTCTATTCGGAAGTACTAAACATGATGCCGTATTGGTCATGGAAGGTCTAGAGAACTCTCGAATAGGTCTCTCTGCCATCTCTCTAACCGGTGATCTAATCGGACTCGGTGAGGGATCTCTTGGAGGTACCCTTGGTCTTGGAGGTGTTCGTGAATGATTCCTTGGCCTTTGTCTAAGAAGTCTTTGCAAAGTGCGACCACTCATCAAATTGATAGGTAGTTGCTCATACACCTATAAAGAAACACTAGAACAATAAGCACCTCACTAATCAAATAAACACAAGATATTGACCAAGTTTACCAACCACAAAAGTTGACAATTAATTAGAGGGTGAGAAAAGAAGGAAACTTAACAAGTAGTCAAAAAATAAAATTAGAAGCTAAACAACTAAACAAAGAAACAAGAAGTAAAAATAAATAAAAACAAAAGTATGCTAAAAGTGACCCTAAAAGCCAATTACCAAGGGATTAAGATCCGAAGACCCTAATCCCCGGCAACGTCTCCATTGACTTGAATCATATTCTCTCGCAAGCGTATGAATCGTTGTCAAGTAAGGGAAGTATTAGAACCTTGATTATCGTACCTCGGGGATTAAGTGTTGGACCTAACCGAGGTAATTGGGGCTAGAATAACTTAAAAGCATACAATGAAAAAGTAAAAATAAAAATAAAATAAAGTAAAATAAAATATTCACAAAGCACCAAGTCTTGGCAATGCTTGGCTTAGCTCACACTAAGCCTAATCAAAGCCACTAACTTGTAGCCCAAATGAGTTATGTACAATGAAAGGTAGAATTTTGTTTGGGAGTTTTGAATTGGGAATTAACTAAATTAAATGCAAACTAAAGTAAAAGCAAACAACTAATTATCAAGCAAGAAATTAAATTTGGATTTTCAAATTAATGAAACTATGGGAGTGACTGGTGATTCACACTAACTATCTTGTAAACATCAATGCCAATTTCACAAATACATGCATTTCCTATATGTGTCAAGTCCCGTATCTAGTACCGGTTAAGGTTACTAAACAAATTATCCTTTCGGTGTATTGACTATGTTGGTTAAGGCCACAGTCAACTCTCTAATTTGGGCATTACGCCGGTTAAGGCCGTAATATCCAAAATTAGAGATCTAGAGAGCAAGATAATAGAGATCCAAGCAAGCTTAGCTACAATTAAGCTGGCTAATGGTTACCACACTTAAATCCTAGATGCCACAAGATTAATAAGCTGTCAATTTATCAATCTATTCATCACAATTGCCCACAACATAATTTCAAAGAGTGACAAAGCCTAGAAACATGCTTCTAAGGACTAATAAATTCGGATTTAAAGCATACACAATGAAAATTACATTTATTAAAATTAAAGCATCAATATTTATACAAGATAAGTTAGGGCTTCACAACCCTAACTCTCAAAATTAAACTACACACAACCCATACAAGAATCCATCAACAAAAGTATATAAAAATTATGAAATAGATAATAAGGAAAAGAGGGGAGAGTTAGCTTGATCACTTCTAGCTATGAGCTAGTATGAATCAAGCAATTTCTTCACTCAACTACCCAAATTAAGGTGTGATACTCTTAATGATGATTCTCTTGAGGCCTTGAGTGAGTTCCAAAAAGATGAAATTAAAAATGAAGAAGGAAAGAGGAGAGAGTGTGAGGTGGTGGGTGAGAGAAAATGGGAAGGAATTGGAATGGAGGTGGCGTGCGGCACCGTTCAGAAGAAGGAAGAGGATTGGGGTCTGCGGCTATTCACAGGGGGAGAAGTATATATGGATAATAAGGTCGTGGTCTGTGTGTAAAAGGGCAGAGGAGAGTGTACTTGATAATGGGTGGCTGTGATTGATCCAAGAAAGAGGAGAAGATCCCAGGCCTCCGTTTCTTGCGTGGTGGAAAAAAAATCAGGTCTTGGATGGTTGAACACGTGCGGCCATGTAATTGGCAAAAACCAATTAAGCCTTAAATGTTTAATTGCTTGCACGTGCAATTGGCTTAGGCACGCATAGTTACTTAAATTAATAGTTAATTAGGCATGCATAATTAATGAAACTAATAGTTCTTCTTACGATCTTCAAGCACATCCACATAGATAATCTTTGGGTAGTCAGCTTCCGCATCCTTGCTCGAGTTGACCAATATTGACTTTTTGTCTTTTTGTCAGAAATTCCATTTTGCTTCAATTTCACACAATTTCTTCCGAAATCCACAACTCCGCTTATTCCTTATAAAATAAATAAAATTGAGTTAATTACATAATAATTAACTTGAAGATTAATTTATTTATAGTGTTTTGATATAATTACACGTATATAAATGCGTGTAATCATACCACTAATCTCAGAACCTTCCTAGACATCACACTTACTTTAGGTGAGCCTACTTTGAAGAGAGACTAAACCATTTGCATCTCCTACAAAAATATATGGCAATTGCTTATTACATCTCTTGCAAAAATAAAGACTTAAACATAATTGGCGATCTATTGATCCCAGCCAAATTTGTAGTCTTTAACCCTTCACTCTAGATCATCTTCTTGATCTATATAGCGAGCTTCTCTTGCTTCACAATATGCTTTGTAGGCGGTGATAATTTCTTCACGAGCTCTACAAATGTGTGCCCAATTACCAGATACTCCACATCGAGAACATATAAAACATACATCTCTTTACTTAGACTCCATTGATTGAGACGTTTTTAAAGCGTCATTTAGATGGCTCTTAGTGTTGGTGGCGCTACCAACATGGCCAGAAGCATTGTCTTCCTCTCTCTTTCCACTTTTACCTCTTCGGTTTCGTGTTCGTCTATTTTGGCGGTTACCTTCCCAAGTAGAGCGATTATATGGATCAGAATGTCCAAAAGTATCCCGAAGGTTAGGGTTTCCCTCATGGTGCCCTCTCTAAGGGGAACGACTATAATTGGACTCCAGAATATGCTCTGTTTCCATGGATCTGGAATTATAGTTTTTCACAAGGATGTTATTATGCTTTTCAGCGACATTCATAGCTCCAATAAGCTTATGAAACCTTGTGATCCGTCTTGCAGTAACATCAATTAGATAGTTCTTAGCAACCATCAATGTAGAGACCGGGAATGTAGAGAGAGTCTTCTCAATCAACATCGTATCTCTGATCTCTTTACCACAAAATTTCATTAAGGATTTAATGTGAAGTGCTTCCGAGTTGTAGTAAAAAACTGACTTAAAATCACAGAAGTGGAGGCTATGCTATCTCACTTCCAGGTCAAGAAGCAGGGAGTCACGAATGTTGCCAAATCTTTCTGCGAGTGAGACCCATAATCTTCTGGGGTCTTCTTCATTCATACACTCGTACTAGAGCGAATCATCCATATGACAAGTCATTAGGATGATGGCTTTCGCCTTATTTGCCTCTAAGGCTACTCTATTTGCTTCCAAAGCTTAAGCTTACTCAATAGTTAGCACGTCCTGGCTATGCTCAAGAATCGTATCCAGGATTCCATTGGCCTTGAGATGCTGGCGAATATCACGAACCCACTTGTGATATTCAGAGCCAGTTGTTCCCAATAGAGCAAAATCCAATGTGTTCAGGTTACTCATCCTGAAAGAAAACAAGAAATTAGGGTTAGTTTCAGAGCGTAAAAGGCTACCACGAAAACAATAGAATTTCTTAGCGTAATCACTTCCAAGAAATTAGGAATTTCTGAGCGAAGTGGCTTCCAAGAAATCCGATTCCAAGAGATATTGGATTAGATCGAAATAATGATGCAAGTGGTCGATCATAAATTCTCTACAAACTCTAGGTTTGGAAATCTCAACAAGTTCCAAGCTTGGAGTGAGCACGAACCCCCATAATTCGGCTTAATTAGGTTTCCCCTATGATGAACAAAGGGAGGTAGAAGAAGGGAGGTTGCAAGTCCCCGAGGAAAAGAAGAAAAGGAATGAAAAACTTCAAAAACGGGAACTTTTAGAAAAGTTTACCTTGAAAAGTTGCCTGAAATTTGGCTAGAAAGTGACCGGAAAAGTGGTCGGAAAGTCACCGGCGGTGACTGTAGCCGGTGATGACGTGTCACTGAAGCTGACTGGATGATGACGTGGCGGGCTGACTTGTAAACGTGGCTGCTGGAGGCTGATGTGGTTGGATGACGTGGCAGGATGACGTGGTTATGAGATGCGTTAGTGGGCCTCACCAAACTGGGCCAAGCTTTCTTCTTCTCAGTGGGCTTGCTGCCCCTTTTCTATTTTTTTTCTCCTTTTTTTCTCTTCTGGGCCCGCGCCCTTTTTCTTCTTTCTTCCTTTCTTTTCTTCTTCTGGGCGGATCACCTTGACTCTAGGCTGCCCTCTTCTTTTTCTTTTTCTTTTTCTTTTTCTTTTGCTTCTTTTCTTTCTTTCTGTTGGTTTTTTCTGCAGGATATTCTGTCTCTCTGTCGGCCGGTTCAACCAATTATAGACCGGTTTTTATGTTTATTTTCCCGGTTCTTGGATTCTAGGATAAATATTCTACTGTTGGCGAAATTTGGTAGCAATTGGAAGTCCGGAAGGTGGTGAAGCGGTGGAGTATTTACTGCAGGTGGTTTGAAGCTTCCAGTGGCCGGTTTGGAAGGTTTTCGGCCGGTTCTGGTTGTTTTGCCGCCGGTTCTGGACTCCTGGTGTCAAGGGCTTCAATTTGTGAGGTGGAATTCGAATTTGGGGTTTTTAGCTTCTTGAATCAGGGTTTGGCTATTTGTTTCAGGATTAGGGCTTCATACTGATAACGTGTTTAAGGAAAGCAGAAATTGGGAGAGAATTGATGTCTGCTCTCATTGATAATAGGGGCCTCTTTATATAGAGGATTATAAGGCATAGAATCTGAATTGTACAGGAAAAGATAATCATACAATGAATGGATATCTCGAAGATATTCTCCGACATTATCTCTAATCAAAACCATATTGTCACTAGGCCAAGTAGCTTAGAGTTTGGGCCAGACACAATTTGGATTTATTTAAACAAAAATAACATTAAAATGCTCATATTTGCAATTGTTTTTCGAAAGCAATTAAAATTCCTCTCCATTTTGGGATTAAGCATGGAGGCAAGTTGGTGGAAGGAAAAAAAAAACATAAATCATGTTGAAGAATGGGCAGCTGGGAACTCAACCTACAGTTGTGCACAAGGATAGGAACCAAAGATGGACGCCTCCAACTGAGTTAAATGTAAAGGGCAATATAGATGCAGCTATCGATATCAAGAAATTGAGTTGGAGTGTGATGCTACTAATGTGACAACAACTCTCAACAAGATGGATTTAGATCTTAGCATGGAAGGTGGTTTGTTTGAAGAAATTAAGTTTCTTGTATCAGAGTTTGAGTTCATTACTTGGGGGGGGGCAGTGCCTAAAGAATGTAATGGCATATCCAATCCTTAGTTCTATATATGTGGCCTTTAGTAAATTCTCTATAACAAATATTGTTGGGACTATAAAAAATTATTATTTTAGAGAGTTTATTATATTACTGATA
The DNA here is from genome assembly GCA_025331145.1 of Rosa persica. Classification (NCBI taxonomy): domain Eukaryota; kingdom Viridiplantae; phylum Streptophyta; class Magnoliopsida; order Rosales; family Rosaceae; genus Rosa; species Rosa persica. The sequence continues at coordinate 36,086,732 of WFKR01000003.1, read as the reverse complement.
AATGAACAACTTTTTGAATATTATCGATAAATAAATAGTTCATTTATTTATCGATAGATAAATATTTATTAGGGAGAATATCATAAATGATCACTCAATTTTTACCTGTTTGACACTTTGGTTACTCACTTTTTAGATAGAGCTAAATATTGGTTACTACCCTATGGTTTAGGACCAAAATCAATTCAGTCTCTGGACTTCTAATTTCATCAAAAACACCCATGCACTTTCAATTTTGATTTAATAGGTCTAATTCGTTAATATTCTGTTATGGATTCAAGTTATAGTTGGATTATTTGTTGAAACACTATTTATTTTTATAGCAAATTACCATAAGATACATTATTTGATAAATAAGTTCCGTGCACAGGGCTTGGGTCTAGAAGTTCCATGCGGACAAAAAAGTTTCCCAAGCGGAAAGTTCAAGTCCATGCTGGCGAATTTTTTTATTTTTCTAGTTTTTGCGTGCGGAATGAAATGACAGGAATATCCCTTCGGCTATAACAGATAAGGATAAACCATTTTCCTTTTGTATTCATCTCTTTACTGAGTTAGAGAGAGAGAGAGAGAGAGAGAGAGAGAAAAACGAGATCTGCAACTTTTTTTTGTCAAAGAGAACTTGAACGAGCAGATCTATAACTTGAAGGCAGATGGATCCTTAATCATAAAAGGTATTTACTTTGATTTTATCATTCAATTCAAAATGGGTTTCTCTATATGACTCAAATTTTTCCATTTATCTTCATCTCTTTACTGAGTTAGAGAGAGAAAGAGTTGGATAGAGAGAGAGAGAGAGATAAAAGAGGTCAAGATCGTGTCTTTGATTCAAGGTAGAGTGATCTTTATCCAGCATTCAAATTTGAACTCAGATTTGCAACTTCAACCATATTTACTTCTTTGCCTAGAATTTCTCAGATATGTGTATGTTCAATTCTAAATGGGTTTCTATGTATGATTTAAAACTTTATTTTGATTTGTGTTTTCATATTTGAATTTGTGTTATTGGGACTCTAATTATATTTTAATTGAAATGGTAGTCCAATTTAGCTTGATCGACATTTGTTTGGTAATTTATCTGTTGTATTGTTGCCGAATTCAGAATGAAATTCTTTGTATGATTCAAATTTTTCTTTTGATATTTATGTGTTTTTTTAATTTTATTTTTTAGAATTTGCGTTTTTTATGTCGGTACTCGATTACTACTGACCCTCAATAGCTTTACTCGATTGCTTATGACCCTCAGTAGCTTTACTCGATTACGACTGAGTATTGAACCTCAGTGGCTTTATCCAAATGCTACTAACATTTAGTATCTTTGCCCTAGTGTTATTAACTTGATGCTTGGTTTAACTACACTTGCTTGGGAATAAAGAATTGGTAAAGACTTACTCGGTTAATACTAATCCTCAATAGCTTTACTCGATTACTACTAAGTATTGAACCTCAATGGCTTTATCCAAATGCTACTAACACTTAGTAGCTTTGCCCTAGTGTTATTGACTTGATGCTTAGTTTAACTACACTTGCTTGTGAATAAAGAATTGGTAAAGACTATGTTGTATTTAGTATTGACAGTCATTATTAATACCTTATAGCAATAGATCATATCCTTTGTTTTGCCTATTGACAGTCAGTATCATTGTCTAGTATTTTCTATTAACGATCATTATTAGTGCCTCAATGTATTATTTACCATAAGTGACAACATCTTTTTGCTCTTCAAGTATATTTATTCATGACTTTTTCATTACTTGTAGCTTCACACAATGCATACAGAAAGAAATGTTCATAAGATAAAAACACAAGTCATGGAAGTACAAACAAGCATAAAACTCAAGGCCAAGAAGAGTCGATGATGAATGAAATGATGAAGAATTATTGTTGTACTAGCTTAATTATTCTCTTATTTTTAAGAGTTTCTAAGAAATTCTTGTAATTCTTTATGATGAAATTATTAAAAGTATTCTGACAGCTTCACTGGAAGCTAGAAAGTATTAAATGCTGTGATGTATTGAGCTATTTCTAACTTTAATGTGTCAGTTTGCTTAAACTAAAGTGCAGTGGCAATCTAGTAATTTACTAGAAGACTAAAGTGCGGTGGCAATATTGTAATTTGACTATAATTTTAATATTCTTTAATAAGATGGCTGGGCTCTACAAAGTGCATGGTTAATTGTGCGGAAAACTTTGCGCAAGGGAATAAATAAACACAAAATCACCTTATTGGTAAATCCTTCTTATTTTTAATAGTAAGACTCACTCCTAAATTGACTATGCAGATCACTTCAACACCATATCGTAAAACATAAACCATATATGAGCCACTTTAACAAGTAAATAACTCAATTGTCGGAAAACTAATAAATTGGACCTATTAGATTAAAATTGAAAGTGTAGGGGTGTTTTGGATGAAATTAGAAGTCAGAGACTGAATTGATTTTGAACTCAAACTATAGGGTAGTAATTTGTATTTAGCCCTTTTAGATGTATCACTTTGATCACTACACTTTAACTCTGTTATTCATTTTAATCACTTTGTTAATTTTTTTCATTAAAAAAAATTTATTTGCCACAATATCAAGGAGCATTATATGCGACATTTAAATACAAGGAAACTGTAAACCATTTACACACACACACACACACACTAATATATTTTCAACTCTACATATTACCCAAAAAGTCATTATACTATATTTTCTCTATCATTACCTACCCTAATCTACACCACACCACTCCCTCCTTACCTTTTTTTTTCCTTAATTTTAGGATCTACTACAACTCAAACACTCTTTCTCACTATTTCTTACAATGCTATAGCTGCTCCATTTCGCTTTTGGTGATGATTTCACACCTCTCCCTCAAGTCTTAATAAATGAAACCATAAAATACATTTTTTTTGGAGGGGGGGGGGGACATAAAGCCTGAACCCCAAATTAGAATAAGTATCAAAAGAACATCTTAGAATAATACCAAACATCTCCACTAAAATTATGTATTCCAACATGCACTAATTAGCAAAGAGTGTTCCGCTGACTATTTTATTTGCTTTAATATAGCGGTGACATACCAGAAAGATAACTCTACTACGGAGAAGCAACATAACAAATAGCACGGCTTTCCTTCTATGTTGCCGCACATAATCATATTCGGCGACACTTTGTTTCATCCTGTCACTAGGAGGCTGCTTCTATTTTAAAATAGATAGCCGTCTCGATAGGCCAAACAAGGCACACAGAATGTGCAGACAGGGACAAAGCCCACTTTGTCCTACGAAATACCGATAGTGATTTATTAATGGTAGGAAGCCACCGCCAACTAAAAATTAAAGAAAGCAGAAAACATAAAGTAATAAAGCAAAAAACAAGACCAAAATCTGAAACTATGCCCAATACCTAAAAACCTTGGCAAGGAGCACCCACTAGCCCAAAAAGGAGGGTCCAACCCAGCCTCTGTGTGATCATCATCACACCAACCCAGATCGATTGCCGCCGCCGATGCTCCTCTGATGTCTTCTCACCACCATCATCGGCCTCAGTGTCTGGTCTGTGCATCGCCATCCCACTGAAAACCACTGCCGCCGTTTCACCACTACGACACTACCACATGAGTAGGGAGAGTACAACCAACCCTGCGCATAGAGTCTCCCATGAGGCTACCCACCAGAGGAACTCAAACCTTGCGCATTTGCCCAAGCCATCCTTGCAACCCTCTTCCAACCTGCGTCATCTATCGACATCATAACCAAATCTATCCAACAACTCGACCACATGGCACCCAAACACCCCACATTGATCCCCCTTGCCATCACCTCCAGATATGGGTTGCTCAGATTAGGCACCATTGAAATAGAGCCTCCAACGAGCAGTGAAAAGAGAGCCCGTCTGACGACAAAGTCTTGGGGACGCGTCGTCGGATGGAGCAATTGGTGTATCGAGTTTTGCCCTAGCACGTGCAACCATTTTGTTCATTTTCTTATTTCTCTAGAATTATTGCAAGAGTGAAGGAAACATCCATTTTGGCCTTTAAAGTAGAGAATTGGAGCTAGGAAGAATGACGATCAAATGTAGAGCAAAATGTTAAATTTCAAATTCCAGCGAACCACCACAAATGGTGGCACAAATGGCGGCTCACCACCACTTATGTTGGTGGCACGTATTTTCCAGCTATATTCATAGAGGACCAAGGAGGAGAAGTAACATTGTAACTATTCCATTACATCCATCCATCATCATTCTATCATAACCAAATCCCCTCTTTTGGTTCAAAATCAACTCCATCCATTTTTGTTTTTTTCCACACCATTCAACTCTACATATTACCCAAAAAGTCCACCATCATCATCACCCAAAAATCTTCCATGCTTTAGGGTATAATCACCATATTTTCTCTATCATTACCTACCCTAATCTACACCACTCCCTCGTTACCTTTTTTTTCCCTTAATTTTGGGATCTACTACAACTTAAACACTCTTTCTCCATGCTTATTACAATGCTATAGCTGTTCCATTTTGCTTTTGGTGATGATTTCACACCTCTCTCTCCATCTATTTAAGCATCTCATCCCCTACAGGCAAGACCATCACCCATACCACCTATTACATCTTTTTTTACTCTCCATCTTCACCACAAAACTTCCATCTCCACCTCCCAAATTCTAATTCATAATACCCATACTCCCTTACTACTCCATCTCTTCTATCATCATCACCTCAACTACTATCTTCCACCACCGTAAACTCCCTCACCACCACTACTACTCCATCACTACCACTCAAAGTTAGCAGAAGGAGCATCATATCTTTATCACCATTCCATCCATCCACCATCAACAAGAAGTTCATCATCCGCCTATTCCACCATTAAGGAGGATCCAAGGAGCAATCAAGGAGGACAATGAGGAGTTAGCCATCAATTTGTCAAGCTTCAACTACTTCATTCTTTCCTTTAACTCTTTAATTCATCTTGATGTATATTATAAATTTGAGACTAATTTTGTACAATTATGAATGAGTAGTTACTTTATTGGGGCTAGGGTTGAAAGTCCTAGAAAATCTTATATGGATTGATGCTATAATATGGTGTGATGCAATTATCTTTAATATGCCTACATGATAGTTCAAGAGTTGAATGCATATGCTTAGACTTTACCACTTTGTGTAAGTGTGTTTTCCACGTCATATGATATAATGTTTAGAGATTGGTAATTTTTGAATGTTAAAGCATGAAAGCACACTAGGTGTACATGTGGGGATGGTGAATTACAATCTCCAAAATTATTGCACTTAGGTTAATGCACTAGATACTTAACGAGATTGAAATGCATGACTTAAGTAGTTAAGTATTACACCTGAAAGGAATTGCTTGATATCATAAAAAGAGCATGTCCCTTGTCATACCCGAGAGGGATGTAAGGAGAGAAATTGGTTAATTAATTTAACACCATTCATATTGAAATGCATCAATACTTGCAAGGAAGGTTAGTGGTAGACAATCTATATTCTAACTTTCATCCATTAAATCACTAGTTTAGTTTAGAGAAATTTAGTTTATATGTGAGGATCTAATTGTTTTCAATTCAAAAATATATTCAAAAATCATAATTAAATCACTACTCCATCTTGCATATACTCACCATGAGCCTAGATTTCCTTGTGATTCTAGTGTCATGATTATACATTTGCATATTCTAGCTCTCCTTAGGTTCACACCCTAGCTAGTAAAAGGAATCCAATCCTCGTGGATTCGATAACTTTTCTTAAGTTCTTATATATTACTTTTACCTCTTATACTTGGCTGATAGATATCTAAAAAGTACAATAGATATGGGCTTATTCTAATCCTATAGAAAGAAAACATATGATGAAATCCGACTCAACATACCCTAGAAGTGTTGCCGCTGCCATGATCGCTGCTACCGCCACTTCTACCATCGCTGGCAACTCTTGCCGATGTCCTACCTCCCTTCACAAAAGATCAAATGATGTTTTGGTGGATTTTGTTGATGTCGGGTATCTCTGACTAGTATAAAGGTCGTTCCCAAACCGGTTATGTATTCACCATGGGAAACACCGCGATATCTTAAAGGTCTACTAAACAGACCATTGCCGCTACTGTCACGCCCTGATTTTTTAAATGTAATTAAAAATCAATATAATCCTAGAATTATACATGCGTGATGGTTCAGCCATCAATACAAAATACCTGGAATTTTTTTTCCTTTTTAACAAAGTATAGACTGATGTCCTGAACCCACAATGTCAATGTAGACTCGCTTCACAGAGTCATATGTTACACATGTTTAGGAATTAAATTGCCACAACAAAATAAACGTAAATGCTCCTCAAAGCTTACTACATAGCGGAAGTTTTATCAACGGTAAAGTCATAAAATTGGCTTCCTACTGTAAAACTGCAAATACAAGTTCTCCGTTTCACCCACGATTTTCCTGACCTGTAGGATTAACCCCTACACCATTGAATAGTACACCGAGTTGCCACACAACAAACCCAGTAAGCTTATGAAAGCTTGTATGAGTAAACTCAAATACAAAAAACACACACAACTCGCATGAAAACGAGGAAACCTTTTCAACTCGAGAAAAAGGAACACAAACCATGATTACTTAAAAACCCATTATTCTTTTCCCAAAAGAAACAACACAAGTCACCCCATGACAAAATCATATAAATGTTGACCCAACAATTAATATATGATTATCATAACCACCCTGGTCAATAAAACTCAAAGAAGCAACTCACACAAGCAACACACGTAATGAATCCTTCTAAAACTCAACTCCTTTTCCCAAAAGGACAATGCAACAAGTTACCCGGTGACAAAATCATATAAATTGTTGCCCCAACAATAAGATATGGAAAACAAGTCCACCCTGGACAATAAAAGAAAGAATACCCTGAAACTTCCTTTTAAAATACGTACTCATGTCTCAAGTAACTCCCAGCTATCCCCATAAGATATAATGGTAATAGACTAGAGCTCTAACCAATCATAACCACTCACCCGGCCAAAGGCATGATGTCCTGATATACTTGCTTGAGGTCACTCCCAGCAACTCCGGATCGTTAGGTCACCCAACCTTCAGACCAAAACATTTAAAAGCGATCACTAGAGACCAAAATGTTACTCAACTCTTAAAGAAGATGTCACACCCCTTGACCCCCAAACCTCAGACCCTGGGTCGTCAGATCAATATATTAAGCAAGTCGCTCTAGACCAAAAATGTTAAAGCAATTCTCAAAGGAGATGTCACCACCTGTGACCTCCAAATTCTCAGACCCCCGATTGTCAGATCAAAACACTAAAATCTCGTTAAAGCAACTCACACTAAAATCAAGAAATTACCCATTCACATAAGGAAGCTACTCACACAAAATCATGATACTTTTCAAACAATAGAAATTCCCAGTTCCTAATACATTATCTCCTGAAAAATCACATCTCAAAATAATAGAATGAAACCCATCATACATACTATTTAAATCACCCATCAATCCATAAAGATATCTACATCCATGTAAATATATACGTACATATATACATATATGTAGTCATTCACTCAGGAATGCCACTAATACCAACTATAGTTTGCATTCAAATAAATAACTCTCAATTCATAAATGAACATTGTGAGATTACTCACCCTGAAGTTCCTGTTGCGTCTTCACACAACTAGATAATTTACAGAACACACTCTGTTAAGCATCTAAGGAAAGTACGGTCTCAAATCAGTACACAAAACACAAGCAATTAAAGTTCGAATCCCCATTTAAACTAAAACCCATAAGTAATGCCAATCGAGGTAAAACTTCATCAGAGACCACCCAAAGTCTCCAGAATATTTCTAAGATCGATATGTCAAACTGCAAGTCGATCGAACGGCTGGATCCTCACATATCGGAAACCGAGATAATCGAAACCGGTGAAAACCTTAACATTATCAAACGATCTTCAAAGTTACATATCATATATCAAAATGCTCGTATCAAAGAGTAGATGATAATGAAGCAAGAAACTGCCCCAGTCATGGTCGGACACGCTGCCATGCGCCGCCACAGACGGTTGCACGTGCACCCCATGCGCCACGGTGCCAAACTCACAACAGCTCAATCTAACTGTCCAACTTGGAGAGCTCAACACAACAACTTGGAGAGCTCAACACAAGGATCAACTTTAATACCTGGAGTTTTGGCCGGTTCAGCCTAGATGGTTGCCGATCGCCATTGCAAGCTGAAAATCACTATTCACCTTGAGTTGAAGCTCCTCCAATGAAAATTGTTCAACACCACCACCTAGGATCAAAAGGGGATGCTGCCAGGAGCAAAACGCGACCAATTTCATGCTCAGCTGTCACCAGAAGAGAGAGTTATGGCTGGGTTCGTCGCTGCCAATCTTTGCCGCTTGGATCTACCGTAGTGGGCAAGAATTGGAGCAAGCCACCACCATAGGGAGGACCGCACCGATGAGGCGAACATAACTAGGTCTGTGCCGTGGCCTAGGGTCCCCGAAGTTTGCCCGAAAACTCAGGTCCTGCATTTGGGTCCTAGTCGGGTCAACAAGAAAATAGGGAGAGTTTGGTTTTCTGGAATTTTCTGGAAACAGTACAAAAAGAGGTAAAACTTCCTATTTATACCAAATATTTATGAAAATTGAAATAAATTCCACTAACCATAACTTCCTAGTACGAACTCTGATTTATGTGTGCCGCATGTCTACGAACTCGTATCGACGTGCTCTACGACTTTTGTGAAGTAAGTTTTTGGAGAAACAGAACGAATAAAAAGTCAACTCCTTGACCCCTCAAAAATAAAACGTTTCGAGTAATTATTCGTCCGAATCACTTCCACTCCATTCCCGAATCACGTAATTGTACCAACAATCACCGAATAAATTCCGAAAATCCTCAAAAAATATAACGAATTTCAGGGGCATTACAGCTACTTCTTCATATCATGCAAAGATTATAGTTTTTCACGAAGTTGTTCGTGAATGTGTATGGCTATGGCCCACAGTTCATATTCGAGAAACACATGGTCTGATGTCTACAATAAATGAACTTACCTACATTTATGAGGATAATGCCATTTGCATTGAATAAATGAAGCAAAGTTTCATCAACAGCGACAACAATAAGCATATACAGCCTAAGTTCTTCTATAATCATCAATAACAATCTCTCTTCAAGATCAAAGTGAATCATGTTTGATCTGAGTAAAATGTAGCAGACTTATTTATTATGTCATTGCCTAAATCCACATTCGAGAAACATGTGAAAAATATTGTTATACGGACATTGTCTAAACTCCCATGATGGCAGCCATACGGGGGAGACGTTGACATCAGGGGGGATGCTCGATGTCTACATCTTTGACCTTGAAATGTGAACGGTGTATTGTACTCATTTTTCCCTTTGGCGAAAGTTATTTTTGTCCTACTGAGTTTTTGTTACCAGGCAAGGTTTTTAACGAGGCAACATGAGGAGTACTATCGATGAAATGTTCAAACGGCATAAGGGGAAGTGTTGAAGGAAATCATAATTTAGTGTACCTAGTCCAAACAGGTTTATGTATCCTAATTGGAATAGGGGCTGGAATAGAGGCATAATCTTCTAGATATCCTAGTTTGAATTAGAATACGATTCCTTGTACTCAATGATATTGTGCTTGTAATCCTCTATAAATAGAGGCCCCCATAATCAGTGAACAACAACTTATCTTGAATCTCTCTTCTCCCTTTCTCTTCATTCTACAACACTTACTATGTATTATGAAATTTCATATACTATTTCTTTTATCTTTTTCCTCACTTACTAATATTTTTATGTGTCATTTCTTTTATGCAGCTTATTAATTATTAATTACATATTGGCTAGGTACTAAGAGATGTCTAGAAAATTTATTATCTTAGCGAGGTTATTATTTTAGTACACAGAAGAAATTTATTTTTTATTTTTTTTGAAAGGGTGAGAAATTTATTATTTAATCAAGATTATTAATTTATCAAACATTCATTTATCAATATTTTAATATATATTTATTATAATTATATTAGACCATCATTTGACTACAATATGAATTTATATATCATAAATAAATAATTTATGATAAAGTATCATCAATAATTAAAATTTTTAAATAAATTAATAGGTCCTACATTTATTTTAATTATTTTAGACAACCATTTAACTATAATATATAAGAGACAGAGAACTCCTCCCGTCCTTTTCAGGTTAGGAAAATCATAAAAACTTGCTTGTAGAATGGGTGATGGCAGTCTAATGACATGAACATTAGAAATGGCCCTAATTATTGATCGAACCACTCCCCTGCCACCTAGCTTAAACTCATGCATCCATCCATATATCATAAATAATTAACTTATGTAATCAATTATTAATACATTATTATAATATTTTATCTTGTGAATTAGACTAAAAAAAATTGGATATATATATGTGTTTTCAGAATGCATGAATGTAAGTTATGCAGTTTGAATAAAAAGAATCTAGGCATTTCATTTTTAGTTGGATCAATGTCTTTTTCTAGCCACACAAGCTAGATTTCGCAGGCGGCTGTTCACAATGTCAATTTGGCTTTCAAATTTAGATTCGGTCTCATTTTGAGACTGATTTGGAGCCTAGAGTCAGTTTGAGACTGATTTAAAATGGGTTGGGATTCCCTTTTCTAGGACCGTGTCCCATTTTGGCTTTTAACTTTGGGGTTGGAGATGCTCTAATAATGGTTGTGACTTCATCTTTTGGAAGGTTGGACCGCCTTGGTTTCATGAGGCTTTGTTAGTGAATTGTCATGTTTAATGAATGAGGGTGATACTCTTTTTTTTATGGACAATTCTTAGGTTCACCCTTTGGCTGAATGAGTATACTTATCCTCTCTTGTGATTAAGGCATAATAACTCTATAATTTTCTAATCTGACCATTCATGTTGTATAACGTAACACAAAGATTAGCTCTGTAAAAAACTAATCAAATTGAAGACTTTTTAATTATTCATTTCTATGAAATAAATACACGGTTCATCATAATAGTAGTAAATGTTGTTAGAACCATCCATTTATTTGATTCAATTAGATAATTAAACGATTTCTGATTCGATTGATTTTTTACAGAGATGATCTTCAAAGGCTTATTTAATATATGAACCGTTAGATTATAAATTTATTAAGCACAAGTATGTTAATCGACAATAGAGGTAAATAAATTGTTTTTGATTTTTTTTTATTTGCCCCTATCTACCCTATCAAGCAATGTTCTTTTTTATTACAAAAAAAAAAAAAAACAAAAAAGCAATGTTCTTTATGAGACCACCTTTGGTGGTACTTGACCACGTTTATTAGTGAAAGTTTTATTCGATAAAGCATTTTTTTTTGTTTCCGGCCAAATTACGATGGAAGAGAATTTACGGTGAGCAGAAGAGAGAGAAGGAAAAGGCGGCAAAAGTGGGCCAGACGACATCACAAAGTGACAAGACAATGGAAAGCCATAGCTTGCCAGACCCAGAAAGCGAAAGCTTACATTATATTCTGTGCCTGCCTAGCTACCTTTAATTCCTAGTGCACTCCAGTCCACAATCAGAGCATTATAGATTTCTCAGGCAGTGAAATAAAGCTACCCTTGTTCCCTGTTAGAATCTCTCTTTTCTCTTTTGCTTTTAGTTCCGGTCCAACGGTGGCTTCCCTTTAGTACTTACAAGAAGCATATCAGAAAATAAAGAGAGAAGAATAATGGCTTTGTGGAGGTTTAATCTTGAAAGAAAAAGAAAATAGCATGTGGGACTGTTTGTTTGAACCTTGTTTGTCACTGGATAGATTGTCTTGTTGTGGTACTGTGATGCAGACAGAAAATGACTTCTGGAGAAGAAACCCAGCTTATGTGTCAGCAGCTACTGCTAGGAAGATATTGAGGCATATCTGAAACAGGTCGTCAATTGAATGAGTGGTTCAAATATTATTTGGGTTTCACTAAAGCAGTTAATTTTTCTTTTTCTCTAGTGGTGGTTTTAGAGTTTTTCTTTCCTTTCTATTCAGGGATTCTAGGAATTTGCTGCAGGTGGTCAGTAAGTACCAACTACATTCTAGGAGTTTACCAGAGGGGCTTCTTCTGGAGGAGTAATTGGCCAATTCATTGAGGTAAACCTTCATGAATCCTTAATAGCCATGTCCGGTTGTGAAATTAATACGAGGCTACTCTAAAGAAACAGACGCGGGCAGCCGCACAATACTAATTGCTTTCATTAGTTCTGGTACAAATCTTGGTAGAAGTATGTTGACATTAAGTTGTTGATAACGTCAAGTTACTTTTGGCACTAACTTTGTTCTCACTGATCTGGTCCAATACTGACTTAAATACTGAAATCTGACTATCTAGAACTACATACACATCGAAAATCTTTATATATGATTGCAGGGGTTTCATATTACAATATTTGAATTTCAATCTTCAGACATATTAAAAATGATTCCATATGATGCTGATATGATTGCAGGGGTCTGTTATGCTACATATGAAGCAGAGCTGTGGTAATTGGTATCAGCAATGCAGAGGATAGTCTCTCATTGAGGTTTTCCCGGCAGCTCGTCCAGACTGGAAGCTTGGCCCCTCCATCTGGTTCCGCCTGTAGTGCTATGGCAAGAGTATCTCCCCGTTTGATGCATTTGGTTCTTGTTATCATTCTATTTTCAGTTAGTCATGCCAAAAATAATTCATCCTCCCAAGCTCTGACCCTTTTCAGAATTCAGCGACTTCTAAACCTTCCTGCTGTTTTGAGTAGATCATATAACTACACAGATTTTTGCAACATGGAACCAAGTTTGTCTTTGACCGTCATATGCTATGAAGAAAAAATAACCCAGCTGCATATAATTGGTGAAAAAAATGCTCCTCTTTTGCCTCGAAACTTTTCAATTGATTTGTTCGTGACGACTCTTGTCAGACTTCCTAGCTTGAAGGTCCTCACATTGGTCTCTCTTGGTTTATGGGGACCTTTGCCTGGTAAAATCTCACAATTATCAGCACTGGAAATACTTAATGTGACTTCAAATTTCTTTTATGGTGTCATCCCTCAAGAGCTTTCATCACTATCAAGCCTCCAAACGCTTATACTTGATGATAACATGTTTTCTGGACCACTTCAAGATTGGATGAGTTCATTCCCTCTTCTGGCTGTTTTTAGTGCAAAGAAGAATTTGTTGAATGCATCTTTGCCCAACTCATTGAGTGGTTTGGTAAGTCTTAGAGTTCTTGGGCTTTCTCATAACCACTTCTTTGGGGAAGTTCCTGATCTTAGTAGTTTGACAAACCTTCAAGTTCTTGAATTGGAAGATAATGCTTTTGGTCCTCAGTTTCCTAAACTTGGCAAGAAGTTGGTGACCCTTGTACTGAGTAAGAATAAATTTAGGTCTGGCATCCCTGCTGAAGTGAGCTCTTATCATCAGTTAGAACGGCTTGATCTTTCTTCCAATATGTTTGTCGGGCCATTCCCACCATCATTGCTATCTCTACCTTCCATAACTTATCTTAATGTTTCACGAAACAAATTCACAGGAATGCTTTTTGAAAATTTGTCTTGCAATGCTGAGCTTCAGTCTGTCGATTTGTCCTCAAATCTGTTGTCTGGAAGCCTACCTACATGTCTTCTGTCAGATTCTAAGGACAGTGTTGTCCTGTATGCTAGGAATTGTTTATCTACTGGTAATCAAAATCAACATCCACTTCCATTTTGCCGCAACCAAGCATTAGCTGTTGGAATCATCCCTGACAGAAGCAAGCAAAAAAGAGCTTCTAAATCGATTCTGGCATTAGGTATAATTGGAGGAATTTTCGGAGGGGTTGTACTTGTCGGCCTAATTTTGTTTGTATATAGAAGAATGAATACCAACAAGACAATGAAGAAGTCTCCAGCAAGATCAATAACAGAAAATGCATCAACTGGATATACCTCAAAGTTATTATCAGATGCAAGTAATCTCTCTCTCTCTCTCTCCATACACACACACACACACTCACTCACACACACACAGATGGGGACACTAGTAGGCTAACTGTAATTAGTTTATTCCTACTCAAATTTGTTCTTGAAAATTTGATACCTTTTGTTTAAGGCAGCCTTCTTTCCCAGTACATGAATCTCGTTAGCTTAGTTATATTAATAGTTATGGCTGTAGATTGAAGTTGGAAACGCTCTGATAATAGGAATACAAATTTAATGATATGAGTGAGACACTTATAAATTTCTCACCTTTTTCCAAGTTATTTATGTTCGACAACTTATAGGCCTCTGAGATTGAAAATTCGGTTAACATTATATTTCCTTTCACCTGAAGGATATATATCACAAACAATGAAGCTGGGACCGCTTGGCCTACCAAGCTACCGAACATTTTCGCTGGATGAACTTGAGGAGGCGACAAATAACTTTGATACATCTACGTTCATGGGTGAAGGCTCGCATGGACAGGTATATATTATAAATCTTTGACTTCTGTATTGAAGCAGCATATGGTACTGATGAGTTTTTTATGCTGTTGAGTGCTATTTGGCCCATCAGTTTCTAAAAACTTTCTAGAATAAACATTCCTCATAAACCTCAAATAACTTTAATACAATTACGCTCAGCTACTGATCACAATATAGACTTTGTTTACAGCTTAATAAATACAACTACGCTTATCTACTGATCACAATATATAATTTCTTTACAGCTTAAGAAATGACCATCCCCTGTCCCCTGTGCTGTTTTTCTTCTTCTATGCTTAAATTTATTCAGATGCAGATTTTCATGGTCTAAAAAGTATTACTGATTTTGATTTTGAAAAATTAATTAGTTTTATCATTTGTTTCATTCTGGTGAAAAGATAATTTTGTTACAAGTCGTTTACCCTTTTTAGTTTTTCAAGCTTTTCATCGTCTAGTATATCTGGAAAGCATCCATTCTTCCAGTTTGAACTACAGAACTATCTTTAGATTTCTACTATAGGAAAAATAAAATAAATTGTTGAAACTTTAGAGTAGTAGCCTCATTAGAGTATAACTCCATGTTTTGTTCCTCTGATTATTGCAGATGTACAGAGGCCAGTTAAAGGATGGTTCTTTTGTTGCCATCAGATGCTTAAAAATGAAAACAAGTCACAGTACTCAAAATTTCATGCACCATATAGAGCTTATTTTGAAACTAAGGCATCGTCATTTGGTCAGTGCTCTTGGACACTGCTTTGAGTGTTACTTGGATGATTCTAGTGTCAGCAGAATATTTCTTGTTTTCGAATATGTACCAAATGGCACACTAAGAAGCTGGATCTCTGGTAATTCATTAACTCTTTCATTTATATTATCAGATAAAGGATACTGATCGAAGTGACTACCTGTAATAACTGTCATAAAATATTTAAGATTTTCTCTTCTGTTTTCCTTTTTTATTTTCCTGAAGAAATCTCATTTCATACATCGTCCTTGGAGTAATATTCTGTTTATGTCTCTAGAGATCATTTATTTGATAGGAAATTGTGCTACTTCCTAGGCAATAGTTAAGACATGCAAACTCTGATTTTTCTCCAGATAACAAATGGTTAGCGTCTTTCTTATGTTTTTTGTAAGAATACACAGCAAGTTACAACTAAACACCGCTTGTCTCATCCATCCTGAAACTTTTCCCATCTGTTTCATACATTTTTCGTTGAACTTATCTACTTATGTCATATTTTATTATGTAGAGGGACATCCCAGACGATCACTTACTTGGACACAACGCATCTCAGCTGCAATAGGCATAGCAAATGGCATTCAGTTTTTGCAGACAGGGATCATCCCCGGTGTATATTCAAATAAACTTAAAATAACAGATATTTTACTGGATCAGAATCTTGTTGCAAAGATTAGCAGTTATAACCTTCCGCTTCTAGAAGAAAATATGGAGCAGGTAAGCAGAAAGTTGTACTGCATTGGGTTTTGAATTCAATTTCTTGAAACAATTATTTGAAATTGGATTTCAGTCCTCTTCATCTTTGCAGGTTGGTGAAGGAGTTTCTTCAGGTGGATCCACAAGTTCCCATGTTGGTGCAAGGTCTGCAATGGAAGTTTTAAATGACTCAAGTTACATAGGAAACTAGTTTAATACATACTAATGCATGGTCTTGAAAACATATTAAACTTTAAAATCTCTGTTAGGCAGGCAATCATCAGTGTATTCATATGTGCTATGATAGGTCTGGAGGTCTAATCATGTGTCCACGATAGTTGAATCTTATTATTTTTGCTGATGATCTTTGCTTCTGTTAATGTTGAGATGTTGTTACCTCTTGCCTTTCTGAGAGATCTACACTACAGGACCATATATTAATTATTTCGCTAACATGTATGTGATATATGTAGTATTGTAATCACAATAATATGTTGTTTATTAGGATGAAACGTGAGGATGCAACTGATGTTCACGATTTTGGAGTAATATTGCTGGAAATGATCAAGGGGAGACCAGTCAAGTCTATGACTCAAGTGGGAGTTTTGAAAGATCAGGTAAAAGAACTCTGATTCGTTCTTATATTTTCTTTAGAAACTCCATTTCCATCCCTTCCCTTTTGGGAAATACTTCAGTACATTAATGTACCGATACATGAAGTAGACTAGGTTCAATAAAGAGGTAGAGACTAGCTCAATACAAGGGTAAACTAACTCCATGCATGTCTACCCATGTACTGAGCTAGTCTACCTCTGTATTGAACTAGTCTGCTTGATGTATCGGTACATTAATTGTACTATAGACAATCCCTTCCCGTTTTGGAAAACAAAAAATAAATATTTATAACTGACAGTCTGGGGGATGATGAACTTCTAAGCTGTTGTCATAAAAATAAACCAAATATCAGTCCTAGATGTTTGGGTCCGAAATCCAACTATAATTTGGAACACCAAAACAGGATTGTGTGGTGTATATTTTTGAATGAAAACTAATTCCTGTCTTTTCTACATTGTTTAACCTCATGCAGTTACAAGTGGTTATTGCAGCTGATGATGCAGCTCGAAGAAGCATGGTTGATCCACGAGTTAAGCAGACATGCTTGGATCAATCATTGAAGACAATGATGGAAATTTGTGTCAGGTGTCTGCACAACGAGCCGGCAGATAGACCTTCTTTCGATGATGTTCTGTGGAACTTGCAGTATGCTGCACAGGTTCAGGATGCATGGCAGCAGGGAGAATGCTTGAGCAGTGATGGTTCTCCAGTTTCACCTTCACAACCTCCACGCCTCACCTTTTAGTATGTAGCAAGTTACAGGTTCCAATTATCTTTTTTCTGGTATTCATATATATGCACCTCACTTGTTATCTCCTTGTGTGACTGATGAACATATACCTATAATTTTTGAAAGTATAGATTGGGTATCATTTGGCTACTAAACTTCTCATAGTCTTATGACTACAAACCTCCATCCAATGTAAAGGGGGGAGAAAAAAAAAACAAAAACAAAAACAAAACTAGAACATATATAATTATTGCACTGCAGAAGGAGCAGTTTCCTACATTCCACAAAGAGATGGCTTCATTTTCCTCATCCCCAATGCCCCACTAGTTTTGCCTAAATGTTTATTCTCCTTACCCGTGTGTTTATTCTCCTTATCCGTGCTAGAAAGGTACCTTATCCTCACATCCAGCATGATATATTATTGGAAGACCCTAAGGATTCAATTAAATGACGACATAGGGGCCCTGTACTGCAGCTATCAGACTAGATTTCATGGTAGTACAGGATCTCTTTCGATCTCTCAAGTCATGTTACGGTCTCAATTTTGTTTCTAATGACTTTCTTTAAATCATTGCATATTAGATTCACAATGCTAGAATTCTCCGTTCTTCATCAATGGGGCTCCTAGTGGTTTCCAGAATTTCTTCTTCGGCTTGTACATGTTTTCTGTACGGGGCGCTAAATTTCTGTAAACCAACTTGAAAACATTGTTGGTGTATTCGCTAGATGTGGGTGGATGATATATAAATTAGTCGAGTCGACTCATGTCTCATGAGATGGTGCATATTGATAGTGTTGTACAAAGATTGCTAGGTAGCAGCTACTTGAGTGTGAGGGTGAGTGCGAGTGTGAGCCATTGCCAGGCCATGCACTTTGAGTCGTTTCTATTTCCATCGCTTCCCACACGCCACGGGCAATACAAATCTTGTGCCCTTTCCATCAACAATACACAACACAACACAACCCAACCAACTTGTGCAAGTTCCATCCATACATGGCTCATTATTATATATACTCTGCTCAAAACCAACACCAATTAGTACAATATTTAATTATAAAAGAATAATTAAGATATCGCTCTCATGAGTCATGAGACATGGCCTTTGCACGTGCAGTTGACGCCATGAAATTGCAGACTCTTCACCCATTTCATCACTCCCCCAACTTCACCAACCCCATAACGTCTCTCTCTCTCTCTCTCTCTCTCTCTCTCTCTCTCTCTCTCTCTCTCTCTCTCTCTCTTTCTCTGCGTTGCCAACGGTTTCACGAGACTAGTGTGCACTTCTTTCCCTCCACTAAAATGCTGCTGCTTTATATGTATCTGTATCTATATATAAAGGGACTAAGCAGCTAGCAGCTAGCAACCACTAGTAGCATATAAGCGCACTCTTCTGTTCTGTTCCCTATTAATTAATTAACAAGACTCCATCTATATATAGCTGCTAGACATATTCTTGTTTCTAGCAAGGTAGCTAGGCTTCCAATGGCTGATCAGCCACAAGGGAATCATCGTGGCACTTCTGAAAGCTGCCGTCGGAAGGCCACGTCCGCCGCCACTGGAAAGCAGCAGCAGCGAACAGAGGTAGATCATCATCTTCATCATCATCAATCCAGTAGTACTGCGGCTTCAGCTCCGTGTGGGGCATGCAAGTTTTTGAGAAGGAAGTGCATTAGTGGTTGCATCTTTGCTCCCCATTTTGGATCAGACCAGGGAGCCGCGCGGTTTGCTGCGGTGCACAAGGTGTTTGGCGCAAGTAATGTCTCAAAGCTTTTGCTGCACATACCTTTGAACCGCAGGAATGATGCTGTCGTTACAATATCCTACGAGGCTCAAGCTCGCCTCTCCGACCCGGTTTATGGTTGTGTATCCACCATTCTTGCTTTACAACGACAGGTAACTAAATAATATTATTAATTAGTTACACCAACTCGTTCTGATCGATAATATTATTGACACTAGTTAATTTTCAGGTTGCATCTTTACAAACCGAGCTCGCAATGGTGCAAACTCAGCTGATAAACAGTAGATTTGCATTTGCAAATGCCATTCAAAGCTCGCAGCAGCAGCATCAGGAACAACTGCAAAACATGGCATTGTTGCAGCCTGCCTACTCCAACAACTCATCTGCTTCAACTAACCTGATCAACATGAGCAGCTTCACCTCCAATTTTAATCATGACCTCGCAGCTGAGACAGCACCATGTTCGCACAGCTTGGAGCCTCTTCTGCTCACAAGGCCTTCTCAAGATGAAGAAGAAGATGAGCAACAAAGTCAAGTGCCCCACCATTTTCGCTAGTGATCGATATACGTAATGTCCACAAATTAAAATTCGCTTCCTTCTTTCTTTTTTCTTTTTCTTTATTTTTATTTTTTATCTATTAGCATACAATATAAATATATATCCTGCCTGATGTAGACTCTATTTAATGCAATGAACTTTTCTTTAAGAAAAAAAAATACAAATATCCTAACAATATACAGTAATATTTTAAGTCACCCATTGCTAAGTGATTTGCCCTGGATGCTCGCAAACACCGGACCAAAATAAAAATGAATAGTATGATAAGTATAAAATAAACTTTGAAGATGGCATGCACCTATAAATCTATTTTCCATCTTCTCTCTTAAAAATGCATGTTAAGATAGAATAAGTAAGACATTTGATATATTGAAAAGAAAATAACAAAGCTGATAACAGATTTACTCTAGCAAGCTACTGAATGAGTTTTTGTTTTTTTTGGTCAGAATAGTAAACTACTGAATGATAAGTAACCAGACATCTAAACCTGCAGATGGCTCTTGAATAGTTGAATTAATTTGACCTTTTGAATTTGGGCCGTGGGCCTGGGCACCTACAAATTCATGATATAAATAGTAGGCGCACACACAGAGGTGCAAAATGCATACACAAGGAAATAGGGCTGAGCACAGGTTGGGACAGGCCGGAATTCAGGTAAAACCGAGCCTAATCCAGAAATTATTACTCGATATGGGCTGGGACGCGATCAGCAATTTTCAAAAGTAAAACCGACACATTTCGAACCGATAGGTTTCATTACGGGCCATGATAGGATTCGGGCCCAAATCGGTATTTGAACAAACAAAAAAATATCGAGCTTAGATGCACTTCATTGATCTCTGTTTGCTTCACTTGATGGAAAAGAGATGGTAGTGATTTGCAAAATAGATTGTGAGCTTGTGATTGATAGATGATGATGAAATCTAATCCAAAGAAAATAAACTTGGATTACAACCAACTAAACAAAAATAAATCACAACAAACATCACCAATATAGAAAGACATAGATCAATCGAAAAACTATAGAAAGACGATATAAACTGTCGAAGTCCAATACAACTCAAATATCAAAGAAGTATTTCCAATTTTTCCATTCAACTTTTACAAATCCAAATCTTAAGGAAAAAACATAATATAAAATTACCCTACAAATACTATTTTCTTCATTGAACATGCAAAAATTGACAAAACCTAGATCTTAAAAAAGATAAGCAAAATTGATGGGGATAGGTTTGGGCGGCATTCCTTATGGGTGGTGCGACGATGGTGGTGCTACCTGGGTCGACTGAAGATGGTGCGGTGGTGATGTCTAGAGTGCTGAGAGTTTGAGACAAGTTGTAAGAGGGAGGCTAAGTAAAGGGTTAGAGAGAGAGAGAGAGAGAGAGAGAGAGAGAGAGAGAGAGAGAGAGAGAGAGAGAGTTGCGCAAATAGGAGGTGCACAGGTCCAACAAGAACATAGGAAAGACAGAAAGTTATTTGTGTACAGGGCACTTCTGGTAAGGGATTCATTTATTTGGCCATTTTAAGGCATTGATTATTATACTAATTTTTCGATCACATATCGACATTTCAACCGTTCAGTTTTTAGGTCTATATATAAGTAGATCACTTCTGAAAATTTTCAGCCAAATGGATACTCATTAATATGTTCATAACTATGACTTATAGTTATCGACATGAACAATTCAATTGGATAGATTTTGTTTGTTCATTGATTTAATCTAGTTTGATACCTTAACGATCCTTAATTTGGATACAAAATTGCAGAAATGATCTATTCATGGAGTCCTAAGAAATGAACGGTCGAGATGCCGATATGTTACTTCCCATACCTTAATTTACTGGTTTACTAGTCATTTAGACGTTAAGCGACAACTATCATTACTATTAACCTCGTTTCGAACGTTCAATTAACCAAAAAGTTGAATTTTTATTTTGTTCATCATTTGAGAAATTTTTTTCATGAAAGTAGTAGAGGATGTTAAAGCGAGTCCGTGGACACATGACATGCTTGAATCAGAATTCGTACGCAAAATTTATGATCTAAAAACCTTGAGCTACCATTTCAAAAAATGAACTATAAATAGCATTTTGTTATTTTCCATATTGGGGAAGTTTCCATTTTGGGCTAAAATCCTAACCGAGATTCTCTCCAGCACGACCTGACTAGAGACTCGACAGGTTCTCCACCTTCCGGCAGTATCAAGTCACTGCACTGGCTTCGTTGGAGGCGCCTCCTCCTCCTCTTTCATTTTCCAGCCTTACCTTACATCAGTTCTTGTCCAGAAAGACGATCAAAGAGTTGAAGTTCTCGGTCAACCCATTTTACTCTTCTAATCAGTTCTCAGTTTTTCGGTCACATCCAGCTACAATATTATTTGGGTTTTGAAGCTCTCCACATGCCTAACAAACCCTCCAAATGCCGTATCACAATTCGATCGAAGGTGGACGAATCAAGGATTTGAAGTTTTTTGAATCTGATCACTCTTGAGGTAAATTCCGGTTTATATGTTTCGAGTTGGCTTATATTATAATTTTAAGAATCGAAGGGATTGATGAGAGGAACATTTTAACATAGGAATGAACATTTTGGAATGGAAGGGGTTGTGACCCAATTCGGTGTCAGAGTAGGTGGTGTGTGGGGCCTACTCACTGCCAAGGCGGCGAATCGTAGGGGCGCGTGGGCTGTTTCTAATCATATGCTTTGCCTAGTTTGATAGAGCTTGGCAATACGAATATGTCGATATGATTTTTTTTGTGTATGGTGAACTTTGAAATCGATCGGAAATTTCCATGTTTCGGAATTTGGGGTTTTGCTTTAAGAAAATCCGACAGTTAGATTGTCTTCGTTTTTTTAGGATGTAAAAATAATTATGATAGCGAAATCCTTGAAGTTTGAACAAATCCGATGTGATTTGGAATGTTCGACTAATTAGTTTGTGTGAGGGGTTTTCGGGTTTCGTTCTAGAATCATATTTAACTTTTGAATTATTGTTTATGAATTGTAATAGTGTACAAGACGACATACTGACCCATCACTTAATGAGGATCCCTACACTTGGCCACACTACCCTTATATTGATAGGACCAGCCTCGAAATCGCACCCTGAAATCCGAAGTGGCCCTGCGGGGCCTACTTTCCGAGAAAAATCCTACCAAAAATTTCGACAGAACTTTCCCTAAAAGTGGACATCCCAAAACCTGTTAAAACAAATTTACACTTCTAAACAAACATCCTTAATCTCTTGGAGCCACTCTGCTCTCCAAATCACAACAACTCTACAATAAGCAACTGAAAACCGAAATACAATATATTCTAAATACACAAATGTATCTTCCAAACTTTAAAACAATTGTCCCATAGGTTATTAGAGCAGTCTAAAAGGAAAATAATTCAAAATACAAGTAGATTCAACGATTAACCTACACTATGAAAACCAATATCTCTATTTCTTTTCGGATCACCCACACTTCACCGCTAATATCAATCCGTCGATTAAAGTATTCCATAGCGGAACAAGGGAAATCCGAAGGTCGAATTCTCATAATTGAATCTGAAACTCCAAACTTCGAAAATTCACAATCGATAACAAACTTCTCCAATTTCCACCAAAATCACATTTATAGATTCTACAACTCACAAGTAATTTATCTAGCTAAAAAGAGAAGCCAAAATCCTGTCCTACACGCCTCCACGCGCCACCCATAGTGGCGGCGCACCGACCAACTTCAAATCGGGCCACCAAATTTCACTTGCAACTGCATCTCAATAAGCCCAACACTTTTCTCAACTATCACAAAATCTGAAAATACCTTGGTTGGCCGGAATTGGAGCAAAATAGTAAGAACACTATTTTGAACAATGAAATCTTCAATCAACAGCTCAAATTGGTTGATGAAACTTGGAGGGATTCACCAGTAGAGGATGGGCTTTCCAGAATGGTCGATTTCGTCGAAGAAATCGCCGAAAATGTCAAACAACTACATTGATCGTATTGGCTTTGATCTGTAGTTTTCGGACCAATTGCCGTGAACGACCACTATCAGCATGTGCAGGAGGAGGAGGCGGTCCTATGAACTCCGGTGATGCGTCAATTGATGGACGGAAGGTGAAAAAACGCCGGAAAAACGAGAGAGGCCAAAGGGAGGGGGAGAGAGAGCTCGAGGGAGGGGAGGGGAGGGAGGGAGGGGGAGAGAGAGAGAGAGTTACCGATACCACAGTAACTTCCTCTTTTAAAATAAAGAACAAAATACTGTTTACTCCATATACTTATAGGATCTCGACGTTTCAAACTCTGACGTTTCAATTTCACCTAAAAATGCCCTAAACTCTCCAATTTCACCCAATTGGTTGTTACCGTCAACTTTCTGTCAAAAACTCCGTCATCTTGCTAACATGGCATTCCTTCAATAAAATGACTATTTTACCCTCACTGACCAAAAAAATTTCTCTATTTTTTTTGTTCTCTTTTTTTTTTAACTCTCTTTTCTGTATTTTTTTATTTTATTTGTTCTCTCTCTGTTTTTTTTTAACTCACTTTTCTCTATTTTTTTATTTGTTCTCTTTTTCATTTTTTAACTCTCTTTCCTTTTTTTTAACTCTCTTTTCTCTCTTTTTTTTTTCCTACTCTCTTTTCTTTTAACCTCTTCTTCTTCCCCTCTCTTGTCTCTGTCCTCATCTTCACTGCAAACCCAAGCCAAGAGTGCAAATTATTGAGATCTTTGTGCCACCATCTCGCAAGTCAAAACCTTGTTGGCCCACCACCGTTGGCATGCCCGCCGCTCCGAGCAAGTGCTGGCCATTCCACCATCCATCCATCATCCCCGTCAGGCCAGCAAGCAACACCACCCCACCCAATCACTCCTCTCCATACGGCGACTCTAAACCCAATCAGAGCACACCCAAACCAAATCAATTCACCTTCCACCTCCCTTTCTTCGGCGCCAAAACTGTTCAAACATTTCTCTCTCAAGTTACCATCAGAAACAGCCAAAAAGACCAAATCACAGCCGTGCAAAGTAGCCATACACGGTGGTCGACACTGCCTAAAATATCAAAATCTCCAAATATCAACCAAATTCAGTTATACCGAGAGGTAGAGCTCCACAAGTACATAAATTGTACCTGAGTTGAAACCAATGGTCGTCGAAAAACATGGAAACTCACAGTAAAACTCAAACATCTTATCCTCTTCGATTCTCTCTTGGCTCATCATCTCAGCAAACCAACGCTATAGAAACGTTATTGACATCGAGAGAAAGCTTCTGATATAGCTTCAACATCACCAAGCAGCTGGAATCTAAATCGAAGATAACCCAACCATTCTGACGTTCAGAAGTGACCGGAAACTAGAGTTGCGATTAGAGACGGGAAATAGAAGGCCAAAGAGCAGAGAGGAGGAAGAGGAAGAAGAGGCAAAAAGAAAAGAGAAAGAAATATTAAAAGGAAAAAAAATAGAGAAAGAGAAAAAATAAAAAAAAATGACAAAAGAGAGTTAAAAAAAGAGAGAGAAAGAGTTAAAAAAAAGTAGGAAAAAAAGAGAACAAATTAAAAAAAATAGAGAAAAGAGAGTTAAAAAAGAGAGAGAAAAGTGAGTTAAAAATAAAAGAGTTTAAAAAAAAATTAAAAAAATAGAGAAAAAATAGTTAAAAAAAAAAAGAGTAAAGAGAGTTGAAAAAAAAGAGTAGGAAAAAAAACAGAGAACAAATTAAAAATATAGAGAAAAGTGAGTTAAAAAAAAAAAAGAGAAAAGAGCTTAAAAAAATAGAGAAATTTTTGTTTTTTGGTCAGTGAGGGTAAAATAGTCATTTTTACTGTGGAATGAATGCCACGTCAGCGAGACGACAGAGTTTTTGCAGCAAAGTTGACGACAATGACCAATTGGGTGAAATTAGAGAGTTCATGGAGTTTTTAGGTGAAATTGAAACATCGAAACCCTATAAGTATAGGGAGTAAACAGTATTTTGTCATTTTACAAATTAACCTACTCAAAAATCATTTTACAACAAAACATTGTTTTAACTTACCCATGAACCGTTGACGATCAAGCTCATATATTTGAAAACAAATATTTATTTTGATAAATTTGATTTCGCGTGCTAACAATTAAATATACTAAACTAAAACATAACTAATTTCACAACCGAAACACCGTGAGATTTACTCACGTCTAAATCCAACTACGTCTTCTCTAACAGCCAAGATCACACAATCACAAAATGTTTGTCCAACGCAATTGCGTCAAGCACCTAATCACAATTCCAATACACTTCTAAGATCAATTATTCAAAATAAAACTATGATCCAACGGTCAGATCCTCACATATCGCCTTTAGGATCATCCTCTCCAAATTATACGACGATCCAACGGTCGAATCCTCACGAATCGTTTCAAGGATCATCTTTTCACAATTATACGAAGATCCAACTATCGGATTCTCATCTGAAACCATCCAACGTCTTTGGTACACTTCTAAGATCAACACAACAAAACTACAAGTCAATCGGATTCTCATCCGAAACCATCCGACGTCTTCAGAACACTTCTACGATCAATACAACAAAACCACAAGTCAATTGGATGGCTTGATCTTCACGAATCAAAAATTAAGTATTGTATATCAAAATATCGTAGTGACGAGTAGATCGTATACAGAATCAGAAACTGTCCCTGACATGATCGGAACCTCTGCCAAGCACTGCCACAGTCGGCGCCACCGCCACAGGCTAACTGCAAAATTTTCCTATGCCAAAATCTTCCTCACAACATGTACAACAACTTTCCCAACTACACTGAAGTCAAATTGTAAGCTAATTGGCTTGAATTTATCTTGGAAGAAAGAGGGTCGATTGAAACCCTAGAATTTCAATTCCAAAATTCGATCTCCACAAAATCGTTGCAAGCCACTTTGGGAGAAAGCTTCTATGTCCTCTGGACTTCAAAAGCCCTCAAGAAATGTTGCCTGAAGTGGCCGGAATCGTGAGTTCCGACGAGGGTCCGACGCAGCGCCGCCGTGGAGCTTCTTCCCCTTGTTGCGCCCTCCACAGCTCGTATCGTGCTCCGATGCTACCACAGACTTGTTGAGGGAGGTGAGACCAAGAGATTCCGACCGGTGGCGTGGCCAACAGTGGCCTGACGGTGGAGAAATCACCCAAAGAAGGGGAGGAGGCGATTCCAGATCGGGGAGAGAGAGAATGGGTTAGGTGTCCAAATTTGGAAATCTGGCCTTTTTTGCAATTTTCAGAAAATTTCATCCTTTATACAAAAATTGAAAGTTTTTTCCGAATGCCATAACTTCTTCATACGAATTCCCATTTTCACGTTCCACATATGCACGAACTCGTATCGACGTGCTCTACAACTTTCATGAAGGAAGTTTTCACAGAATCCTAACATATAAAGTCAACATTTGAATCGAAGCATTTCGAACAAATAATTGTCCGAAAAATTTTTGTTCCACCTTCGAACCACGAAATCCTATTAATAACGAAATTTTCAGGTATTACTGTTTAGGCGTTTTGACAAGGTCAAGCCTTCAAGCACGCCCATGATAGTCTATAATCTTAATCCTAAAAAGGATCCACTTCATCTGAATGATGATGACGAAGATGTGCTAGAGGCAGAAGTGCCCTACTTGAGTACAATAGACGCATTATTGTACTTGGCTCAATGCACAAGACCGGACATCTCATTTACAGTGAACTTGTTAGCTATATATAGTTTTGCGCCAAATCGACGTCATTGCACCGGTGTAAAAGATATCTTTCAATACTTGAGATGTACTATTGATATATGCTTGTTCTATCCCTAAAGAGAGATGATGGATTCAAACCCATCACACACATGGAACGCCCCCAACACTGGCTTGCGTCCTCTATCCCTATCCTAAAACGACATTAGTGTTTTGGAAGGTTTTGTTGATGCTCGGTACCTCTCTGACCCACACAAATGTCATTCCCAAATTGGTTAGGTGTTCACCATAGTCGCTATATCTTGGAGGTCCGATATCTTTGAGGTCTACATAATAGACCCTAGTCACTATATCTTCGAACCATACAGAGATTATTTCTCTTCACGAAGTAGTTCGTGAATGTATATGGACTTGATCCATAATTACGCATGTTCGAAGCAATTGCGGTTTGAAGCCTACCAGAGATGAGCCTACAAGCATTTATAAGGATAATGCTGCTTGTATTGATCGAATGAAGCAAGGTTACATCAAAGGCGACAACACCAAACATAATCAACAATAACAGAAGCTCCTCAAGATCAGAGTAAATCAGGTTCGATCTGAGAACAATGTAGCAGACTTGTTTACTAAGTCATTGTCAAAATCCACGTTCAAGAAACATGTTGCAAGCATTGGTTTGCAGAAGTTATCCAAACTCCAATGATCATAGTCATCAGGGTGATGCACAAACATCAGGGGGAGATGTCTACATATATGGTCTCCAAACACTAATTACTTGTCTGAGTTATAATATGGTTAGTCATACAAAAATTCTCAGAAATATCTTCGTAGATATCAAATCATTGTACGATTATGTTTCCTTGTAAGACTTAGATTCTATATTTGTAATCCTCTATATAAAGTGACCCTATTATCAATAAAAGTACAACTCAATTCTCTCCCAATTTCAATTTTCCTTAAATCAATTTGTTTAATTTTATTAATATATCTCAAATAAATTTGCTTGGTGTACTAAGAATTTTAATGGGTACATTTAAATTCACTCCTTTACATTTAACTTGTATCTACATGTTCTTCTCCAAAAAAAAAAAAAGGATTATTGTATCTATAAGTCATTTAATGATTGGGTAGAGTTATTTTTCTTGGGGCATTTACTAGGTTGACTGCATATTCAATATCACAAACTTCAGACTTTCAGAGGCATCGCCTTACACTATGAATCAGGTAAAATTGACTTCTTTCAAATATGATACATCAAAATGTGCTAACAAGACCTATACCTAGCTCCTCTGCAAGCTCATCCCATACTGGAAGGAGCATCAGCACCACAAGGAAAATAGCCATTGTAACAATTGTTTTCCTCCATGTTCCAACCTCCGTTACATCATTTAGGCAAGGTTTCTCTGGAGTCCTCTGAGCATATAGTTCAAATACTGTCATGAGATAGAAGATTGTTGAATCATGTAAACCAAATGTATAATTCTTATCTGCAAACCTGGCATATGAGCACGTAGAGTCCCCATGGAAGTGACAAAGGTCCACCGAGCTGAAAGGAACGAGCAAATAACACGATCAAATTTAAAAAAGAAAAGTAGGAACAAATAATAATACAAAGGCTATGTAAGTCGGAGGTAGGAGTAACTAGAGACATGAAAAACATCACATGCTTGATTACCGAATTTAACAGCTTCTATAGAGGGAAATAACTGAAGAATCGTTATATTTGTGGAAACCCAGTATTGGAAAGATATGTATTTTCGAAATCCAGTATTGGAAACAAGGATAATATGTTAAAAGTTGTAAAAGTTGGACATACCACTCCTAATCCGAGTAACGTGTAAGTTGTCAAACCAAACGCAATCAGTGCATTTTTTCCAAAAGCACCCTGCAGGTATATGTCATTAAATTTCCATAGAAAATAGAAATCATACATGCAAAAACAATAACAATAACAATCAGTGCATTTTTTCCAAAAGCACCCTGCAGGTATATGTCATTAAATTTCCATAGAAGTCATACATGATGCAACAACAACAACAACAACTATAAGTATAATAATTAAATTTTTAAAAAAATAGAAAAAAAAATAAACAGGTTTTTGCCTACAAGAGGATCCAGCAACCATCACCGTATGACATTACTAAAAGACTAAATAAATTTGATTGAAGATTTTGTGAAGTCATCATAATCAAACTGGAGAAAAGATCACTGCACAATCTTGCAAAACAAGATTTCATAAGCTCCATTATACACTTTGCTTCTTCAGCCTCTAAGATTTACCATTTCAAATCATAAGGGAGAAAATCATCACCTGCACAGCTCTTCCACCATCAAGACAGCCCACTGGAAGCATATTAAAAGCTGTAGTTGTCAACCCACACCTGCAGTTATTGAACTTAAGTCACAGGCACGTTACACATTGCACTAAAGCTAAAAAAATATCAGTTAGAAATAGTACGTTACCAGCCAGCAATCATAAGAGGATGAATTGCAACAGTCGCAGCATGCATTGATCTGCATGGGTTCACACTACCATGTCAACTACGAATATCATGAAGAGAAATAAATTGAAACTAATTTTAAAGAGAACTGAAGCTTGGATGTGAGAAAATAGTCCTCTATTAATTCCAACTAGTTTATAGATGCCTTCTAGGTCATGTACAAACAAAAATCTTGTTTCAATAGTGCTACAGAAGCAAAGAAAGGACATACGCATAACCAAGAGTAGCTCTACTGATGAGTCCTAGAAGCAAAGAACCTTGAAACAGCATGCTTGGAACCTGCACCAGCTCTTCTGTGGCATTGGGATTAGATGAGAGCAGCAGACCTACAGCAAACATTGACAATGACAGTGCAAAACCAGCAAACGGGCCTGCAAGTGAAATGTCGACTTTTGTGCTCCGATCGGGAAGAATGGATTTAAACTACAAAACCAGACTTAACTATCAGAAAATTATCAAGAAATATGGGTCTAGACGCACAAATGACGTTCGTTATTAATATTCAAGCAAAGGCAGCCATGACTATTCATCAAACTAATGCATCAAATATGGTACACAAATAACCACAATTATGACAAGAGTATAACAACTTTTAATCTAGGATTCCTTCCAGATCAATTATAAGGAATTTCTCCCAAGTACACACACAAACAAAATGTGGTGCCAATTTTACTGAGGGAAAAAAATTAAGAGAATACACAGTGATTGTACGATGTACATACCAGCTAGGTACCAAACATAAACAGCGTCCACACAGTAATTGGACTGGCTATCCGGGAGACCCGCTGACCACACCAACACGACGGCCAGGACCCATCTTACCCAACCAGGTAGATGGCCCCTGCGGAAATCAACCAAAGATTACCACAACATGCCATCCGAGAGGCTTTAGGGCAAGCCTCTCAGACCTGCAAACGACATTCCTTCCCACAACGAAGAACAAGGAACCACACCCCCAAGGGTTCCTCCATAAAAAGTCTCCTCTCTCATCATTAATGCCTAGTATTTACTCACCACCTACAATTCCTCTGTCAACAATAATACAAGATTACGGACTTAGCATCAGGGGAGTGGAGACCGGCCCACCCAATCTACCCCATGACGCCCCGTGTATTATACTTGACATGTATAGACCGAGTCCATACACATACTACCCAGCCTCAAGGCTGTCCCATGCTACAGTCTACCCATACAGGATTAGGCAGATACAAATGAGTATATGACTGTGTGTCTGTGTGTGGTGTGTGTGTGTGTGTGTGTGTCTTTATTTATTATGGCTGTGCTAAGTGTTAACTTTTCTTGACTCAGAGAAATTACCTTCAACGTGGATGTTCAAATGTTAGTCCAGAAAGTTTTATACCAAGATGTTTGTTTAGAAAGGAAACAAGAATTTAATACCCAAAGATAAGTGAAATCTCCCAGACTGAAATATAGCAATCGCTTATTCTAACATTCAAGCTGGGTGATTCCAAAAGGCTGTTATGCACTGCTGAGCATGCAGTTTAAGGGGTTGGGAAGAGGCAATGGTTCAGGTTTTTGGCAATCCATTGATATGTGGCGAAAGTTTGCCCCCTCATTTCAGATTTCAGGTTACACTCGGGGTATTTTCATCCATTCTGAAATTGACAAAGCGCAAGAGAAGGATTCACAAGGAGTGTGATTAGCATGGATGAACTTTTAGAAATATGGACTTATTCTGTTATCGTTGTTATCGAATTGAAAGCAGCAGTTTGTTATCACCTTTCTGCCAATTGGGCTGGGCTCTGTAGACTTTGTCTCGGTTGTAGAGTTGTAGACTTTTTGTACTTTGTTATGTAAGTAAATAAAATTTTGTTTCTTTAAAAAAAAAATGCAGAATACCAAATGTTCCTGTTTCTGAATCAATGAAGTGCATGAATTTATTTAAACTAGACTAGCAACGATATATCTTTTGCATTATCTTTGGGTCCAGGGATCAATTTATGACAAATAACCTACTGAAATCCCTAATATAGCGATTTCTTAACCAAATTATTAAGCCAACCAAGTCAATTAAACCAACACTGCCAATTCAGGGAATTCATTTCTACATAGATTCTCTACAGCATTATTAAAAATACTTTCAAACAAGTGCATTACATGTTTTGAATTGCTATACATGGATAATTAGGATACCTGAGTGATTGCGCCAAAGCTACCAAGTGTAATATTAGGAATGAAGTAAGGAATGCTAAGTTTTACTTTCTTTGGAAAAGCAGCCAGAAGATGCCCAACTTCCTGCAGGTAATCAACTAATCTGACTCCATCATAATCATATTTATATAAATCCAAACATTAAATTAATTGGAATCAGATATATGAAATATGGATTTGGAGTAAGGTTTAGAATAGGGATACATCTCTTTTTTTTTCTTTTTTTTTCTTTTAATAGAAACAAACTGTTATTATCAAAGGAGGAAGAACAAAACCGGGGACAAGGTGTCGACTGAATATAACAAGTTAACGACACCTGGAGAAAACATTAAAAAGGAAAATGAATGAGAGGACACAGTATAGAGTATATATACTTTTTTTTTTTTAGTCGTGGTTGTCACTCAATCAACCTGCCAAATAAGAGATCTCCACTTCATGCTGCTAGCCCATTATGGAATTTTTCAGATTCTCTTTCACTTTTAGACACACTAGTTAGCAAAGAAGTGAAGGACAGAAATAAAAGTACTTTATAATTAAGTGCGAATTGAAGCTTTAGTTCAGAGGAGTCATAACCAACAAACTTTTCTACAACATTTTGCTACCACTCATATTTTAACTAAATTTTTACACAGATTTTACTATTTTAATAGAGTAAGTCAATAAATTTGAATCTCTCATCTGACGGGCTTCCAATGTAAGATATGACGCACTTACTTTAGAAAAAATATTAAATGTCAAAATGCCATAAACTGAACACAACAGAAACAAATAGGATAAATAAAGTAAATTTAATTTCTTTCTGCTGGTTGCTTCCAAATGATATAGATTTTTGTTTGAAGTATACATATGATTAAGCTCATCAGTCAATTTGAAGAACAGACATGAGCAATAATTACCACCAAATCTCACATCATCCATAAAAACGTAAAGCACTATTAGTCAGTTTTGTCTTATCTCTGGCCTCAGCATAACAAATGGTACTAAACGGATAACTATGATCTATAACAGGGACAAAATGAAGATTAAAAAAGATAAATTAAAAACTTGGCTAAAGAGCCTAGTAGAGTAGGCATTTTATACATATAAACATGAAATATATATATATATATATATAATATGAACCAAAACCAAGATACAGGAAGAGATCTACTTACATGAAATAGCAAAACCCCAAGAACACCATAGGCTAGGGGCAAAGCTGACTCCACAAACGGGAATAGCAGCTCCATTTCTGGTGGATCAATAGCATTTGGATCTGTAAAATACTTGACAACCTCTGGTGGAAGTCTATTTATCTGTTTGATAAATACAGGAAAGCACATAGTTACTTTAAAAATGAGAAAGAAATCAATTGCTGAAGAAGTTGAAAAATAAGGAGGAGAACTTTAGCATACCTGAGATGCAATTCCTAACTCTACAGATGATCCAATTGTTAGAAGAAATAACAAAAGCGCAATTACATATTGCCAAAGTGTTGTTGGGCCTGGTTCTGAGACCTCTTTCCGGAGCAGACCAAAGCTAACACGAGGCCCACCACGCGGATCTAGATCTTCTGAATTGGGTTCCTCCACCATAAAAAGGTTGTACTTATTACCTGTAACCTCAGCTAGCAGAGTCTGGAATTTGGCAAATACGTCTTCTCTCTTTCCCCTCAAATTACCAAGGAAAAGAATGCCCTCCCCAAGGTCTCCAAACGGCTCCTCTTTAGTGACCCAAAAAGTAGAATAGCCAAAAAGCTTTTCCTTAATGAGTTTTACATCAGCAGGATCAACCTTCTCAGGTCCAAGGAGTTCCATCAGTTTAAAGGAGTCGACTTGGAAATTATTGTAAGCGGTTCCAAGTGGTGATGTAGGTGGTGGCTGAAGGACAAATTGATAAATTATCGTTATCATAATCAAATGTTCTAACTTCTAAGAGCATATGCATATATCTGCAGTGAGAGTCAGTTATCTATGAACGGTATTTCACTGAAGATATGCCATAAAAAAAAAAAAAAAAAAAAGGTACGGCAATTTATCAGTTGATGAAGGCAAAAGAAATGCATGCACATGTATAATTCATGGACTGCCTAGTCTGCAACTTTTAAACTTCAGCTATTTTCTTTCTTGCAATATATATATATATAATGAAATGTCGACAACTTTTATGAGCTCAGTCTCAGACTATAGTGCATTCCAAAGTTGAGAGCGAGGTCTGGATTTGAACAAGAATAAGCGAACAAACTCGTGGTACTAACACACAGAAGATGAACTCAAACGAATCCTGATACACATATAACTGTCTCCATGTATGGAATGGAGCAGAACCCAGAAAATCCAATTAAACATAAGTTATGAAGAGAAGAAAGAAAGTACCCTGGAAGTGGAAGAGAGGGAAGCAGGGTCGTTGCTGCGTGTATCTTCGGCAGCCTCGTCTTTTGACTTGTTGTTGCTACTAGTCTTTCCCTCATCGTCGTTAGAAGAAGTGTAACATCTCCATCTCAGCCTCTTCATGCTTCCTCCGCACAACAAGCATGAATTCTTGTTTTTCTTGCTCCATTGGAATCTTGGAATTTCTGGGTATTTCACACTCAAATTAAAATCGACGCTGCTCAAACTAAGCGTTCCCATTTAACCAGTCAAACTAGAACACCATTTGGGATGGGAACTGGCAAGCCAAGGGAGATACCGATAGACAGAGCTGCCCGCTTTTGCTCGTTTTGCTGTGGGCTGTGGCTACAAAAGAATATCTTCTGTGCACGAACCAGTATTTCAAAAATATATATATTTTTTGAATTATTTTAAGAAATTGAAATTGACAATACCTTTTTTTTAACCCACATCCACCCTCCATATGAACGTTTATTCAGTACAAGTATTACAGAGCGTGTGTGGTTTGCAAATTACATCACCCCACTGGACTTCAAAATTAGCATTTAGATTTTTTTTTTTTTTAAGTGATGGTTGATTTTATCAATTCATGTTAAATTATCAATAAAAATACAAAAGAAAAAAAAAATTATCTTTTCCCTTTCGGAGTTATGAAATCAATAGATGATCATCCTCATGCAATTTTTGCCCTTAAGTTTTGAAGATCCTTACCAAGCAGCGAAGAAATCAACAGACTAGTTCCTTACTTTGCAGTTCCTCGAGTCAATTTTGGATATGCAATATTCTCTACCAAAACACCAACAGATCACTTCCTCCTAAAATCATACTCATCAATTTGAGCGTATTGTTCCCGTCAAGCAAATTTATGAAACAAGGGTATCTAAGGAAGCTAAAGCAATGAACTGCTCTTGGCTTCTAAGGATGCATATGCCTACAAAATACAACATTAAGAGATAGAGAGAGAGAGAGATACAAAAACAATGTGGAGAGAGACAATTATCAACTCGAGTTTTTCTTTTTAGTAAATTAATATTGTGAAATGTTCAAAAATTGAAGGAGGTCCAACTACCGATGCAGAAGTGATCTTAGGGATTCCTTTGAGCTTACGGTCTATTCCTGATAGACTAATCTAGCACTTTGATGCAAAAGGATCGTTCACTACCAACTCAGCTTATGCGTTTACTTTTGATTGGCTACACTCTCCGGCATCTACATCTAGTTCCGAGCCTATCACATCGCTTTGGAAACGGAGTTGGGGAGCTAAAGTTTCGGGTAAGGTTAAGATTCATACTTGGCACTTTTGTTCATCTATTCTTCCTACTATCACTCAACTACATAAAGAACATGTTTACATTGAGGGTGGTTGTTATTTGTGCAACGATGGAGAAGAATCTATTGAACACATTAGCAGAGATTGTCCTTTTGTTAAGGATATCTTGGGTCACTACTTTGGGTTACTTGATGGCATCTCTCCTAGTGCTAGAGCTTCTTGTTTAGATTGGTTGCAAGTTTGTTCTGAATCTCTCTCGAAAGACTCTTTTTCTCTATTGCTTTGGGGCATTTGGGCTATTTGGAAGGAAAGAAATCGAAGAGTATGGCCGGATAAATACTCATCTCCGGCGCAGGTTTGCCACAGTGTTCAGTCACAAAGTTTGCTCTTCAACTAGGTTGGTCAGACTCAGCGTCGTGCTAGGGGCAGGGTGCCTGAACCTTGGGCTCCTCCTTCTGTGGGTTGGCTTAAAGTCAATATGGATGGGGTGTTTGATCAACAGGCTTGCTCTAGCAGTATCGCAGTGTTCATATGGGATTCTGATGGTTTGGTTGTTGGTAGTTGCTGCCTCAAACTTGGTATAGCTCCAACGTCAGTGATGGTGGAGGCCCTAGCTGCATGGGTTGCTTGTCAACTTGTTGTTGTCATAACTTAGCTCCCATTATTTTCAAGTCAGACTGCCAGAAGTTGGTTTTGGACATCCAATCTTCCACATCTGATGAGTCTGGGTATGGAAGTGTGGTGGAGAACATCACGGTGCTTCAATCCTCTTTGGCTGGGTCTCCTTTTGTTCATGTGTTTCGTGAGTGCAACTCTGTTGCTCATAGAGTGGTCAAATTCCCTCTATTATTAGCAACTATGTTGCTACTCATTGTATGAATTAGATTCATCAATAAAAGCTTGTCGCCCTCCTCTCAAAAAAAAAAAACTACTGATTTTGGAGGTATATGTATAGAACCTCCTAAAAAAAAAGGATTTTATTGATATTATTGGACGATGTATATTGTCAAAAATTTGAGGTGTAGATAGCATATTGGTTATTTGTAAAAGTAAGTTGGAGGTCTATTAAGTTGGGAGGTCTGAATACCAATTTTAGAAGTATGAATAAAAGCTCCCTTTTAAGAAGCTTTTACATATATTGTGTAAATGGTAGAGCAACTACTTGTTGGGGACGTCCTTGAGTATGAAAGTGTATGTAAATTTATGGATGATGTGCTCTACTCTCAAGTATAGGAGGTCAATTGTTAGTAAAGGGATTGAGTAACTCTACTCTAACTAGATCACCATGAAAAGAAACCTAGAAAAAGCATGTAAAGTCTACTTTTTTACAAGTTCACAACCTTAATCCTTTGAAAACTAAAGATCATGACGATGGTATTAACAATTGTGGTAATGAATGACTTGGTTGATTTTAATTTTTATTAAGTAAACTAATTAAGTTGCACAAAAGTAAACTAAGCTAATAAAAATAAAATAGAGACTTTGATCAAATAGATAAATAGGAGCTAGGCTTTCGCACCTAATCTCCCTCATGCATATATGTAATGTAACCCATTTTCAAATAACAACATGCTTTGATAAATTCCCCCTCGGTTTTTGCTAAAGAAACCTATATACAAACTAATCATGCAACATAACCATGTTGCTAAAGCAAAGCTGGTTTACACAACCTTAGTCTCATTTACATTCGCTATAACTTAAAAGGGCTTTAATGCCGCAAATCCTAAGGTCTCTCGACTCTTAAAGTCACGGAACCAAGCATTAATTTTAAAGTAAGGAACCCAAACAATCTAGTTCTTCCCATAGAAATAAGCTAGACCACCATCAGATTAGCTACACATGCCTCTCGGTTACAAAAGATTGTCAAGCTTAAGTTTTTGATTTCATTATTTCTTACAACATGCTTCTAGGAGACAAATCCAAAAACACATGTAAGAAAGCTAAGTAAAGTAGCTAAAAGATTCAAAACATGCAGATTCTTCAAAAACATGGCATCACATTGTTTTATACATGAGTTTGGCTTGGGTGCCAATTTATTCTACTCACAAGCCATAGTTACATACATCAAAGTCATAAACATAATAAACATCAAGCAAAAGGGAGGAAGAGTGGAGAAAGTGTTGGTTAACCAAATCGAAACCTCAAGACCTCTATCTTGCTCCCCTTGATGCAAAACTAGTGAGAGATCGATGTTTCAAAATGTGGAAATTTCAGTTCTTTCAAACACAAATTACCATACAAATCCACAAAACTCTTAGAAACTATGAAGAACAAAGGCTTGAATGTATGAAATCAAAAGTTGTGATTGATCAAAGTTGTATAGACTCTTCTGTTTTTGAACAAAACCCAAGAAGCTGTACACTTTTCTCTACAGAATAACTAAGAACTATGAACTACAAGATGAACAACCAAGGAAAATGGAGAGAGAAAGGAGATGAGATGGATGAAGGAAGACTTCAAAACGTCCAAAATGAAGAAGAGAGGGTCTATATAGAGCCAAAAGTGATGAATGGAGGGTGGAGATCAAAGAAAATGAAAGGTTAGACGTAATGGACAAAGGTGTAAGCATAAAATGTAAATCTAGTCTTTAAATCCACGTAAAAATGACTTAAAAGCCCATAGATATTGTGGTGAAGGAGATAAAGTAAGGGTGGGAGGATCATTGTGTAAGGAAACAAGGCAATAAATAGGAGATAAAGGTGTAAGATGTAAGAGGGGGACCACTTGTCATCTTCTAAATATTGAATTTCAAAACAACTTGCACCATATATTCTCATCTAAGGTCATTTACAATAAAAGGGCTAAATGGAGACTTTTAGCCGTTTTTGGTCAAATATGGGCTCCAACAAGAAAATGTCCAAAGTGCTATAAGTGAAGAGGGGGTGGAGAGGGCTAACAATAGCCATATCAATCGCCCTTAGCTCTTGTGGGACCCACGGAAAACTAACCTCAATTAATTAGTTCTATGCAATACATGGTCTGCATGCATTTCAAAAAAAAATCTAATGGCCCATAATAAATAACCGTTGTAATCCAACATATTAAGGACCTTAATTATACATGCATGCGGCTAACTAGCCGTTGTTTTTTTTTTTAATATGTATTCCTAACTTTAACATTTGTATTACCAAGAAAAAAAAATTATTTTTTTCCCACTTTACCTATATATACATACATTCTATCTTCCTAATTTCTCACACTTTTTACCTTCTTTTTTAGCACTTCTACTTATTTGAAGCATGTCCACTCATTCTCTCAAAAGTGTGAATTGGACAAGAAAAGAAGATGAAGCTCTTTATGTTGCATATATGAAAGTCTTTGAAAATTCTATGAATGGTAATGGACAAAAGAAGGATGACATTTGGAAACAAATGGAGCGAAAATTAATTGACAACTTCAATGGCAATCCTCCAAATGCAAGATCGGATGAAAATTGAAAGTCTCGATGGCAAAAATTTCTCTTTCTATACATGAGTAAGGGACATTCTTGCATCACATGTTCCGAGAGGAGGCTTCACAGTGGATCAAATCACATAGATCAAGTGAGATTTCTTTCATATATATATTTTATGTATTGTACTTTAATATCAATTCAAGAATTATTATTCTTATTTATTGTTGTTGAAAATATTGTTATAGCAACACCTCGCCGAGGATATGTTTAGGGAAGACATGAATGGAAAATTGTTTAATTTTCATAGTTGCTACTATTTGTGCAAAGGTTAGGTGACATTTGGCAAACCCTCACAAGAACATTTTGGTCCACCCCCGGTGCAAAAAAACCTCCCAGTGTCCTTGGAAGATGATGATGATCCTATCGATAGTGATTCAACACCAACTTCATCTAGGGATCTGATTCCTAAGCCGATGGGAAGAAATGCCACAAGAATAAAGCAAATCAAGGATCAAGAAGAGGAGAAGAAAGGGTATGAATATAAGTTATTAGCTCGCATGGATCGATTGGCAGAAGATAATGCAAAGGCGGAAAAGGCAAAAGCAAAAAAGGAGAAGATGAAAGAGGATCGACGAGAGAGAGATAGAGAAGAAGCTATTTAATGATGCAAACCGTTAATTTTACTCCAAAGAGCAACCTTATTTTGATGGGAAAAAGAGAGAAGCACTTGAAAAGCTTAGCACACGGGAGTTACTTCCGAATACCGGCTCAACATCAAATGACTCTCATCCACAAATGTCATTCGATGAAGACGAATTTTAGTTAATATAATTAGTTTCTTTTAAGTGCATGTATTTTTTAATTTATTAATTTTGTATCATGTTAATGAAGTTTATGTAATATTTTATTTATGAAATAAATAGTGAAATTAAAGTAGAATTAAAGTAAGCTTTTATTCATTAAAATTGAAACCAAACAAGCCACACAATAAAAGTTAAAGCAAATAAAAACAAGTCACACATCAATAGGAAAAAAAAACTAAGACCCAAGCACTATGACACGACAATGAATTGGCATTTATTATTAGGATGACAATGCCCCTAGCCTTGTCCTCCTCTTCTTGACCAAACATTTTTGACAAGATCTTTTCGTAGATTACTATTTCCAATATGAGAGAGTACCCTCTAGCAACGAGACATGTTTCGACCATTGTAATTTTCCTAGTTCTTGGATTAAGAGATAAGTTTGGGTCATCATATATTATTGCTCGAGTTCTCCTTGACCTATTTGGGTTTGGTTCATCATCATCGGACTCATCATTATAGTAGTCATCTCGCTCGTCCTCCACAATCATGTTACGAAGTAGTATGTAAGCCAATGTCATTGTCCATAATGAATCTTTATCCCAACCTCTTGCAGGTTGCCTAACTATTGCAAATCGTGCTTGTAGAATTCCAAATGCCCTTTCAACATCCTTGCGGTACGCCTCCTGTTTTGTGGAAAAATACTCCTCATCTTCATTCTTAGGTTGTCTGATATATTGCACCAGTGTCGCCCACTAAGGGTAAATACCATCAACAATGTAGTATCCAAACTCATAAGGAGTCTCGTTGACATAATAGTTAAGATGTGGCAACTGATTTGTTGTGACAGCATCAAACAAAGGGGAGCGTCCAAGAACAATGAGGTCATTTTGAGCTCCCGGAATTTCAAAGAAAGCATGTCAGATCTAGGTGTCGGGACCTGCCACAGCTTCGAGAACAATGATTGGCTTTTTTGTTTTGCCGCTAAAGCTACCTAACATCCCACTGGACAATTCTTCCACTGCCAATGCTTGCAATCAAGCGAACCTATCATTCCAAGAAAGTGTAGACCCCTGTACTTTTTCTTGCTATTTTAATTTGTTGCATAACATATGAAACTACGAATTCATAAGGTACAAAACTATTCATGCTTCGGTTAAGATTTTGAGGCCATTTTAAAGGATTAAGAAATTAGAGAAAATTCAATTTGGGTCTAGGAAACTATTTTTAAAGTATCGAGGCTTAGGACAAGCCTGGAAAATTTTCCCAAAAGGATTCAGTGAAGTGTCGGAGAAATAAGGATGTTTGAAGATGTATTTTCGGAGTGGGCTTGAGGGAAATTGAGAGAGAGAGAAAATAGAGCAGCCCAAATCCACTTGGCCCAACAGAAGGGGCAAAATAGACTTTTCACACTCATTAATGGAAGAGGTATTTAAGTATCTCATTCTCTCAAACCCTAGCCTCTAACCTCATTTCCTCACTTTCCTCTCTCCCTCTCTTCAGCTCTCCCTCTCTCTCATCCGACTCCTTCTCTCTCTGGACGCCGACGCATCGCCGCCGTCGCCGGAACTCCAATCCAAGCCAAAATTTCCAGATTTTCTTCTTTTCATTCCCTCTTTCTATTTCTCCAACCAAAATCAAGAAATTCGGCCATTTAATCCTCCAAGAACCCTAGAACCCGAAGCCAATTTGGGGGTTTTTGTGATTTCTTCTTTCCAAGTTCAAATCAAGGTAATATCCCTTCTAATCTAGCCTCTATTCCTTCGATCTATACACCGATTTCTTCCTCAATCTGAGTTTTTTATTTCCATTTTGATTTTTGGTGCATGAATCTGATTTCTCCTTAAACCACGAAGCTAGGCTACGGGTTCAGCAATGATTTGTGGTAAAGATCTACCCATGCAACCTTGTTTCAAGCTTTTTGGTTGTGATATTGATGTTGGACGGATTTGTAGGTGAAGAAGGCCAAGGAGGAGGATTAGGCCGTGAGTTTTGAAGAAGAAAGGGTAAGGAATGGGTTTTGGACAAACCCTAGAATTTTTGGAATTTATTTGGGGTTGATTTTGATTTTGTTGAGCTATTGTTATTGTTGGAAAAATTGTGAAAATTAGATATTTGAGGAGGGTTTAATTAGTAGGATTTTATTAGCCTAATTTTCAAAGCGTTGGAATTTTGGTGTTGAAGATTTGGTGATTGTTGTTTGTGTGATTTTGGCCAAAATAAAAAGAAAAGAAATGTGTTTATTTTGGAAGAAAAAGAATGTGAAGAAAAGAGTAAAAGTTGGATTAAATGAGTTTTTACTGTGGTAAAGTGGTAAAAAGTGAAGAAGGTGAAAGTAAAGGTAAATTTGGTAAAACGTGAGGTAAAAAGGTAAAAGTGAGTGTGGAGGTGAAATTCACGGTAAAA
This sequence comes from Rosa persica, assembly GCA_025331145.1. Lineage (NCBI taxonomy): Eukaryota > Viridiplantae > Streptophyta > Magnoliopsida > Rosales > Rosaceae > Rosa > Rosa persica. The sequence continues at coordinate 36,044,547 of WFKR01000003.1, read as the reverse complement.
GTAAAAATGTGAAAATAGGTGGAGTAAATAGATAAAAGTAAAAGTAAAACTTTATTTATCATTATTTACTTATTTATTTTTAATAAATAAGAAATCATGGTAATAAATGGATACTTGGTCAAAAGTCAGAAGTCAAAGTCAAATGTCAAAAGTCAACTCGAGGGTTGACCAAAGTTGACCGACCTTGTAAAACGAGAGGATCGACTCGACTTTAGTCACTTGGGGGGCGATAGTTTAGCGGAGCAGCGATAAGGACGTTTTTCCTTTTTAAGAAAGAAGTTAGTTTCCCAAATTGGTAAAAATTGAAAGAAATAATAAATAGCCTCGTTGAAATAAAAGGATTTAGTATGCGCGATTACTTAGAGTTGATCATGATGTTTACCTGGATAATTATTTACTAACTAAGTAATGGTTCAGGAAACACGATCGTTAAGGAAGCTTAAGCGGAAAGCACCAGAGTGTGGAATACGCTGACATTTTCAGGTAGGGTAAGCTGTCCCTTCCTTGTTAGAGGCTTTTTGATATACGTGTGGAATACTCTAGTATATTAATATGTTGCCTGCAAGTATGTTTTTTGTTGTTCATTAGTCGATGCCTTGTGATACCTATGTTTATATAACTGATAATTGTTGATTGCGAAAACCGACGCTAGACTTGCATATTGAAATACTGTACCCAGTGTATGTATGTACTTCTGACCCGAAAGTGAATGGGACCTAGATGCGTAGATTCCTAGGGATCTCACGGTGTCGATAACTGTGAACCTCCGGATGGGGTTGTGCTCCTATGTTTGTCGAGGAAGGGTGAGTACCAACAGTGAACTAGTCATAGGAGACTCAAGGCCAGGAAATGAACACTTTCGCTACTTGTAGTCATAAGGACTATAGAGTAGTTGGCCGGTTCTCGAAGGAAGACGAACATGGTCTGTCACCGATTTGTTTTGGTTTAGCCGGCAGGTAAGTATCTCGGAGCTCCAAATGTGTGAAGCATGCTGCATATGATTTCCCAAAAAAGAACAAAGATGATTGTTTTTGTTTGCATTTGTTTGACTCGATTTTACAAATGCACGGAATCTATATTCTAGTAGCTATGTTTTACCTATTAGTTTTCAAACCTAACTAAGGTTGGGTCGGCCTCTATTGGGCTAGCGAGGACGAAATGCTCACCCCTATATTTCAGGTTACAACGAAGTCACTCCGGAAAATCTGGACTAGAAGTGGGTCGTTGGCCGAGTTCGTGTGTTGTTATCCTTGTTGCTTCAAGTCCTTCCCATTAGTATTCTATCGATTATTCGCTTTTCTTTCAGTGTTGAACCCTGTGAGGTCCGCCTACCTAGGAGCGCGCCTCACCATTTGTTTTATTGATGTTGTTGAACTCTTTTCATTTTGGTTATGATGTAAGCACTAAGGAGTCACTATGCACTTTCCCACTTTATTTTGAAGCATTTCCAAACTTGTTAATTTGAACATTGGGTTATTGATTTAAGGTCATTTCTCAAAAGTTTTTCTTGGTCTCCTATTTTCTAAAATTTGCATTTTCAAAGGCCTTGCAGTATTAAGTTGGTAAGTCTACAGTACGTCTACGACGTATCGAGGTCCTATTGGCTTAATATTACGGCTACGTGGTATACCTATTCGGGTCGCCACAACCCCGTCGCTTGGCTCTTTGCAGGCTCATATCTAGCTCCTCTGTTTTAGGAGCACAAAGGTAGCATTCTTGATAAATTGTGACAATGGTGTGACAAAATCGACTAAGATTCTCAATGGCAGCTGATTCAGGCATGCAGAAGGATTCATCTAAGGAATCAGTTGAGCATGCAGTGGCTAGCATCCAGAGTGCACACGTCAATTTCTGGTGAGGCGATCAAGCCTAGACGCCTAACACAATCTTGTGATTGCCTAAAGTATGGATCCACCCTGTGGACATGCTCTAACATGCGGAGGAACACTTCACGGCTCATCCTGTAACGTCATTTGAAAGTTTCGACATGGTACACATGGTCAGCTATGAAGTAATCATTTGGCAATTTTTCATTAGGTACCTCATGTGACCGATGACGGGTAACGCGGCCTGGAACAGAACCACCTCATTGAGGTTGTTGTTAAAGTGGGTTAGTAGCTAACCAGCTAGATGCTTCTACCATAACTTGTGTTGTATTTCTTCTCCTCTGCGCATCATATTCTTCATCTTCTTTGTCATCTTCCTCGTCTTCATGTTGCCTCTCATTCCACTAAGAAAACCAGTTCAAATTCATTGCAAAATATAATGAAAAGTTAAAACCTGCAAGGACATAGAGAGGAGATAGAGGAGAGATAGTGAGATATGTATCTGAAACCACTCTTTTTATTGAGGTTTGAAGCTGAAGATAGAACCGCCACGTATGCATAAAATCTAATCGGAAACCTAGAGAGTTGATCACAACACGACACATGGCATTCAAAAATCCTATCAGTAAATTTGATAAGACTCTATAATAATTAGTCTTGCCACGTCGACATTATATCTAATCGGGAATCTACATATTTGTTTTTGAAGTGGTAGGTGGCACTTAAAAATCCTATCTGAAAATGTTATCAACAATACCACATAAATACCTCATCTAAATATACACCTTAAAAATTAATTTTAGACTAAATCAAAATATTATTAAAATAAAATAAAATCATAAAAATTGAAAAACGTAATGTAAAATCATAAAATACTTGAAATGGCTAAAATTTAGTACTGTCTTACTGGAGATGGTTCACTTGTTCATAAATAAAGAATAATACTGGAGGCTAAATTATAGCCCTCGCCCCAATATAGCTCCCTCTTACTGGAGAAGGCCTAAAGTCTCTAAGCCTAGTCAACTGCCCTTCCTTGCCTTCCACACATGTTTTCGTCCTTTTGCACACTTTCGTCAAATTTCCCCCTTCAATTAAATCTCTAATAAGACTTCGAAATTAGCCTTTCTTCATACCAAATATTCCTCTATGAGTGTAGATCATCCTGGTAAAATTTCAGTGGTTAGTTCATCGTGGATTGCCAGAAATGTTGCCAGAATCTGTGCATGTCTGGTTTTGCAGTTTATGTCTTCTAGTGCAGAAACTTGCACCGATCTTTTAAAGGCATTCCACTCCCAACTAGGTCTTTCACTCTTCATAAGAAATGATCCTCAGGATTTCTAGAATGTCTCTGTGCAATTTCATCTCATTTAGGGATCATTTAGTCATGATGCCGCTTCTCCTTCATTACCTAGCTTGGATTCTCCTAGTCAGAGTAGGAAAAGGTGCTAAGATTGACATTTTTAGTGCATTTCCAAGCTTCTCCATCATTTCCTAGCATAATAAGGAAAACACAATATGTGTGTGTCTGTGTGTATATAAAAATACAAAGGTTAAGCAAAAGTGCAAGATTAGGGGAATAATTTCTAGATAATTGTGGACCTAACACTATTGTACCACTGTATCTGATGCATGCCCTAATATATAGGATCTGAACTAGAAGTTGAGTAGGATAGCTAAAAGGATGAAATCTTGAACCTTAAAGCTAGAATGAACTAAGTTTTGATAAATCTGTTTTCATTGAACTTCCATAACTGAAACTTACATTAGCTACAACCCCCTTAAATAACTCAGACTCGACTACATGTAATTAATGCTTCTAAACTCTAAAACCCTCTAGCTAAAAACTACAAAGAACACAAGAATAAAGACAGATAAGAAACATAATGACTGACAGAAACAAAGCATTTAATGAAACTCTGGGCTCTTTAGGTTTCTCCAAAGTACTGACTGCTTCATTCTCCTCGGGTTGCAAAAAACTCGTCCTCGAGTTTGTAAGGATTTAGGTGTGACATTGAAATCATCTGAAGTCTTGATGTGGTCCGGAAATTGTAGTCGACAAGCATTATTGTTTATCTTCTTGAGAATTTTGTGGGGGCCAACTTTAGGGTATTTGAGCTTGTTGTAAGCTCTGTTAGGAAACCTATCCTTTGTCATAACTGCTCACACCAAATCCCCTTCTTCAAACACAGCACTCCTTCGATGGTGGTTAGCTGCAGCCTTATACTTCATATTTCTCTCTTCAATCCTCTTCCTCACCTCTTCATAGATGGACTTGATATAGTCAACCATTTCTTCTGCCCTCTTGCTCACTTTGCTTGGACTTGGAAGGGACGTCAAGTCTAGAACACTGTTTGGATTCTGGCCATACACTACTTGGAAGGGGCTGCACTTCATGGTCCAGTTTTGCAATATGTTGAAAGCAAATTCAGCATGTAGTAACATCAAGTCCTATTCCTTAGGCTTATCTCCGGCTAGACATCGTAGCATATTATCCAAACTCCAATTGATAAATTCTATTTGACCATCAGTTTGTGGATGTATGCACTGCTAAAACGCAGCTTAGTTCCAATGATCCTCCACATGGTCCTCCAAAAATGGCTAATAAACTTTGGATCACGATCTGAAGTAAGGGACCTTAGCAGGCCATGCAAACGAACCACCTCTTTAAAGAATATATTGGCCACATTGGTTGCATCCATGGTTACACGACATGGAATGAAATGAGCCATCTTTGAGAATCTATCCACCACCACCATAATTGAATCCATTCTTTTTGAGTTCTAGGAAGGCCAAGGACAAAATCTATACTGACATCTGTCCATGAAGACTTAGGAGTAGGGTGTGTATAACCCAGCATTTGTCGACCCACTACTTCTTTGACACACATGACAATGCTCCACATGTCTTATGACATCTTGCTTTAACTTTGGCCACCAATAAGTCGAAGTGATTAGAGATAGGGTCTTGTCACGACCAAATTGGCCTTCTTGATGAAGTTCCTTGACAATTTTCTCTCAATGAATCTTTTGGAATACATAACTGGTCACCCTTGAAAACCAGCTTGCTGAGCTACCAATGTTTGCTCCCAAATGGGTGCCATCATCAAGCATATCATCAAGCCAAGGTATTAGGTAGCGATGTTGAATAGTGATCTTGTTGATTGCCCGACTATCAATGTACATCCACCACATTCTATCCTTTTTTGGAGTCAACAAGGCTGCAACTGCACAAGGGCTTAAACTTTCTCTAATCAAACCTTTCTTCATTGAATCAGCCACTTGCCTTTATAACTTTTCATGCTCTTTTGGGGTCATTATATATGCTGCTTTATTTAGAAGGCTAGCACCGGGAATGAGATCAATCTGGTGTTGGATATCCCTTAATGGCAACAATCCTGGAGGAAGATCTTTTGGTAACACATCTACAAACTCTTTGACTAAAGGCTTTACTTCTTCCGGAATAGATGAAATAGGGCTGCCTTCTTTTGCATTCAAAGCATAGCATACTCTAGCTTCTCCAATTTCTTGCATGAAATTGGTGATTGAAAGGAAATTGTCTCCTTTTGATGGTGCTCTTTGTTTAGGAAAGTCATTATCCTTCATTGGTGCTAATACTATTTTCACATTATCCTTCCAAAAAGTATATGTATTCTTTTTGCCATCGTGAATAGCACCTCTATCATACAGTCATGGTCTTCCCAAGAGAACATGACAAGCATCCATTGTAACTACATCACACCAAACTTCATCCAAATATTATTTCCAATGGAGAATGATATAAGGCAGCGAGTATTGACGATTACCTCATTACCCTTCTTGAACCAGGAGAGCTTGTAAGGTTTTGGATGCTTTACTTGCTTTAATTGCGGCTTCTCTACTACTTCAATTGAAACAACATTCTCACAGCTACCTCCATCTATTTTCAGATTACGAACCTTACCCCCTATGGTGCATGTGGTATGAAAGATATTCCAGCACAACCAATCTTCCTTTATTTCTTGTTTAGACATTAGTAAACTTTTATGAATAACTAAAGCCTCACTAATGTCTCCATAAACTAAGTCTTCGCTGCACTCCTCATCCACTTCTTCATCAAAGATGGGTTCTCCAATATCAGCAAGAGTTTCTCCTCCTTCAATCATGAGCTGCTTGTTTTTGTCCAACGGCTAGTGGATGCTTATCTATAGTCAGAGGATTTGTGATTAAGCTCTCTACACTTGAAACAATGGATCTTGGGTGCATTGTTTTTTCCTTGCTTGACTAGTCATGAAATATTGGAACGATTTCCTATTGCTGCAAATGAACTTTGAGCCACTATTTGACCAGATTTTACAAGTCCCGGTCCACCAAATTCCTGGTTCTCTGAGTTAGTACCAATTCTGGTCTAAGGTCGAGCGCTAGACTTACACTGTGGTTTCTCAATGGGTACAGCTTGCTGATGGGCTTCAGACACAGACCAAAATTTATGGAGATTAAGGACATCCTGTAATCTTTCTCTCAAACCTCCAATATACCTTGTAACTAGCTAATCTTCATCCTCATCTAAATCATTTCTGGCCACGTACAGATAGAACTCCTTAGTATATTCGTCCACTGTTCGATCCCCTTGCTTCAAGTTTTGCAAACGCTGGTGAAGGGTTCAAAAAAGGAAATTCTCCTTAAGCTTTTTTTTCATCTTCTCCCAGCTTCTAATCTTCTCTTTCCCTTGTCTTTCACGTTTCATCTTCAACTGCTCCCACTAAGCAGAGGCTCGTCCTATTAATTTGACTGTCACCAACTTAACCTTCTTGTCATTTGGCACATCCTTGAGGTCGAATATCCTCTCAACAGTATTCAACCAGTCAATGATCTCTTCAGCTTGTAGCCACCATTAAATTTTGGTATCTCAAGCTTGAAATTCATCTTCCATCTTCGATCATCCCAAATAGGTGGCTCCTGATGTGGAGCTCGACCATGAAACAGGTTCTCAGAGCCTTCATTTGAGTCATCACTTCCTGAAGTGGATCTTAATGCCTCCAACTCAGTTATCCTTTGAGTTAGAAACTCAACTTGTCTCCTTAGTTGCTTAACTTCATTGGTTGGTTATGTACCTTGTCCTCATCCAACCATGGGGCTCTGAACAAAGTAATGCAGGCCCTTAATAGGATCTAAACTAGGAGTTGAGTAGGATAGCTAACAGGATAAAATCTGGAACCTTAAGGCTAGAATGAACTACGTTTTGATAAAATTGTTCTCATTTAACTTTCAGAATTCAAACTTACATTAGCTATAACCCCCTTAAATAACTCAGACTCAACTACTCGTAATTAATGCTTCTAACTCTAAAACCCTCTAGCTAAAAACTACATGAGCACAAGAATAAAGGCATATAAGAAACATAATGACTGACACAAACAAAGCATTTAATGAAACTCTGGGCTCTAGGAGAACTGTTAGGTTTTCTCTATAGTAACTGACTGCTTCACTATCAAATTCTCAAGAATTTTTTATATAAATTTATGCCACGTTTACTTACTTGTTATGGGTATGGAAATGAAAAAATTGATTTTAATAATTGAGTTCTCCTATGTTTATTTGTGACTCGAAAATTTGGTTTCCTTTGTTTGAAAAGAAAAATGAATTCGAACAATTTTGATTTGAATTTCTATTATGTTTAAAGTCTTTATAGCTTTCAAAAATTAATTAAATTTTTAGTTTGTTAAATTCATCTTTAGAGCCGGTAGAATTAGATTAGACTTCATTATGAGTTCGTAGCATTTTTCAGACACTTGAGCTATTTTTTTTGTTCTTTGAAGGAGGGCCGGTACGGCTGCCTTCAAGCCTTGATTAATGAAACCATAGAATACAATGGGGGACATAGAGCCTAAACCCCAAATTACAACAAGTAATGTATTCTAACATGCACCGGTTAGCAAAGAGTGCATGCTTGGCTACTCTATTTGCTTTGACAAAGCGGTGATATAACGGAAAGATAACTCTACTAAAGAGAAGCATCATAACCAATAGCGCAGCTTTCCTACTATGTTGCCTCATGGAATCATATCCGGCGACACTTCGTTTCATCCTACCACTAGGAGGTTGTTTCCATTTGACAAAAAATAGCATTCCCACTAGGCCAGACAAGGCACACTAAGTGTGCAGACTGAGAAAACGCTCACTTTCGCCTACCATACTTGGATGGGACATATTAGAAACACGAAACAAAATAACATCAAGGAAATAAAAAACTTAAGCAAAAAACTAGCAGAAATGCAAACAAAGTCCATAAGCAAAGTCCAGGCCCAGAAACCTAGGGTCACAAAGAGCTTGTTCAGCCCATCTCTCTGAGTCCAAGTCAGCAGTTGCAGCACCACCTTCATCTTGTCTCCAAACCCTCCGCGCCACCGCCTATGTTGGACCCCCACCACCAGCATGCCTCCACCGCAAACGACCAAATAGACAGCTGCACCACGTAGCATTACCGCTGCCACTTGTTCGGATCCGTAGTGCCATTTGTCCCAACCATCCCCCTTCTCCCGCATGGCCAGTCTCAGCGCTTCACTTGTCAGAACCCATCCTGAAAATTCCCCCTAATTTCCAAGATGGGCCTGCTGGGCCCACTTTTAGGAAAAATTCGACAGAACTTCTCCTAAAAGTGGACAACCCAACCTGTTGTAACGATAAAAGTAAAACACTTCTAAGTTCAAATCCCAACAAAACCGAAGTCATCCTACTTCTCACAACAACCCACAATTTACCAAGTATAAAATCTAAGTGTAAAGATGGAAGAATTTATGTAATACAATCCGGAGATTTTGAATCTTCAACTCCGACAAACTTCAATAAATACACAATAAAACCAAGCCTCCCAAGGTCATCAGAGCAATATAAGGATAAAATAAAATATAATACGAGAGGTAGGTTAATAAATAACCTACGGAAGATAGGTGGTAGGAATTGTGCTAAGCCTCGATCTCAACGCCGAACAGCAGTACTGCAAGCTAGGCAAAAGAAACTGAAAGGCCCAGGAGAAAGTAAGCAAATAAAACGTTAGTGTGAGTGGACAAAAATAAATAATTAAAAGAAGAAAATATTTCTTACTTTCCCGCGTTTATTTGTTTAAAACATTCTCATGCATGCAATAGGGAAAAACAATCCTCGCAAAAATAATTTCATACAACTCGTGTAACCAAGCCAGCCCCGCTGGTTTAAAGAAAGTTCGACTAGCCCCGCTAGTCAAACGAATAAATAAATAAATAATTAGTATGGGGAAAACGTCATCACCATACGATAAAAAGGGAACCGCTAAGGCTCGGGTCGGAGTGTCCCACACTCTTGAGCATCCCATGCTCGGCTCTACTCACCCACAAACACGAAGTAAGTAGGGAGGAGTACTAATAGGCTAGCTAGCAATAATTTATATCGAACCAGGTATGGTGGATAAAAACCATACGAAAATCGAAAATCGATAAAATTTCCCCAATATCTCACAAAAAGGGAAAATAAAGTCCAACGACGTGACCCCGCACGCCAACATAATCTTGAAGTCGTAAATCAATAAACAACAACAAAATAATTCTATAATGTCCAAAAGAATATCCCATTTCCAAGGATTCCTCGGAAAACTTAAATCGGTAAAATAAAATAATGTTTTCATTTCCGGAAATACCCTCGGAAACACGTTATCGTAAATTATTTCAAGTAATGGATTAAAATAAAACATAATAACTTATAATCCAAAAATCAGAACGATAATTAATTTCGTAAATAAAATCGAATAATATGCTAATTATATAAAAGGATAATTTAGATAATTTCGTAACTTACGAAATTTAACTGCATGCATGAATTAAAAATCAAACGTCCACTCACAGTATACGGCTAAGCCTGCCGTCGATCCGAACCCTCCTCGTGGGAATCCTCCTCACGTCCTGTACAATATAATGTTCATAAACCGATAATTACAGGATGGAAAATTAAATTCACCATAAACACAACCATACCCCAATTTGTTCTTAAATACCTAAAATCTCTCAATTTTCTCCTCTAACTTCATTTCCTTAACTTAAGGGCTTACGATTAAGGAAACCCGATAAATGGATTCTCCATAATTCAATTCACGAACTCCACCCTTGAACAACCATAACGAAAACCATATCTACACTTCACAAATTCAACTCGAAGTTACAACTATGGAAACTACATTGTACCAGTGATTAATTAGCTAAATAACAGCCATCGTAAACCTACCCTACTCCACCTCACGCACCGCCCACAGTGGCGGCAAGTGGCGGTCACGCTCCGGGAACAACCTCCTCCTATGGCCACCAAATTTCATGTACAACATTAATTTCACCCACTGATCATTTTATTCAACTACAACACACCCAAACTATGCTTTAAAACAGTCGAACCCGATCGGTGTAGAAAAACCCAGAAATTTCAAGAACCCTAGTATTTTCATTCATCAATTCGACTTCTACACTGCAAATTGAGATGCAAGGCCATAGGGGAAATGATCTATGAAGAAAACCGAACCTTCGACGCCGGTTTGGTGGCCGGCAGTGGCCGGAATCAACGGAACTCGAAGAAAACCCGAAACTACAGCTATGAAGAACTTTGCTTCGATCCAAGGTTTTCCGGCCAAATTGCTACAATCCAAGACTACTAGGGTGCAGAGGGGAGGGAGGTGCTCCTGTGGTGGCCGGCAACACGCCGGTTGGTGGCCGGACGGCGTGGAATCGAAAGGAGGAAGAAGAACCCGAAAGGGAAAGAGGAAGAATTGGGGGAGAGGAGAGAGAAAAGGGGTGGGTTTCCGGTTTTGGAAACCTACCTCAGTAAATTTCTATATTTAACCAAAATTTCACCATGAACAGTAATTTTTGTAATTCACTTCTAACTATCACATACGAACTCCAATTTTTACGCACCACATATGCACACGCTCGGTTTAAAGCCCTCTACATCTTCCGTGAAGAAAATTTTCTCAAAAACTGACTCGAACAAAAATCAACCTTTTAGAGCCACTAAAATATCATAATGGAGTAAAAATTAAAAGTAAACGACATTTATCGTCTAAATGGTTAGTAAATCGATAATTCAAGGTTCGGGACGTAACATCACCACCACCACCCAGCCACCCGCAAATCCACATGGATCGACACTGGATCCCAAGCCATACGCCAAATCGCCGCCAATCACCAATCAAATAAACCATTGATCTTGTTTCCTCTTTCCCCGATGGCAACAGGTCCCTGCCTAGATCTGGATACAATCCGGTCCCTCTCTGATCCCCCTCCACCACCTTAACTCTTCCCTAGATATAGCCATTCCTTTTAACCCTAAGAAACAACGAGCAACTCCCCCCTAACCCCTGTCTTCAAGCAATAGACTTGCTCCCAAAGAAAAACTCTTGTCCGGCCACAACCCCCAGACTAAAACGAGGCCAGAGGGCATCGCGGGCGCCGTGGTATAGCCGGAAAAGGAAACAAGAGACTAGCGACAAGCCTGGGGTTTGGAAGCGCATGGAGCGCGTTCTAGAGAGAAATTTTTTATTTTTTTTTTTGTGTAGTTTCTATTTTTTATGATTGGAAGTTTGTAATATCCAAAAATTTATTTAAAATAGAAATTAAGTTAGATTTGAAGATTGCTCAATCTAGACCACTAGATTAGGTTATATATATAGATGGATCAGTTTGGGAAGATCAGATCCCTCGACTGAGTATCTGAGTCAAGGACTAGTTTTCAAACGACAGTGACCCGACTATTTCTCCATTTTTTGGCCTCGCTGGATGTCGGACTAGCATCATTAGCTTCATCTTGGAGGCACGAAGCAGAGCCCACCCTTCTATGCTCTGAACAATCGATGATAGTGGTGAGAAGAAGCACGAAAGTCTTATGGGTATGCCGATGAGTTTTTCGTTTCTGGCCATTTCATGGCGTCACAAATTGACGAGAGGTTTGTCTTAACGTCATGGACATTTGTGGTGTAGGATAGTGCCAAAAACGAAGCATGAGAGGGAATCAAAGATTTGAAGCTCTTCAGGGACTCTAGTGGGTTTTTTTGGTTTTTCTGGAAACTATGGCAAGTTTTGAGGACAATCAAGTTATCAAACTTCATCTTCTCGTCCAGCTCTAAAAGATGACATATTAGAATTTTATATTTATTTGGTATTAAGAAAAGTCGGTGATTTTTGTCTATGTTTGAGTAATGTGTTACAGTGAACTTTTTCGGCAAATTTTTAATCTAGTGGTACACCCCTGAATATTAAATGATCTTTTGAAGTTCTTGGGATAAGAGAAGTTGCAAAGTTGGGTGAAAATCCTTTGTACGTATGTTTACATTGTGAAGTTGATGTTCATCGTTTAGCTAGTGATGATTTCATTTTGTTATGGAGAAGTTTTTGGTTTGACAATTGGAATTATGGAATTTGGGTTTTGAAATATAGAATTGTGAAGTGAGATGATGGATTCGAGATGTATTGGGTCATTGTCAGTAAAGATGAATGGTCGGAAATGAAATGAGTAAAAATGAAAGTAGATTTTGGATTCAATTAGGAAATGTAGGGTGTAAGATTAATTTGGATGTTTAGAGTAATTTCGAAAATTCGACCCGAATGAAGTTATGATTGATATATTAAATTCTATTTTAGATTAAGATTCGATACGAGGATTGAATGTGTGCTGAAAATCTCATAAGCAGAAGGATACGAATTTTAGAATGTGAGTTGCAATATTATTAACTTTGAGCAACGTTGGAGTTGAAGCTTGAATTCTAGGTAGGGCCTTTCGGAGAACCTTTTCTAATTAAATGTTAAATAGAATTATAATTGAAATCAGTGAATTATTTTAAAATTAGTTGAATTAAATCTTGAATATTATTGCTGTGTATAAAAGCATGTCTTATTTTTAAGCAATGTGATTATGATGTTATTCATGATACATTTGCATTGGGAAATGTGGATATAGACTGTAAAAGGAGTTTAGAAGGATATGTGGATTAAAAGAAATGATTTTTTTTGTGTAGTTAAGCTTAACTCTTATGAGCCAAATTTCAAGATTAAAAGAAGTAAAGCAAGATGACTAGCAAAAAAGAAACATGGGTTGAATTGTTATAGGTATTAGATCATATATTCGAAACATCTAGAGTCACTCTCGATTGGTAAAATATACCATATGGGATGTTTAAACTCTCTTGTTTTCATATATGGATTTACGGATAATTAAGTGAAGCTCATTTGACATACATGCATCGATTTTATCATTTATTTTTAAAGAATTTTTTGATAACTTGATTGTTTACTCCTTATACTTATAAGGTTTGGACGTTTCACTTCCTAACGTTTCAATTTCACCTAAAAACTTCTTAAACTTTTCAATTTCACCTAAAAACTGCCTAAACTTTCAATTTTACCCAATAAGTCCTTGCCGTCAACTTTCCGTCAATAATTTCGTCATCTTGCTGACGTGGCAGTCCTGCTACAGTAAAATCACTATTTTACCCCTCACTGACAAAAAAGATATTCTATGTTAGAAATTTCTTTTACTCCTTTTTCTCTATTTTTTTAATTTGTTCTCCTTCTTTTTTTAACTCTTATTTTATTTGTTCTCTCTTTTTATTTAACTCTCTTTTCTTTTTCTTTTTTAACTTTTTTCTCTCTATTTTTTTTAATTTGTTATCTTTTTTTTAACTCTTTTTTCTCTTTTTTTTTTTTAATTTGTTCTCTCTTTTTTATTTAACTCTCTTTTTTCTTTTTCTTTTTAACTCTTTTTTCTCTGTTTTTTTACTCTCTTTCCTCTATTTTTTTAATTTGTTCTCTCTTTTTGTTTCCTACTCTTTTTTTTTACTCTTTTTTTTTAACTTTCTTTTCTCTCTTTTTTTTTTATTTGTTCTCTTTCTGTTTTTTTTTTATATCTTTCTTTCTCATTTCTTTTTACCTCTTCTTCCGCTTCCTCCTCTCTGCTCTTCGGCCTTCTCTTCCGCCTCTCTGACCGCAGCTCCAATTTCCGACCAAACCTGGATGCCGGAATAGTCGGGTTCTCTTCCCTTCAGATTCCAGCTGCTTGATGGTGTCGAAGCTATATCAAAAGCTTTTTCTCGATGTCAATAAAGTTTCTATGATGTTGATTTGCTAAGATTATAAGCCAAGAGAGAATTGAAGAAGATAAGATGTTTGAGTTTTCCTACGAGTTTCCTTGTTTTCCGACAACCATTGGTTTTAACTCAGGTAGAGTTTGTGTACTTGACGAGCTCTACCTCTTGATATAATTGAATTAAGTTGAAATTTGGAGATTTTGATGGATGGATGGTGGAATGGCCAGCACTTGCTCGGAGCGGCAAGCACGCCAATGGTGGTGGGCCGACAAGGTATTGGCTTGCAAGATGGTTTTGCAATGAAGATGAGGACGGAGACGAGAAAAGGCAAGAAGAGGAGGTTAAAAAAATGAGAGAAATATAAAAAAAAAACAGAGAGAGAAAAGAGAGTTTAAAAAAAAGAGTTTAAAAAAAAAGAGTAGGAAACAAAAAGAGAGAGCAAATTAAAAAAAAAATAGAGAAAAGAGAGTAAAAAAAACAGAGAAAAAAAGTTAAAAAAAAAAAAACAGAAAAGAGAGTTAAATAAAAAAAAGAGAACAAATTAAAAAAAAAAGAAAGAAGAGAAAACAGTGTTAAAAAAAAAGATAACAAATTAAAAAAATAGTTAAAAAGAAAAAGAAAAGAGAGTTAAATAAAAAAGAGAGAACAAATAAAAAAAAGAAAAAAAAAATAGAGAAAAGGAGTTAAAAAAAAAAGAGAAAAAGAGATTTTAAAAAAAAAAGAAAAGAAAGTAAAAATAAAAATATATATATATATATAATTTTTTTTTTGGCAGTGAGGGGTAAAATAGTCATTTTACTGTAACAGGGCTGCCATGTTAGCAAGATGACGGAATTTTTGATGGAAAGTTGACGGCAATGACCTATTGGGTGAAATTGAAAAGTTTAGGGTGTTTTTAGGTGAAATTGAAACGTCAGGGACTGAAACGTCGAAACCCTATAAGTATATGGAGTAAACAAAATTTAGTCCTAAGAATAACTTAAAAAAGGTTTGGCCAGACTGAGCGTAAGCTAACCCCTATAAAGTTTTGCTCAGGTGTGACACGATTTTCGAAAAGACTAGCGAAACAATGTTTTTGATTATGAGAATCGGAAAAATTATGGAAGATTAGAGCGAGATAGTTTACAAGGCATTATTTCTCTTTGTAATAGATTTTTGTTATTACAAATGTTTTATTTTCAATGATTTCTAAAAAAGTATTTGGTATTGTTTTGATTTTATTTTACTTTTATTGCTCACACTTCAAGATCAGCGTTAGGTGCTTAAAATCCACAAACACCGAGTGCCAAGCGTGATAGTTTACTAACATATACCGGTATGGGAATAAGCGTAAGTCCCACATCAATATCAGGAATCAATTTCTAAATATCCAGGATTTTTTTTTTTGAATAAATGATAATTTCATTGATAAAACTCATGTCAAGAAGGTCATTACAAGGATTTGTGATGAAAATAACAATTATATATAGGGATAAACCAACTATATTCGAACTTATCACACTTATTTAAAGTGAGCATACAAGGGAGAAGTATGTATTAGGAATGAATCCACTGGAATGAAATTCTTCTACCAAAAATATCCTTACCTGTTCCTTAACATAAATTTTCCAGTGTTCTAAAACTCGGCGGCCCAGGCTGCCTAGGTGGCGTCTAAGAGCTGGGCAGCAGCTTTCCGACTCGATTAATGGCAAATCGGAGGAATTTGGTGGGCTGGGCTTGAGCGGTTGCTAAAGCAGCCTAGGCAGCTGACTAGGCACCTGGGCTGGTAGGCGGTCGAGATGAGTAATCGTGGAGTGGAGTCGTTTGAATTAGGGATCTGCAAGGGGGTTCGGGAGTGGAGACTTCGGTGACGCCGTAGAGATTGGCAGGGGTGAAGGCTTGATGGACGATGGTGGTGTCGCAAGTGGCCGGGTCAGAGGTCCAAAGTAGGAAGGCTTTCTTAGTTTTTCCACTCAGCTGAAAAGAAAGGCTTGGTGAGATCCGTGGAGTATGTTGATGATGGCGTCGTAGCCGAAGCCCTTGAAGGCTTCGTGGAGGTCGATGGCATTGTTGTGGGGTGAGGTCTGGACTTGGAGTGTGATCAGAGTCGCCCATTGTTGTTGTAAATAAGAATGAAAACTCTTAAGGAAAGATTTGAGTCGATGGAGATAAGATGAAAAGTCAAAAACGTTTCTCCGAGGATCGGGGCACGTGGAATGAAAGGTCAAGAAAAGGGATGAATGGTGAATTTCTTGACATATAATCTAGGGCTCGTGGGATAAAGTTGCACAGAAGCATAGTGACACTTGGGTTATACATATTTTTAAGTAGTTTTTGTTTTGAAAGACATTTAAGTCTTTTTATATTCCTAATTATGTAAAGAAATGCTATAAAAATAAAAATAAAATTAAAATTAAAATAAAAAAATAAAAATTCGCCTAGATGGTCTGGGAGCTAGTTCCCTGACCACCGCCCGATTTGCACCTAGCGATTTTTCGAACCATGAGATTTTCATTACCTCTATATACTGAAAATATCTCTTATCATCATCATCATTTGTTTTTGGTTTTAACATACCAACTGCATATACACCGCATCAGAACATAACTTTCATATATGTGACTAGATCTGTTAACTATTTTTTTTGGTCGAGATAGATTTGTTAAGTATGATTGTCCTATATTAAAGAGTAATTCTTACATAACTTTTCCGAGCTTTAATGTTGTGTAGAATAAGGTTTCTACCACTTATCGAGTATGAGCGTTTTAGTAATCATACTAGTTTTGATTCCGATTAAGGATAAATTGTAAAAAAATATCACTTATCATTAATAACTTAATAAACATAATCAAAATGATTTATTCAAGGGTTAAATATTGTTTACCCGTCGTGCTTTCATTAAAAAAAAAAAACAGTTCAATCCCTCGTTTTTTAATTTCACACATTTACTCCTTCATATTTCAATTTTGAACAAATAGGTTTATTCCATCCAATTTCTCTATTAAGTCACTGATCAATGTGGTTATCCCTTCCACGTCAAAATGTCTCATACACCCCTCAATTCTTTTTTTAATTAATTGATTTTTTTCCTCTCTTTCTTTTTTTTCCTTCTGCTTTCCTCTCTCTTCTTCGTCTTCCACCATTTGGGTGGATCCTAAGCCAAAACGAAATCCTTACCAGATATATCCTTGTATTCTTTCACACTTCTTTCGTTTACAACTACCTAATTCATGTTTAATAATTCAGTGAAGGAACAAATTGGCTATTGAGGAACACTAAGTAACACAAAGTCAGAACTCAGAATCTGTCAAAAACCACAGCACAACAAGAAATCCATGTCTACTTGTTTCGAATTCAACCAAACAACACCATTTCAAGCTCTTAGTAACTCAAAAGTTCAATCACATCAGCAAAGTTAAACAATTAGTAATTGAGGCTCCATATATCATCCCAAGAAATATTCAAAATCAACAGCCATAGGAATTTGGAAAACCCGATTTCAAAATAAGGTATAGGCCTAGCGGAACAGCTTTGATCCACCCACAGAAACCAACCCATATTCAGCAGCACTTTCCTCATTGAAATACAAGTCTTCTGTGACCCGAAGGGACGGAGGCTGAGTGCGAAGAGGACGGCGCCGTCGTAGAAGCTTCGGTTGAAGAGCACGACAGGGCTGGCGAATCAGAAGAATTAACTGCAGACCCAGTAGATGAGGACGATCCAGAAGAGGATCAAGAAGACTGGGTGCCATAAGAGCTGAGGAAGATGATGATGAGCACAACTCCGCCACCATTGAACTCACCGATGTGGGATCAGACCAAAAAATAAAAGAAGGGAATTTGTTTATGGAGAGAGAGAGAAGAGAGCAAAAAGACATTTTTACCCTTAATTTAACGGAGATTTAATGGATGGACCCATTGGTTCATAATTGAGAGCTCAAGAAGTAAACATGTCAAATTAGAATGTGAGGGACTGAAATGTGTTTTCAGTAAAAGTTCAGGGAACAAACAGTATGTAGCCCTTTATTCAAATACCAATTTTTTTCTTCTCCCCTTCATGTTGTAACCGATCTATTAATTTTTCTATTACAAGTAAGTAATCAATGCTATTATTCCACACCCATTACATTTTTTGTCTAATTTTTTCATCAAATTTTCATTTTTGCTCGTCCTTGATAAATCTTCTTATATATTAAGCCAACTCTCAGGAAGAATGGTTACATTTTCAAATTGCCTTTAATTAATTAAAATTTTAGAATATATAATTGTTAGAAATAATGGTCAATATTATTTGTCCAAAAAAAGAAATTCTCAAGGGGAGTGAAATCTACACTCCATTTTACAATCCACATTACTCTTTTTTTTTTGGTTAAAATTTTGATAAAGAGACAAAATTCAAGTCACCAAAGACAAATTTATGTTATGGGTTAGTATATTATGGCTTCAAGAAAACATTTACTTTCCGGTATGTTGTCGTCTTTGTAAAGCGAATAGAACAGCCAGAAGTGCGCTCTTCGCTAGTTGGTGCCAGTTAGGATACATTCTTTTGTGGAGACTCTCATTATTATCTCAAGTTTGTTCTCCTTATGTTTATTGTAATTTGGGTTCAAGTATCATGTCCTCCCCATATATTCTGAAGTTTCATTAATGATCAAGGCTTAAGGGCATCTCTAGTCCTCTTTCAAATAAATAAAAAAAAAAAGACAATTTATGTTACTAAAAAGGAAAGATGTTTATTTAGAAAAAAAAAACATGAAGTGTGAATCGTAAAATGAGGAGTGTGGATTTCACTCCTTAATTGTTAAAGCCAATGAGGTTGAAATTAATAAATGCTGAATTGAACTAAAGCAGTGAGGTATCAGTTTTGAAAAAAAAATAAATTGAAATCATCGGTTTAGCTATTGATTAGTACCCAAAAATTGAACCGATGGAACTGAGTCTACCCCAACTAATGGTGACCATTATTATCTGTATTTTGTTAAACAAAAGGTAAATTTCATCTAACCTCGATCTTTACACTTTAAATTACATGTGCTTCTACACTTCTAATTTCATTACGAGTGTCTATGTACTTATGACATAATTTTGCATGCAGATTAGTGAATCCATTACGGTCATGTTTTCCATTCATAAAATAGTTGACACAAAAATTAACAACTAAAGCAAATTAGTTAATATTAAAGAACACAAAATACATGTGATGAAACTAAGAATGGAAAAATACTAATGTGGGTTGGTTCAGTTGGTATGAGCGTGCTTGTGGTTCAGTTCTAATCCAAGTTCGATCCTTGCTGCCCTTAGTCTTGCATTGCATTGCGTGATCTGTAAATCAGCTGTGAAAATCCAACAAAGATAACCACGTCCCCATGTCAGTCATTCGGGATCGAGGTTGTAGATTTACATTGGCACTAAGGGATGGCAATGGGGAGGGTAGGGGTTGGGGATCAAAATACCATCCCCGTCCCCACTCCAATCCACGTTAGAATATATTGGGGATTCCCCGTACCCGTACCTGTTGGGGATTAAGTCACCATACCCGCCCCGAATCGAGTTTAAAAAATATAAAATTACAATTTAAATATCATAAAGTATTAAAAAGTTTAACTTTCAGATATAGTAATACAATAATATTTAATAACTGTCAACATATTCTAAAAAAAAGTTCATTTAAATATTAAGTAATGTGAATTAACATAATATATAATATTGGTCGAACCTAGACCTAGGGTTCGAGCAGACGGCGGCGCAGCGTCCGACCATGTCTAGCCTTGGTCTTGGGCCAGGTGTGGTGTTTCTTTTGTCTGGGTTTCTTTCTCAGGCGGTGGGCAGCGTCAGAGAGGTAGGCGCAGAGTGCAGACGAGTCATGGCGTGGGTTTGTGTGATCCAGATTTCGATTTGGCAAACCTTCGCTTGCCGGATTGTGGTAAATCCTAGTAGGGGTAACAAGATTGAGGCAGGTAGAGGCAGAGCGATTTGATTCTGCCGACTTGGATGAGACTTGCTTTGCCGGTTTCAGCGGTGGGTAGACTTTCAATTGGGCTGGCTTCGGCGATCTCTACTCTAAATATTTGCCGAATTTGATGGTGCGGTGGACTGATAGACCTCCGGAGGGGCGGACTCGGCAAATGGCGGCAAAAGAAATTTGGCCGATGCGGGTTAGGGCTGTTGCCCTCCTTGTTTGGGGTTGAGCCTGGTTTTTTGGGCCTGGGCTCAATCTTGGGCTGACGAGGCATGGGAACTGGCCTGCTAAGCAAGAATTGATTTGGGCTTGGGCTTACAGGTTTGGGCTCAGGTTAAGGCAGTCTGGGCCTTAATGTATTTGAGTATGAGCCTGTGGAAGGTTGGATTAACTTCTATGAGTCTTCTATGATGTTTCTAGTGTCTTACTTATACCACAATTGCGTGATTGACAAGTGAGGGCTAGTTGAATGATTTCTTTTCTGTAGGAGGCGAGGTTTTTCCATTCTTGTATAGACTCGCTTAAATGTGAGTCCCAAAGATTTTAATGATCTACTCTAGCTTAGATAGTTTAGTTCAGATTTTCTTGCCGAGTTTTGCTTATGTAAATTATGGTAGACTCTAGCCTTTAGCTGTTGATCTAATGAATTCAACTTCTATTTCAAAAAAAAAAAAATATATATATATAATCTTGGTCAAAATAATATTTATTATTAGGAAGAGATGGGTATGGGGATGACAATATCATCCCCGCTTCATCCCCAATTTGAGTAATTGAATATTAGGGATCCCCGTTCCTGTTACCTGGTTATCCCTGAATCTCTCCCCATTAAGGTCGAATACCTGATGGGCTACCTTACTTGTTAGGGATTTTTGCCATCCTTAGTTGTCATGTAGGTGCAGTATAGCCTTCCTCTCCCTCCGAACTCTATAGCCAAGAAAGAAAAAAACAAAGAATGTAAAGGCATAATTGATTTAAGAGGTAAAAACGAGGAATATAAAATAAATAAAATCAGCTGGGAAGAGGAGACATTTAAATATATAGCAGTCCAACGCGGCGCGAATCAAAAAAGGGCTACAGCAGCCATAGCTTGTGTTGAGACTTGAGAGACAACTGCTGAGACTAGTTGTGGGATGCAATGGCCACCCTTCCTCTCTTCGTTTTCTCTCTCTTTCTTTCGACCATCTCATTCTTATGTTCCACTACCCCTACCCCTACCGGGAAAGGTATCCACTTTTTTCTCCAAGTTTCTAGTTGCGTTTTCTTAATTTGATACGGTTATTATTACTGCATAACTCATTCTTTGGTTTCGCAACCAGACTAGAGGGTGTGTGAGGTTTTCTTGTTTGGTTTCTTAACCAGACTAGTGGGGGTGTTGGGTTGTCAGTATGCCGCTTTTCTTATTTGGCTTCAATAACTGTCAGATTAAAGGAATCAATTTTAATTAGAACTATTCATTTTTAGATTTGTTTTCTGTGGATCACTAATCTGTACACTTGTTCAGCTCCTAAATATATTTTGAGACCTTTCAGTGTCTTTGATGCTTTTGTTGCTACTTTGTGGGGTTTGAATATAACATAGCAATGTGAAATTACAGGTATTGATATTGAAAATCCAGTACTAAATGTCAACCCAGCACCACTTTCTGGGCACTCGCTTACCACTGCTTCTAAAGATGTTTTACTTTGTGAACGGGTTCGAGTTTCTGGTATACATAGATCAAAAATTGGGAGTTATGCAAATTCCTTTCGGATTACTCTGTCTCCATCTGTCGTAATCCCAGACAGATTGCATAGCAAAATTGAGGTCTGTTTTCACCGGTGAGTGAAATGCCTTAACTTTGCTGTTTTGCAGCTCAGTCCCTTCTTTCTATACTCCTTCCTCCCGCACACACACACACACACATATAATGTATATTTTTTCTGTGATTTGTTTTGCTTGACCCGTGGATTATCTGCAGTAATGATTCGCTTGGACTCTGTCAGTGTAGGAATGATGAGTGGAAAACTCTTGAGAAAGGGCCATGGGAATTTGTCATGTCCCCTTATGAGGAGAAATATGTTGATGTCAAGTACATTGGCGATTTACTTGGGTCTTCCACCATCACTGTTGAAGAAGGTCTTTCAAAAATAAAATGATAGCCAGCTCAATTTGTTCTTTTCATGTTAAAATTTGTAGGCTTTGATAGTTATCTCAATTTTATCTATGCAGTTTCTCAGCAATGGCGCCTTTGGTTTCTAGCAGTGGGATTCATTTTACTATTGCTGGCACCAAGCATCAGTAGTTGGGTTCATTTTTATTATAGCACTTCAATGGTTATAGGAGTTTTTATGGTCATTATATTCCTTCTCTTCCAGGTACCTTTTCTTTTCTTTTTCTGTTTTAGATGGTTTTAGTGTCAGAATTAGTTTTATTTTCCTTTTCTTTTATTTTCAGCTTTAAACTCTTCTTTGCTATACGATTCATGACTGGCAGACAGACAAAAACACATGCACAACCACATAATTTTTGACTTTGTCCACTATATTGTATATACTTTGTAAGTTTAGCTAAGAAACATAACTCACTATAACTGAGATGCTACTAAACTGGATTGGATAGACAGATAGGATCGGAGAGTTATAAAAATCAAAAAGTGTACTGCTTGATGGTCCCAAATAAATAAGAAAAGCAGACAAGAAATTCTTTATTAGTTAACCAAATCATTTTTACACAAAACTGCATTCACCATTAAATACCTTATACTCCATGCACATTACTCAAGTTGATAATTAAAAGGGAACACTGTCCATTTCTTTCCTTGCCTCGGTTGCACTTTGACCAACTTCTACCCTTATAGGTTATGTCCTCCTCCTCTTAAAATAGGGTGGTAACATAGTACCAGGAATTATTTTATTTGTGTTGTGTTTTTTGCGGAGCATGTGTACTTCTGCAGTAACAAGGATGCTGTAATTTTAGAGGTCATCAGATCTTTTTGGTTCCTGTCTGCATTCCCAACAGACTCCAACTTCACATTCCATTTGTCCTTGAGCATTCATGCATTCTCTGTGTTTGTGTGTGTGTGTGTAATATCAACTAGGTGAAGAGCTCTGAAATACAGTGAAGTTTTTGCAGCGTAACCAGCGTTGTAGGCTTCTGTTTCAAGATCTTGTTCAGGATTAATTTTAGATAAATTATGTTTCGTTTTTTTCTCATATACTTTTATTTCATGTAATTCGTGATCTTTCCTCTCCGAAGAAACTGTTCTTTCCCTGATGACTTGATTAACCATGAGGAGTTTGATTTGCATTCCTTTTTTATTTTTTGGTAGTTTGAATGTTAATCTGAGGTTTACTGCCAAAAAGTACAAGAGGAATAGGAATTTCTGGCTTTTGTGATTTTCATCTTTATCTACGATTTTAGCTTGAAGATTTTTTAGGTAGTGCTTTTCATAATCCTTTTTCATTGATTCATGTAGGGAATGAAATTGCTGCCATTTGGAAGAAAAAATGTCTTCTATCTTGTTACTGTATATGGATCAGTGGTAAGAGTTGTCTCAAATCTTCTGTTGCTTCAAAGTAACTTCTTTAGTTGTGTAAAACTACTTTACAACTTAAATTCCGTTTTCAGCTTGGAGCCGGATCTTATCTTTTTCATCACTTCTCTGTCATGGTAAATTCAATTCTTGTAAATTTTGGGATTAGTGAAGACATGCACAATCTGGTAAGAATTTCTCTCAATTTCTTTTAATTTTAATAACTGTTTCTATTGGCAGTATTCTTGTAAATTTTTTTGATCCTGGTGATTACCATTCCAATATTGTGTATCCTTTCCATTATTATTCTAAAAATCAGTGAAATGTCTAAATATGGACAAATGGATATGTTTCAGCATTATTGCGTTTTTCCCAAATATTGGCTGTTTCGCAACCTATCCCTCCCTGATTGCTGAATAATCTTCCACCACTTATTGAGAGTTTCTAAACCTGCTCTCTCTCTCTCTATATATATATATATATATAGTTTTATATAGAGATTGGAAATACTCCAGTTCATTCATCATAGAACTCAAGAGAATGAGATTTAATCTGGTTCACCCAATTTGGGCTACTTCCCCTAAAGAGAATACAAAGAGACCATAAGGTGTTTGATCACTCACAAGCAATTCCAATTACACCCACAGCCCTCATAATATTAATAGAGAAAAAAGGGATAGAGAGAATTTGAATTGAGAAGGTGTGAGAGAAGTCCTTGTAGAATTAAAGCTTCATTGTCCGTTTCCTTGTAATATTAAGCTTTTTTTTTTTTTTTTTTTTTGAATGGGAGAATTAAGCTTCTTTGTTCTTCTCGAATTAGTTCTTCTTGGACTAGGACCAAGTTAGACTCATTCTCCAAGTACCATCCAAACTCAAGTCCCTTTAGGACTCCAGGCCCATTTATGGCTTCTTGCCTAGGGGCTAAAGGTCCAGGTAAATGAGGTTACCTCGGCTTATGTGGCAGATTCGTGGCACAGAGACTACAATTAGGAAGGAGGGTTAGTTTTTTGGCACCAATTGAAGGGTGGATGAGGTAACATCAAAATGAAATGGTTCATGATGCCTACACAGATATCAGAAATTTTGTTAGAAGAATAGAAGAGTGAGTTTCTTGAGTTATTACAGAGAGGAATAGTAGACGAGAAATCAAGAGGATGAAACTGTGAAAGACAGTTTAATTCATGAGCTTATGGCACTGGAAGACTGTTAAGCATCCAAATTTTTATTTGAGATCTGTCTCTTTGGGAACAAAGGCATGGTTGAGTTGAATTTGGCATATAGTCATAAAAGCTCATTATGTATTTTTTGGGCAAATAACATATTGCAAACATCTTTGTACCACTTCCAAAAGGTCCAAGTTTTGTTCTCAGTGTTGAAATGTAACATTCGAGTCCTTCTGCCTGGAACGATACTTAAGCTGACTTAGGCATGCTTAAGTGAATAAGCTAGGGTATTTTGGAGAGGAAAATTTCAGAAACTTATTTGTAAAAGAAATAAATAAATGAAAGCCTCTGCCCATTCTTTCCTGGCCAAGGAAGATCTGCCATGTCTCTTAGACCTAGCCTCTCTTCCCTCTTTATTTGATTTCACCATTCCTATTTACGAAAAGAACAAAGAAGCACAAATGCACAAACCTGTGTAAAAACACTTTTTAGTAAGGGGTAGGGCAAGCAAATTAAATCTCCCATAAACAGGTTTGGTGCCTTAAAAGGCAATTTCACATTTAAGTTCAAGCACATTGACGAACAAATCAAAACAGAGCAACTTCTTATACTTCAGTTTACTACTGCCACATTTTTCTTAATCATAATCCAAACAAAAGGATATAAAACTGAGACCCAATCAGCAAATTTAATTAAAACAAAAAACTTTATTTTGGTTCCAGTCTCTTTAAGAAACAACATGTATCATCTTCCTTTTATTTTTCTTGCAAGTTTCAGCATCAAATAGCCCACTAACTTAAAACGACCCAAAACCACATCACCTGAGTCCCTGATAGCCCCCATGAAGCTGAACCTTTGCTCTGCTTTCTGAGCACCTTGGTGTTGGCTGCTCCAAACAGCATTCTAATCAGTAATGCTTTCAGGATGTCTTGTGCATGCATGTTAGCAAATCAATAGTTTTGAACGAGAGAATCATATCAATATGATAATAGTTATTATAAAACTGGACAGAATAAAGGTTAAGAATAATTACCCTGCATCTGTTACTTCTTCTCCAATTACACGATGGTATATTGCCTTAGTTATCTTGTCATTGTTGTTTTCTTGCAGATCTCTAAATTTTTACTGGTGGCGATTATCCTTATGGGTGCTGCACTAGGTTACTGGATTGGGAGGAAGCTTTTCATCTCAAAGGATGGAACAGTAGATGTTGTTGTAGCCCAATTTGCTATGTGGGCAATCCGCTTTTTTGGAATCACGTTCATCTATCAGGTTTTCTATTGCATTCATTTTGGCTGAATACTTGGTAATTAAGTAGAAAGAATTCCAGGGTTATTTTTCCAAGTTTGGGCACCCTGGCGCTTACATAAATATTGTGGGATAATACATGGACCCTTAGAAGCAAAGTACCCATCTGCAGACACAAACATTGTTTGCGTATTTGCTATAGATGAAAGAATCCTATAATCCTGCCTTTATGTGCCTAGATAAAAGTGCAAACAAAGTTTCCGAGCAATTTTCGCGTAAAGCTTGTCAAAGGAGAATAATTGAAATAACCTTAATATATGATCATGTCTTTGTGTTCTATGATTTAGCTATTATATAAAATTTATTCTCAGTGGACATAAAATACTCGTCTCTTTGAGGATCAATGTTGGACTGTATACAAATTACTTGTTTCTGGCCTACACTATGAGGAAAAAGTCACTGCAAACCTGTCTTTATTTGCATTTGTCTTATGTCACCACATGATCCCGGAGTAGTTTTATATACTGGTGCAATGTCCATGGTTGCGTTTAAAATGAAAACTCCATGAGGTCTTTCAAATTAAAGGTTGAGGACTTGTATGTTGAATAAAATAATATTGGGTTAAATATTGTTTAGTCCTTGACCTTTTGACCATAAAACACTTTAGTCCCTGACCTTCTAATTTCACACATTTAGTCCCTGTACTTCAAAATTTCAGACCAATAGGTCCTTGCCGTTTAAAAGTCGCGGTGAAATGTCTATTATGCCCTCAGTTCTTTTTTTATATGTATAATAAATTTATTCCTTTTTTTAAAAAATTCTTTTTTCTTTATTTTATTTATTCTTTTTTTTTTCAAACAGAAAGAAAGAAAGAAAAAAAAACAGAAAGAAAGAAAGGGAAAAAATTCCTTTTTTAAAAAAATAAAATAATTAATTAATTAAAAAAAAAAGAACTGAGGGCATAATAGACATTTCATCGCAACTTTTAGACGGCAAGGACCTATTGATCTGAAATTTTGAAGTACAGGGATTAAACGTGTGAAATTAAAAGGTTAGGCACTGAAGTGTTTTTCGAGCAAAAGTACAATGAGTAAACAGTATTTAACCCAATAATATTCAACTATCTGAAACACTTATCCAACTGTTGATTTGAAAGTCCACATGGAGTTGTCATTTTTAGGTTCTCCTTAGAGACTCACTGATTTCTGTTGCATTTTCTCAGCTGTTATTCCCTTTTGCATTATTTTATTTTTTTACAGAGCACTCTCGATACTCCTTTGGCTATTGGAGCGTTGGTTTCCTGCTTGGTTATCTGCAAACTTATCACTTCTGTGAAGTGGCATGGCAGAATGTAAGTTAGTGCATTCTTTTGCATAAGTAATTGGCATTGAAGAAATGAATGCATCTCACCAGGAGTAGTTTTAAACTATGATTTAGGTATAATTCGTTGCTGATTCATCATTCAATTAATGTTCTTCATTATAATATATTTTCCTTGAAATAGATTTGCGAAATCTAATTATCTTTTGTATCTGGAAGATAAATAGTAACTCTATGTTAGAACAATGGATGCATTCTTGACCATTTATTGAGATATTCTTTGAATTTTCAATGTACTATGGTCTTTATGTTATTTGGATTAGATGATACAACATTTTAGCCAGATTTATTTGCAGCTGGTCATTTTTGTTTGTATGCTTTCACACCAAGACATAAAATTGATTTTGTGCAGGAATCAGTCAAATGGTGCGAGTGGGAGTCCTTTACAGCAGAAAGGAAGACACGTCACAGGGAGACACAGTCGTCCAGAGTTCCTTAGCAGGTCTAGCACACTAGAGGCATGGAACAGTACAAGGGGTGCATCTGCTTGGTCTGATTCTCCTGTTAAAGGTATGACTGTTTTGGTGATGGATTTTTTTTGCTGTTGTACTTTATGTATATTTTGATTTAGTACTGGCAATGCAGTCATAGATGCACTATTTCTAAAATGGTTTGAAAAAGAGATTGGCTTATTATTTCTTTTGCCACAAAAAGAGTTTATTTGGCCTCATATTGAGTTCATTTGACCTGGTGAAGTTTTGTAGTGTGTTACTTACTGCATAATATTCTAGCACATACACAAAGTTGTGGGCTGCCATATCACACTTTCAACTGATATGTTCTTGTTTGTTTATTGCAGGTGTTGTGTCGCCATCTTTTAGGACATGTGATCAACAGTACTATTCAACCTTCCACAAGATGCGAAACCGAAAGAAGTTCACAAAGAAAGAGTGGGATGATTTTACACTGGAATCAACACGGCATGCTCTAGCAGAATGGGCAGCATCTCCTGAATTCACCGATTGGGTTATCGAGCATGCCGACCGCATACAACTCCTTCCAAGCGATAGTTCAGATGAAACTGTGGGAAGTGAATCTGATTCTACTGATGAGATTGTCGTGGGGAGCACGGATAGGTGTGGTTTTCTCAAATGGTAGTGGTCGGCATAGAATTTTTTGCCGTCTGCAGCTTAGGTTGTCTTGAGTACCTGCGGAAAGACAACATGTAAAGTTGTACAAAACTGGGTAGGAAACTAGGAATGACTCAATTTTTCGCACCATTTAGCGTTATGCTGAGCCTTGTGGAGTCACCCAAAACTAGTTTAACCATATCATGGATAGCTGCATCCTTCACAGTAGTTTCCGCTACTAGTTTAAGGCACATAGAAGCTGCCGTAAGTTTTAACCAGGGTCTTACTGATTGTAGAATGGATTATTCTCCAACAGTGTTATTTCTGCCTTTTTTTTTTTTTTTTGGTTACAAGAGGAGCTATAAAAGGCCCAAAACAGAAAAGAAAGAAACAGCTGAGTGTTGGGATCATTTCCAGTTCTCCTGACTCTGAGAACACCATCAATGTCATCAAGGTAGGCTTGAGAGGCTTCAAATATGTTTAGACCAGGGGAATGCTCAACACTCACTTTAGCCAAGGCATCAGCAGTCATGTTACACTCAAGAAAAATGTGAGTTCTTGGTATTTTCCAGAGCAGAAGTGAAGTGATGGCAACCATTAATCAAAGACCCAAGAGGGTGCAGAGAGAGAGCATGCCTCTGAAGTAAATGAATCAGAACAGCAGAATCTGACTCAATCTTAAGGTTAGAAATACGGAGGGTTCTTGCTAGTCTCGGACCAAAATAAAGACCCCAAGCCTCAGCATCAAGGACAGCACCAACACCCAAGTTAACTTGAAAGCCAGTAACCCAATTACCAAAATGATCTTTAATGACACCAGCAGCACCAATTTTTCCAAACAGAGAAGCTCTAGTGCCATCAACATTAAGCTTATAGTAATTTTCAGGAGGCCTCATCCAAGCAAGCATAGAGAAATCATAAGTTCTAGAAACTTTATTCTTAAGAACAGCAAGTTTCCATTCCTCAACAGAATCAAAATAATTTTTCCAGGATTAAGAGGCATAGTGAAGGTAGGATCAAATATTTGTTTATTCCTCCATTTCCAAATGTGCCAACAAACACAAACATATTGCACCATTTGATGCCATTGTGAGTCAGAGCAGTGCAATGCAATTGAGCAGCAAGCCAACCATTCCAGTCAAGTATAAAAGAGTTCAGGACAGAACTGGGTTTGGGAATAGCATACCAGATGCATTTCACTCGAGGACAGTCTTTGAAAAGATGGAGGAGCGTTTCATCTGCAGAGTTGCATATGGAACAGGTACTAGAAGTAGCAAAGCCTCATCTAACTCTCTGAACATTGGTCAACAATTTCATATGAAGAGTAGTCCATAGAAAGGTCTTTTGTTTGGGGGGAATATTAAGATGCCAAACAATTTTCTAGTGAGGGTTGATGGGAGGGGAGAAATCAAATATCAAGTTGTAGGCAAATTTAACACTAAAACAGCCATTAGAGGTGGCAGCCTAAATTTGGACATCATCTCCACACCCCTCAAAGCTAGTAGATTAGTTGATTGCCAGACTAACCAAGTGAGCAGGGAAGACAGAAGATAGAAGATCAAAGTTCCAACCAGAATCATCCCAAAAATCACAAACAATGGCATTGTCATCTATTATAACATTAGGAAGAGCATGAGAGATAAGAGCAGTAGGGAGTAGCCAAGGATCATACCAGAATTTTATGGTTTTACCATCTCCCACACGCCATTTGAGACCTTTCCTGAGAGTAATAAAACCATGAGCAATGCTTCTCCAAGTGGAAGAGCAGTTAGGAGGGGTTTATAGTCATTCTGAGTTAAACAACAATTTCGAAGATATTTTTCCTTGTAAATAGCAGCCCATAAACCAGAATCTTGTTGGAAAAGTCTCCAGCTGGCCTTTGCAAGCATGGCTTGATTCATGTCAAAGGTTTTCTTGATGCCCAAACCACCAAGTTGTTTAGGTTGACAAATGGTGTTCCAGTTGACTAAGTGGACTTTTTTCTTCTCATTAGTATCCCCCAAGATAAAGTCTCTGTTGAGTTTGTCCAGCTCATCACATAGGCTTACAGGAAGCCTAGCAGTTTGCATGGCATAGATTGGGATGGCAGAAGAGATGGATTGAACAAGAGTGAGTCTGTTAGCCATGCTCAAGACTTTACTCTTCTAGCTAGAAAGCCTGCATTGAACCTTGTCAAAAATCCCTGCATAGTGTGCTTGTTAACCCTTGAATGAATGAATGGCATTCCTAGATACATGCCAAGATCACAGGTTAGAGGGGATCCACAAATTCTACTGATATTTGGAGAACAGAATTGCAAGTATTTGGAGAACATAAAATAAGAGATTTCTCGTAACTAACAGCCTGGCCAGATAAGGAACAAAATATATCAAGGCAATTTTTAATAGTAGTAGCTTGCCTAGAAGAAGCTTAAGCAAAAAGCATAAGATCATCAGCAAAGAAGAGGTGTGAAACCTTGGGACCAGATTGAGAGGCACAAACAGGTTTCGACATGCCAACACCAATAGCAGATTGAATAAAATGGGAAAGCTTTTCCATGCACAAAACAAAAATGTAGGGAGACAAGGGCTCTCCTTGTCTTATGCCTCTTTGAGCATTGAAAGAATCAGTCAGTTCACCATTGAAATAGATTTGATAACTAACAGAATTTATACAATGCATGATCAGTATGACTAATGAAGGAAGAAATTTAGCTTTATATAACACCATTTCAATAAAGCCCCAACTCAACCTGTCATAAGCTTTAGACATATCAACTTTCCAAGCAAAGAAACCCAAATTGCCACAGGATTTCTTAAATTAAAAAGGAGCTCTTGAGCAATCATGATATAGTCAAAAATATGCCTACCAGTAGGGGTCGTCAACGGGCTGGGCCTTGCTAAATTTTTTAATAATGGCGGGCCGGGCCGGGCCGGGCTTTATTAAAAATCGAAGGATCCAAGCCCGTCCATATAAAGCGGGCCTTGCGGGCTTTTTCGGGCCGAGCCGGGCTTGGCCTTGCAGGCTTTTTCTGGCCGGGCCTTGCGGGCTTTATTTATAAATAAATATTTAAAGACACAAATATTTTTTTTTTTAATCAAGCTTTGGAAATTCATTGGATAATGATCAAATACAACTAAAGATAATAGATCTATATTGTACCAAAAAAAATCTATATTTATATATAGATACTAATTTATTGATAATTAAATTTTTAAAGACACTAATTTTTTATAAATTTATATTTATACATCATACACTCCAAAGAGCAACATATAGCAATTCAAAGAAAATGAGAAAACCGACCGTTGGATGTGATTATTACAATAAATTATACGTGTGGTTAAAAATTTAGTCAATTTCACCGTAGTTTCGAACTCAATCGGATTAGTCAACCGTTGTCACTTGCATGTTTTCTTGGTTGACTGATGGCGTGATAACCGCAAAAATTGCTTATTTTTTTACATCACATTTGTAAATATTTCATCGATGGATGTGAGTGGACATAAGATAAAAATTTCAATTTTAATTACAAATACATTGACCAATACCAATTTGCCTCTTAAAGTTGTATGACTTGTACATTGCATTTAAGTTGTTGAGGTTCATTCTAAAACAAACATGTAGTGGAAAATGAATTTGAAAAAACCAACCGTTTGATGGAGAGACTGTAATATTTTATGGTGGTTGTAAAAAATCCAGCTAATTTGGTTTTCGTTTCGAATTCGATCAACTAGGTCAAACCTAGTTACTCTTATAAACCTATATTTATATATCACAAGCTCCAATGAGAAACATCTATCAATTCAAATAAAATGGGAAAACCGACCGTTGGATTTGATTATTACAATAAATTATGAGTGTGGTTAAAAATTTAGTCAATTTCACCATAGTTTCAAACCCGATCGGATTGGTCAACCGTAGTCGCTTGTATGTTTTCTTGATTGACCGGTGGCGTGATGACCGCAAAACTTGCTTATTTTTTTACATCACGTTTGTAAATATTTCATTGATAGATGTGCATGGACATAAGATAAAAATTTCAATTTTAATTACAAATACATTGACCTATACCAATTTGCCTCTTAAAGTTGTATGACTTATACATTACATTTAAATTGTTGAGCTTCATTCTAAAACAACCATGAAGTGGAAAATGAATTTGGAAAAACCAACCGTTTGATAGAGAGATTGTAATATTTTATGATGATTGTAAAAAATAAAGCCAATTTGGTTCTCGTTTCGAATTCGATCAACTAGGTCAAACCGAGTTACTCTTATAAACCTATATTTATATATCACACACTCTAAAGAGCAACCTCTATCAATTCAAAGAAAATGGGAAAACCGACCGTTGGATGTGATTATTACAATAAATTATGAGTGTGGTTAAAAATTTAGTCAATTTCACCATAGTTTCAAACCCGATCGGATTGGTCAACCGTAGTCGCTTGTATGTTTTCTTGATTGACCGATGGCTTGATAACCGCAAAACATGCTTATTTTTCACATCATATATGTAAATATCTTATCGATGGATGTACGTGTACATAAGATAAAAATTTCAATTTTATTACAAAGACGTTGGCCTATATCAATTTGTCACCTAAAGTTATATAACTTGTACATTGCATTTAAAATTATTGATGTCCATTCTAAAGCAACCATGAAGTGGAAGATAAATTTGGAGAAACCAACCGTTCGATGGAGAGATTGTAATGTTTTATAGTGGCTGTAAAAAATCCAGCCAATTTAGTTCTCGTTTCGAGTTCGATCAACTAGGTCAAATTTAGTTACTATTATAAACCTATATTTATATATCATACACTCCAAAGAGCAACCTCTATAAATTCAAATAAAATGAAAAAACCGACCGTTGGATGTGATTATTACAACAAATTATGAGTGTGGTAAAAAAATTAGCTAATTTCATCATATTTTCAAATCCGATCTAATTGATCAACCGTTGTCACTTGTTTTTTAGAATATATATGCACATATTTACTATAAAAATATGAGAATTTCCACACATACATATATATATATAAACACACACATACACACATCTATATCTATATATATATATATATATATATATATATATATAAACACACACAGTGCACACACATATCTATATATATATATATATATATATCTCTCTCTCTCTATATATATATATATAAGCACACACACATATCTCTATATATATATATAAGCACACACACATATCTATTATATATATATATATATATATGCAGTCCTTCTTGGCTAAGGACTTCCTTAGTTTTTCTTAGGTACGGATTTCCGGTTTTAACCCACTTTCCAATCACATTTTCACATCTTAACCGTTCAGTTTTTAGGTCCTAATGTATAGATCACCTCTGAAAATTTTCAGCCAATTTGGTGATCATTAAGGTATCCAAAACTGCAATTTACCATTATAAATACGAACGGTTCCGGTTCGACAGATTCGGTCCGTTCGTGTAAATTGCAGTTTTGGATGTCTTAACGATCACCAAATTGGCTGAAATTTTGCATGGGGGATATAGACATTAGGCTCTAAAAACTGAACGGTTAAGATGTGAAAATATGATCGGAAAGTGGGTGAAAACACCAAATCCGCACCTAAGAAAAACTAAGGACATCCTTACCTGAGAAAAATCCTATATATATGTGTATATATATATATATATATAAACATACACACATACACATATATATATATATATATATATATATACATATATATATATATATCTATATATATATATTCACAAACACACACAAATATATATAATATATAAAAAATAGTTTACGGGCTTTTACGGGCCGGGCCTAGGCGGGCTTTTACGGGCCGGGTCTAGCGGGCTTTTGACGGGCCGGGCCTATGGGACGGGCCTGGTTTTTCCGGGCTTTTTAGCGGGCCTCCATCGGCCCACCGAGGCGGGCTTTTGCGGGCTTTTTGACGGGCCGGGCCGGGCTTTTGGCCCTCCGGGCCGGCGGGCCTCCATCGGCCCACTTGATCCGCGGGCTTTTTGATGAGGCCTACCTACCAGGAGCATAACTAACTTGATTAGAGCTAATTAAGCACTGCATCAACGGTCTAATGCGAGCAACCCTAATTTTAGAGATTACCTTATCGATTGTGGCGCATAAACTTATAGGTCTAAAATTTGCCATATTTTGAGGTCCCTCAATCTTAGGAATTAGAGAAATTGTGGGACCAGGAGGGATGATACCAGAATTGAAGGCACAATGAATAGTTTGGAAAATTTTAGAAGCATACAATTGCCAATGATGTTGAAAGAAAATTGCAGGGAAACCATCATGTCTAGGTGCCTTGAGACCTCTAATAGAGAAAAGAGACCGTTTGACTTCTAGCAAGGTAATAGAGCTGCACAGATTATCCAAACTGTTCTTATCAATATTAGGAAAAAACCAAGGAATGGAGAATCTAATATCATCAAAATGTGAAAAGAGAAGAGATCGGTGAAAAAATTCACAACAATTTGTTTCATGACAATATAATCAGTACACCAGTTTCCCTATGAGTCATAGAGGCCCTCAATTTTATTTCTTCTAAGTGGAAGAATTTAGTATTTCTATCTCCACCTTGAATCCACTTGTATATACATCATATACTTGCCGGCCATAATCAGCACTTATGTCGCCAACATTACGTGTCAAAATACATCAGCTGTGTGACTACCGAAAACACAGCAACACAGTCAACACCGATAGACCGGCCCCAGGCCGAAATATGCTCCCACGCGCCGACACGTGCCACCTGATGTTGTCTCTACAGAAAAAGCCAGAACCTAGCAAACTGAAGCATGTTAGTCCCACATCGAAAAGAAGAGTGAGGCAACTCACTAGTTTGGCTATAAAAGGTCCGCTTCTCTCTCTCTATTGATTACGCTTTTTTATAGCTATCGACCGCCACATTTGTCAATACAAGTAAATCGTCTAACTTTAGCATCGAAGGAGCAAAGACCGCCAACCGCAGTCTCCCCTCTTGACGCCATTATATTTCTCTTGATAGATTGGCGGAACTCCACAAATCATACACATATCAGAAGATTGGACCCTCGTCCACTTTAACGGAAGCCGGTATCACATAGCGGTATTACCAGCGTTAACATTGGCGCTGTCTGTGAGAACTCGATTTTAAATCAAGTCATTCCCCATAACCTACCATGGCTAGCGGAAGCGGCGATGACACTGAGGAACAAGCAAGCGAGCCCGTCAACCCTCAGCCCAACCCCACCAATCTAGCAACTGTCACCCGCGAATTGTTTACCACACCGGTAAAACTGACGGTGAAAACCTTGACACCCCAGAGGTACCCCAACCACAGTCTATGGTAGAAAACCAGACCGGCCCAAGCTGTCAAACGCAAGGTCAAGATTCGGCCACCATGCTAGAAATAGCCCTGGCGGACCTACACAAGGCAAACAGAGAACGAAAGGAAAATGCGGAGGCTCAGAATCAAGTGGCGATGTTGTTGTCAAAATTTGACGAATTGAAAAAAGCACTAAGGGAAAATACGCGATCAACTCAAAGCGGATATTCCCAAAGCGCGAGGCTCAACCTGAGCACAGGAACCAGAGCAGCACCGGTACCAATAATCCAGATAGGTGTCGCCCTTAACCCAGCTGAACTAGCGGAGCGGGGATCGCCACCGCCACCAACATTGGCACAAGAACAGGTAGCGGACTCTCAACCACAGTACAATAACTCATTCAATGCTGGACAGCAGAGAGGCACGGGGAGTGCACTGGCACCCCGCCAACAATTGGCGGCACCTACCCAGCAAATGCCTAGGCCAACTGTAGACGCTACCACTTTGATACTAGAAAAAATGAGGGAACTAGAAGAGAGGTTGCTCAGAGCAGAAGCCGGTACACCACCAACACAAAATCCACTCTTTGCGGCCCGGCCAGGCCTATTTACCTCCAGGATTTTGCAAACCGTTAGACCCACATTTGCCAAAACTCCCAAGATAGCCCCATTCTGCGGCGCGACATATCCATTTGTACACATAGATACTTTCAAAAAGGTAACCAATAATAAGGGATTTGATGACGCCATTTTCTGCCACCTGTTTAGTGAAACATTGGATGGCGAGGCAATGAGTTGGTTTTTCGAATGTCCGCCAAGCTCCATGGACTCATTCTCTGCTCTTTCAAACGCATTTCTATCGCGATTCATCCTCATGACAGATGGATACCACAACTCCAGCCAGTTATTCAGCATCCACCAAGGCAATGATGGGTCATTAAAATCATTTGTCACGAGATGGAGAACTGCCACATCAAGATGTCGGGATCTGGATAAAACAATGGCGCTAGTAGCCTTCAAGTAGGCCTCATCATATGGCCCTTGGGCCCTAAGCCCGGCCGGCCCGTAGGGCCGAAGCCCGGCCCGGCCCTTCCATTAGGGCGGGCGGCCCGACCCTTTCTCAAATAGGGTAGGGTAAGGGTCATGCAAATGAAACCCGGCCCTACCCTACGGCCCGGCCCGACCCGATTGAGCCCGAAAGGGCCAAGCCCGGCCCGGCCCTAAAATTTATATTTTATTTTTATTATTTTTCTATATTACATATTTACATAAAAAGAACTAAGAAATATGTTATTTTAGAGAATGGGTATTAGATTGAACATTTGAACCCAATTAATTTATGTAAATCTAATTTTTATATCATATACTTCAAAGAGAATGGACACTAATTTTTTTATAAATCTATATTTATATATCATACACTCCAAAGAGCAACCTCTATCAATTCAAAGAAAATGAGAAAATCAACCGTTGGATGTGATTATTACAATAAATTATGCGTGTGGTTAAAAATTTAGTCAATTTCACCATAATTTCGAACCCGATCGGATTGGTCAACCATATTCACTTGTATGTTTTCTTGGTTGACCGATGGCGTAACAACCGCAAAACGTGCTAATTTTTTTACATCACATTTTTAAATATTTCATCAATGGATGTGCGTAGATATAAGATAAAAATTTCAAATTTAATTACAAATATGTTGGTCTATACCAATTTGCTTCCTAAAGTTGTATAACTTATACATTGCATTTAAATGATTGAGGTTACCCTCCATGAGCAAAATGGGGGACGAAATGGAATTTTTAAAAATGAACCGCTGGA
Organism: Rosa persica; assembly: GCA_025331145.1. Classification (NCBI taxonomy): domain Eukaryota; kingdom Viridiplantae; phylum Streptophyta; class Magnoliopsida; order Rosales; family Rosaceae; genus Rosa; species Rosa persica. Next base: position 36,007,193 of record WFKR01000003.1, on the reverse strand, counting down.
TGTTGTTTTCATATGAATATATGTTAGTGGTAGAAATTTCAGCAATTTCCGCCTTCGGTTGGACCTCGATCTACCCGGTCAACTCAATACCCTAAATAGAACATAAAACAAATATGCTCTCAACCGGTCCTTGGCAATTCACTTTTTTCGATCTTTCAACTCCCACACTCTCATGGGTAGGGGGTCTACTTACGGATGTCAAAATTCCGCAACGTTTGTCCGCGCATGGTGCCGCTCCCCTTAGGGAAGTTTGCTTGTGCAAAGCGTTGACCGCTACGTTGGACGCCTTATTCACGGCAGATCAGCCTAATTTCTTTACACAATACCTATCAATGTTGTATAAACATATAATAATTTTCAGATTGGTCGATTTTCATTTCAAAATTTTTGGATCACACATAATCCTTATATGTCTTGTAATGTAGTATAACTAGTTTATTAGGCTTGTTACCCTCCATGAGCAAAATGGGGGACGAAATGGAATTTTTAAAAATGAACCGCTGGATGTTGTTTTCATATGAATATATGTTAGTGGTAGAAATTTCAGTAATTTCCGCCTTAGGTTGGACCTCGATCTACCCGGTCAACTCAATACCCTAAATAGAACATAAAACAAATATGCTCTTAATCGGTCCTTGGCAATTCACTTTTTTCGATCTTTCAGCTCCCACACTCTCATGGGTAAGGGGTCTACTTACGGATGTCAAAATTCCGCAACGTTTGTCCGCGCATGGTGCCTCTCCCCTTAGGGAAGTTTGCTTGTGCAAAGCGTTGACCGCTACGTTGGACGCCTTATTCACGGAAGATCGGCCTAATTTCTTTACACAATACATATCAATGTTGTATAAACATATGAGAATTTTCAGATTGGTCGATTTTCATTTCAAAATTTTTGAATCACACATAATCCTTATATGCCTTGTAATGTAGTATAACTAGTTTATTAGGCTTGCTACCCTCCATGAGCATTGTCAGATTGATCAATTTCCATTTTGAAATTTTTGGCCCGCCCGAATAAGCCATAATTTTTTTTTATTTTTTCTATTTTTTAATTACGTTTCTCTTTTTTCTATAATATGTAATTTATCTCTTTCTTTGTAATTGATTTCATACGTTTTGTTTTCTTTAATTTCTATTTTCTTTGTTACACAACAATTAATATTGAGAGATTTATATAGATAGTTAATTGAATATAACCACCTTAAGTAATATTAATAAATGTTATAAGTTACAAGTATTATATGAATATAAAATATGTTCAATAAAAAACAATGAGTCTTTTATCACAAATATATACCATTAAGCCATATTTTGGGAAGAAAAAAATAATGTTTTTTTTTGTTAAACAAAATAAGGCCCTTTTCGGCCCTATTTGGCCCTATTTGAGGGCCGGCCCGACCCGGCCCTTTCGACCCTAACAGATCGGGCTTTTCGGGCGGGTAAGGGTTAGCATATTTAAGTCCCGGCCCGACCCTACCCGGCCCTAAATTTTGTTGACTTTGACTAGGCCCGGCCCGGCCCGACCCTAAGCCCTAAAATTTAGGGTAGGGCCGGCCCTAGCCCGGCCCATGATGACCCCTACCTTCAAGCAAGGACTCCTCAAGGCAAGTTTCTTGTACCATCTCAACTGTAATTGTACAAATGCCACATATGACTACGTCATGAGTGAGACAGTCACACACGCCCAAGCCGAGTACAGCACATACGGCTCCACGCCACCACCACCACCATAAACTCCACTCAAAGCCATAAACCATGCCATGCCCCAAAACGAAGATACCACCACCAGTCCAAATACCACCATACTGCCCAACGAGGAAAAAAAAAAAAGAGTGGCAACAAAGCAGTTACCAAGATAAGCGATAAAAAGATCAGCAATATCACACCAAAAACACACGAGTCCATAAGCACAAAGGTGTACCAAAGCAAAGAGAAACAGCCATCAACGTAGTCAAGAACGTACCTTGAATCCGCAGAAAGCAATAAAGCAGATCACAACGTCGAAGCGAGGTCTCACTCACCCACGTCCCCTATTCTGGCAAAGGTCCTGCCTTTATCTTCCTCCCTCTCCTCTTCCCACCATACTCAATCTCTCTCTGATTCTCTCAGTCGACGAAGAAGACGCAAAATAGGAGTAGCGCAGGAACCGACAACAAACGCGAGTTAGTTCCCCCTTAAATACAAACTCTTACCCTAAATCACGACCGTCATCGTTTGAGTAACCTTACTATCAGATCACGACACGTACCCCCCCACCCCCCCACTAACCTAGGTGATGCCTCGATTAAATTGACACACTCATAAAAGCAACATTTATGACAAAGCGACAACGGTTCCGCAACGGCATTTTCGCGCACGCCACCCCTATCAACAATCCCCACGTGTCACCCTACCCTGTCAGAAAAGCAGAGAACCTTGCCAAAATCAGATTTTATCCGCCATATAGCCATACTCACCCCTATATATCCGCCATATAGCCCTGCTCATCGCTATATATCCTTCATATAGCCCTACTCACTGCTAAGTAAAATCTACAATGCAACACTCGTTGGCAACCGGTTTACTCTTTTATCTGCCACCAAACTGAAAGTACTGCCAAAAAAGTGTACTCCCCGATACAAAGTTCACTCCCCGATACAAAGTGCACTCCCCGATACAAAGTGTACCCCCCCCCCCCCCGACATCAACTATTCTGTCTGCGAAGAACAAATACACCATCATTCACCAAACCAATAAATGCCAAGTTACAAAACCCAACATCGCTAACCCGCCAAACAATAAAATGCATGGTACGCGAACTAAACTAGGTTTGGCGGAATACACCCAACCAGGGACATACCGCCGATATTATCAACACACCGATCTCAACGAGGCGGTGCAATAAAGTTTGTTTTCTCCTCCGGGAAAGAGTAAGGGAACCGTTAATACAACCCACAACAGCCATTGATCAGGCCAATAACTTCCCGACACTTAGGCACCGAAAGAGTGGGATCGCCACCTACCGCCTCATGCTGCCGGGCAGCTCCCCTCAACAAACAATCATCCGACCAAACGGAGGTCTTTCTTCACCAGGGAGTGGGGGACTCCCTGGAGGGCCTAGCAGGGGCCCACCCGAAAGGGCACAAGCGCTTGCTCAGACAAAATCCATGGTTGGCGACTCACTCGCACTGATTATGCCCGACATATAACTAAAGGTACCGCCTTAGTTGTGATAACTCCCCAATGATATGGTCGAAGTGAACACACAATTTAACCGTGTAAAATGTCATTGTTAGTATAGAATAAGTAGGGATCGTTCTAGCCAGGGATTGAGGGTACACTTGTAATTATGAAACAAATAAAGAAAATTATTATTTACAAAAATAAAATAAAGAATAGAAATATATACAAGTGAACAAAAATAAGGGGGGTTTATGATTATAGAATAGGAATTAAAATAAATTAAAATAAAATAAAGAAAATGTAAAAACACATTTACAAGGGTGAAACGTAAGGAACAAATATCAAAACCATATCCATATGCAAGAAATCCAGTCACAATTCCTATAGTTGATTATCTATGTCATGAGAAATAAGTTGACCATGTGAAACGTTAGTAAGCAAACGATTTCCCATAATTTACTTTCCTTGAATAATTAATCTAAGTGAAAGCACCTAAATTAATTCTGTTGAATATGCAATCATAGTCTAGAAAGCTAGCTAATCAAGAACACATTCAATGCATGAAGAATAAAGAAAGGATGTGAACCAAAGTGCACAACCTAGTATGAAAAAGTTCATTTATTTGCAATCATTCTTAATAGATTTCGACTTTTGTCCAAAGCCTTTACTACTTATGAAATAGGTTCACAAAACTATTAGGTGACTTGTTTACCTAAATCTAGCTCCAATTACATGCATATATCCCAAGTTGGCCACCAAAGAACACATACATATAAAAGTTTTCTATAATTCAAAATCAATTAAGCAATCTCACATAAGCAACATAGAAATCAACACAAAGAAATTGCAATTTTATTTCAAAACATAGAGACGAGCTTTAAATTTTGCCCTTAACATTATTTGCTAACTATAATTCATAGTTTTACAAATCCAAACAAAGAAAACCAAAAGAAATTACAAAGAAAAAGATTGAATTACACCGTGAAGGGAGTGGATGATGAAGAGCTTGAGACGTTGATCTTGAATCTTGAAAGCAAGGCTTCACTATCACGACACAAGGTGGAATGATGGCGGCTAGGATTGTTCACGGCTTCTTCTTCTCCTCTTTGATTGAAGATGCATAACTAAGTACTAGAGAATGGAAAAGAAATGAAACTAAGAATTAGAGAATGTAGAGGAGATGGTGAGACAAAGAAGATGAAATGGATGAAGGAATTGTCTTGTCCTAATAAGGGAAGGTGTATTTATAGGCTGAAAATGATAAATGGACGGTGAAGATGAAAAGAAATGAAGGGCTAGATTTGATAGACAAATGTGTAGACATCAATTGTTGACTTAGCCTACCAAAAATGACTTAGAAATAGTCAAAAAGTTTCCCTACATGTGATAAATAGGAGATAAATTTTATCTCCACAGAATGTTTCGATTTTGACTATGACTTCTTCATAACAAATGTTCCTTCATGGATGTAAATCATCTTGGTAAAATTTCAGAGCTTTTGAAGTAGTAGTTTGGCCGGAAATGCTTCTTGAATACATTCATGTCCGATTTACAGTTTTCGTCTTTTTGTTAGAAATTTGGATCTATCTTTTGAAGGCCTTACACTTCTATCTGGCTCTTTTACTCTTTATAAGAAATGTTTCTTAGGATGTCTAGAATGGATATGGAAATTTTCAGCTCATTTGAGGTTCATTTGGTCAAGCGACCGCTCCTCCTTACTTGTCTCGGTCTTTCCTAGCTGGAGTAGGAAAATGTGTAAAATTGATTTTTTATTGCATTTCCATTTTTCTCCATCATTTCTAGGTAATTATGGAAGTAATGCTCATTTCATCTTCATCTACTCCAATATACCTAAAAATAGAAATTGTGTTAAAAATTGATTCGATTAAGGAAATAACTAAGCAAAATATGAGGAATTAACTATTAATATATCGCATTAAAATGCTCCTATCACCCAACCAAGAAATCCCTCATTGACTGGGGACTGGCGGACTTGTATATACATCACGTACTTGTCGGCCATAATCAGCACTTATGCCGCCGACATTACGTGTCAAAATACATCAGCTGTGTGACTACGGAAAACACAGCAACACAGTCAACACCGACAGATCGGCCCCAGGCCGAAATATGCTCACACGCGCCGACACATGCCACTTGAAGTTGTCTCTATAGAAAAAGTTAGAACCCAGCAAACTAAAACATGTCAGTCCCACAGTGAAAAGAAGAGTGAGGCAACTCACTAGTTTGGCTATAAAAGGTCCGCTTCTCTCTCTATTGATTACACATTTTTATAGCTATCGCCCGCCACATTTGTCAATACAAGTATATCGTCTAACTTTGCATAGGAGGAGCGAAGACCGCCAACCGCGGTCTCCCCTCTTGACGCAGTTATATTTCTCTTGACAGATTGGCAGAATTCCACAAATCATACACATATCAGAAAATTAGACCCCGTCCATGTTATCGAAAGTCGGTATCACATAGCGGTATTACCAGCGTTAACACCACTTGTCTCCAGATTTCTGCCTCCAAAACATATTTTCTTGATCACAGATGGATTCATATTGTTTAATTAGCTCAGCTTCAAGATTGATTGAAAAAGGGTTCTAATGTCTGTCCCTTGCTATCTGGATACCACCAATTCTAGCAAGGATCTGTTTCTTCCTGTGAAACAAGTTACCAAAGACATCTTTGTTCTAATTAGACAAAACAGTAGAAAGATGTTTAACCTTAGAGGAGAACTCACTATCAAAAGATTCCCAAGTATTTGAGACAAAATCAGAGTAAGAATCATGGCTGAACCACATGGCTTGAAATCTGAAGGTGTGGCATTTCTATTAACAGTATTATTTGAGAAGAGCTGGAGTAAAATAGGGTAGTGATCAGATCTTGTCTTAGGCAAATGTCGAATGAAAGCATCAGCAATTATGGTCCTCCAAGAACAGCAACAAAAACCTTTGTCAAGTCTTTCTTTCACTCTATCTATTATTGTTCCAAGTATAGTAAGAACCATGAAAACCCATATCAATCATTCCATTCCTATTTATCCAATCTCTAAGACCACCAAATCCAGATAAAGTGCCACAACTTTTATCAGCACTAGAGACAAGTTCATTCAAATCACACATGAGCATCTAAGATAAATTAGTTGACGCCACAAGATTATCAAAGTACTCCCATAGATAAGCTCTAATAGAATGAGTAGGGCTAGCATACACAATAGTAAATAACCAAGCAGGTTTTCCAGGTATAGAAATTTTAACAGAGATAGATTGAGAGATTGAATCAACAAAGTCAACCTGAATTTTATTTTAGTCCCACAAAAGCCAAATACCTCTACAGAAACCCGCAGCTTTAACGATTCTAGAATCAGGAAAACCAATATGCCTTAAAGAATTACTAACTCTTATAAATTGAACTCGTGGTTCACAGATAGCCAACATATCAACATAATGTAACTTAGCTAAATCTGCAATTACAGACTTGAAGTTCTCACTTCTAGCACCTCTAGCACCTCTAGCATTCCAAAATAGAGCTTTAAACATTAAGAAGGCATAGAGGGAGAGGCCAAAGGCCACAATTAAATATTAACCATACCTTCTGAAGGAATTGTGTCCTAAAACAATCATTTTGATGTAATTATTATTGTAATTATTATTAATCAAAAAAGGGCAAGTTTATTGTTCATTGCTTATATTTAATATTTGATTGAACAAGGTCCAAGAAATATGAGTTAAAGAGAAAATAATCTAAAGTGTTAGATGTGTGAGACCTTTACTCTGTCACATTCTTATCCTAAAAGGTTCCTAGTCATAGGATTATCACTTGGACATTGATAATCCGGAAAGACTAGCACATACTATGTATGCTCAATAAGGAGGATGATATGTCTCTTGTCATTTGTGTAGAGACACTAATACAAGTATGTGGGTGATCTTAACTTAAAGAGTACACTAATCGCGATCATTAGAGTTCTTGTATGGAGTCTTACTTACATGTCAAACTTGAACTCTAAATTGCAATAATACAAATTAGTCATTTGACCTGAGACACCATAGTTGTCTTATAAGTGAATGGATTATCTCTTGATGATGCAATAATATTATGTCCCGTAATGGATATAATAGATGCATTCATTGGTATAATCCATTCGGTCATGGAGACATGTGAGTGTACAATAAGGAATCTCTATCCTTAAGTAAATAAGGTGTATGTTCAAAGATGTGATTCAATGAATCTTTGGCCAAAGCATTGAAGAGATTAAAAAGGAGTTTCTAATCACATTCTAAGAATCACATAAGAATGAAAATCACATTAGGGGATTGACATATTAATTCCATACCCTGATGATGTGATTTAGAACAGAGTGTTAGAGAATGACCGTATTGTATTGTAATTCCAATTGAATAGGTTCTTTGTCATTCTATATTAACTAGGGTAGTCATGATATGTTGCAAGACGTCACTCATGACTTGTGAAGTCTCCGAGGATTAATAAACATTTATAATCCTAATAACAAGGGAGAATCAAGAATGGAGTTTTTGATTCGTAAACAAAATAGAATGGTTTCTATAAACTTCACTGCCTTATTAATTAGAACCTAAGAGATCGCACACCATATAAGTGGATCCTTGGGATTGTATATGAAGAAGATTAAACAAGAGTTGGTTATGACCAGATAATTAATTAGATTTATTATTTGAACATAATTAGGAGTTTCGGGTAAAACCGAACCTATTGGGCCTAAACGATTGTCGGGTTTTTTGGTGTGGACTGCTTCACTAAATGAGATTTAAATGAAAGCCCAAGACACATTTTTAGTGCCCAATAGAATATATAGACTAGCCAATATATTGGCTTTATGAAAGTCAATATTTTTCTTTTGGTAATTGGATGTATTTCCTATTATATAAAGTGAAAGCATGGACAAAAATGATAAGTGTGTCTCCACACTATTATTTTCAGATTTGAGAGAGAGAGAGAGTTCTCCCTTGGTCCATTACAAAATTAAAAGGAAAGAATAACACTTGCATAATTTCTTCTTTTCTTTCATCTTTCTTCATCTCTTGATTCACTTGGTGAAGATCCTTAGAGGCCATATATTTTTGTGGCTTTACTTGTTACATCAAGGAGAAGATCACAAGCACAAGAAGGAGTTCTTAATTCAAGGTGCTTCAAGGTGGAGGAAACACACACAAGGAGAGATCAAGGAGAGGAACTTTGGTGGTTCACTTGGATCGGATTAAAATCACGCTCTAAGGGTGAGTAGAACATGAACTACCTCTTTGTTCTTCCTTACTATGCATGCTATGTTTATATACATATCAAAATAAGCCAAGATCATAGGTTAAAGGAATGGATTTTATGTTTAGTTAGTAGTTTAATTGTTAAACTAATTCCACACTAATTAAAAAGTTTTGAAATCCATCAATTCCTTCACCTTCCCCATCATAGGAAGGCAGATTATCATCATTAGTCAATAAGCTATTATCAGCAAAAGTCTTGTCAACAAACTCAACAATATCTTACATGATAGAAGAATGGTTTTCATTAGCCTCAAGAGATATCTCCGGAGGGCAATGACCAAAGATAGCAGAAATCATTTCCAAACACATTATCTTCAACATTTTCAAAGGAAAGCTTTTTGAAAACATGTGGTTGGTGTTTAGAAACAGAAGATGATGTACATTTGGATGTTCTTTGATATTGCAAGGCCTTAGGCCCACAGGTGTTGCCAATGTTGTTAGAGACATCTTTCATTGGAATTGTTAGACCCTAATTTACATATATATGCATTCTCCTAAATATTGAATTTAACTTATTTTTGAGTTTATTTTAGCTTTCACTAAATCATTTTCTTATTTATCTAGAAATATTGCAAGAGTGAAGGAAACATCTATTTTGGGCTTTGAAGTGGAGAATTGGAGCTAGGAAGAATGACGGTCAAATATAGAGCAAAATGTTAAATTCCAAATGGCGACACAAATGGCGACCCACCACCACTCATGGTGGTGCCATGTACTTTCCTGCTATATTCATGGAAGAGCAAGGAGGAGGGGTAACATTATACATATTCTATTACATCCATCCATCATCATTCTATCACAACCAAATCCAAACCTTTTGGTTCAAAATCAACTCCATTCATTTTCTCTCTTTTCGCCACCATCTCAACTCTCCATATTACCCAAAAGTCCACCATCATCATCATCCAAAAATCTTCTATTTTTTAGGGTGTAATCACTATTTTTCTCCATCATTACCTACTCTAACCTACACCATCACTCCCATACTATTTCCCCTTGATTTAGGGATCTATTACCACTCTCATACTCCACCTCTTTGCTCAATTCAAGAACCTAACTACTATCTTGGCTTCTAATAATCATTTCACACCTCCCTCTTTTCCTATTTAAGGAACTCATCTACATACAAGCAAACCCATCACCCATAACACCCTATTACATCTTATTTCTCTCTCAATCTCCTCCACAAAACCTCCATATCCACCTCCCAAAATCCAAACCCATAATATCCATACTCCCCTTACTACTCATCAACCTCTATCACCACCACCACTACATCACTACCACTCAAAGTTAACCAAAGGAACATCATATTTTCATCACCATTCCATTCACTATCAACAAGAAATTCATCATCCATCAATATATTTCACCATCAAGGAGGACTCAAGGAGCATTGAAGGAGGAAAATGAAGGAGAAGCTACCCATTGATTTGTCAAGCTTCAACTAGTTCATTCTCTCATTAACTCTTTAATTTACCTTGATGTATTTTATAGATTTGATGCTAATTTGTATGATTATGAGCGAGTAGTTACTTTGTTGGGGCTAGGGTTGAAAGCTCTAGCCAAAGTTGTATGAAATTGATGTTTTAATTTACATTTGATGTTATTTGTTATTTTCATCTTCATATGCTAATTCAAGAAGTGAATGCATTCATTCAAACTTAACTGCTTTGAACGTGTAGTGTTTGTCATCTCATGAAAAAATATTTAGGGAGTAGTTGACCTTAAGCATTGATAGCATGATAGCATCCTCTATGTGCATGTTAAGGTTGTGAGTTAAAATCACATAGATTTAGGATTGCTTTGCTTGCATAATTATCTAAACTCAAAGCTTTATGCATCTAGGAACAATGAATTGAGACTTAACTGGTAATATGATTTGTTCTTAGTTAATTCTAGACTTATCTGGTTGGAATTGCTAATATTAAAAGAGTTTAAGCCTTTGTAGTCTTATCCAGATGCAAAGAGGTTAATTGGGAAATTAGAATAGCATCACTTGTATTTGAACTTCAATACTTACAAGGGAGGTTAGTGGTAGACAATCCAACTCCTAACGTCATCAATTATATTACTAGTTTAGTTTAGAGTAGTTTTGTTTAGATTTGAGAATTTATTTTAAGTTGGTTCGCCACTCTATCCAACAAACAATTTCACTACCACCACAATGCACATACTCACCATGAGCCTAGATTTCCTTGTGAATTTAGGTTTGTGATTGTACATTTGCACATTCTAACTCTCCTTAGGTTAACATTATAGTTAGTAAAAGGAATCCAATCCTTGTGGGTTCGACAACTTTTTTTAAATCCTATACTATTGCTTGTATCACTTATACTTAAGGATGACTATTTGGCTAACAGGTTTCCTTGAGATAGTTTTCTTGGACCTTGAAATAGAGACATCTTTCATGGTAGCACTATGTGAAACAATTTCAGTAGACACATCCAAATTAGAGGTATTAGAAATTTTTTCTTGATATTTTATTTGTTTATTTAATTTATTATTTGTGCTTGGAAATCGGGGCGTGACAATTTACAACAAAACAAAAAATTATATCAATCGTAATTAATTACATTTCTTGCATATCATTTTTTTATGTTCATTTCAGTTCTTTATATTGTCAAAAAACTTCATTGTCACTAAAGCTAGAACATGGGTTAACCATTTTTGGAGCAGAACCATAGTATGTCTTTGTTGCTTTGCAACTAAAGCTAGAGTTTTGAAATATATAGATTCTTAGATATTATGTGATTTTGTGTTCGTCCTTCTAATCTACAGCAAAGCATGAAAAGTCTCACATTTTGCTCTATAAATATATTTCAGTTCTGATGTTGAATTTTGATGCATCATTGCAGTTTAAGAAAAGCAGGGGTAAATTTGCACAAAAAGATATTGCCCCCACATGAAAACTCATGGGAGAGTTTAATCAATCCTCATGGAATTACTGCCTCAGGTACCATTTTCATGGTATTCAGTGATTTTCTTAGCATACCTTGAACTATCCTGGAGATTTAGCTGCTTCTGGTTTGGAAGTTACGCGTAGATTATAATGGGTTTCTGCAAATTTTACCAAAAACTGGAATCATTACTTTATGTCAAAAATCTCATCAATGCTTCCATGTATGAATGCCTACTTCATTTCAAAACCTCATGAGTGCTTCCATTATTAACAGATACATCAGGTGAAGTCCATCGCAATATGACATATTTGAAGGTTTGTAACTCATGGTTACTCACTCATTTATTTATTTATTTTAACCCATTATTCCTTCTTTTCCTCTTTCTAATTCTAACACTTTATCTAAACTTTACAAGTATACAGAATTTGGTGGCACAGTTCCTGCTACACCTACACAGGACTTGGCATTTTCAGTAGCAAAGTTTATACAAAATGGTGGTTCTTTTGCCAACTACTAAATGGTACTTATTCTCCTCCTCCAAATTTCAAAGCTAATTTTATCTTTGCTGATGTTGGTAAAAATATCTGATCTAACCATCTTTTACTCTGATTTTGTTACAGTACCATGGAGAAACAAATTTTGGCTGAATTGCTGGTTGTCGTTTCATTGCAACTAGCTACGACTATGATACACCTCTAAATGAATATGGTATGCAAATAGGGGATTAGCATTTTGACTAGGTTCTTTGTAAATTTTGACTCATAACCCTTGCTTTACTCATTTAACATTTCCCTATTCTTCTATGTTAAACACTTCCCTAATGTTAAATATGTAAAGTAAGGGAATTGATTGTAAAGCTAACATCACCTTACATGAAGTCTGTTACTTACCTAACACATGCCTTTTCCTATTTATTCCAGGACTACCAAGGGAACCAAAATACAGCCATTTAAAATATCTGAACAAAGCCATCAAATTAGCTGAGTCAGCTTTAGTGGCTGCTGATGAACTAATAAATTTTAGGGTTAAATACTGTTTAGTCCTTGAGTTTTTGACCATAAAACACTTCAGTCCCTGACCTTCTAATTTCACACGTTTAGTCCATGTACTTCAAAATTTCAGACCAATAGGTCCTTACTGTTTAAAAGTCACGGTGAAATGTCTATTATGCCCTCAGTTCTTTTTTTTAATATATAATAAATTTATTACTTTCTCTTTTTTTTTAATTCTTTTTTCTTTATTTTATTTATTCTTTTTTTTTTTCAAACAGAAAGAAAGAAAGAAAAAAAAACATAAAGAAAGAAAGGGAAAAAAATTCCTTTTAAAAAAAAATAAAATAATTAATTAATTAATAAAAAGAAATGAGGGCATAATAGACATTTCATCGCAACTTTTAGACAGCAAGGACCTATTGGTCTGAAATTTTGAAGTACAGGGACTAAACGTGTGAAATTAGAAGGTCAGGGACTGAAGTGTTTTTCAAGCAAAAGTACAAGGAGTAAACATTATTTAACCCTAAATTTTATTTATGATAGGTATGTAATTAGCTGAGCCATTGTGGGATAAAGTCCTTTCACTGTTGAGAATTTTATCTCAGATGACCTAATAAAATTTATTTATGATAGCTATGTAATTTACTGCTCTTATTAAATGTTTTCGTTTCTTAGCATTAAGCTGCAATTCGGATGTGGAATGTTTCATAGTTGTTATTATAATGATCATGTTAACTATATTTTCTACGCTTTTGAATTTACCTTAAATAACCTTGTGTAGCTCCAAAACCCGCTGCAAAGCACGGTTATAATTTCTAATATAAAATTTAGGCTCATAATTAATGGTGCTTTTATTAAAGTTAACCCAGTGTCCCTCTTTTTTTTTTACTTTGATAGTGGAGGTTTTGATTAGGCCGTGTTTGTTTCCCAGAATCTGGGCATTGGGAAAGGAAAGTGTTTTGTTTCTCGTGTTTGGGATAGTCAAGGAAGGAAAATTGGTTCCCAAAGAAAAGGAAAAAGAGGAGGAAATTGGTTCCTCCCCCCCCTCTCAGGATTCACTTTCCCAATGGAAAGGAAAGGTGATTTAGCATCGAGTTTTGACCTCTCCATATTTGCTTGGGTATTTGCTGATTGGTTTCAAAAAAGATATCTCAAGTATTACAAAAACATGATTGTTATTTGTTTCATTTGGAGGGACAGAAAAGATCTCTAACAATGATGGTAAACCTCTCTTAGTGGTATATTCTTCAATTATTTTGTTTTGATGACATATTCTTCAATTATTGAAGCTAGTGGAAAGAAGTAATATTATATTTTTGGAGACTATGACTCAAATTTACACATTTTTCTTGAATGGATACTTTTAGATACTTACTTTGATGGTCTTTATTTAGTTGTTTGTTTGTTTTTGTTTTTTTTTCTGAAGCTGTGTGCCTTTTTATTTTATTTTGTAATTTTTTAATCTAAGTTGGGCCTTTGAAACACTTTCGCTTTCTAGATTTTATTTTGTCTTGGTTCTAACAATAATACAATTCGAAATGATTTCGGAGAGAAAAACAGAAAGGCCATTGATTGATGGGGCGGCGGGCGTATGGATCCCACTAGAATACGATAGTTGAGCCTGCCTTTACGAAAATACAAAATGAAAGAAAAAAAGAAAAGAAAGGAAAAGTTAGAGAGAGAGAGGATAATCGAAAGACAAGCTAGGTCTCCACGGAAACAACCAAACCCAAAGAGAAGAGAAGAGGGAAAAGTCGTCTCTTTGGGTTGTGTTGCGTAATCTGCCCGCTTTCCCGTTTGGTGCGAAACAATCAAATCAGTTCCAGTTGTGTGGGAATAAAGGGGAGTGCGGGCAGAATTGTACATAATAATCATAGATAGTATCATTCATAATAACAAAGGGAGGAGAGGGATTGGATGGGGTTTGATTCGCAGTCGCAGTCGCAAGAAGGAGCAACACAATGGGGTGGCGCTGCTCGTAACAGTCTGATTCGGAGGAAGCAGGTCGATTCCGTTCACCGCAAGCCCAAGTCTCATCATCAATTGGCCAAGGAGTTGACTGTTCCCCATCTCGTTGCAATTGGTCTCATCTTCTCTATTCTTGCAATTTGTTTTCAATTAGTTCAGCATATGATTGATTACGAGTACCTTACTTTATGAATATGAATGTGGATAGGTGTGGGCTCAACAATCGGAGCAGGAGTGTATATTCTTGTTGGAACGGTTGCCAGAGAGCATTCTGGACCAGCCCTCACTATTTCCTTCCTCATTGCCGGAATCGCCGCCGCCCTTTCAGCCTTTTGTTATGCCGAGCTTGCAAGTCGTTGTCCCTCTGCCGGCAGCGCCTATCACTATACCTACATATGCATTGGAGAAGGGTAATCCTTCCTTGTTCTTTTCTATTTTTACTAACTTCTTCTTCTTCTTCTTCTTCATACCAACTCTGTGATATTATTCTGCAGTGTTGCTTGGTTGGTTGGTTGGGCTTTGATTCTCGAATATACCATTGGTGGTTCAGCTGTTGCTCGTGGCATCTCCCCTAATCTGGTACACTTCAGTTTCTTAAACTAAGACATTCAAGTATATACTTATTATATTTATTGTCTACTGAATTGGAACTTACATACTTCAAATTTAACCTAATTATTTATTTTTAATTTTTATTTGAGCATACTTGAATGTCTTATTATCATATCATGTGCTTTATTTCCTTTATGCATATGGGCAATACTACTGAGATCTTAGAATTTATTGTGATCAATAAATGCTGGATATCAGCGATTGTAGATGAAAAATGCATGCAATCTGTGTTCCTGTGCTTGAATTGGAATCCCCTTGAGGCACAAATTTAGTGTTCCTTTTAAAACTTCAAGATTTTCCTGCATCCTTTGACAGTTCTTTAGGTATAACTATGTCAGTATGTTCTGTATCTTTATATGTGTTTTCTATTTCAAGGCATTACTCTTTGGAGGAGCAGACAGTCTGCCTGTTTTTCTAGCCCGTCAATACATTCCTGCGCTTGATATTATGGTTGACCCATGCGCAGCCATTCTAGTATTTATTGTCACAGGGCTCCTGTGTGTGGGAATCAAGGAGGTATGGATGAATATTTTGTTTTCATTTTGTGTAAAAAGATTAAATTGCAAGTGCCAAATGTCTTTTTGTATTTGTACAATATAGTTATTTTTCCTCCTTTGATGGAACACATAGTTAATGAACTACGGGACGTGTATAATACATGAAAAATATGTACGCGTATTATTTTGACATTTTATCAAATAGTTCATTGAAAAGTTCAGCAAATTATTTTTAAACAATCAATAATTACTTTTTTAATTGTAAACTATTAATTTATATTCGTTTTTGTACAATAATGTGTAAAATACGGCAAAAAAAAAACCGTAAAAATCATGTATAGTATGTGTTTAATACTTTTGGCTTCAAAATTACGAGAAATTTAACAAGTCCCTTTTAATAGTACGAAGTACGGAAGTATTTTTGAAAAAAAGGTCAGTACGTGTTTTATACACGTATTATATGGCAAATTACTAACAGAGTCATGGAACACTGAATCTGTGCAGAGTACAGTGGCACAAGGCATTGCAACGATAGCGAATGTATGTGCAATGTTATTTGTCATAGTTGCTGGTACTTATTTGGGATTTAAGACCGGCTGGTCTGGATATCAACTTCCTACTGGGTATTTTGCTTCCCTATATTTGTATTCGCTCTTGTAATTCCAGAGGAAACTTTTCATTATTTCATCGTTTTCGTCAACATAACAGGTACTTCCCCTATGGGGTGAATGGTATGCTTGCCGGGTCTGCAACTGTCTTCTTTGCTTACATTGGTTTTGATTCAGTTGCAAGCACTGCTGAAGAGGTAAGTTCATTCTTGTTATGTCATCTGAAATATGAATCTACAGTACTTTAGAGATGTTTTAACTAGTGTATTAAACTTTTGCTTAATGTATTTCCAAAGGTGAAGAATCCCCAACGAGATTTACCACTGGGTATTGGTGCTGCACTATCTATATGCTGTGCATTGTATATGTTGGTTTCCATGGTCATTGTTGGTTTGGTGCCGTATCATGCAATGGATCCTGACACGCCCATCTCTACTGCATTTGCTAGCCATGGGATGCAATGGGCTGCGTAAGTTTAATATTTCTTTGTGATTGCCGTTTCTGTACCTTTTTTTTTCGGGCAATTAAGTTAAATTTTGTATTGAAGGCCATTTCCTGCCTGTATTTGAAGCTATATCATTACTGTTGGAGCCGTTACTGCTCTCTGCTCGACATTGATGGGGTCTATTCTTCCTCAGGTATTTAAATTGGAGTTTATGGTTTTTCATTGAAAGTTCCTGAAAAGTCTATCTTGTCCATATCTTGCTGTTATCTTCTGTTGATTGATTATGTTGTGTATATGATTTGCACACCTAATTTCTGTTAACAGTTGAAAATTTTAATTAAGACTGCGCTGTGATTTGTATATGTTTACCAATTCCCATTTACTCTTAAGGTAAAAGTAATTTATGAGCAATAGAGCTAGACCACCTCCCTACCCATTGGTGCATTATGTGCAAGACAGCTTCTGAAAGAATAGACCATAGACTACCTGCTGCTTCACTGTCCAGTGGCCTCACTTTTATGGTCTCAATTGTTCAGGGAGGCAAATCTTGGGATAACTGGCCTCCTTTATTGTGTTATGTGGTGAGAGGTGCAACCTTTTTCCGGTGGGGTTAGTGGCATTGGGGAGATGTGCTAGGAATGGAATATCTTTATTTTATTTTATGTAGTGGTGGATGGGAATAGAAGGGTCTTTGAGCATGCAAAGGGTGAGGAGGTGGAGCATTTAGGGTGAAAGGGTTTGTGTTTGGCATCTTTATGAGATCTGCTTCGGAATTTAGGTAGTATTCTGTATTTATAATCTTGTTGGACTGTAATGCAGCTGTATAGAAATACTATAGTTTTATTTCTTTTGTTTGGTTTAGTTCTTAGATGAAGCAGAATAATTGTTTCAGGGTTTTTGTATTTTCCTCAGTGAACTCCTTGTTCACTCTCCCTAAGTTTTCTTAATTTTTTCTCACCAAAAAAAAAAAAGAAAAAAAGTGTTCCGGTTTCAAATGAATTTCATTTCTTATGTGTGTGTGTATGTGGATCGAGATGTGCAATATGTAGTTATTTTGATGAAAAATTGTTTGGCATGGCCTTCCTTGATAAGCGTACTTAAGTACTAGCCTGTTTCTTCTTCGTATGATTTCCTTTTCCCATGTTCTATATGTGCTTTCTGATCGTCCTTTTTACTGGTCTTTGTATAGAGATTGGGGTCTCTCACAGACATCTTGGGTTATTGTTTATTCTAGCCTTGTAATGAATTTGAGTTCTGAAGGTTATAGTCTATAGCTTATTGTTGGTGTAGAACAAAGCAATGGTTGTGTGAGTGTAGTTGTGGTGGCTAGGAAAGATAGATAGCTTAAGAAAGAGACTGTATTTAGAAGACAGATGATATAAAGCTGCTGTACGTTTAGAGAAGTTGGGGAATAGAGAACAAGGGCAGGAGAAAAGAGAGAACAAGGTAGGAGGAGATACCAAGGCACCAAGCCTTCAATCACACTCAATGTTTTTTTTTATTCGCTCAACTCTTTTGGCTTACAAAAGACACCCTTTAGGCTCCAGAATAAATCTCTCTTAGATTCATAGAACAGCAAAAGACTTGTTAAAACAAGAAAGTATGTAGAACACCAAAGAGATCAATTGCATCCTATATACAGTTTTACAACTTGGTCTTATAGGTAATTCACCAGATATTTTAATTTTCAGAATTAGATTGAGTTTAATTGACAAGTTCATAAATCCTTTTTCCCTGTTCTGCCTAATTTAAATCTGTATAATAAGTTAATAACATTTACCTAGATCACCTCATATGGTCCTTAAGAAATTCGGATGCTGTGTTCATGCATTCATGCTTCAGCTACTGAAATTGAGCCCAGCAGTATTTCAAAAATTCAAGTTATTTGAATGTTACCATGGAAAAGCACTTTATCTACTTTACACTCTTTTAATTTTCCAATTGATGGATATGCATTCTACCTTCTATATGTTTCTGGTTATTATGTTCCTTGTATCTCTTCCTTTCCAAGATCTACCAAGTATGGTCTTAGCTGCTATGTTTGTTTATTACCATGAATTCCTATTACTTCTACCACCAAGTAAGATACTTTCTTTTCTGTTTATTTTGATTTTGCTGGATGAATAAGGATCTTTTTTTTCTCTCTCTTTCTTAGCCGCGAATCCTGATGGCAATGGCTAGAGATGGATTGCTGCCGCCATTTTTCTCGGAGATTAATAAAAGCACTCAGGTCCCTGTCAAGAGTACAATAGCAACTGGGATTGGTGCTGCAATCTTGGCATTCTTCATGGATGTTTCACAGTTAGCAGGAATGGTAAGTTTAAGTTCAGGAAAAATCTGGTATTGTTGTTGATAAGTGGATTACTTGTTAGGCCTTTGGTATGCTAAGAACGCATGGAAGTATTCTTCATGTCAAATGCTATAATTATGGTTACTAGCCATTAACTTTGTAATGCTGTTCAATAGCCTGGAGTTATATAATTTAATATCTTTCCCACTTTTATTCCTGAAAGGAGTTTTTTGTTTGGATCACGATAATGACTATGGAGATGGAGATCCAACTGTTTTACTGTTTTTATGCTTGCACATTCCCTTTGCTCTCTATTTTTAATTAAAACAATGTGTAATATGGAGACTGACATGTAGTTGCTTATTTCGTGTAGGTTAGTGTGGGTACACTTGTTGCATTCACTATGGTAGCAATATCTGTACTTATACTCAGATATGTCCCACCGGATGAGGTGCCTTTGCCTGCATCTCTGCAGGATTCCATTGATTCAGTGTCCTTGCGGCATGGTAGTAATTCTCAAGATATCACTGGGGATGATCCTAAGGGTAGTGTTGGGTCTTCCAAAGATAGTTCTAAACCTCTACTTGACAAGGTGGATATCTTGGTTGAACTTCCTCTGATTGAAAAGCAACTACCCCTTGTTAACTGTAAGTTCCTTTTTTGTTTATTTATTTATTCTATTCTCTTCTAAGAAACCCCATCCATTGAAAGACAAAAGGAACAGAAGCTGTGGACTTTGTTCACAGCGGAAAAGACAACTGCAGCAAAACAAACAGAAACAAATAAAACATCAGCATAACAAGACTAGCCTAAAAATTAAAACTGAGCTACAGCAGCCTTCCAGTCTTGCATAATAGAAAGAGATGGTGTAGTTACTGAATCAATTCGAAATGGAAGCCCATGAGGATTATAAGAATTGTCTCTCTCCCAAAGCTCATCAAACCCGGCTCCTTTTTAGTCATCAAAAATCCTTTATTCCTTTCCGTATAATACCAAAATCATACCCAACACAAAGTAACCCCACAAAACTTTGGCCATCTAACTTTTACCAAAAGCAGAAAGATGTTAACTGTAAGTTCCTTATTCTTCTACCTGATTATTCTCAACCACTGCAATGTAGGAAGGTAATGTGTACTATATATCTAGATATTGATTGAGACACACAGACACATGGTCAGGCCTACATGTAATCCCTTAAATTGCAGGCTTTGAGGGAACCTTTTTGGAAAGGCCCTTGTAAATCTCTGTATATATAAAGGGAGCTTCAAGAGAGGATATCCTCCTTTAAAATTCCTTTTAAAAAAGGGAGGATGTCCTTGCTAGTTAATGTAACTCATAAAGGAGAGATTCTGCATGTCATTAAGAGAGGATGACAACAGAATTGCAGACGAAGAAAGTGACGGCTAGCTTAGCATCTAGCTAAAGTTTAAAGAATAAACATATAACTCATTCGAGGAGACCCGAATCCGGAACAGAGAGTCTGGAGAGCAAAGAGAAGTTATCGAGGAGAAGAAATCTCCAATTTGAGAAGTTCTACTTTTGAAAGGCCTAAAAACTATGTACTACAAGTCTACAAATGTTATATCTTTTTTTTTTTTTTTTTTTTTTTTTTTTTTGGGGATACTAAGTGATGTTGAGAAGTTCTGATCTGCTTTCCTGCGTATTCACTATGTATATATGATTTATTACAGACACACTAAGTGAAGAGAACAGGCGAAAAATTGCTGGCTGGACCATAATGTTCACATGTGTAGGGGTGTTTCTCCTGACATATTCAGCTTCAAGTTTGGGCCTCCCCAGGTGGGCTGATTTTGGTGCCTAGGCTTGGTTCTGACAGATATTTTTTTTGTTATCATATTCACATAGCTTGTCATTACTTCTGTGTAGAATTGGTTGCCAAGATATTGTTTTAAATTTTTTTATTTTAAATGTTAATTTATTTTCTGCTTACATATTTTGTCATTTCTTTCATTAATCCAGTATTTTTTTTTTCTAAATTTCCTTTTCAGCTTTCTTCGCTATGCAGTATGTGGAGCTGGTGGTATCCTTGTTCTGTGTGGTCTGATTGTGCTTACTTGTATAGATCAAGATGATGCACGGCACAGCTTTGGGCACACAGGAGGTGGGTGCATTGTTAAACCATCTCCTTTAACTCACAATAGTCTACTACAGTTCTACAGGTTTACATACCCTAATTGTAGGATTCTAGTTTCTCTACTATAATGACTTAGACTAGGATCTAAACTCCTAGATTGTAGTTGTAGCTTTGTATATTCGGTATAGTGGGCGACCATGTGTGAAGAATATGTGTGTACTCATAATTGATGACATAGTAATTTAATTTTGAAGGTTAATTTCTAAAGCTAAATGCTACAGTTCCGAAAAACTGAGTTCAAGCCAAGCCTTAAATAGAGGTCTTACAGCCTACTATAACAAACTCTGACTTGTCCACAATTTTGAAGAGATTCCCATCGCAGCCATATCTGCATGCAGTTCCAACCTTAAAGAACAGTTCTCTATGTATAGCAGCATAGTCCTTACTTTAGTTGGCAGCCTTTTAAGAATAAAATATTATCTGATGCTAGTTATCCAAACCTTGTTAAAACCCCTGATGTTAATATATTACAATTTGATCATATTTGAAGTGACGTAGTAAGAGAAAAAAAAAAGTGGTAATTTCTTCATGTCATGTTTGGTTAGTTTGAGTGACTTTCTAAGCTACTGTGGATGGTTTGGGATGGTTTGGGTTAAGTTGTCATGTTACACTGGATTGAGGTAACTACCATTTGAGTTTTCCATAACAGTGGTATATTGATTTTCTTTCAGGTTTCATATGCCCATTTGTTCCATTGCTTCCAATTGTCTGTATTCTCATCAACGTCTACTTACTCATCAATCTTGGGTAAGTATCCCATTAAAGAGTTTTAATTCTGTTATTCGCATTATCATTTTCCTTTCTACTTGATTTTCACTATTATGAATCTGTTTTATCCTTTGATAGTTGAGAAATGCTCTAAAATTCAATGTTCAATATAGTTGAGAATTTTTAATATTGGTATTGTTTTCTTACTAATCAAACATATATTCTGTCTTTTTTTTTTCTTCTATTTCCAAAGTGATTTTTTCACTTGTAGTCATGCTTTCATTTATTGTTAAGCAGCTTTGTGGAAAACTATCGTGGAAATTGCAGCCAACTCGATCTTGTTTTAGTGTTAATGCGCTATAGTTTTTTATCATCAATAAATGGTGGTTCTATTCGGATCTCCCAAGCTAACAGTTGGACCCCCTCAATTTTTTGTACAATTTTAAATTCAGCTTTACATCTCTACAAGTATTTTAAAAAAGAAAAACTCAGTTTCCAAAAAAAAAAATCTCAGACTCCTTTGGTCGTACTAGCTGCACAACCGCACTGTAGTTTTGGTATATCAAGTCATTTCCTCTGTTAAATGAGGACAGTCCTTTTTATGGTGATTTGAAACAAAAGCAGTTCAATTTTTGACAACAAGTCAAAGCACATATCAATGGCTTAGAAATTTTTTTTTTCCTTTTTTTTCCCTAAATTAGTTGAGTTCTTGGTGAGACGAATAATCTAATGAAGGTACTCACAATATTGCTTTTATTAGAACGGTTTGTTTGCAGCAAGCTTTGTTTTTGTGATCATGTAATTTAAAAAGAGGGTTCATTCTAGAGGGGAATGATTATCTGTAATGAAATATTGAGAAGAAAATAAAAAGGTAATTGACAGATTATTTTCTTGAGGATAGAGGATTTTGCTGTGTAGTGATCTGATCTTGAGAAGAAAAGATAAAGATGAAAGGTTAGTGACCAATTGTTGTCTTGATGATAAAAGATTCTTCTGTCTCAACACTGACTCCCCTTTGCCAATCACTCTCCGCCATCAACTTCTCCCATTTCTCCACCTAACCCGTGTTGAAACTTCTTCTCTAGCAATGCCCAGTTTTTATCTTCTCTCAGTTCACACACAAATCAGGGTGTAATAATTAGGGTTTCAGAAATGGCTCGCTGCGGCCTCAGTAAAGCTGAGCAAGTTATTCGCAATTACATGGATAGAGGTAGAGCTGTGGATATTGATAGGGACCAACGATAATGAGGTTGAAGAAGAGAGAGCCGGTGAAGAAATGGAGTTTGGTTGTAGAGGGTTCAAATTGGAAGTTTGGGTAATAGAAAAAATGAAGGGAGGTCCAAATGCTAAATTGAGAAGTTTTAATAGAACTGCCATTTACTGAAATAACAATAAACGTGCATTTCTTTGCAATGATATATCATATTGATTTTCCTGTTGACTTGAAGAGAAGTATGGAAGACAGTTAATTCCAGTGGTCTTTCATGCTTTGTTGACCAACTTGTTACTGTGTAATCTTCTTTTCTATATTTTCTTTTCCAGACATCTAATACAATTAATTTATTATCTCCTTCAGAGGTGACACCTGGGCTCGTGTTACTGTATGGATGATAATAGGAGTGTTGGTTTATGTATTTTATGGCCGAACACACAGCTCACTGCAAGATGCAGTTTATGTGCCAGCAGCCTATGCCAATGAAATTTTCCGCACCTCAGAAAATTATGTTGCTTAACTTTGTACAAAAAATGCATTTGGGTCTTTAAGTTATTGGTTTGTACATTAAGTTGTTTCTCCTTTGCACGATTTATGTTAGCAAGGACCCAAATTTGCACTTTGTATAATAGGGTTATTGATTAATGGCGAATATGTTCCTGCGATGTAAATAATTTGCAATCAATATAACATTTCCACTTTCCTTTCTTAGGAAACCCATGAATTTTATGCTTGCTGCTGTTGAATATTGTTTCGAATTACCATGAATTTTAGGGCTAATGACGTGAGGTCACTTTTATTAATTTTATTATTCTCTAGGTTACTTAAGAGTTTTTTATCCTTCATAAAGTCATTAAAATATAAGAAAGAGATATCAATATTTACAGCCATGATAAATTATTTTCATATCAGTGGAGACTTTTGCTCTGCTAGGGTACTGCCTCGCCATGAGTTACTTTTGGGGATCGTAGGCCGCCAGGCTCGCCAGTTCCGGCACCATCCCCGTTTGAGGTCTTGGGTTGGCCTCGGCCTCCTCACCTTCCTCTTATCATATTAGGTTGGGGGCTTTCTCTGCAGTTTGTTGAGGGTTTGACGGTAATGTTCATGGCGGTGCAGGGTCGATGCTGTTCTTTGTGCCAGTTGGTCCATCTTTGAGGCTTTGTGGCTGGGGAGTAATCTACTGCTGCGGCCGGGTTGATCTCGGGCTGGATTTGGGTCTGGAGGGCTGTGTGGTTGGGGCTGTAGGCCTGTAGCGGTGGTCTCTGGCACCATGGTCTAGGTCCTTGTTGGTAGGGCTGCAGCTAGGGTCTTGGCTCCTAGTTTATTTCAGACTTTACCTTGGTCTGCAATTACTTGGTCTTTTGGGCCTCAAATTTTGACCTTTTCATTAGCCCGGGGAAGCCCGTTTTTATGTAAGGTGTTTCTTTGGGAACAAGAATAATATTGGAGAAGGGTCTTGCCTGTGTTTGGGGTCTTCCCTATTAGTGTCAGGTTACTTGGTTATTTAGAGTTTCATTCTAGGGTTGCATTATATTATATTGCTTTAGATACTTTTCTTTAGGGTTCTTATTTATGACTCATTTTTGTCGAAACCAGGACATCCCAGTGAGTTATTTTGCAATTTATTTCTCATTTATTTTAACAGATTGATACCCCCTTGATTGATCAAAAAAATATTTACAAAAATGATAACAATAGCCAATATGGCCACGGTCGATTACATGGCTATAATGACAGATATAGCTATGCAAAGTACCATAGCTTTGTTTACTTAAATAGCACGCATCATGGGAGTCTATTCTGCCTTAACCCCGTACGAATAGACTGAAGCATGGGATACCCTTGGGGCTGGATCGTAGGTATATGGACTCGGTGGATACTTGTTAAATATAATACAGGGGGAGTCAAGAGGTAGACTGGGTAGGTCTGTCTTCACTTCTTTAATGCCTAAATCGGTATCCTTATATTAATGTTGATAAAGTATTCGCAGTCGGTCACTATATATCTACCATTAGTGATGAGAGATGAGACATTTTATAGGGAACCCACAGGGGTGTTATCACTTGCAATCCTATTTTAGGCAAGCAACTGATGGAGGAGGCCGGTGCGAACAAATTCCCTCCAAAAAGGCAAGAGAGGTAGATGGTAAAGTATAGATATAGAACACATTCCATCAAATGTGCAACTGCAAGCACAACGTGTAAATAATCCACATTGATATGATCTTTTCTTCATTTCTCTCCTTTTGTTGTTGATCAGTAGCTGAATCCAAGCACAGATAATGCAGAGGAACACTGGCTTCTGCAAAAGCATGATGAAAGACAACATTACTATCACTAAGGCAACTAATGGAGATTCCAACAACAATAAGATGAAGAATATTGAAGATGATGAAGACTCTCTCTCTCTCTCTCTCTCTCTCTCTCCCCCCCTTCCCCTCAATCTCCCCAATTCTCCAAAGAACCCATTTCTTCTCTCTCAATCTTTGCTCTCTAAAGAAACCTAGAAACACTCATTATTGGGGTTTTGAGTTTACTCCAACCTCCAATGGCGACCGAGAACGCATTGTCGTCCAAAATGTTTTGAAGATGGCATCAAAGCTAAGAGGACTCTCCTTAATTCCCCGGTAAGCCGGAATTTCCGAAGGCCGATAAGCAAATTCCGCACCAGAACAACCTCGATCCTCACTGCTCTGCTTCTTCTCCTCCCCACCACCATAAATCGACTCCACAAAAGCTTCATTCTTTTCTTAGCCTTATTATCATCCCCGGTGATCTTCCCCAACATCGAGTCCTCACTGGAGGTCTCCTCTGCGACCAAATTACCGTCCTTGGAATCCGAATCCACTTCGCCTCGAGCAATCAGCCTCCGCTGGTGATCCGACTCGGCCCTCGTACTAGCAAGGGAAACGCCTTTGGCAAATCTGACATCACCATGGAAAAACCATAGCAATTGTTGATTGAAGGAAGATAGTGAGGAGAGACTAGAGAGAAGTCTTGGTGTCAATAGCAATTGTTGGTGTTACATACTAGTTTTTTTTTTTCTTTTTTTTTTCCAATCAAACTTGAAATCGAATTGCCCTTGTAAATATGACATGTGGCATCCTCTGTAACAGAGGAGATAACGACATGTATGGAAGGTGGATTGTTGGTGTGGAAAAATTCCACGGAAAATCTCCCCACCTACTTCTTTTGACTGGAGTGGGAGTGGGGGCGGGGGCTTCGTGTTCTTGGAACAGGGTCACGATCTTTGGACTTAGGTTTTGTGCTTGGCGTTCTCAGCTTCTGGAAGGAAATGGGTGGGGGTACCTACAAAAAGTACTCTGATGCTTAAGTCAGTAACAGTTTGAATTGGAAGTGATTGCTTGCCTCGAAAGCTTAATTCTCCCAGCATTTATAGGCGAGCTTGAATATTTCGACTAGTGCGCACAGTGGCAAGCTTGATCAGCAAGCCATGCACGAGTGGATCCGCGACGTTACCTCTAACATCATAGGGGAGTGCTTCCGATTACCTGGGACGTTGGATGATCTGGATAAATCCATTGGCCGATTCCGCTATGCCCATATCCACCTCTAGGGGATTGTATCTCACCATTACTAAATCCACCTCGAGGGAATCCTCTCATCCTTGAGGAGATTGTGTTTCACCTCAACTAAACCCACCTTAAGGGAATATCACCCATGAGGGGATTATGTTTCGCCTCAACAAAACCCACCCTAAGGGAATATCACCCTTAAGGGGATTATGTTTTGCTTCAACTAAACCCATCTTGAGGGGATCTCATTCTCGATGATATTGTGTTCCGCCCAACTAGGTATCCCTTCCTTAGCGGGATACCCCCTTGCTGTACCCAAAAGTCATTCTCGAAAACTTTCACCCCCACAATGCCCCTTTTTTCTTTTTGCGCGAGAACTCGACTGGCAAAACAAAAAATCTTTCGAGGGTTGATATTCATCATGTCAGTTACCTAAGGTATTACCTGAAGAAAACTCTAAGGTTTGCTCCAAAAGATCCTGACTACGTCTTGGTTACTAAAGTTTTCTTCTCGTTCGGTGGCCCTCATCAACGCTGGTTCACTGCTTTGGGCTGCTGCCAGACTGGTACTGGAATGCTAATACCTCGGTGGCTTCATGTGTGGTAGGTTTGGCTAGAAAGGTTTGCCGGAATGGGTGGAGGTGGAGTCCAAACGTCATTTCTGT
Source organism: Rosa persica (assembly GCA_025331145.1). NCBI lineage: Eukaryota > Viridiplantae > Streptophyta > Magnoliopsida > Rosales > Rosaceae > Rosa > Rosa persica. Next base: position 35,980,132 of record WFKR01000003.1, on the reverse strand, counting down.
TCGAGATTGCACTGTACAGAGACGGCGGGTTTCACCATGGGCTTCCAAGACCTGCGGCGACGTCTTCGTCATGGGATTTCTAGAACTGGAGGCGGCGGTGGCTATGCTGGAGTCAAGGTAGATCGTGTAGTGGAGGCGTGGCTTCGGTGGTTTGGGTGGATTGTTGTGGTGGTGTGGCTATAGAGGGTCTGACCGGATTGGGAGGGCCGGCGTGGCTTGGTGGTTTTGGGCTGTTTCGTGGGGTGGTCGTGGCGACTAGGTTCTGGATGGTGGTGGTCGGCGGTGCTGCACTGAAGCTGTGCACGGATTTTGGGTTGGAGATGGTGTTTGGGCTGGGCTTGGGGCACCCTTCTTTGCTGGGCCTTGAGCTAGACTTCCTCTCTCTTAGAGCTGCCCTCTTGGACTTTTATTTTGGGCTGGGGTGTCTTGCTCTAGGACCATTTCTATGTTTTTAGTTTATCTATTTACAATAATTTCCTTTTTAGGAACCTCCTATGCACTTTTGTGCGCCCTATGTACCTCTAGCGCCTCTAGAGTCGTACCGAAAGAGAATTTTTGCTATGTCTACGTACTTAATTGTCTAATGAGTTGGTCTATAGCTATGTACCATTGTGAGTACTACCACTAGCTTCTTATCTACGGCGGAAGGGTATGTACCGACCTATTCTGGCTTATGATGCAATATATTGACACCCGTTTTGGGTTTGTTTCCAAAAAAAAAAAAAGTATTACCTGAAAAGAAAAATTTTCACCGTGACATGATCCGACCACAAAACTTTCCACCGCGACAAAATCTCTCTTCGTCACTAAATTTCCACCGTAATGCAATTTGTTTATAAAGCTCCCCACCGCGACATGAAATCTCAGCGCAACGCGATCTTTATGTTTAAGAACAAACCTCTCACCGTGGTGGGGCCCTCTCGTTCATTATTCGAGGGAAGCTGACATGAGATTGCACCCTCTCTTCTCATACCTCCAATCAACCCTGTGAAGGACTCCCATGTGTTGTACTTTTTTTATTTAGACCCCCTTACTTTTCCTCTCGGAAAAGAGACCCCTTCTTACTCTCATTTTTTAATATTACTTTTAAATACTTCCAGATCCTTCCTTACTCCTCATTTGCATTCCCCAAGCATCCCGATTCGCTTCCCTATTTTTTATCCTTTCTTTTCCCTAGACTTCTTAATTGGTTCAACCTCTTCCTCTTAAATAAACTACACTCACCGTTCGGCCCTTCACTTCTACCTTCACTTTCTCTCTTCTGAACCTTCTTCTTCAACCTCCATTTGTCTCTGAAGCTTTCTAATCCAACCTCCCCTCACAATCTCACTCCTTAAAAATCTTTCAGCCGCTCTATAACCCGATGATGACTCCTTAACGCGACTCCAGGTGGTTTGAAACGAGGCACCTCTAGCTGGGTAAGAGCCGATTTGCTTCCCCCAATCTCTTTTCTCTAAAAGGTTCATTTATGTTAGTTGCTCTCTTGTTCAAAATTTCCGGTCACTTCCCCGTACTCTTTCCACAACTCTAGCTTCTCCCTTGTTTCTAACCATCATGTTGACGAGAGAGCGCTCAGAGGACTCTACGGAAGAAGATTCTGTGGTTGAACTCACTATTTGGTTGCCCAAAGAATTTTAGATTAAAAGGACAAAAGAAAATATCGTCGACTTGGATTGGGTGTCGATTTGCGCAATTCTCGTCGACGCCGACTTTTATTCCAGTAAGGGTATCCCAAGTGATACTCTCGTGCTCTCCCCATCACCTCCGATTCCTTAGGTTTCCCCTCCACCCTTTATTTCAAATCCTGTGGCGGATATTGTATTTGCACCCTATGCAGTTCAACCCAAACTGGAATATGATTCTTGCCGGGTTGTTAGTCATGGGGAAAAAGTGGGAGGTGTCACTTGGGATCAACGAGTTCCTTTTTTGTCACCGTTTGGCACACATTGCCGATACTGACTGGTTCCTCAACTTCTCATCATGCCCGCTCAGAAAAGTTTTTGAAGAGAGGACTTGTAACTTCTCTGGCTGGAAGAGCGAAGCGCTTATGGTCTAAGGCGAATGGGCTACACCAAAAATTCCCACCATCATCCCTAAAGCTTTTTCCAAGCACACTAGTATGCCTCTTTTTGTTTCTCTCATTTACTTTACAGTCACTTTCTCATGCAAAATTCTGATGCCTCTCTTTCCTTCTTATGTGTAGCATACATTCCTGTTTTAGTGGTTCTCTCCTAGACAAGAAGTGCACCGCTTGGATAAAAGAACATTTGCTGCACCGAAAATGGAGTGCTGCCCATTTTTCCTCTAAGGTGGAGCTTAGGGCATCTCAAAATCTCAAGCATGAGTGATTTATTCTAGCTGTTTTCAATCTTTAAATCCCAACCTGTTGGGAGAAGAACTACTTCTACAGGTCATTAAGTTGGAATGCAAATTCTTTATTTCTGAACGCACTTCTGCATTGTTTGCAACAAGCCTTAAGATTGAAGAGAAGTTGGAGAAAAAAGAAAGTGTCGGGATGGACATCAGGCGTGTTAAGTTGCCCACACCACAAGGAAGGAAATCCACTAAGAATTCGAAACTGACTGAGGGCAGTACCGGAAGTGCCAGCAACGGATTTAAGAATGTTCGCCACGAGGCTGAATCCAGTCACGATGACAAGGAAGCTTCATAAACACTCTCCCTACCTCAAACCAATCTCCTGAATTCACTGTGCAACTCAGATAGTGACCACTCAGTGATTTTTCTCGCTGACAGTACTTTGTGGCTTGCCCAAATGTATCGTCGTCAAACTTGAAGCCCCCTTTACAGCTCACCTTCCTAAAGGGTGATGGATCTTACATGCTGAAGGGTGACCCAATTGCCTTCGACAAAGAGGCATGTTTGGGGGTGACGCTTGGCCCTGAAAGACGTTGATCGCGAGAAGCTTTCTGGTTTGAGCATGAAAGATATCTCAGCTCAGATTGCCCTAGGCTTGCAGTCAGTAATTCCATCATCTCGTCTTTTCCTGTCATTGCAAACTGTTTTCCAACCGTCACTTAATTTTTCCTCTTCGTAATACTGCTTTTTGCAAATGTAATCTTTATTGATGGCACAGCATCTCATGATGAGGATGGAAGCTTCTGAAATCCAGCTGTGGAGACTCATAAAAGAAGCTCGGCAAGAAGCTAAAGCCAATGCGATAAAATTGGAGGAAACGCGTGCAGCCTTTGAGGAAAAATGCAAGGTGGTCGGTGCCAATGAGAGAGAAGTCAGCGAGCTGAGGACAAAGTTGGGAAATGAGATTGCCAGTAGAGCCAGGGAATTCAAGCTGAACCAGAATGAGATTAACAAGAGTTCTTGCAAGTACCACCGCATGGGATGGGTTTCAGGGCCAGTTAATCGAGAATGACATGTTTTTTGATGAGCTAGACGTATTAGACTTTGGGATGGGAGTGCATTCCCAAGTCAAATGCGTCTGGCTCATCCAAAAACTCGTCCTTCTCGGTCTGCTGGCCTTGAACCCATCCCAGGTGGTAGTACTTGTAGGAGCTTTTGTTAATCTCATTCTGGTTCAGCTCGAATTTCCTTGCTCTGTTGGCAATCTCATTTCACAACTTGGTCCTCAGCTCGCTGACTTCTCTCTCGTTGGCATCGTCCACCTTGCATTTTTCCTCAAAGGCTGCATGCGTGTCCTCCAATTTTATCGCATTGGCTTCACCATCTTGCCGAGCTTCTTTTATGAGTCTCCACAGCTAGATTTCAGAAGATTCCATTTTTCATCATGAGATGTTGTGCCATCGATGAAGACTACATTTACAAAAAGCAGTATTACGAAGAGGAAAAATTAAGTGATGATTGGAAAATAATTTGCAATGATAGGGAAAGACGAGATGATGAAATTATATACTTCAAGCCTAGGGCAATATGCGCCGAGATATTTTTCATGCTCAAATCAGAAAGCTTCTCGTGGTTAACGTCGTCGTTCAGCGCCAAAGCTTGCGCCACTGCCAAACATGCCTCTTTGTCGAAGGCAATTGGGTCACCCTCCAACATGTAAGAGTCATCACCCTTTGAGAAGGTGAGCTATAAATGGGGCTTCAAGTTTGACGACAAAACATTTGGGCGAGCCACAAAGTTAGTGTCAGAGAGAGAAATCTCTGAGTGGTCACTAGCTGACTTGCGTGGTGAATTTAGGAGATTGGATTTAGGTAGGGAGAGTGTTTATGAAGCTTCCTTATTGCCGTGAACATTCTCAAATCCGCTACGGGCACTTTCGGTACTGCCCTTAGTCAGTTTCGGCTTCTTGGTGGATTTCCTTCCTTGTGGTGCGGGCAACTTAACACGCCTGATGTCCATCCCGACACTTTCTTTTTTCTCCAACTCCTCTTCGATCTTGAGGCTTGCTGCAAACAAAGCAGGAGTGCGTTTAGTAATAAAGAATTTGTGTTCCAACTCAATGACCTGTAGAAGTAGTTCTTTTCCCGATAGGTTGGGATCTAAAGATGCCTATAAATGCTGGGAGAATTAAGCTTTCGAGGTAAGCAATATGTTGCAAAATACACCCATCCCAAGCTGTTACTGACTTAAGCATCGGAAAACCTTTTGCAGGTACCCCCACCCATTTCCTTCCAGAAGCTGAGAACGCCAAGCACAAAACCAAGTCCAAAGATCGTGACCCTGGTCCTGGAACACGAAGCCCCCACTCCCGCTCCAGTCAGAAGAAGTAGGTGGGGAGATTTTCCGTGGAATTTTTTCACACCAACATGAGTCAGGTTTCATAATCCATGTACTGAAGTTGGGTTTCACAAACGTTGGTCACCTTAATTCGGAGTAGCCTTAAGTTTATGTACCGTTCATAAAAATTTCCCCTTAATAATTGACAAGAGAGATGTCAAATGTGCTGATTTAGAAATCCTCATAGACAGTTTAGTCATAAAATACTCCCCATAGAGTATAACATCCTCTATATGATATGGAATTTAAATTAATTTTTTTTATTTCTATCAAGATTGTGAAGAACTGTATTAAACACGCTTGGACTGTTTTGTGTTGCTGTTTATGTGTTATAACTATGTTTTTGCTATCAACTTATTGGTGGATTGGACATGGTGGCAGGGTCGCTAGCAGCCCAGGCGAGCCGAAATTGACAGCTGGAATTATGGAGACCTCTTTACCAGGAGCTAAAAAAGAAAGCTACCGTGTAGTTCAAACTTAAGATCCCACCTCTAATCGCTGATACAGCACAAACAAAAGAAAAATTACAGGGCAGTATCTGGTTTCTTGTGTTTCTCTTCTTTTTACATTTCTATCTGCCATATGTGTCACCAACAAACTGATACAACTTATTTTAGCATATCAACCTTCTTGCCCAGGACTCATTCCTCTAGCATCACTGCCATCCAAAGACTGGGCCCAAATTCTCTGACCTCTCTCTCCATTTTGCAGGGTCTGTTGTCTTGCACGCCTATCATTTGAATTCCCACCATCTGAAAACTGCGCCCATACGCTTTGACTCTTTCCCCCTCCGCTTAGTTCCTCCTCACTTCCTGCAACTGTCTTCAGAAGCTCTGACTGCAGCAGTGGACAGTTTTCCTTGAGCAACTCAAAACCATCCGTTTCCATGACAGCTACATTGAAAGAAGTGATAAGTGTAGAACAGAATTATAGCATATATAAGTAAGGAATCCTATGGCCCCACTCCTGATTCTGGGTTCTGAATAAATAAGGGACCTACTAGGACAACATTAAGTGACATAATGTATGTGGTTAAGATTGGTTTGACTATGTTTATAGATTACAGATGAACAAATCCAGAGAATGTTGTCTTAGCATACTTATGCAACTTATGACGGGGAAGAAGGGAGTCATATATGGCTTTACATAGTCATTTAAGTGAAATAAATCAAAATATATGTGATGTTAATAAAATCAACATGAGTTTAGCCAATACAAGCAGACACGAGAAAAACTGAGTGAGAATAAGAAAATTCTCCTGATCATCTCATATCTCATATAGGTTGCAGCCTTAAAAATTAAGCAAACATTAGAGGTATATGTATAAAAAATGGTGGATGAAAACTATATCAATGCAATACACAGGAGTTTGACAAAAAAAAAGTCATCCAAAGCCCTCTCAGTCCTTGGGGACTGCAATCTCAAACATTGGATCAAATATGATTGCTACGAATATGTCAATGTAGCTAAGAGAACTTCCGTGCAAAAACTAGAGTTATTCCAAACAAGAAGAGACACATTAAGGGTGGAGCTACTCATAAAGTCTAAATTCTGAAAATGTAAGAATCAAATAATTGATTTTAAGCCTGTCATCTGTGCAGGCCATGGTCATAATGATAGGACGATCATTTAGTGCAAGGGTCATCAACATTTAAGAATGAGATGGCCATCCAAAGAGAGTGATGCTCATAAGGACACCCAGAATCAAACTCTATCGCACAAATTATCAAGCTCCCCCCTCACATCTTCATAAATCCTTTTGTTTCTTTATATCCAAATAACCAAAATGATAGCTATCATAGCACCACATTCCCAAAACCATTGCCTTCTTCTCACATAAAGCTTTAGTGTCTTCCCCTCAAATGGGCCAGACAATTAGCTGGGTTAACCCACTCAGCATAGCCTCCTTAAAGGATCTTTTCCAAAGGCTGAAGCATTTGGATAATTTAGACACATTGCACATCACACCACTGAGAAAGACAAAAAGAAGGCCTTCTTCACTGCACCATATCACAGCTTTAAACTTCCCACGAGCAATAATACCTTTCTTTTCATCCTTTGCCGGGTAAGGTCTATGTCCCCTTAGCTTCGATGTATTCTATTCTAGTTTGTTCATAGAATTTGAAATATAAAAATATACAAAATAACAATCCATGCTAACCCATACCTTAAGAGGTACTTTGGCCTCCAAATACAAAAGAGGGCATAAACTGAGTATGAGTGGGTTTTTGCATCAAATGTTCCTCAACAAACAACACCTTTTCCTCTCTGATCTAAATGAAATGAAACCGGCACTACACTTTCAGTTTCATATAATTAGGATACGAGTTCCTCAACTTCCATGACATCCAGACAGTAAACAAGTTATGCTTTTGAGATTTGGGTTGCCACACGTATCCCCATCCAGTTGAAACCCAAATCCCATTCCCCACCAGAAAACTGGAAGCAGTAAATGACTTGATACCATGCGTGCCAGGATTACGGCTAGAGCCTTGAAGTAGAAGATTGGAATCCAGCCATTTGATTTGCTTGCAGCCCATATCCACTTATCATGACGAGGTAACATTATGAGTTTCTTTCCTCCTGAAATCCCCCTTTCTTTTACTTGCACCACCAATTCCCAATCTATTAAATGATTTATTTTTCCTTCATCCATTCCCAACCTCCCCCACCCCACAAAATAAATAAATAAATAAATAATAAAAATAATTGTTTTTCCACACAATGGATTCGAAACACGGAATGATGTTTAATTGGTAAACTGTTCAAAAGTTTTTCTGTCCCTCTTCCACTATCAGATTCCAGAATCTCACTGCCCTAGGCTCCCTCAGAAGGCCTCCACAAATATTTCATTGGCCATGTTCCTACTCCACATCACCAGAGTTTTGGCCAAAATCTTAAAAATGCTCTGCTATTAAACTATCCGACCTTATTTTAACCTAATAGACTTAATTAAGGTAAAGAACTATTCTTCTGCCTCTTTGCACCTGTCAATGCAGAGAGCAGATACCAACAGTACTGCTTGCTAGAATCTTTTTTTTTGTGTTGTGTGTTGGGGGGGGTTCATCCTAACGAAAAGATATAATGGAATCTATGGTATGGTAGCCAAAAAGAAGGATAAGGTAGCAGTTCTCCAGTCTTAGGAGAAAATCACTCTGATACCATGTTGGAAAAAAAGATTTAGACAACTGACAGAAGAAAATAACGTAACTTTTTTCTTTATTACAGAGGAATAGGAAAATAGGACTTCTATATAAGACATCAAAACATGAATATGCTTTTATAGACTTAACTTGAGGAAAATGATGATGTAAATTGATAATCAACCCGCATCAATATTATTATTATATTTTAGTTGGGATTCTAAGAATTCAAAGGTCCTGTCCACAGAGAAGATCGAACAATCCAGTACATACAATCTGCCAAATTGAGTATAACCCAAAGAAAATACCTACAAGATTGATAAGATCCTAGACAAAACAGTAGTACAAAATACTAGGGATCAGCCTTTCAACGAAATAATAATAGTAATAATAATCCTAGGGATCAGTTTTTCTAAATAATTTATTTCAGCACCATTAGAACACAACAGGACTACACAAAACGGATTTACTGGACAGAAAAAACAAAATGAAGAGAAAGACAGCCACGTCAAGAGGCGATCTCTTATATACACCAATGTCATCCCTCTAAAAGCTATTCAACCAGTTACAAGAGTAAGAACAGCCATTAAAACAATAAATAACGCAATGGAGAAGACAGTGACTAAATGAATCTTGTAAGAACAGCCATTAAAACAATAAATAACCCAATGGAGAAGACAGTGACTAAATGAAAACCTTTCATGAAAATTACTGAAGAAACGAGCAGAAAAATAACACACATATTCCACCTTTTTTACATTTTTATTTTCTTATACTGATTAATAGACTGAGGATAAAACTAATTCAAAGTCAAATGCATACTTGAGATGGAATCTCTAATGTTACTGCGAGTGGTTAACCAATCCATGAACAGAAATTATGAGGCAATCCATACAGCAATGTCACTGGCCTTCATATAGTGCTTGTGTTCTAATACAGTAACGTTAGAGAGACGTACCGACTAGATTTTCAGCAGCAAACTTGAGGCAAACAGATTTTAGTTCGACAGCAGAATAGCGATCAGCTAAGGCAAGGATATTGGCAACAGAATTGACAGATATATCCTTGCAGAGAACAGATTCACACATGAGTCGAAGCCTTGTTAAGCCATATTTGTCTGCTGCAGCTAGCAACTTTGCGGCTAATATGTCAGATAAAGAATGCATGCAAGATGAACTTGACTCTGACAACTCCTCATCCTCAATAAGATTATCTGTATATAAGAAGTGCAGCAAAGCCTGCCCCCGAAAACAAGAAATTAAAGGTCAATTACATTTTGTTGAAGGCATAAACCATCATAATTCATTGTTAATGAAAAGAAGCAAAGTGAGAAGCGCTACCTTGAAGACTTTGGGCTCCATATCGTCGACCAGTATCTCCTGATTGTCCTCTTCGAGTCCATTAAAGAACTCATTCTCGAATTCGGGGGAACGAGCAGCCAATACAAGCTTGTGAGCAGGAAACTTAACCCCGGAGACATTGAAAGTAACATCAGAGCCTTCCCCGTTCTCCAAAAACAAACCGAAATGTGCCCCGATGTCAGAGTCAGGGACATCAATGGAGTGCAGTCTGGAACTATCAATGGCAGAAACCACAACGCCGACGGTGCAGTTAATTTTGAGGCAATCATCCTTGAGGAAGGTGGAGGACTCAAGCATGGTGCGTCGGTAAAAGCGTTTGTAGCCCCTGAACACAACAACAAGGCCCTGATCAGAAATGGAAATCGGAAATGGAAATCACAAGAACAAAAAGGGGACTATTACAGACCACATGCTGCCTCTGTACTTGAGAGTGTAGGGCCCGCTCTCGAGGGAGCGATCGAAATGGGAATGGACCTTGTGCTTGGCGTCGGGGCCCTGATCGAGGAGGGTCAACTCGAAGAGGGCTCGGACATCGGTGCCTTCGCTGGCGAGGGCAATGAAGACGGAGACGTAGGCGGAGTTGTCCTCGGGGTTTTTGCCGTCGGGGTAGAAGTAGATGGCCCACTGGTAACCGCCGATGGTGAAATTCTCGCTGGCAATGTGTTTTCCGACGCCGATGCCTTTGGCGAGAGAGTAGCCTTTGATGAGGAACTGGTGGGAGCCGTTCACCGTCTGAGTCACGAAGCGCGAGCTCGACGGCACCACCACACCCACGCCGCTCTTCTCTCCTCTACTCCTACTGCTCCCTGACGACATTCCTTTTTCCGCTTCCAAATCTCTCTAGATCGCCCTTTCTTTTTCTATTTTATCGCGCCTCCTCTTGTGCAACCTTTTAGGTAAGGTTTTTTCTTTTTTCTTTTTCTTTTTTTTCTCCCTTCTTTTTGGGATTAAGACATAAAGTGGGATACTGTTCTTTTTTATGATCAAAGAAAATTTAGAACTCTTCATCTTATATACAGGTCTGTTCTGTTGAAGCTGCTGCCTATAATTAGTAAGTTTATCACCTACCCGGTTTGATTATCTGAAAACATGACCAAAGCTGCTGCCTATAGTTAAATTTTGTACAAGAGGCAGTTTAATTTATTCAATTTTGGCCGTCATTGGAAATTAGTGAGGACAGGAGGTCCTATGGTGTGGTTACAGATATTTGTTATTATGGAAATATAAGATGAGAATTTACACGTTTTGAGTTGTTCATTTTTAAGGAAAATTATGCTGAATTTTCAATAAATTTTCTGTTTAGATTGACCTTGGGGCCGGTCCTGTCACACTTGACCTAGCCTCGAGTAGACCATGACCTCGAGCAAATATAACCTAGAGGTAGTTTCCTAGTTCTCCAAAATACATGCCTAAAGTAACGAGTTGAGAGGAGCTCCAGCCGTTTCTCTACGACCTACCTTTGACTTCTCAAAGAGGTTGAGATACAATTAGGACTAGGGAAATTAAGCTATCAAGCAATTACATGTTTCTCCGCAACAGTTGCCATACCACATCGAGAACTGTCCAGACTTGTAACGAACAAAACACATTTCTTGCCTCCATTGGGGTGAGTGTGGGTGTGGGCCTTGTACAAAGGCTAGTCGGAACGATAGATTTCATCAGCATAAGCCAAGGGAACATAAATTGCATTCGAGAGTGAACTATGCGTCCGGCCATAAAATAAATATGTCAATCCTCCTATGGCAAACCATACAGAGGCGCGGATCCATGTCGCAGCTCTAAGAGGTACATATGAAACACATAATTAGTAGTTAATATGATATCTCAAAATTCACAGCTGAGTTTTTCCCCTTCTGTGTTTGCATATGCATTCAGTTATGTATGCTAGGGAGGGAACTCACCCAAGATCAATAAGTAAGTAGGTATTTATGAGAATGCAAGCAGCAGGTAAGAATGGAACAAATGGGCAAGTGAAACCTGATAAGCAGACAAAAAGTGTGAGTCAACGGCTTATGAAATACACCTCAGGCTTTTGCCTGTTCATCAAAGAACAACCACATCAAATAATTCAAATATTAATTTATCAACTACACAAGACTTCCTAATTCCATGCACTGCATTTTACCACTCCAAGAACAACTACACATATATTGGATTTTTCAATTTTGAAAGACAGAGAAGGTTACCAAAATTCTAAAATCTGAACTATATAGAATTTAATTAATTATTTGCTTAAAATTTAGCCAATAAAGTCCACTCCCAATACTAGCAGAGAAATTAGAGAAGAAAAGTTCCAGAGAATCAAGACTTTAGATGGATCCATCAACACTGACGACACCATATCAATTATAAATCAACTCTACCTCCGGTGTGTCCAAAACTGTGCCTTGCAGAATCTTGACCTATAAAGGACAGCACAATCAAGCAGCAAAGCAGGAAAATTCCACACAGCCCGCACAATGTGAAACGAAGAGTGCTGGAACAAGCAACAAATTTGCAGAGAGTTACCATACATTAAACTAAATAAAATGAAACTACAGAGATATATGCCCAGTCTCATCCCCATTCACATATGAGTTCCAAACTAAAAACATGCGTATCCTTCTTGAATTCGCGAACACAGATAAATGTTATTGTATGTTGGTCAAATCTATTGTGTGTTTATACTTATTGGATTCTGAAATTGAGAAAGTAGCTTGGTTCTCTAGACTATTAAGTGTAATATTGTCAATATAAACTATGAGCATAAAGATAGATCTTTGATGCATGAGCTAATGCGTTGATAACCAACTTTCTAATGGATCACACTGAAACCAATGTCAAATCCAGATGATATTGGAAATCTGTAAGTAACATGACTTGCATAATCTTGGAGTTTTTATTTCTAACTGAAAACAATGTAAACAGAAAAATAATAATGACAAAGGAACCAACATTCAGTTGGATGGGAATTTTTTTCCATAATAGTTATTTTTGCAAACCATATTCATTAAAGTAGGAGGACTAAGTAGGAAACCAGAAGTAGATCACAAACGCTTCAGTTGTGAACGATGTATATTAAGCTAAAACTAAGCTTTAACAATGTATATTAAGCATATGCAAGAAGGTAGATACAGATCTGAGATAAACATTTAGGTGTAGTCCCGCCCTACAACTTGCAAATTAATACGTAGGGAATTGGGAGATGAGGTTTTGAACCCGGTATCTACTGAAAGCAGAGTTCCGATGCCATTTTAGAAAAAATTCCAAGTAATCCCTAAAAATCTTAAACTGCTTGAGAATGGACCAACAATGTCTATCAAGCTTAGCTAGCAAAAGTTTCTTCTTCAAAAGTCAAACAAACTATGTAGAAAACTCTGGTAAAAAATCTGGCAATTCAAACAATCAAATTACATGTAACATAAAAATTCAAGGAGTCTAAGTAGCTAAATTGGAATGTGAAATCATTCCATATAAAATTGCTATTAAATAAATATCAACATTTGTAAAATGGGTAGCAAACCTGGAAAGACCTTTAGCTGAAGCTGCGAATGCAAGGATAAAAACCCCTATACAGAGACAGGTTATGGTCCAGGAAGCAATTTTCCGCCTTGTTTGTTCATTTAGATTTACTGTATGATTATTATCAGTCAAAAAAGGGGGGATCATTGTCCAAGAACATTGTGGATTAAAAACTGAGGAAAAAATTTGACTTCCTAAAGAAGAACGAATAATAAATGGATTTTCAAGAAGCGATAAATAGTTTGTCTCAAAATGAAAGCAATAACACTCCGGGTCTTCCATTCAATCCCCACCCCTCCTGCCCAGCAAATGGGAAAAAAAAAAAAAAATCCCTAACTGGGAATTTCAATTTAAAGTTGCATACTTGTTCATAAATATTAACATTATGAATGTAAGTCTTCATCTCACAATAGTAAAGAATACTTATCAAAGCTGTAAATTAAAGCATGGGCCCTCATGCAACTGCCAGAAAATGAAAAATTACCTATTTGACTAGATTGAGAAACCTTTAGTTTTTCAAATTGAGGCCATTTTCATTATATACTGTAACATTCAGGGCCTAGAAGAATTCAGACTGTAACTTTCAATCATCCATGTTTGGTGAGAGTCATCCCCTTCTTGAACACAACATCATAAGTTTATGTAACTCAAGTGCAATAATTGTTTTTCCAGACTTCACATCAAGTAAACTAGTATACCTTGTGATATGCTTTTCTCAATCGGAGGGCAGCCAAGTAATGCCTCCCCAATTTCATGTAGATTGTGACTCTCATTCTCGGATGAGCTGGCAGAACTGACAAGGTTTTTGCTGTCACTTTCGTGAATATTGCAACTTAATCGTGATGATACTGACTTAATAGACTCTTGAAGTGATGATGAAAGGGGCACCTCATCTGGAGGAACATATCGAAGTATCAAGACTGAAACTGCTGCAGTAGTAAATGCAACAAGGGTACCAAGACTAACCTGTATGAACAATATATATATATAGTTATTTAAGAATAAGACTACAACAGCAAGACATAATAGAGATTTATCGCACTATAAAAAATACTGTTACAAGAAAAAAAAATCTATTATACGCATTTATGGATAAATCTAGAAGAGCAAGAAAACGATAACGAGTCGTGTCACTAGACTCTATGCATTTGATGTCATAATTTATATAGAAAAGGTGATCATCTTCACCAACTCCAGTAAAAAGCGTTAACTTACCATTCCAGCCAACTGTGAAACATCCATAAAGAATGCCAGAACTGCTGCAAAGATACCACTTGTAACAGTGCTCTTCACAGGAACTTGGGTGTTTTTATTAATGTTTGAAAAAAATGATGGCAACAATCCATCTCTGGCCATTGCCATCAGGATCCGTGGCTGGAAAATCAAACAAAGCGAGAGCTTTCCAATTAGTTGGTGGAACCGAAAATCTCATTCGATATAATGGAGAACAAATTTGTTTCTGATAGCCAAATACCCACATGTGAAACAAAACAAATGAAATGCTATTGATAGTTCAGCATATTTAAGGCTGCGGCCATAAGTTTATAGCAGATAATGAAGATAAAAACAATGATATATTATCTTCCTCGGAGTATCTTTCTAATCAAGAAAATAAAACCCTGTAGATAAACTAGTACATAATATGTGAAGAGTGAAGAGTTAAATATAGAGCACAATCAAGCAACTGTTTCCACAATGGATTCACAATGTTAACTCATTACTTGTCACAAACAAAAAGAAATAGCATTCTGGTTTGCACAATTTCAATGCAATAAAAAAAAATAAGGACCTATAACTTAAGATCTATAATAACAGAGAATTGCAGCAGAGGTTACCTTGTACACGGATTAGTTAGGATACTATTCTATAAACTTCAGTACAGTTAAACATACCTCTAACTGAGAATAAATGACTTTCTTCACCAAATAAAGTATAATTTATTTTTCAATACCCTATTCTGGCAAAAGGTTCATAACTATGCTAAATCACAAACAGAAAATCCTACTCTCATACCTGGGCAAGAATCGAACCCAACAAACTTGCAGAGAGAGCGGTGACTGCTCCACTTGTTATAATATACCTGCAATATGTACAAATGAATCTTAATACAATAGTTATGTACAAAAGGTTCACAATGCTGGAGAATGGAGTAACAGCAAAAACAAGTTGAATCTTACACTGCCCATTGCATGCCATAGCCAGCAAATACTGAGGAGATGGGAGTGTCTGGATCCAAGGCATAGTATGGTACTAAACCGGTAACAACAACAGATAGAAGCATATACAAGATGCAACATATAAGCAATGATATTGCTATACCAAGGGGCAGATCCCGTTGAGGATTCTTCACCTGACATATAAAAAGAAAAAATAAATAAAAATAAATAAAATGTTTTAATTCATGAACCCAGCAATAGCAGAACTTTAGATTAGGAATTCATGGTTAACCCTTAGATAGACAGACAGACAGGTAAAGAATGATAGACAGGGAGAAGAGGGAAGGAGGGAGGGAACATTAAAATACTGGCACCCAATCTCGAAAGTTTTATTAATTGAAACTAATCAGCATATACTTACTGGGTTTGGGAATGAATCACAAAAGTTAACAATGTGAGCTATGAGGTAACCTCAAGCATATAAGTATTTCTTGGGTGTCTCATCTGGTAATTCATTGCTAAATTTCCTTGCTTTTTTGTGGCAAGACATGACGACTACTAAGACAATTGTACCCTCTTCCACATGAACATTTGCTCAATAGTCCCTAGTTTCTCTTCCTTATGTAGCCACATTTGTACTTCCCTAAACTACTAAGGAACCTTAAAAATTTTCCGTCCTTCTATTGTAGTAAAACATATATAACTACTCTGCAAATTTTAATGCTCTGCCACATGAACGCTTTCTCAAGTAGCTGCTTTTGTAGACATTTTCATTTTACCCAAAAATACTAAAAGAACCTTAAAAAAAAAAAAATTGGATGCTGTAATTGTGCTTCTATTTCACAACTGAGAGATTAAATACAGTCTAGAAAAATAGAAATCCTTGGAGATATTTCCAACGCAACAATAAATGGATATGAAAATATGTAACTATCTGCTACACAAAATTCTTACCTCCTCAGCTGTGCTGGTAACTGAATCAAAACCAATGTATGAAAAGAAGACCACAGCAGAGCCAGTAAACATCCCATTTATTCCAAAGGGAAAATACCTGAAAAATTAAATTTAAAATGTGAGGTGGCCGAGTAGTCAAGGGAAATTGTCATTAAAGACCGTGGAGTAACCCATTACCCGCTGGGAAGTTCATATCCAACCCATCCAGTTTTGAAACCCAAATATCCACCGACTATCAAGATGAACATCAAGACAGAAACATTTACTGATGTAACAATCATTTGTACCAATGAACTCTGAAAATTTGGGTTCTTTGCATTAGTAAGAAGAAAACAAAGCTTCCAATTATATTGTTTGTTGGCAATAATTTTATACGGAAACAGAAGTACCTCCTTGATTCCTGTACACAACAGGAAAGTGACAATAAGAACTAATACTGCTGCAGATGGATCAACCACAACACCAATCACAGGGATGGTGTGACGGGCGAAAACAGCAGGCAATTTATCCAGACCTCCAAAAAACAAGGCCTGAACTAAAGAAACAGGCATAATTAATAAACTGGAAATTGCAGATGAGAAAAGAAGGCAGACATATGTATGTACCAGATTTGGGGTAATGCCACGAGCAACAGCAGAAGCACCGATGGTGTATTCTAGAACAAGAGCCCAACCAACGAACCAAGCAACACCTTCTCCGAGACAAATGTAGGAATAGTGATAGGCACTGCCAGCAGAGGGACAGCGACAAGCAAGCTCTGCATAGCAAAAGGCAGAGAGTGCAGCAGCTATCCCAGCAATCAAGAATGAAATGGTAAGCGCAGGCCCTGCCTGCTCTCTTGCAACTGTTCCCACAAGCACATACACTCCAGCACCTATTGTAGCTCCAACTCCTGATTCATTTTTCATTTAAAAAAAAAAAAAAAAAAAGGATCAATCCATAATAAGTAGCCACTAGATTGAGGCAGATCGAGAGATTTTTACCAATGGCAATGAGGTCAGGGACACATAATTTCCTAGCCAATTCATGATGGCCCTCTCCCTTTCTTTTCACATGAACTGAATCAACTTGCTTCCGGCGAACCACGCTTCTAAACCCCCAAAAACACTTGTCTTGCATATCTCCCGCGAATCAAACCCACTTCTTCTTCTTTTGACTTTCTTTGGTTTTCAGACAAGGGATAAAACTGTGGAGACAGATAACGGATAACATGTTCCTTGATAGGGGTAGACACGTAACAAACCAGTTTTACTGTGATGACGCTCCGGGTAATTTGCATTTTCGGAGAGCCTAAAAAGAGAAACATGAAACGAATGGGAGATATCTCCAGGGATGGCAACTTCATTCTTCGCCTCATCTCCTCCTCAATCCAAATAAAATTTATCGACAATTCCGCATCCCTACCGCCATTGGATATACTTGCCCATCTCTTATAAGAATTTAACTGTAACTGCCAACACCCTATGGTGGGTGGCTACCGGTCTAAAAGTGGGTTTTTTGACTTTTTTATCTATCCTTCCCTGATAAATTAGAAACATACTAACCTTATACCTATACGATGTACATATTACTGTTGGAAAGAGGAGAACATAAATGTTTTCTTCTCACTAACATCCTTAATTCTATACTTTTTGTATTTTTGTAAATTACCGTAATAAGTATGTGCAATTAGGGATGGCAATGGGGAGGGTAGGATAAGGGGATTAAATTACCATCCTCATATCCGACTTCATTCTCTATCTCCGTACTTTCCCCAATCTCCGTAATAAGATACTGGAGACTCCCCGTCCCCGTCCCCATTGGGGATTAGGTCCCCGTATCCGCGCAAATCCCCTTTAACAATATTATTAATTTATTATATAAAAATTTATACAAATAATTAATAATTGTAAAATATGAAATTAAAATCAAACATCAAAAATATCATCCCCACCCCGTACTCGATTTCAGAATTCGAATAATGGGGATCCCCATCCCCGTTACCCAATTTCCCTGAATTTCTCCCTGTTAGGGTTGAATACCCTATGGGTACCCTACCCGATGGGGATTTTTGCCATCCCTATGTGCAATGTACGTGTTATTGTTAAAAGAATAAGAACATGAAGTTTTCTTCTCACACATTTCTTCAATTTTATATTTTTGTGTTTTTGTAGATTACCATAGTAACCCTTTGAGATTATTTCATTATGTTGAAGGAAACCAAATTTATATGTGTCTGGCCCCAACATGATCACTTCTTCTGGTTGTAATAGGGTAGAATATTCTAGATCTCCTAATCCATATCTAGTTTTGATACCTTGTACTCTAAGGAACTGTACATGTAATTCTTTATATAAAGGGGCTCATATTATCAATAAAAGTATCTCAGTATTCTCTCAAATTCTCTTACTCTAAAAACATGTTATCAGCACGAAGTAGTAACCTTGAATTAATAGCTAAAAACCTAAAACAAAACCAAAACAAAGTATTTGTCGTTAGCCTCACTAGTCTTTCCCTGCGTTAGCCTCACTATCTGCCTCATTAGCTAGCCTCACTAGCATCTGCCTCGCTTGCACTTGCTCAGCGCCATGCTCGCTCCTACCCCGCACCCTTCCACGCGAATAGCCTCGCTAGCAGTGCACTTTCGTGCCTCCTACACTCGCACACTAGCCCGCGCCTGTGCTCAGCGCAGCCCCGCACCTCTAGCCTCGCAAGCAAACTTTTCAAGGTAAGATTTTATAAAAGATGTTTCTTTATTTAAAATTCCTACTTTCTTGCACTCGGGGATTCCAATATCCCTTCTTATACCTCTCACCTTTCTTATAATGTGGGATTGAGCCGAACTGTGGAGGTTTGTACTATCTCCGAACATTGGTTCGTTGAGTGTGTTTTAACGATTGACCATTATACATCACTATTTCGATCTAATCCAATATCTCTTGGAAATCGAATTTCTTAGTAGTGAATTACGCTCAGAAATTCATATTATTTTTGTCATTAGCATATAAACTTTGAAGCTAACCCTGTTCTTGTTTTCCTTTGAGGATGTCGAACTTAAAGAAGCTTAACTTTGCTCTATTGGACACAATGGGCATTGGATATCACAAGAGGGTTTGTGATGTCTGAAATCACCTCAAAGCCCAAGAGATGCTATTTGTGATCCAAGAGCGCACTATTGATGTGCTCACTAAAAACGCCTATGATACTTTGGAGACCAATTGTGCCAAAGCAATCATTCTGATGATAAGTCACATGGATGAGTCTCTTCAATTCAAGTACCTAAATGAAGAAGATCCTAAAAAGCTGTGGATCTCACTCGAGGAGCATATTGGGAATGTTCGCGGTCTACTTCCGGATTTAGAAGTGTGATGGCATAATTTTCGCTTCTGTGATTTGAACTCTGTTCTTGACTATAATTCAGAAGCTTTGTCATCAAATCTTTCATGGAGTTCTATGGTAGAGATATCACAGACACTATGTTGATTGAGAAGACTCTCTCTACCTTCCATATTTTGCATTGATGATTGTTAAGAACTATCGTATTGAAGTGAATGAGAGACGGATCACAAAGTTTCATGAGCTCATTGGAGTTATGTCTGTTGCTGAAGAGCACAAAAACATCCTTGTGAAGAATTATAAGCAGACACCCGTGGGAACTAAGCCTATTTCGGAGTCCAATTATAATGGCACCCCTAAGAGAGGATGCCGTGAGCGAAACCCTAAATCTGGGGATCTATCTGGACGTCCTAGTTCATATAATCTCTTTGGTCATGAAGGTAACCACCAGAATAAGCTGACACGAAGCACATGAGGCCACTGTGGAAAGACAAATGTCATCGCCTCCCCTAAGGGGCGTCCTACACACATACAAAACATGCCTTAATTAGATGTGGAGCATTCGGTCATTGGGCAGACATTTTTACAGCATCTGAAGGTCTAGCTGCAACATATAAAGTGTATTATGAAGCAAGAGAAGCTCACACCGTGGAACATGAAGACCAAGAGGTCAACCTGAGGGTTAAAGACTTCAAATCTGGTGATGATGAAGAAACATTTTATTTAGATTTTTTTTTATTCTCCAAGACCTATTATAATAGACACTTGCCATATTTTTTAGTAGATGCCTTTGGTATTAGCTAGGCTCATCCAAAATGGATGCGATGTCTAGTAAGAGTTGGCGCGAGAAGTGTTTAAAGCGAGCATTACTCCACCAAAATCTCTCCTCTTTTTTCCTAGTGGGGTTCGGATTGGAGTTATCGAAAAAAATTAAGTGACAACCACTGTTTGCATTAGCTAGTTTGGATTACATTTTTTCGTGGCCAGAAACTTTGATGTTGAACGTTTTTCTTTCATATCGACTCTATTTCAATTTTGAGATTTTCTTTTAGGAATGGACCCTAGAGAACTTTATTGTCTCGCCTATAGTGCGACTACACACACTATTCTCTGTCATTAGCAACTATTTTTGGAGATGTTGTCTACACATTCCTCTGTGACTAAGATGGCATGCAGGACCATCAAATTTGGTTTAAGGTCCTGGAATGACCAGATTCCTCTTGTCCAACGACACATTGATCAATGTCATAGAAGTTCTCTACACAAATAAGACCCTATTGAGTTTTGAAGATATTCGAACCGATCGATTTCATGCGAAAACGCATAGTGAAAAAGGGAATGAGTTCCTTTGCATCACCTCTAATCAAGATTCTAAAAAAACGCTAGGCGCTAGTCGGGCGGTATCCCGGGGACTAGCACCTAGGCGGGGACTAGGCGGTTTTAATTATTTTAGTTTTTTAATTATTTTATGACATATAATTATATAAATAAAAATATTTAAAATCTCAAAATTAATTAAAGTTAGTTTAATGGATCAAAATAGAGAAAAAAAATTAAGAATTTAATAAACATACTTAATATTAGCCTAAGATAAAGTCTTAATATTAGTGGGTTTGTTATATGATTTGATTCAATGAACAAACTGCACGTATGTCAAACTGCAAGTACACATTTGTTGGGTTTAGCAAACGTGTCAACTTGAAATAGCCTTTGCTAGGTTCCAATAGCTAAACCAGTCTCTATGTCTTTTCTTTTCCTTCGCCCCACTACACAAGAAGACCAAGCACCTTCTATCTCTTCCACCATGACCCAGAAATTCATGAAAGAGTGAGAAACATATCGATTCAAAAGTCATAACCCACAATAGATCAATTCAACCCAAATATTTGAACCCAGAAATTCATGAGAAACGGGGAGATGAGTCAGTCAAGGTCCTCAAGGAGAGAGGTCGTGCAGCCTTGACGGAGAGAGGGAGAGAGGCCATTCTGCGGTGCCAGAGAGAGAGAGAGGAGAGACGGCGACAGTGAGTGTCTGAGTTAGGTTTCGACTTAAACTTCGAGTGTTCGACAGTGAGTGTCTATTTGAGTTTATTTTGAAGGAAAAAAAAAAAAGAAAGCAGCGCCCAGGACGACCCGCCTAGGCCACCTAGGCTCCACCTAGCCCGACTAGGTGGCTGATTTTTAGCCCAGCTCCTAGCTTGATCGATTAGCCTAAAATCCAAACGGTAAGGAAGCGCCCAGCGCCTAGGTCGATTTTTAGAACCTTGCCTCTAATGATTGCAAACGAAAACACATTTTAGGGAAACTTATGTGTCTCTATAGTGGATTTTATGTTATCACTATTTGAGCTATTGAATCCAATGATGTTATAAGAGAAGATCTCTTTGATTCAGACATATATTAGCTTTGGCATGACATGTTAGGTCATCATGGTTCTAATATGATGATCCGTATATTAAAAACTTCACATGGATATCCTTTCTTTCGAGTGATAAGAAGCAAGAATCAAAATTATTCAAGAAGCAAGTCAGACCTCTGCCAACAACGCCACAACCATCCACCACCAACGCCGCCTCTTCCAGTGACTCCACCAAGGGCACCCTAACCTCTAATTTTTCTTCTCACACCAAATCTGACATTCCAATCCAACCATATTCCCTATTAGTTGCTTATAAGGCCCCTCGCTCATTTGCAAAGCCTGTTTCATAGGGAAATTAGAATCGAGACCTTCCTATGCAAAGGATATAAAAGTTCTCATCCCTTTCTTACATAGAATCCAAGGGAATATTTGCGGACCTATTCAACCAATTTGCGAACCTTTAGATACTTTATGGTGTTGGTTGACGTGTTGACACGCTGGTCACATGTCGCGCTCTTGTCTACTCATATACTGCTTATGCTAAACTCCAAGCATAGATTATTCATCTACGAGCTCACTACCTGGATCATTCTATTAAGTCAATACGGCTTAACAATGCTGAAGATCTTACATTGAAAACTTGTGATGATTATTGCATATCCATCGGGATGGATGTTGAGCAGGTTGTTCCACATGTACACACCCAAAATGGTCTTGCGAAAACCCCCATTAAACGACTACATATGGTGGTCCGAACATTTGTAATGCACACTAATCTCTCTATTTCCGCTTGGGGATATGCAATATTGTATGCAGCTATACTTATTCATCTACGACCCACCACCACTCAACCCCTTCTCTGCATTACAGCTAGTGACTGGATAAGAGCCTGATATCTCGCACTTACATATATTTGGGTGTGTGGTTTATGTGTCAATTGCTCTTCAACAACACACCAAGATGGGTCTCCAGAGACGAATGGGTATTCATGTTGGATATGGATCACCAACCATTGTCCGCTACATAGAACCCTTGACAGGTGATCTCTTTACCGCTCATTTTGCGAATTGTCACTTTGATAAGACAGTCTTCCCGTCGTTAGAGGGAGATAAGAGCGTCAACATGAACAACAAGAATTGTCATGGTCTATCCCACTTTATCCCATCTTGTTCCCGGTATCGTACAGTCCGAATTTGAGGTGCGAAGAATTTTCGAGCTTCAGAATGTAGCAGATTCTTTACCTAATGCGTTTTTTTTATATTACTAAAGTGACAAGATCACATATACCTGCTGTAAACGTGACTGCAAGAATAGATACCCCTGAAGGATTGAGGGATGGCGCCACTAACTACCCCCAGTGGTGGTGATGTGGCGACACAGGCCACGACCCCCGCCCCCATAAGGATTCATGGGGGGCCTTTAGGTTCAGAGGATACTCGTCTTAGAAAGAGAGCAACTTTGGCACAACCTAATAATTTGATCATCGATACTCAAAATCCGTATCATGAAAATGTTACGGATTCCTCAATGTCAGAACCAATTCCCGAGAATATAGAGATCTTTGTAAACTACAGTGGTGCACATAGGACGTGGGATAAAAACTTCATCATCATTGATGATGTATTCGCGTATATTTTGTTTGATACTTACAATTAGACAAATAAACTAATAATTGATGTTTTATGAGCACAATCTTTAAACAGTTGTATGGTTTATGAGAGTTTTTGATAGTAAGATTACACTTTGTGACAAATTTAGATACTTCTTATCATAAAATTATACTAAGTAATGATAAATAAAGAATTTAAATTACGAGTTCGATTCTCCTCCAATATAACCAAAAGTAATTAGTATTATCCAATTATAGGCACATGCAAATTGATTTTGATGATTATTTTCCTTTTATTTGTCTACAATTGACAAGTAGACCTGTAAATTAACCTAGTTTGGGGCGGATTGACCTAAACTCGAATATGTTAATAACAACAGAATTCGACCCGATCTAATCTGATAACCCAACGGATTAACGGATTCCCAGTCCACTAGTTCAATCCGCTTATTATAACGAATATTCTTAAATTTAAAATAATAATATTAAAATTTTATTTTATCATGATGCTTATAAAACTTTAATAAAACATTGAAGCAAGATGAAGACTATCACCGAATATTGAACTAAATACACTAAGGTAAGCAAATATTGTATTTATAAAAAAATTATATTAAATAATTATATAAAAACGGACTGAATCATTAACGGATCAGAACAACCTAAATCCGTGTTTGATCTGTTAAATAAACTAGCTAACGGATCCATATCAAAATCTGGTTCATTTATAGATCTATTAATAACGTTGGTAAATGTACATGTAACCAGTCATAACAGCATTTTGAACTACCATCAATCAATAACAAAAAAGAATAATTGGTTCAAAAAATGGATTTTGACCATTTACCCTAATTCTTGGGACTTTTTTCTCCCTTACACCACCCACTTATTTTTTTTCCCACTTATCTATAAAGAATATAATAAGATTTTCCCTAATACCCAATTAAGTTTTTTTTTTTTGGACTATTTTGCCCTCACCCCTTTGTTACATAGAGAGAGAGCTCGAGAGAGAGAGAGAGAGAGAGAGAGATAGAGAATGGAAAGAGAGAGAAGCCATAGGAGGCTTCGCCGGAGTCTGGTCACTAATTGCCGGTCGCCGGACTTCTCTGAAAAGCTCTCCAGAGGCCCCCAAAGAAGTCATCGGAGATCTCATAGGTCATCAGAGAGATTTATTGCCCTCTCCTTAATAAACCTTTATTGCCCCCCCCAATAGACCTTTATTGGGGGGCAATAAAAGTTTATGAAACCTCGTCGGAAGTCCCCAATGAGGTCATCAGAGATCTCATAGGGGGTTGGAGAGGTTTATTGCCCTCTAATAGACCTTTATTGCCCCCAATAAACCTTTCGGTCACCAGAATGGGAACTAATCTCCCTAAAATTAGACAAATAAAACTTTGATTAAGGAAAAAAAGAGGAGATTACATCAATTCAAAACATTTATTGGCCCAATAAAACTTTTTTTTTTCTTTCATTCTCGACCTTCTACCCTCATTTTACCCAAAAAAAAAAAACAGAGAGAGGGTGAAGACATCGTGTATCTCAGACGAAAAAAAAAATCAATGTTGAAACCCAAAAGACACTTCACACCAAAAAGGACAAGGAAAAAAAAAAAAAAGGACGTGGTCTCCCCTAGTCAACTCTCAGGGTGGTCCCTTGCTCCAATGTCACAGAGTCCAATTCAAGCAGTGGGCTGTCGAGCTATTTGTCGGCGCCATTATCGGTAATGTCGCTTGCTAGAGGTGGAGCTGTGATGCCAGAAGATTTGGGAAGCAGTGCCGACAAAGATCTGTCTTGTTCTCGGGGATCAGTCTCGCCTGATTTGATTGAGACTTTTGCAACTCACTTCATCGCTAAGCTGAGAGATGCTGTGCTTTTGCCCCTGTTTCGACAACAACCACCACCGCACTTCCGACGATGTGGACCTCGACCTGGAACCGATCCTACTCATCTCCTTGACCTAAATCCTGTTTCGACGCCATGCCGAAGGTAGAGATCAGAGAGAGAGAGGTGGAGATCGGGACGAGAGAGAGTCGTGTTGTGGAGAGAGAGATGAGAGTGGCATAAAATGTAATTCATTAATTAGGTTCAGGGTAGAATAGTCATTTCTTTTTAAATTGGATTAGTGAGAATAAAAATTTGTTGGAAGGATAAGTGAGTTAATTTTGACTCATTTTGGTGCTTTGGGTCAAGAACCCTAAAAACAATACCCAGCATGCCACTAAAACGAAAATATTTCATTGACCAAAGGGAAAATCGTCCGTACAGTACTTAACATTTTCCTCATTCTAAACTTTCGTACCTCACGTTAACAAAATATCAGAACGGTACCTAAGATTTCGACCCCGATCTAAGATTGGTACCTAGAGTCGTTAGCTCCATTATAAAAACTGACAGCTGAATGATATTTTCACTTTTCATGTCTTAATCCCTTATTTTTTAATCTAAACATTTTTTTTCTCTATCCCTACTGTTCATCTCTCTCTGCCCCTCCATCTCTCGTTCCCATTCAAACCCAGAGCACTCTATATCTCTCTCTCTCTATCTCTTTCTCTCTGCTCCCTATTCAAACCCGTGATTCTTTTTCTTTCTCGTTCCCATTTAAACTCATGAAACCCAAAATTCTCTCTCGCTCTCTCTCTCATGCCCATTCAAACCAGCGAACCCGCGGTGACCATAAAACCTCAATATTCTGATTTCGGCAAATCTCCTCCAAATTGAAATTCAAGTATATAGGGAGGTAGAGCTCGACAAGGGAAACATGTTTCATACCTGAGTCGAAACCAAACTTCACCGAAAGACAGAGCAAACTTGCCGGAAAACTCAAAAACTTCTCTTTGATTATCTCTCTTGGCTTATCATCTGAATGAGCAAATACCATGAATAGGTCGGCCACATCGAGAGGAAGCTTCTGATATAGGTGTGAGACCATGACGTGGCCGAAATCGGAAAAACCTGCTGGAGAAGCTGCCACCTTCTCTCCTTCAATTCTTTGTCATTGCATGTCTTTTGACAAAACAGAAGGCATAAGGATGACGGCGACACCGAGACGAAGAAAACTAGGCCGGCCCGACGTCAGGAATATGCCGGAAAACTGAGGAATGGTCGGGTCATCGTCAAGGCTATTCAGGTCGGTACTGACCCGGTCTGGGTCTAGATCTTTATATTCCTTAAATGGTCAAGATCTTATGTCATTTGAAATCAACAGTCCAGATGTAGCTGACTTAAAAATTCTATTTTTAATCATATTTTTTTGCAAACTTCCCAAAATCATTAAAATTAGCGTGGGTGTTCGAAAAATCTTCCAAAAATTCATACGAACTCATAACGACGTCTAGTTTAATCTTATGGGTTTGAAAGATAAATTTGACAAACCAAAAATTTAAATAAATTTTCAAAACTAAAAATAGTTTAAAACTAAAAAAAAAATTGTTTTTTTTTTAAATTATATGAAAAAACTAAAGAAAACAAAATCAAAAGGGTAAATTGGTCATTTAATGAATAAAATATGCAACCGTCAGTTTTTATAACGGAGCTAACGGCTCCAGGTACCAATCTTCGGTCGGGATTGAAACCTCAGGTACCATTCTTATATTTTCTTAACGTGAGGTACGAAAGTTTACAATGAGAAAAATATCATATACTGTACGGACGATTTTGCCTTGACCAAATAGAAAGATAAGAATCATGTTAATGAGGAATGCCTCATCTTCAAATCCAAGGACAATTCAGCACAACTCAACTGAGTGAGAAATCAAATGACTACTTAAACGGTAAAACACGAGTCTACCAAACAATACATTGACCTAGCCTACCCTTTTGTTCTATGGTCTAGTCCAATAATGTTTGAAGAGGATATCTTCAGTTCTGCTTTTGTTTTATACATAAACATTGACATAAGGTGATTTATCTTTAGTGTTGTAAGATTACACATATTGTTCGAGCAACTTCATCAGTCTAGGAACGTTCTCAAGAACCAAAGTCAAAATTGCGCCAAGTACAAAAATCAAAATAAAAGCTAACACTATTTTTCCAATGTACATAAAATCGATTGCTTGTTTTGGTACCCCCTTTGCAGCATGCAAGTTGTCAGAGCCCTACAAAAGAACTTGATCTGAATTAATACTGAGCTAAAATTCTTAACAATGTATTGTAATAGAAAAGTCAATCATTCAAAAGGCCAGCTTCATACAATTAATTAATGTAAGTCCATAGATAATACTTGTTCAAACAATACACACTCCGGATTACTTTCTTTGTTTGAAAAGTTCAGAGGAGGAAAAGATAGTAAAATCAAAATTCAACTCAGTTTACTTCCAAGCACAAGTTTAAACTCATAAGCATCACACATAAATTGTTCATGTTAACCATCAAACAAACAAGAAGCCATATGAATTATAAATCAGTGAAAGGCACTCAACAGCTAGGCTTTTGGGCATGGGGAAAGCCCAATTAGTGCGGCTTGGACAAGGTAAGATTACTTAAAAACAAAACTTTGATTTTGAGGCAATTCACAAAATTAGAACCGCGTGGGGTAAATGATTTTCGCTTTCTTGTGCCAACTATGTAGCAAGCCAGCAGAAGTATAACATTAAAGCAAGAGATAGGATGTATGACCAATAGTTGAGATGTCAGCAGTGTCTCCCTCAAAGTGTCCAATCATATTGCAAATATCAATTTTATATCTCTAAACAAAGCTAAATATCTGTTATTATATCTGGTTATTGATAGCTGAATTTATATTGAAACCTGATATGTGTAAAACAGAAAATGGCTGCTCCTATATTTGGTTATTTAACTTTAGAGAAATTAGACGAGACAAGAGTGTTGCAATTTTGCCAGGTGGATGTTATTATATTGGCCTTTTCCTTTTTAAACTTGTATATAGTGTTATTATATTGGCCTTCTCCTTTCTAAACTTGTACATAGTCAATTATAGCATGTCGTGAACTCTAGATGTCAAGTCTACTACACAAACATAAACCAACTGATTTATGCATTGAAGGCTCTATGTCTCACATGTCTTGGAAACTAGGAGTAACTTAGTGACCAAAATTGCAAACATAATAAGTGCCTAGAAGTGCACGTGAACATGTTTTGCAAGATATACATTTTCCTTTTAGTTCGGAGTTGTTTCTTTAATTTTTCAGAACGATGGAATTTGTACGCACAACTCCCTTACCCAAATCTGCAAATCCAATACTCTTAATCAACCAATTGAATTTCTTCCTCTCCACTACAGTGAGAACAGGTGACAACTCTCTTTGCCACTACCCTCAGTCAAATACATCCACTAGCGCCCTTTCAAACAATTACTCATGTAAACAACAAGAAATGTAAATAGGAAACAGGATAATGGAATATCCTTGGTGTTAAACCCCATAAAAGCTCTAAAATTCCTCCTCTGACTAAGATTCAGAATGGACTCAAACTCAAAAGTTGTGCACTCAAACAACCTTTAGTCATCCTCAGCAACCTACCAAAACCCTTCATATCCAAATATCTCCAACTCACATGATTGCACGGTTTTTTTAAGGCTATAATTTCTTTTTTCTTCAACCAACAGCCTTCCACAACACCATTCACCACTAACACCAAGTCCACTATTTCGTTGAAACACTTCCACTAACATTGTAGAGCTAGTTGCCAAACTGACTGATCTGGAATCCTTAACCCGGACTGAAAGAATCCCAACTCCCATGATTGCACGGTTTTTTAAGGTTATAATTTCTTTTTTCTTCGACCAACAATCTACCACTATGCCATTCATCACTAACACCAAGTCCACTATTTCGCTAAAACACTTCTACTAAGCAAGTTATTGATCTGCATAAATGATCGATGTTCTTTCTTGTGGTGATGTTTGATAAGCTTAAATTAATTATAAAGATAAGTTCTGTAGTAATCTTTGAGAATATCTAGAATTTCATGACTGGTTTAAAAGTTAGACAACTGACGACCACTAAAAGTAAAAATTTGAGCCATATGTCAACTATAAATATCTCTAGCTTAATCACAGTGCAAATAAGCCTACTGGATTTGAAATTTCTAGGTCAAGCCTTAGATAGGAAGGGATCTTGTAGACAGTGCAGGATGCTTCTTGATTTGGAAAGACTGTGTGAAGAGTTGCAAACTTGAATTCTGCAAGTATTGCATACTCGGAAAATAGACCAAGGTGACATTCAATTTGGGCAACAGTGAGAACAAATCCAAAGGAATATTGGTATTCACACAGATGTTTGGGGGCCTACACCAAAAAAGTCTAAAGGGTGGAGAAAACTATTTTGTCTCTTTTATAGATGAATTTTCAAGGAAGGTTTGGGTCTTATTTTATGAAAACTAAATGTGAGGTTTTCACCAAGTTCAAGGAATGGAAAGCAGAAGTCAAAAACCAGACAGGCAGAAAAATCAAGTGTTTGAGAAGTGACAATGGAGGTGAATATAGAGATAGTCAGTTCTTACAGCTGTGCAACCCAAGCTCCTTGATCATTCCCTACTAGCTCGATCTGCTCTACCTGAGCTTGGGAATCTTCATCTGATATGTAGCTTTATTGTTGTACAGTGTGGGGAGAATGGTAGGGCAACAAGAAATAATGTAGAGCAACCTAGGGGGAATTGTGTAGAAGGTCTTACAAAGGTGAAGTTTAGGGTTGTAATGTGTGGGGTGTATGGTTGTTGCGTTTAGAGGTCTGGGATTGAAGGAAAAGGAAGAGAATATGGATAAATATGGAATCGCACCAGATGTGTGCTTGACATCACACAAAGAATTCTTGGAATCACATCAAGACATCTCACAAATCACTCGAGAGGAAACTGGTTATAACAAAACACAATCAATCTCATTCACTCTGATCTGAACAAATACATATTGGCCTTTATATAGAGCTAAAGAAGACACTAGAATAGACAACCATTCAATGACCCTCATTAAAGACTTTTAGGAACCCTAAAAGTTTAAATATTTAATGACTGACAGTTAATGCCTTAGGAACACTAAACATAGCCTAAAACAAAGAACACGCAACCTACATTAAACATTTAGAAGACAGATGAAACACTACAAGTACAACAACTAGAAGACTCCAGTAAATCCAAAGGAATTTAAAATTTTCTTTTACTGTTTTCATTCATTGTCTACATGTCCATAAGTCCTCCTCTGTTCTCTATAAATGCCTAAATGGTAATGTTCTTTTCGATTGAAAATCGAACGTGAGAGACGCTGTAGAGTTTTCTACTTTTACTAATAAATCACATCTAAAGTACATTAAACTGGAAATTTTTGCGCCTAAGATAAAAGCCAAGAGTAAACAATGACACGTTTGTTTGCTGTCACAACAGGAAAGTGGGAGGATAGTAGTGATGATTAGTAAACCTAAATACTTGGAGCTAAAGTTGTCTAGAGGTAAGTTTAATAGGTCACATATGTCAAATCAATTCTTAATACAAATAAGACTAAACCAAATTTTATCACAGACTTTATTTTGACTGATATTTCCCATCATATGGCAAGCTATCTTCCTTCAATGCACAATTTCTTTTTCTTTGAATAAAAAATCCATGCTTATGAATAAGCTGTTCCCATGTGTGATGAAACTTCCATTACAAATTCAGTTCCTGCTGTTCTACGAACCAATGAACTAAAGATTCAAATTTTAACATTCTTTAAAAGTCTTTCTCTTCTTCTTTTTTTTCTTCTTAGGCCATCCAAATGGCAGTTCCTTACTTTTGTACATGCACCGTTGACAAACTTTCACATGGAATTACCTAGTTTGAATTGTTTTGTTTTGCCAGGCAACTTCAGGGACACCAGTAAAACAAAGAATCCCTTATTTGGTTAAATTTGATATTGTTTCTAGCGAGGCCGGCAGAAGCAATCCAAACTAGTTTCCAGTTTGAACTCATCTACACTCTTCATCTAAACAAAATACTTAACGAGCAGAAAATATAAACAAGATATAATAAGCACATACCATTACATGAGGAACTTGCATTGGCTTTGGCCTAACAACACCTCCACCTATAGTTGAACAAAATAAAAAAATCATGACAATCCAACATTGAACAAGTCTTGGCAAAACCAAACAGAAGTAGAATTACCAGAAAATGGGAGTTGGGTAACAGTGTGTAATGTCCAACCGGGGCCGTAGTCGACGAGAAGTGAGTTGGGTCCAAAACTG
The DNA here is from genome assembly GCA_025331145.1 of Rosa persica. Classification (NCBI taxonomy): domain Eukaryota; kingdom Viridiplantae; phylum Streptophyta; class Magnoliopsida; order Rosales; family Rosaceae; genus Rosa; species Rosa persica. Next base: position 35,948,848 of record WFKR01000003.1, on the reverse strand, counting down.
ATAGGCTCCTCACCTTCCTTAACGGCTTCAATGTGCAGAGAAAGAGGGTCCCCCACTGTACCCAATTTGCTGTTTATGACTGACACTGCAAAACCTGCTTCTGTGCCCATTGCGAAGCGCCTTCTCATGCCTGAACTCTCGCATTTCACCTCCACAAACTACTAACTTGCATATATTAGAGATGCAATTCAATCATATACATATATAGACTCTGAGAGAGAGACAGAGAGATCACCGGAGGAGGAGGCCGATGAGTTGGAGCTTCTTCTTCGTCCATCACAGAATATCTTCGCGATTATTTGGCGCCTCAAATCTCAACACTGTTATCAATAAACTCGTTTCTTTCATTTAACTTTAGATCTGTTTCCTTCAATCAAAAGTCAATGGATTGTTTAGACTGTTTCCATCAACGGAAAATTATAAACTATTATAACTGAAATAAGTAATTATGTTTGAGCCCGGCACACATAATTCGGGTTTCCTTCCACACTTCCTCTTGTGCCCTCCAACATCGATGTTTCTCACATTGCATCGTCAAAAACTTTGCTGAGTAACAAAAATCTAGTGTAACAAAAATAACTTCGATCGAAGGAGAAAAATAGTATAAAACACCCTTCACATTTCGAGATCAAAACATGTAGACATCTCTCTTGATGTCTGCGTCTCTCCTTGATGACTATGATCATCGAAGTTTTGATAATTTCTGTAGACCAATATTTTTGACATGTTTCTCAAAAGTGGATTCAGGCAATGGCTTAATGAATAAGTCTGTTACTTTATCCTCATATCGAACTTGGTTCACTTTGATCTTGAGGAGAGTTTGTTGTTACTGATTAGCCTGACTGTAGAAGAACTTAGACAATATATGCTTAGTGTTGTCGCATTTGATGTAGCTTTGCTTCATTTGTTCAATGCAAGCAGCATTATTTTCATAAATGCTCGTAGGCTCATATGTGGTAGACTTCAAACCACAAGTACTTCGAATATGTGTAATTATGGATCTCAACTACAAAAATTCATGAACTGCTTCGTGAAGAGCTATAACATCTGCATGATTTGAAGATGTAGCAACAAGGGTATATTTCGTAGACCTCCAAGATATTGCAGCATTTCCCTTGGTAAATACATATCTAGTTTGGGAACGACCTTCATACGGCTCAGAGAGATACCCGACATCAGCAAAATCTTCCAAAACATCGTTTATATTTCGGTGAGGCGAAGATATATAGAAAAAACTAGGGGGTCCGAATCCATCATGTCATCCTTCGTTTTCTCTCTGTAGGGATAGAGCAAACTCATACCTATCGTACCATTTAAGTATCGAAAGATATTCTTTATACAAGTCTAATGCCGTCGCGTTGGTGCAGAGCTATAGCTATCTAACAAGTTCAGAGAAAATGAGATGTTCATTCTTATGCACTGTGCTAAGTATAATAATGCACATATTGCACTTCAGCCTCTAACACGTCTTCGTCATCATCCTTGGGACGAAATGAATCCTTTTTGGGGTCAAGACTACGAACGACCATAGGAGTACTAATAGGCTTGACTTTGTCTTCATTAAAGTGCCTAAGCATCTTTTGAGTATAAGCTGATTGGTGAATTAGAATACCATCGACACGGTGCTCAAGTTCCAAACCGAGACAAAACCGTGTTCTCCCAATATCGATTTTTTATCTCAAACTCGGATTTCAAAATGTTTAGCGGTTTCTCTTAACTCATCAAGGGTTCCAATTATGTTCATGTCATTGACATAAACCGTGGCAATAACAAATCCGGAACTTGTCTTCTTAATGAAAACGCATGGGCATAGTTCATTATTGACATATCCTCTTGATCAAGTAGTCACTTAGATGGTTGTACAACATCCGTCCAGATTGTTTCAATCCATATAGTGAGTGTTTCACCCTTATTGTAAATGCATTCTGTGGTCTAGAGTCACTTGACTATGGTAACTGAAGTCCATCAGAAACTTTCATGTATATATCTAGAATATCCCCATAAAGATAGACTATGACTACATCCATAAGCTGCATATTCAGTTTTTAGGAAACTACCAAACTGATAAGGTAGCAGAATATAATGACATAAATTATGGAAGAATATGTCTCCTCGTTGTACCTTACTGTCAGAACCCATCCCGAAAATTCCCCCTAATTTCCAAGATGGGCCTGCGGGGCCCACTTTTCGGAAAAATTCGACAGAACTTCTCCTAAAAGTGGACAACCCAACATGTTGTAACGATAAAAGTAAAACACTTCTAAGTTCAAATCCCAACAAAACCGAAGTCATCCTACTTCTCACAAAAACCCACAATTTAACAAGTATAAAATCTAAGTGTAAAGATGGAAGAATTTATGTAATACAATCCGGAGATTGAATCTTCAACCCTGACAAACTTCAATAAAGACACAATAAAACCAAGCCTCCCAAGGTCATCAGAGCAATCTAAGGATAAAATAAAATATAATACGAGAGGTAGGTTAATAAATAACCTACGGAAGATAGGTGGCAGGAATGGTGCTAAGCCTCGATCCCAACGCCGAACAGCAGCACTGCGAACTAGGCCAAAGAAACCGAAAGGCCCAGGGGAAAGTAAGCAAATAAAACGTTAGTGTGAGTGGACAAAAATAAATAATTAAAAGAAGAAAATATTTCTTACTTTCCCGCGTTTATTTGTTTAAAACATTCTCATGCATGCAATAGGGAAAAACAATCCTCGCAAAAATAATTTCATACAACTCGTGTAACCAAGCCAGCCCCGCTAGTTTAAAGAAAGTTCGACTAGCCCCGCTAGTCAAACGAATAAATAAATAAATAAATAAATAATTAGTATGGGGAAAACGTCATCACCATACGATAAAAAGGGAGTCGCTAAGGCTCGGGTCGGAGTGTCCCACACTCTTGAGCATCCCATGCTCGGCTCTACTCACCCACAAACACTAAGTAAGTAGGGAGGAGTACTAATAGGCTAGCTAGCAATAATTTATATCGACCCAAGTATGGTGGGTAAAATCATACAAAAATCGAAAATCGATAAAATTTCCCCAATATCTCACAAAAAGGGAAAATAAAGTCCAACGACGTGACCCCGCACGCCAACATAATCTCGAAGTCGTAAATCAATAAACAACAACAAAATAATTCTATAATGTCAAAAAGAAGATCCCATTTCCAAGGGTTCCTCGGAAAACTTAAATCGGTAAAATAAAATAATGTTTTCATTTCCGGAAATACCCTCGGAAACACATTATCGTAAATTATTTAGTAATGGATTAAAATAAAGCATAATAACTCCTAATCCAAAAATCCGAACGATAATTTCGTAAATAAAATCGAATAATATGCTAATTATATAAAAGGATAATTTAGATAATTTCGTAACTTAAGAAATTTAACTGCATGCATGAATTAAAAATCAAACGTCCACTCACAGTATACGGCTAAGCCTGCCGTCGATCCGAACCCTCCTCGTGGGAATCCTCCTCACGTCCTGTACAATATAATGTTCATAAACCGATAATTACAGGACGGAAAATTAAATTCACCATAAACACAACCATACACCAAGTTTGTTCTTAAATACCTAAAATCTCCCAATTTTCTCCTCTAACTTCATTTCCTTAACTTAAGGGCTTACGATTAAGGAAACCCGATAAATGGATTCTCCATAATTCAATTCACGAACTCCACCCTTGAACAACCATAACGAAAACCATATCTACACTTCACAAATTCAACTTGAAGTTATAATTATGGAAACTACATTGTACCAGTGATTAATTAGCTAAATAACAGCCATCGTAAACCTGCCCTACTCCACCTCACGCGCCGCCCACAGTGGCGGTCACGCGCCGGGAACAACCTCCTCCTATGGCCACCAAATTTCATGTACAACATCAATTTCACCCACTGATCATTTTATTCAACTACAACACATCCAAACTATGCTTAAAAACAGTCGAATATGATCGGTGTACAAAAACCCAGAAATTTCTCAAGAACCCTAGAATTTCAATTCAACAATTCGACTTCTACACAGCAAATCAAGACACAAGGCCATAGGGGAAATGATCAGTGAAGAAAACCGAACCTTTGACACCGGTTTGGTGGCCGTAGATGGCCGGAATCGCCGAAAAACCCAATCTGCTACAGTAAACTTCGTGGCTCAATTCCAAGCTCCTCCGGTGAGACACCACAAAATACCACTGTAGGCATGACAAGGAGGGAGAGGCGAGCCTAGGGGTGTCCGGGTTTCGCCGTGGGGTGGCCGGAGATGGAAGAATTCGGAGGAGGAAGAATCGGGCCGAAGAGGAAGGAAGAATCGGGGAAGAAGAGAGAGAAAGAGCTGGGTAAGTTTCCAAATTTGGAAACTTACCACAGTAACTCAGCTATTTAAAGAAACTTACTCCAATTTTTATGAACCACATATGCACGCTCTCGGTTTAACGTCCTCTACGACTTTCATGAAGAACATTTTCTCAAGTTCTGACTCGAACAAAAAGTCAACTTTTAGGGCCACTAAAATAATATAACGGAGTAAAAATTAAAAGTAACTGACATTTACCGTCCAATTAATTAGTAAATTGATAATTCTCGGTTCGGGACGTAACACTTACAATCTCGTTCTTCTCATTATGCTTTCGAACGAAGACCCATTTATGTCTAATGGGTTTCATGTTAGATGGTATAGGAACAATGGGCCCAAATACCTTCCTCTTTTTATTTAAGCCAATTTGCACTACGTTGGCATTCATCAACGGAGTGTGGTTTGATATTATCTGGCTCAATAATCTTCCATGCAACAGAATACGCGAATACATTATCAATGATGATGGAGTTCATCCCACGTCTCATGTACACTAGTGTAGTTTACAAAGATCTCTATATTCTCAAGAGTAGGATATAACGTTGAGGCGTCCCGCCAACGATGTCTCTTGGATATAATCAAAATCTGAAATATTCTCATGAGATAGATTTTGAGTATCAATGATCAATGGATCAGGTTGTGCCAAAGTCTCTCTCTTTCTAAGACGAGTATCCTTCGAACCAAGCGGGCTCCTGGGCTTCCTCGCGGGGGCTACGGCCTGTGACACCACATCGCCACAACTAGGGGTGGCGCTATGTCCTGTATTCAGGACGTCTATCCTTGCCCGCACTTTTGCAGTAGGTATATGGTGATCTCGTCACTTTAACAATATAAGAAAACGCATCATGTAAAGCATCTGCTACATTCTGAAGCTCGATAATCTTTCGCACTTCAAGTTCTTAATGTGAGGTACGAGGATCAAGATGAGATAAAGTGGGGACAGACCATGACAATTCTTATTGGCAAAACAACAGTAAAGAGATCACTTGTCAAGGGTTCGAAGTAAAGGACGATTCTTGGAACTTCAAATCCAACATATATGCTCATTCGTCTCTAAGGACCCATCTTGATGCTTTGTGGCGGAGTAATTGGCACATAAACTGACAGGACCAGCCCCAAAATTCACTCTGAAATCCGAAGTGGCCCTGCGACCGCTTTTTCAAGAAAATTCTACCAAAATTCGGCAAAACTTTCCCTAAAAATGGACAACCCAAACCTGTAAAAGAAACAAAATCTACACTTCTAAACATGTCCACCCTCATCTCTTGGAGCCAACCTGCTCCCCATAACAATCAACTCCACCACAAAAACATACATCAATACAAATCCAAACCGACGATTAATACTATCATATCCAACATTTCGAGTCTACAACCACAACAATAATCTCCATGAAATTCTAAAGTCGGTTCATAATCCCATAATTACAAACATCTAATAATTAACACCCCGTGGTTATTAGAGCATTCTAAAGGAAATAAAAGAAATTACATCTAGTAGGTTAACGGGTAACCTATGAATGAAAGATGGCAGCAGTGGTGCAAAGTCTCAACTCCTAAAGCTGAATAGCAACTCTGCGAACTAGGCATTTAAAAACAAAAGGCCCAGGGGGAAAGCATGTAAAAACTTTAGGGTGAGTGGAAAAAAAAATATTTCGTAATAATTGAAATGAAAGAGAAATTTATACGTTCCCATGTATTTTTTCTTTAAAACCTCGATGCATGCAATGTTTATAAAACATTTTTTTCTAAAACTAAAATTTTTTGTAAAAACGAACCAGCATTACTGGTTAAGTATAAAAGTATATGTTAGAAAAATAGAAACCCTCAAGTATAAATGTCAAGTTATAGTGTAGGGACTATGAGTAGGGGATATCGTACCCAAGGGATTGGAAAACCCACTCTAGCTAAGGAAAACCTGAAGGATGCTAGATGAATATGCAAATGTACAAATTACAAATAAGGGCTCATAGGTGAACCAAAGTTCATGGTGATTATATGCAGGATGAGGTAGTGTTTTGATTTTAGTTTTGGAGATGATTTGATTCGGAAATGGCTAAATGAATACTTGAAATGTAAACTGGCCTAAGCTAAATTAGATGTAATAAAATGGATGAGAGTTAGGACTTAAGGTTTTCACCTCTAGCATTTCTTGCAAACAATGATGTTTCTATAATGAATGATATCATTTTAATTAGCCAATTTCTCTCCTTGAATCCCTCTCGGGTATAACTACTTAAGTCATGCATTTTAATCCGGTTAGATATCTAATGCATCTACCTAAGTGCATAAAGCTTGGAGATGAAGAAATTATGCAAACCAATCAAGCTTATCTCTAAGTGATTGTAGTTCACAACTCTAACATGCACATATGATATGCTATCACGCTTCAAACAACCAAGGTTAATCAAGACTTAATTATTTCTCATGTCATAGCAAATATTTATACCAAATTGATTAAGTTTAAGCATAAACATTCAACTCTTGAACTAGCATGTTAAGGTACCAAAGAAAAGTGCATCAAACATAATATTTACATCAAAGTCATACAAGATTGGTTAGGGCTTTCAACCCGAACCCTAACAAACTAACTACTCACTCGTAATCAAATACATAAGCTTCAACATATTTATGAATATCAAACTAAAAAATAGGGATAGAGAAGTGACTAGTGATGATCAAATTGAGGATGGTATGGATGAACTCATGGAGATTTTTTCATGTTGATGATGATTCCTCAAGTGATACTAGACTCCTCTCCTTCTTCAAAGATTGATGATGGAATATGAGATGTAGAAATGATCAAGTGGTGAAATGGTGGAATGGTGAAACTTTATGTATATCAAATAGAATAGGTAGATAGAAAAGATGATGAATTTGGTGGTGGTGGTGGTAGTGGTAATAGATGTTATGGATTGATGGTGGTGATGATGGAGGTTTTGGATCGATAGTGGTGGTGATGGAGGTTTTGTGGAGGAGATGATAGTGCATTGTAAAGACTATAGGGAGAAAAAGATGTAATTGAGTGGTATACTGGTGATGCCTCAAGAGTGTAATGAAGGGATGCTTATATAGAGAAGAGAGAGAGAAGTAAAATGATAAATGGAAGCAAAATGGAGCAGCTCAAGCATTGAAGAAGCATGGAGGTGGAGTATGAAAGTGATAATAGATCCTAAAATTAAGGGAAAGAGTTACGGAGAAATGGAGAAATGGAGAAAAAGAAGGAAATAATGATGAGCTATAAGAGTGTAGAGTAAAAAAATATGTCTTAGGAGAAGAGAGGAGCAACTACTCTCTTTATTGTGCATGGGAAAACATGAAAATGAAGAGTGTTGGAGTTGTTTTGTGTCACCAAAGTTAAGATGACAGTTTTCTTCTACTTTCTTTCTTCAATTAAATCTCCACTAAGATTTCAGATTTTGCCTTTGACTTTTTCATACCAAATGTTCATTGATAAGTGTAGATGATTCTGGTAAAAGTTCAGAATTTATGCCTCTATGGTTTTGCCGGAATTTCTACATGAATCCGTACAGATCCTCCTTTGCATTTTTTTCTGTCTTTTAGGCAGAAACTTGGACTGATCTTTTGAAGGCTTTTCACTCCAAAATCACTCTTGAACTATTCATAAGAAATAATCCTTAGAATGTTTAGAATGAATCTGGAAAGTTTCAGCTCATTTGGAGTTTGTTTGGTTAGGTTTTCACCCCTCCTTCCTTGTTAGCTCGATTTTCCTAGCCGGAGTGGGAAAAGTTGAATTTTCATTTCCATGCTTCTCCATCATTTTCTAATATGATAAATAAAACATAATAAATATTTATAATAAACAAAAAGTTTAAGCAAAAGTATAAGATTAGGAAAATAATGGAATTTGATTAATCAATATTAAATTGGACTTTAAAACAAGTAATTTCCATGTTTTAGGGCAACAAATATGTATATGAATTAGGATCTAACAGTATAGTATGAGGAAAAAGTCACTATACAATAAGTAGAGCTTCAGAGCAACTCCAACAGGTTCCCTATAATTTCTGTATTATAGGGAAGCAAAAGTCAAAGCTTTAGCCTCTTTTTCTCAAACTCCAACAGATTCTCTATTTTAAGAAAACTCTAAAATCTCCACATTTCTTCCTTAAAATTTTAGAGATTGCTGTAAATTTAGAGATTTTGTTTTCTCTAGCATCATTATCCATAAAATGAGGATAGTTATGGGGAATCTATTGGAGCAAAAGAGGTTATTTTCCCTAAAATAGAGAAAAATTACAATATGGGGAAGCTGTTGGAGTTGCTCAGGCTAGGGTCAAAGTCTGTCAAGCTCTTATAATAACCTCCCAAGCTAAGGACTCGATTACAACTAATAAGGTATTGTGAGGAGGAGCACTGAGCTAGCTAGCAATAATATATGACAACCCAAGTGTGATGAAGAAAAAAAATTAAAATCAACATAAAATATTTCCCCAAAAATCTCGCATAAAATAAATAATCGTGAACTGCAAACATGAGTGCGATTCCCAACCGCACTCAAAGAACATTAGTCAAGATCATTGTCGAAAACTATGTCAACAAAATGCGATTAATATATTTAGAAAGATTTTCAAATCGATAATCCAATATGCGAGATTAACGAATTTCATAACTCAAATAATATTCAGGTTTCGGAAAAATTCATTAAAAAGCTTAATATCAATTTAAATCGTAAAGCCAATTCAATACCAAAATTCATATCAAATACTTGTTCAAGTAAACAATTCACAATCCTGTCACATCCCGAATTTTGAATAAATAAATTCAAATCCGAAATATGAATTAAACAACTTAAACAAATAAACGTCCTGAATTTTTTTCATAACAACCACTCCTCACCCACTCAATAATACAAAAACCAAATCTTTAAATCACTTATTACATCAAACCCTCACAAACTTAAATTATATAGCTCAATGAGCATAACAAACCTCACCAAAGCAAAAGCGATAAATCAAATACTGCTACACTAAACAGCTCGATCACCACCCTGGTTCTCCTGACCTGCAGGATTATCCGCTACACCATTTGAATAGTGTACCGGGATTGCAACAACACAAAGCCCTGTAAGCTTTTGAAAGCCCGTATAAGTAAATTTAAAGATTGCACAATTTAAGTTAATAAATATAAACTCACAAAGTAACTTCAAAATATCATAAAATATAAAGGAATGAATACTCTCAAGACTCACTTCTAAAACTCATACTTATGAGTCACAAGTAACCTCAACGTTACCCTCATAAGACCACTCACATTCGGTAGACAAACTAGAGCTCTAACAGATCGCAACCACCAGCCCGGTGCGAGAGCGTGGTTCACAATTATAATGCTATTAGTAACCACCAACCCGGTACAAGAGTGTGGTTCACTAATAGTATGTCATGGTCACACTCGTGACCTATTGATCTCCACAGATCAAAACAATTTATTGTTTATCAAACAATAAAACTCAACTCCTTTCTCAACATATCAATCACGAAAAGTAAACATTTAAACAATAATAGCAACACAATCATGCATATTATTTCCTCAACACAATCCATCAATAAATATATATATATATATATATCATCACATAAATAATATATATATACATAGATAATCACACAGTAATGCATATTATTATCAAATCAATATAATTTATTAAATTCGATTTTTAAATGAACCATGTGCGATTTACTCACCTCTTATCCAGCTACGTCTTCTATAAACCAAAACCACAATAATCCATTCGCTCGTCAACTCAAACCGTCAAGTACCTGATCAAGTACGGTCTTTACTTAGCAATCGAAACAAGAAATAAACTTAATTGATGATCCAACGGTCAGATTCTAAAAGAAAGACGATCCAACGGTGGAATTCTAAAATAAAGACTATCCAACGATCAGATCGAATTTAAATGATGATCCAACGGTCAGATCCTCACGGATCGCCCTTGTAAACATCCTATCAAAATTATACTAAAATCCGATGGACGGATCTTCATGAATTGACTCCCGAATCACTTTTTTACAATTATAAGAATATCCAACGGTCGGATCTTCGCCCGTGACCTCACAAAGTCATCAGGACAATCATACAATCAACACATTAAAATTTGAAGCAAAACCGATGGTCTGATCTCCGTAGATCGTAAACCGAGGATAAAACGTAAAAACCGTAAATAGTAACGTCAAAACGTAAATCCATTATTTATCAACTTTTTCTAAAATAACCTTGTGATATATCAAAACACTCATATGGATGTCTAGATCATCGTCCATATAATATAAATCAAAATATGCCTCGATTAGTAGATATATATATATATATATATATATATATATATATATATATATATTCTATAGCAGAATCGAGGGAAATCCAACGGTCAGATTTTAGTAAATCGACAATTGAAACTCTGCACTTCAGAAATTCCCGATCAGTATCTAACCTTCTCTGATTTCCACCAAAATCATATGTACAAGTTCTACAAGTTAAATTCAACCCAACTAGCTAAATTAGAAGGCCATAATCAGCCTCACGCCCCACCAGAAGCGGCGGTGCATGGAGAGCTAACCCCCGATTCAGGTATCAACACCTGTGCCAAAATCTTCCTCTCATCAACCCTTTCCATTCTCAACAAAACCCACAAAAGAATTGGAAAAACCCTAGAATTTCAATTGCTCGATTCCAGCTCCACGCTCCAGATTGGATCAAGATGCTTGGAGAGATTGATGTGTGTCCTATGAGCCTCGAAAAATTTATCGAGCCAAGGTGAGATCGTTCAAAGGTTATTTTACGATCTCGTTCATTATTAAAGTGCTCGAGACTATTTCTTGAAATTTTTTCCAAGGTGAAACTCTTGGTTTAAGAGTTTGATAGCTCACCCCTACTATAGTGTGTGTGCAGGTACTGCACTGGTGACAGGACAACAATGGATGGAGTTGGGAGTGCGGGAATTGCTAACAAACTTTTGTACGAGAATCAGGTTTTTGGTTTACTCTTGACCTTTGTTTCCTAAATATTTTATTTCCAGAATTTGTTGAAAATTTGCTTATATCAAATCTTTGTTAAGTCCTTTATTTCTCAAAGTTTGTCTTGCCTTGAAAAATTGATCTTGCCAAGCCCCAAGCGAACAATTTAAAGCTTTCACCTCAAAAATACATTAAGCGTTTTCGCTGTGCAATTTTTGAAAATTTGCTTATATTGAATCTTTGTTAAGTCTTTTATTTCTCATAGTTTGTATTGCCTCAAAAAATTGGTCATGCCAATTATAGGCCCCGTGAAATTCTGAACGTCACTTTTGGACCGGATAATTTTTCAAGACCTCTGTTTGGCTAAAGACTTTTGGGAAATTTCTTGGGCTTGGGCCTTAGGCCCAAAAATAGCTTAAGGTTAGAGTCCATAATTTACTTTGGGACACCCAACAAACAGGTATGCTAGTGAACCTAGCCCAATAAGTTAGTTGACCTTTGACCCAAACATCTCCTTTGACCTAATAAGGTTCTTGTAACTCATGATAGCATCCTTGCATAATTTTGAAATCTACTTGTGTGTGCATTTACGATTTTCTTATTTTACTTTATTTTTGAACAATTGGTGGAAATTCTATTTGCCTTATCCGACGCTTACTCATCAACCATCTTTCAAAAGTACTATTTATTTACTCAATGTATTTTTCAAACTCTGGCAAATTTTCAATTAAACTTACCTCACCATTTTTCTATTTAAAAACAAGTTTAGTAACACCAAATTCTTATTTAGTCTTGTCAACATTTAAACCAAATTCTTATTTAGTCTTGTCAACATTTAAACTTTAAGTTTCTCTTGTATTTTCCTGCCATATAATTATCTCCCTATTATTTTAAATTTAAAACCTATTTCCCAATCACATGACTTAGCTGATTCAAACCCTTTCTTCTGCCCACAAGTTGAGCCTTCTACCCCACACGCAAAACCCAAGCCTTCTTCTTTTCTTGTTCTCGTCAAAAATTGGGCCGATAGAAAGGAGAACCTCGTTCAACTCCTCCATCCCACGTTGCCACCATGCATGGGCAACCTCTCCTAGAAATCATCCCAGACCTTCAAAAGGAAGTATCCAAGCCAGAGGTTGTCATTCATCCTTCTCCTCTTACCTTTCCTCTCATTCTTGAGCATATCAGTCTGCTTGCATGTCCTAGAATGCCTAGTTCGAGGCCTCTGATCAAAAGGCCTTCTTCATCAAAGTTGTTCACCTCTATCTCTTCTACCTGACCTCCAAATTTCAGCCCTATTGGAGTCGTTTTGAGACCTATACCTCAATCGAAGTAGGAGCTATTTGGAAGCGAACCTGCTCCGAATTTCTGCTTATATTCCTCCTCTTGCGCTTCCCGACTACCCCAAATGTTGTTTGAGATTGATTTCAATAATTGGTAACATCATTGTGTTGAGAATATATATAACTCACATGGGAAAAATGAGACTTTGCCTATGGTTTTATAAGAATTTGGGTCACTCCATCCATTGTCAATTGGTTTTGGATGCGAACCCCAGATTACTTTATCATGGTATCAGAGAGGGCTATCACACGGGCTCCACATCACCAAAAATTGTCCACCTGTATGGCTTGAAAATCTACCACACGTGCGAGCAAGGTTTTAAAACGCTAGGCGTTAGTCGAGCAGTGACCCGAGGACTAACACCTTGGGGCCTAGGCGGGAGCCCAGGCAGGGACTAGGTGGTTTTTATTTTTTTTAATTTTTTAATTATTTTATGACATAAACTTAATAAATAATAATTTTTAATCACCTAGCATGCATTACTTATCTCAAGCCTTGTCAGATTAATTGATGATGAAACTATAAAACAGTCGGCAATTAATGATGAAGCTCTAGTTGTCAACCACTACACCACTTATTTCTTAAAAGAAAAAAGGAAAAAACAAAAACCACCCCCACCCTCACACATCTCATCTTCTTCATCTCTCTTCTTTCTCATCTCCTCATCTCCTGCATCTCTCTTTTTCTCTCATGGTCTGCATTCTGCATTCAAAGCACCATGTTGAAGAGATAGAATAGAGGGAGAGAGGCTGTGCGGCGACAGCGTGGTTGGTGTATAGGTTTCTGATCAGGTTTGGTTTTGTGGAAGAGTTGAAAAAGAAAAAGAAAAAAAAAGCACCGAAACGCCTAATCGCCGACTGCCCAGGGCCCAGAGAGACCCGCCCAGCACCGTATTTCATGCCTAGGCTGCTAACTTTCTGCCTAACGCCTAGCTCGATCAACTAGGTTAGAATCAGAACGGGGTGGAGGCACCTAGCCCGTTTTTAGAACCTTGGGTTCAGGGGCGTGTTGAGAATATATACATCCCACATGAGAAAAATGGGAACTTGCTTATGGGTTTATAATGGTTTGTGCCACTCCATCCATTGCCAATTGGTTTTGGATGCAAACCCCAAATTACTTTATCACATTGTACCATCAAGTTCCTATCTCTTTCCTCAATCTTTAGGCTCAATACGTTCAAATAACTTTCCTACATATTGAGAAATTTATGTTTCACTTTGCATGTCTGAGATCAAGTAAACTTCTTGGCATGCAACTGGGCTTGATCAAATCAAACTCCCTCAGCTCTCTTTCCAATTGAAGATCTCAGGAAGACTCACCTTTTTTGTTGGTCTTTGGTGAGTATCATACTTTCCTTAACCCTATTTAATTTGGTTGTTGTTACGAATCCTTGCAGATTACAAACTTGTCACTACCGATGTTGGTATCTTGTTGCTTTAACTTTGATTTCTGTTCATTCTAATGTCTAGGAAATTTTGCTAGGTCATGGCTATGCCAAATATTCGTTATTTGTAGCTGTCCAAATATCATGTTTCAATACATCATATCATTGAGCTACAACACCTGCCCATATAGTATCAGAAAGTAACTCAATGCATTAGGTCTTTATAATTATTAGACACATCCCTTAAGTGTCTTAGGTTCTCCTTGACTGGCCATATTGGGTACCAAAAGAACTTTGAACAAAAGAACAACTTTTTGCAGTTTTTCAGTTTTCAGTACATTCTGACCCAGCTGCATTTATTCAAAACTGGTGCTAAACCGCTGAAAATTTGGGGTCAGTTTCTTCTAGAGAAAGATAGTAGACACAAAAATGGATGTTTTAGAATTCGAATCACTCTAAAAGCATTTTTCTAGAATTATTTATGAAGTTTTGAATTATGTGTGTAGAAACTTATATTTCTGGAAAAGATCTGCACATTGTTTTACTTTGGCCTTTAAGTCCTGTACTCTTTGAATGGCTTAACTTGAAATTCAATAACCACTTCAATCTCACTGAGTTAGTTGTTAAACCATCCTTCTTTAAAAACTTTCCCAAGAATAGTATTTTGAACAAGTTTCCTTGACCATTGACAGTTCCTTTTAAGCTATGTTTCCAGCTTTTAACAACTTGTCTTTTAGAGGTGTTCTTACCACTTTTTCCTAAAAACCAACTCCTTCTTGGAACCCAAATGATCTGGTTATTAGCTAGTAAGTTAGATTAGAGGAGGGGTTTTCTTCAGAGAGTATGGAGAGTGAATTGCTAGCCTTGTTCATCGTTGTTTATGTCGTTTATTTGATCTAGGCTCGGCATCTCGTTAGGATCTTGTGAAGTTGGTGGTTGCTACAAGGTTGCATTGAGGCTGAGTACTACAAGAGAAAGCTCGGGTTCCAGGTAGGGGATGTCTTTAACTCTATTTATGCTTTTCTTGCATATACTACATTTTATATAAGGCCTCTTGCATGTTTTGGAAATTATCTGTTTTACACTTGAAATGGTTTGCGTGCATGGTTGGAATGATGTGTTGGCAATTGATGGGGATGTAAGGAGATGGTTTGACCCTCCTTGGGGATTTGAAATCCAGAACTACCGGTGGTGGGCAGCGTGCACGACCCTTGTTATTGATTTCCCCCTTTGTCTCTAGCCTTGTGATAATGATTGAATTCCGGAAAGTGATTGGCTAGATTGACAGTTATGATGGAAGTTGTGGAAGAGATCAATTGCCATGGATTGATATTTACGTGGTGACGATCATGTGGGAATGCAAACCGGTTTTATCTACTACCTTTTTGTCAAAAGATAACTTATGTTTTCAAACTTAGATATGGGGGCGGGCATGGGCAATGATTGGATGTAGGAGTCTAACCCCTACTTTAGTTTGTTTTGAAGGCTATTGCTGTCGGAGCTTGGGTACAGAGGATTATTTTTGGAGGCCACAAATTATTTTATCTAAAGTTTATTTTTTTCTTTATTTGACGTGTGTGATCTCATATATATTTGTAAAGATATGTATGGTTGATGTGCGTGTGATCGCTTACCACCAAAGTGGAACCTTAGGGTTAGAACCGCCACTTGAGTTTAGGTCGTAGTGGGCTAGACTTAGAAGGCTCACATAAATTACCATTTAATGAACCTATTGCAAACTTGGGCTGAAAACTGACATAGGTCTCAAACTCAACACAACACCACCTTCCCTTCTCTTCCTTGCCTAGTTCGTAACCTCATGGTTACGATCCAAGCCCACCGATGCAAGCCTACCAATATTGGGCTCATAGACTTCTTGTTTTTCAACCTAAAGGCCTTGTCTCCTTATGGAATTCTTGGCCCAAAGCACGTAGTGCCTAAGTGTTGTGGGTGCAGGGTTCCTTGGGGAGGCGGCGCTGTGGTAGTCTGGTCTTAGTGTCGCCACAAAAAACTTCGTATCAGAGCCACACAATGAAAAGGTTTAAGTTCAAGGACCATCAGAACCATTAGCTCTGATACCATGTTTTTCTGTGGCGACCCGAAGACCGGACTACCACAGCGCCGCCTCTCCAAGTAACCCTACACTCGCGTCACTTAGGGACTATGTGCTTTGGGCCTAGAATTCCTTAAGGAGACAAGGGAAATGCCCTTCCGATACTGAGATGTACATAACAGAGTCAACCACCTTTAAGAGGGTAATAACTTCTTCCCCTTACTATTACTCTGTCAGAATATATATTGAACCTTACTCAGGCGTTGGAGAGGCATAAACCATCATGTACGGTTTATCCCTCTAACATTGCGTGTTCTGTTTAGACAGCGACTTGGGGTTATATCGGTACCCGATTGCGGTATAGCATTCTGTGTGACTGTAGTACCCCGGAAATTCGTTATTATTTTTCCGATGATTTTTTCTGGAAATCTAATTTGTGGTTATTGGACTGTTTCATGGCTCGTGGACGGAGCGGAAGTGTTCAGACGAATTATTATTCGAAGAATATGGTTTTAGGAGGGGTGCAAAGGTTGACTTTTTATACGTTGGGATTCTCCAAAAACTTCCTTCACTAAAGTCGTAGAACGCGTCGATACAAGTTCGTGCACATGCGGGACGCGAGAATCGGAGTTCGTATGAGAAAGTTATAAGCGATTGAAAATTGGGAAAATTCTATAAATATGAGAAATTCGGGAAATTTGCAAAGGAGGACATAAATTTTCAAAATCCAAAAATCGGACCCATTCTCTCTCCTGAGTCCGCGCAAAGCCCCAGCTATTTCGTCGGCGTCGTTCTTCCACCTCCGACTACCATAGGACGTGAAACCAAGTGGGCTTTCTTCGCCTCAACCTCCTCTACACATCTGTGGTAACCATTGAGCGTGGGACGAGCTGTAGTGGGCGTTGCAAGGTCGAGAAGAAGCCTCATCGGGGACGAAATCACTGTGATCAGAATCCACGATTCCGGCCACCATATCCGGTGGTTCTTGAGGGTTTAGATGCTTCTCCCAAAGTAGCTTGGAACCATTTCACTTGTGGAGGACGAATCGAAGCTTTGAAATTCTAGTGTTTCAATCGGTCCAATTTGTTCCAAGGTAAAATTCGATCGATTGGTTTATAATTGGACTCTTTTGTAGTTACGAAGTTGAAATTGGAGTTGACATGAAGAACTTTGGTGTTGGAAGTTTTGTCAAATTTGGACTTTGGGCCTACGGGGCCGCCGCCACTGTAGTGGTGTTTTCTGGCAGTTTCCAACCACCTTATGGATAGTTTCGGTTTTTGATTTCGATCTACTCATCGATATGAGCATTTCGATATACAACACATAATTTTTGGAGATCGTATGAGCATGTTAGGGTTTTTAGAATTTCAATAGTTTCGGTTATCGATCCGTGAGGATCCGACTATCCAATCGACTTGTGGTTTTGTCGTATCGATCATGGAAGTATTCCAGAGGCTTGGGAGGTCTCGGATGTGGTTTCACCTCGATTAGCGTTACTTTCAGGGTTGTTGTTTTATTAGAGGATTCGAACTTTAATCGCTTGTAAAATGTGTATTAAGTTGTGACCATTGGTGATTAGGTGCTTCTCAAGGTGATTTGGACAAGTTGTTGGTGTGAGTGTTAGCTTGGTTCTGTATAGAAGAAGCAGCGAGAATTTTGAGGTGAGTAAATCTCACGATAATTACCATATTTTCTTGGAGTTATTAGGTTAACCATGGCTATATTTGGTATTAATAGCATTCCTGAGTGGATGACCATGTATATATTGGTACAATTGTTGCAATATGGGCATCATGGGACGTATTGAGTTCACTATCGTTGGAAATAGTGGAATTGAGTATTGAGTTGTGATAATAGAATTTTATTTGTTGAGATACCACGGGTCCAGTGTGACCATCTTAATTGGTGATTTAAGACATGGTAGCTTGTGTAGGAATATCTGTATAATAAATCATTGAAATCAGTGTGATGATTATTGTAATGATTGTCATGTAAAGCTTGTGTAGGAATATTTGTGTAATGAATTGTTGAAATCAGTGTGATGATTATTGTAATGATTGTCATATAAAACTTGTGTAGGAATATATGTGTAATGAATCTTTGTACTGATTGCTATCTGTGTGATGACCGGCGAAATCTGTGTGATGATCAGCTAGACAATGGCTATCTGTGCGATGACTAGTGGAATATGTGTGATCATCAGTAGGATAATGGCTATCTGTGTGATGATCGATGGAATCTATGCGATGATCAGTGTGATGACTGCTCTGTTGCGGAGCTGAATTGTTATTAAGTTAACAACGATCGAGAGGACTGCTGTGATGGTCGGAACTACCTACAGATGACAGAGTATGGGGTTATGATGATTACTATGACTTGGATCTTTTGACCTTTGTTTGACTTAATGTGACCTCCTGAACTAAACTTTACGCAAGGGTTACTATGAATTGTTTTGCTTGTTTTGAATTATGATTGCCTTGCGTTCTTCTTGATTTTATTGACTATGGTTTGATTGCTTGTAAAACCCATAACGGTGACGATTGGGCTCTGTAGTGAGGACATGAAGGTGATTCATTATTTTCACCTTTGATGTCATGTTGATGACAAAAGCTTCTAGCGGAGAGGAAATGAGTGTGATTTTGGAATTCACCGTAGTGTGTTAGAATGGCATCAAGCATTGCTTGAGAAAGTCTTGTTTGACTAAATTTGTGTAATTGGACGTTAGGTTGAGAATCTGAGCATGCGACTTTAGTCATAAGTTGACTTATGTAAGCATGATGTGGAAGGTTATGAAATTGGTGGTTGTAGGCGTGAGTTATGTACATATCGTGTTTAGGTTGAGGTGACTTAAGAATATATTTCTGCTTTGTGGTTTTGAGTTTACCCATACAAGCTTTTATAAGCTTACCGAGTTTGTTGTGTGGCAACCTGATGCACTATTCAATAGTGTAAGGGTTAATCCTGCAGGTCTGGGTAATTGTGGCTGAAAACGAGATGGCGTGCTAGCAGCTTTACGGTAGGAAGCCAATTGTATGACTTTACCGTTATTAAGACTTCCGCTTGTAGTGAGCTCTGAGGAGCATTTACTTATTACTTTATTGTGGCAATTTAATCTGTAAACTCGTGTAATATATTGACTTTGAGGGTTCAGGGCATCAGTACGTATCTAGTTAAAAGGGGGAAAAAGTTTCTAGGTATTTTGTATTGATGGCTGAACGTTCACGCATGTATAATTATAGGATTATACATATCGATTTTTATTTGTGCTAAAAATCAGGGCGTGACAGTGACGTACCCAGAGATATCCACAAAAGACAGACACTACGAAACCTCGGCCTTGCAGTCCACCGAAACCATTTGTTTTTCAGAGATAACCATAATTTTTTGGCGGTGTTACAATTTTTGTACTAGTAGTAGTGATCGGAACTTAGGGGAGGGGAGGGAGAGAAGGAGAGAAAGAGAGAGAGAGTCGCCAATGGGGTACTGTAGAGAGAAGAAATTATATCAATTCAAAACATTTACTGACCCTAATAAATGTCTATTAGGCGACAATCATTTTTTTTTGTGAGGCTATTTCCACCCTATCAGTTCCTTTTTACACCCTACATCCAATATTTTGATCTAAACCAAATTTTCCCTCAATTATAGTTAATAGGAAAAAAATCGCAGCTATAATGTAAAAAGATTTCAAAAATAAATAAAAAATAAAAATTGAATCCAATCTTCACAAAACAAGCAGCGCCGTCTTCATCAGTTTCCGGCTGGCCTACTTTCTTTCTCTCTTCTGTCATTTCTTTTTCTCCATCTTCGTGCTCTAAGTTTCAACTTCCACATATAATATAAGAAACCAAGAAACCACAAAAGGAATTGAATGCCAAAGTGGTAATTAATGGGCCTCTAGATTTGATCAATCGTAATTCATAATATCATTCCAATTTTTCATTGAACTCCCAGAGCACCATGTCATACCAATAATTCATTGATCAATCATAATTCATAATATCATACCGATCTTTGATCGGTGTATTGCTATATTAATTAGTATACAGTATATACATTTATATGTTCTCTTAAGCTTGATCCCCTCATGCATTCACCTTGGCTTAATCGCCATATAGAGAAGGGAGAGAGAGAAACATGAAAGGATAAAAGTTGGGGTATGTTGCATGGACAGATTACATGACGGTGGAAGCGTGTAGCCTTTCCAGTTTTTTTTCTTTCTATTTATTATTTTTTAGGTAAGGGGCAGAAATCGGTAGTTTAGGCTAAATATTTTGACTATAGGGTGAGAAAATCAATAGGGTGGCGATAGACGCACCTTTTTTTTTTTTCCCTTTCCTTATGGGCATTCTGACCCCATTTTACCCAAAAATAAAAATAAAAAACAAAACAGAGAGGAGGCCTAAATTGGACCGGCTTTTACTCCTCTCCCCCGCGAGGTTGAAGCAATCGATTCATACTCAACCTTCAGCGGCGTGGTACTTACCTTCTTCCTTGGTCTTCTAGTTTTTCTTAGATTTTCTGCTTTCTTCTACTTTTTTTATGTTTCACCATGAATTTCAACAAATAAAACTTAGCGAGTAAATCATTGATGGAAAACAACATGGTCAATAAGATTATTTTGGTATAAAATTTTGGAAAAATACATAGTCATATATGGTCTACCTCTTATCAATAGTTGAAATTAACATTTTTTTTACTGAATAAAAACTCGACAAAGTGAGGTAATATTTTATTAAATAAATGAAGATACAAGCATGAGGGGAGGACATACTCTTACCCCTTCAAAACCAAAGGATCGATGTTGAAGAACGTACGGCGGATAAACAACATCTCGTCTCTTATCAAAAAAAAAAACAACAACATCTTGTCCTTCGCAAAAAACAAAACTAACACCAATACATAAGAAAACAAGACTCTCAATGCTGAAACAAAAGAAATTATCTAAAAAGAAAATTAAGAATACCCAGCTTTCCATTCTTTTTAATTTAGATCATGAGCTCGCTATATCATGACATTCTTATTATTCTTTCACCCATTTGAAGATCAAGACATACATAGGAAGGATACAAACCAGAGTTGACTTGGTCATCATCAAGATTTGATGATCTCTACCAAAGATTTCAAGTCTTAAGCTGAACGCCCATTTGATCCAACAGCCTCTGAGCAAGCTGTTTAAGGACTCCAACTCTATGTCTCATTTCTTTTCCTTGTTTAAGCGATAAAACTTGTTCCAATGCCTTGACTGCACCGCTTTTAGTGAAAATGCCTCCCTCAATTCTCACACTGATCTTCCATACAACTGCTACGCTCCGCATATTTATGTGTTGGTCAGCAAAATCAGGCCTCCCAATCAGAGGAACACTACAAGTTACACTCTCTAAGACTGAATTCCAACCGCAATGTGTTGCATGCACTCCTATCGAGGCATGATTTATGATTTGCTCTTGGTTCACCCATGGAACTACTTTTCCTATGGATAACCTGTTTGTTCTTTCGATAAATCCTTGTGGAAAGTCCTCTTGATTTCCCTAAATGACCAAAGAAAGGGGAATCCACCTTCCTCTAATGCCTCAGCTAATGCTGCTACCTCCATAGGGGGCAGTGCCCCCAGACTTCCAAAGCTAATGTATGCTACTGACGCAGCTCGGTTGCTGTCCAGTGATTCGGTGCATATACTAGAGCCTCACGCGTAATACAACACGGTTATCAAATTTAGGGAAAATAAATTAAGCTCCAAGTATCGTACCCAAGGGAATAGGGAACCCCACTTGGTTACGGACAACTAATCACAAATACGAATTATCCTAGCAACAAATATCCGAAATTGTGATTTTTGATTGTGAAGACATAAACTAAATAAGAGAACCAAAAATAGAAAATTGCTAAAAATGAAAATGCAATGCTAAAGTAGTTTGCAAAAGATTCATGACAAGAGAGTGTTGGGTGCTAGGGAGGCTCCTTCACCCGAATCCTATGTGGCGGAAGCTATCTAATGTAGATGCAAATTTCTTGATTAGGCGGTAGTTGTATCCAAGGCGGTTCAAGGCTTAAGGTGAAGGAATTGTGTCCTAAAACAATCATTTTGATGTAATTATTATTGTAATTATTATTAATCAAAAAAGGGCAAGTTTATTGTTCATTGTTTATATTTAATATTTGATTGAACAAGGTCCAAGGAATATGAGTTAAAGAGAAAGTAATCTAAAGAATTAGATGTGTGAGACCTTTACTCTGTCACACTCTTCTCCTAAAAGGTTCCTAGTCATAGGATTATCACCTGGACATTGATAATCCGGAAAGACTAGCACATACTATGTATGCTCAATATGGAGGATGATATGTCTCTTGTCATTTGTGTAGAGACACTAATACAAGTATGTGGGTGATCTTAACATAAAGAGTACACTGAACGCGATCATTAGAGTTCTTGTATGGAGTCTTACTTACATGTCAAACTTGAACTCTAAATTGCAATAATACAAATTAGTCATTTGACCTGAGACACCATAGTTGTCATATGAGTGAATGGATTATCGCTTGATGATGCAATAATATTATGTCCTGTAATGGATATAATAGATGCATTCATTGGTATAATCAATTCGGTCATGGAGACATGTGAGTGTACAATAAGGAATCTCTATCCTTAAGTAAATAAGGTGTATGTTCAAACATGTGATTCAATGAGTCTTTGGCCAAAGCATTGAAGAGATTAAAAAGGAGTTTCTAATCACATTCTAAGAATCACATAAGAATGAAAATCACATTAGGGGATTGACATGTTAATTCCATACCCTGATGATGTGATTTAGAACATAGTGTTAGAGAAGGACCGTATTGTATTGTAATTCCAATTGAATAGGTTCTTTGTCATTCTATATTAACTAGGGTAGTCATGATATGTTGCAAGACGTCACTCATGACTTGTGAAGTCCCCGAGGATTAATAAACATTTATAGTCCTAATAACAAGGGAGAATCAAAAATGGAGTTTTTGATTCGTAAACAAAATAGAATGGTTTCTATAAACTTCACTGCCTTGTTAATTAGAACCTAAGAGATCGCACACCATATAAGTGGATCCTTGAGATTGTATATGAAGAAGATTAAACAAGAGTTGGTTATGACCAAATAATTAATTAGATTTATTATTTAAACATATTTAGGAGTTTCGGGTAAAACCGAACCTATTGGGCCTAAACGATTGTCGGGTTTTTGGTGTGGACTTGGGCTTCACTAAATGAGATTTAAATGAAAGCCCAAGACACATTTTTAGTGCCCAATAAAATGTATGGACCAGCCAATATATTGGCTTTATGAAAGTCAATATTTTTCTTTTAGTAATTGGATTTATTTCCTATTATATAAAGTGAAAGCATGGACAAAAATGATAAGTGTGTCTCCACACTATTATTTTCAGATTAGAGAGAGAGAGAGAGAGAGAGAGAGTTCTCCCTTGGTCCATTACAAAATTAAAAGGAAAGAAGAACACTTGCATAATTTCTTCTTTTCTTTCATCTTTCTTCATCTCTTGATTCACTTGGTGAAGATCCTTAGAGGCCATATATTTTTGTGGCTTTACTTGTTACATCAAGGAGAAGATCACAAGCACAAGAAAGAGTATAAGAAGGAGTTCTTAATTCAAGGTGTTTCAAGGTGGAGGAAACACACACAAGGAGAGATCAAGGAGAGGAACTTTGGTGGTTCACTTGGATCGGATTAAAATCACGCTCCAAGGGTGAGTAGAACATAAACTACCTCTTTGTTCTTCATTACTATGCATGCTATGTTTATATACATATCATAATAAGCCAAGATCATGAGTTAAAGGAATGAATTTTATGTTTAGTTAGTAGTTTAATTGTTAAACTAATTCCGCACTAATTAAAAAGTTTTGAAATCCATCCATTCCTTCATAAGGACCATACATTCTCAATTACAATATTAATGTGCCGTTTCAAGGTTCACATAAACTCAATTAGAAAGAGTTAGAGTCGGTTCATAGGTCTCTAACTCGCTTTAATTTGCATAAAACTCAAGAATTAGACCACTAAGTGATTCACCCGCTCAATCATGAGGCGGGTGTAAATCACCATGCTTATAACCCCACAATACCAAACTGAGGGTTCTAGCTTAGGAATTAGAGGGGGTCAAGCCTCTAACTCCATCTTATACATGCTCAAAATACATACTCTCAAGTTGACTAAACTCCTACATATGCATTTCAACCCAACAAAAATTGATATAAGCATCCATCAAATTAAATTGCATCATAACATTAAAATAGGCATCATTTACATAAATTTTGGGCTAGGACACACAACCCTAGCCCCCAACAAAATTTCTACTCACTATCTATAAATATATACATCATAAATTCCATCAATTTCATACAAATAAAAGAGGAAAATGTATAGAAGAATAAAAACAACCTAGACAAGTTACAAATGCTAAAGCCTTGGAATTATAATTTCTCCATTTTACCCAAGTGATGAAGTGCTTCCCCTTAAATTTCCTTCAAATTAATGAAGCTCGGTGGTGGAGTAAGAGCAGGGAAAAGAAAATATTACATGGGTATGGGTTTTGGTAGTTCTCGGCAGGAAAGGAAAAAAATAGAGTGAAGATGTGGTCTGGGGTGTGCAGCGTCAGAGGAGAGAGGAAGAATGTGTAGGGTTTTTATTAGGTCTGGTTGTAGTATGGGTAGAGTCTAGAGAGGAAGAGGAGGATTTTAATTGTGTGGCTGCTCTTGCAAGGGAAAATAGAACGATATAGAGACACGTGGCAGCAGCTGAGAGGAAGGAAGGAAAAGAAAAGGAAAATACAAGAAAGGAAAGGAAATGGCGGCACGTGGGAAGAAGAAGGGATCAGCCTTGCTGACGTCATAAACTTCAATTTTTTTTCCTATTCTTGTTCTTTTCCTAAATTTTTTTTTTCCTTTCTTTTTTCTTCTCAATACACTTCCACAACATATTATCGAAGGTGATTAGATTCCGTTCCTTTAATCATGGTTGACCCGCATTCACTATTTCGTCATTTTCGGAAACTCTAATTTGCTCTAATTTAACATCATTTTCTCTCGTTTCAACAATTCTACTTATTTTTCACAAAATAAATAATAATTGATTAATTACATATTAATTTACATGAGAATTTATTTATTTCTAATATTTTAGATATAATTACACGCATATAAATGCGTATAATTATCCGGCCACTTTAAGCATACATCTCTCTCTTCCTCCTCATCATCTGATATAACTGATGGTACTGGCCGAACAAGATGTAGTGGCCCAACAAGGAGCAACTTCTGGAATCTTTTCTTCAGCTCCTCAGTAACTGTGAAGTCCATATTTTCAATAGAGTTTATGACAACCACAGTTGCTTGTGGCAGCTTCTGTCCCATTTTATACAACATTTTTGTAAACGGGGATTTTATGTCTCCAAATACAACTTCCTTGGGTAAGTCGGATACTCGAAACTGATATGAGAATCCCGGAAGGAAGTCCACGTTTTTGTCTTCTTGTCCTATGTACATACAAATTAAAAGAACACGTAAGTGACAAAAATTGTTCTACATATTTATTGATGTATTTTTGACATTAGCAAAGGAATGAAAAAACAATACATCCTTACCAAGAGCTCCCACTTTTTCTCTAATTATATCAGTCTCAATGTGAACAAGCAGCGAAAGTCGTCCACAAATCCATAAGGGCACCTAAGAGACGTGTATCTTTTGGGCTATGTCACCGGCAAACCAGAGGAATGCATCTGAAATCAAGCAGCCGAACTTGTGTCCTGTTCCAGCCTCCACCTCTTTGATTGCGTTCTCGAAGTTACCAAGTGCATTGTCAAGGAACAACTCAATTTGCTCCAACGGATTTTTGGACGGTGGTGTGTAGCCATCTGGCAAACCATCCCATACGTTGTAAGGCTTGATATTATCACAGCTCTTGTTGCCGGAACTCGAGAAGAGGGAGCTATTTGATCTAGATATGTTGAAGAAAGAGAACTGCATGTCTGGGGCCACAGTTGAAATTTAACATACAAATAGGAGAAGAGAGCCGGGATGGGAGAGAAACTAAGACTGCAACATTTTGAGTCCTAGAACTAGCAAGTTTGTGGCTCATTATGAAAACTTTCAAAGTAGAAGTGAAATGAATAGAATCGACTATGAACTTTGGGGAAAGGGAGATTGAGAAAAAATATATACAGGACTGAATGAACATAAAAGTCTTTTGAGGCAACTAAAGAAGGTGTATTCAATTCAGATTTTAAAAGACTTTGTTTGAGTTTTTATAATCCATGGATTTACTTAATCCATGGATTGTTTAAATTATATATGGACTCTGATTAATTTTAATAGATTGATTTACTAGTATTTGTTTAGATTTTACAAATCCTTGTGATGTTTCTAGTAGGTTAAACTTTTTTTTTCCTTTAATTTTTTTTTGTTCCTTATGATCCAACTATAATGTTATATCAATGACAATAAAGTATGGCAATCTACCATTCTTTATGTTGTGTATAATGATATATGAACAATAAGAGAAAACTAACCAGCCAAAATGTTACACAAAAAATAAAGTAGTAAACTAATGACATAATTTATTTCATATCTAATTTACTAAAGTGTGTATGTATCATCTTAACAATACCATTGAAAGTGAGCTTAATTAGCTAGAAGGATTAAGGCTTCTAGAGATATAGTGATAAAAATAAAATAAAAAATTATTAGATGAGAGCAGAGGCAAAGGAAGATAGTGGGAAAATTGGTCTAAGACAAAATGGATAAGTGTTACCTATTGAGACCTGTTTTTTTTTTTTTTTGGTGAAGAGCTTCTTCATTTTTTCAGTGAGAAAGAATCCATTAAAATCTCTTGGGAAGTGGTTGGATTGTTTTTGAGTTTTGATATGTATAAAAAACACTATAAAATCCTCCAAAATCAAGTATTTAATGAAATATTTTAAAAATCCGTATACTTTTGAATATCAGCATATTTGAACGGATAATTTTAAATTTTAATTGAATACATCAAGTCATCAAGATTTTAAATGACTGTTTAAAATATCAGTTGAATATCCATAGACTTCTAAAATACAAAAATATCTTGTAAATGAATACACCCCCCTAAATTGTCACTATGGAATTGAATAACAATAGACCCCGGGTTACGTACAAAATGCTACGTGTGGTTACAATGAAATAACAGCAACCTAAATATTAGTACGGAATCAATTAACAGTGGACCATGTGAGTTACGTTGTATATGTACAAAGGGCCAGATGTGTTGATGTAAATGGAAAATTAATCCAGGGCCAGAGGGCAGAGGCAAACATTCATAAGAATTTTCTTTTTGTAAAATAAACTGCACCCAATACATTAGTAGCAATGAAAAAAAGAAATTGAGGTGCTTGATACCAAAAGAAGCCAGGAAAAAAAAAAAACAACAACAACATCTATTCTTAAAGTAAAATGAACATTAGTAGCACTGAAAAAAAAAAAGGACAAAAAGTGTTTAATACCAAAGAAAAAAAACCAGAGAAACAAAAAAGGAGTGTGTTTAGTACCCAAAAAAACAAAATATATGATGAAGCCATCTGGGCTCGATCTTGGGTGACTTAAAAGGTCAAATAAGTCAATTATCACTTGATTACAGCAGCCTCTACTTAATAATTTTGTCATGAATATATGTTAAGGCCATTTGAAATATATACATATATAGGCTCTTTTAGTGAGAGATTCATTTCTTTGGTTATTTTAAGAGATCACTTATTAAACATACTTTTCGATCACAAATCCACATCTCAACTGTTTATTTTTAAATCTATATAAGTAGATCACCTTTGCAAATTTTCATAATCGTTAAAGCATTCATAACTACAATTTACAATTATGAACATGAACGATTCAAGTTGGACAGATTATGTTCGTCCATTAATTTAATCTAGTTCGATACCTTAACGATCATCAATTTTGCTGAAAATTTGTAAAAGTGATCTATACATTAGGACCTAAAACTGAATGGTTGAGATGTCGAAATGCAATCGAAAAGTGGGTCCCACAAGAGATCCCTTAAAATGAAAAAAAAAAAAATCCTTTAGTGGAAGTGATATATATATATATATATATATATATATATATATATATATAACTTTTTACTTCTAATGTATAGATCAAATTAGTAAATTTTCAGTCAAATTGATGATCGCTAAGGTATCGAACTAGTTTAAATCAATTGATGAACCGAATTTGTCTAACCTGAATCGTTCATGTTTGAATGTCTTAACGATTATCAATTTAGCTGAAAATTTGTAACGATGATCTACTCATATATACTTAAACACTGAACGGTGAAGATGTGGATAGTGATCGAAAAATGGGTCTAATAAATTCTTTAAAATGACAACAAAAAAAAAAATTCCTCATTAGATGGAACCGTACATATACATACACAAGGTGACTGGCTCAGGCTGCACCCGTCTGCAGGCCCTGTGGAAAATGTTGATGTAAAAAAAATGCTGTAAACTGCAAGACTCGAGAGATAATTAATGATCTGGATGTTCATGCATGGGAGCTTTGTAAACGTATCGATTACGTAGACATGCACGCATGGTTAATTTGACGGGTAGATGAACATCAAGATCAAGATCTTGATGCATGATTCACTTGATATCTATCAACCCACTTCTTTGTCAGCCTCGGCATTAGCATAACATGTCCCTTAGGATTAAGCGTTGCAAGCACTATTCCTCCGCGCTTAGTCACCAGCATTTTTCTAAAATGAATGATTGAATGTACCTACTCGGCTCCTCCAGTTATATGACGTGCATGGGATCAAAATAAGAGGTTCAAATAAACTGTTCCTTTAATTTGGACGTGCATGAGTGGTCTGTGATTCACAAGTCCCTCAAAACTCTGAATCCGTGTATCTAAATTGATATCGTTAGAGCATCTTTAACGAAGTAAATTTTATTTTATTTTTTTAAGTTAAATTCGGTGAAAAAAAAATTTCGGCTAACTGATTAATTATGTTACGCCACGTATCTGATTTATCCTTTTACTGTGTATAAGTGAATTATCATACGTTTTATCATCCTTGGTTTCAGTTTTTATCATTTAGGGGGGTGCTAGAAGTTGACTTTTTATGGATTAACAATTTGAGAAAAATTCATTCACGAAAGTTGTAGGGGACCTTAAACTGAGTCCGTAGACATGTGGTTCGCCTAAATCGGAGTTCGTAAATATAGAAAGTTAGTGTGGTAGGTTTCCATACCCCGACCTTCTCTCTCCTCTTCCCCGAGCTCTCTCTTCCCCTTCGGCCTATTTTTGTTTTCCGGCCAAATCGGCTCTCTTTGGCCACCCAACAACGAACTCTGGGCGTTGAAAGACGCTCCCCCTCCTCCTTGACACGCCTACGGTGGTGGTTCACGACAATTTGGTCGGAATTTCACAAATCAAGCTTCCAAATTTTACTATAGCAATCAGTGTCAATCGTCTATTTCTTCCAATTCCGGCCATCTCCGACCACAAAACCAGGTATAGTAGAAGCTCCTCGAGCCATGGATCATTTCCCCTCAAGCTTCTACCTTCAATTCGCGGTGTGGAGAGTGAATCGAAGAAATTTCAAAACTTGGGTAATGAAATTTCTGGGCATGTGTTCACCGGCCAAGTTGGAGCTCTTCAAGGTAAAATTGGAACTTGTGGTAATTGAGAAAAATGTTGGCTTTGCTGAGTAGGTGGTGCAACCAAATTTTGGTGGCCATCAGAGGTGGTTTTCCGGCTGTGCGTGGGGCCCACGTGCAGCCACTGTAGATGGCGCGTGGTGGTGCGTAGGGTGGAGTTTTGGGTTCTAATTTTAGTTTAAATGGTATTTGAGTTGTAGATGCTATGATTGTGATTTTGGTGAAGATTGGAGAAGTTGTGAATTGATTATGAATTTTTGAAAAGTTAAAAGTTTCGGTTGTCGAATTTCGAGAATCCGACCGTCAGATTTCTCTTGAATTTTGCCTAGAATTTATAAATTGACGAATCAGCTTTATTGGTGTAGTTTGGATGGAATCCGAGGTGGATTGAAAGAGTTGGGTTTAAGGAGATGTATAGAAATTTCAATATCTAATTATCATAAATTTAAATTCCAGTCCTGTAATTATATTTTTACGAGTGCTATTCGTACAGGACGAGAGGAGTCTCCATACGAGAAGAATACCGATCAACGACAGGACTAACCTAATACTGTGAATGGACTGTTGTTTTAAATTTTGATGCATGCAATTATTTTCCGAAGTGATGAGTGATTGCTTTATTTATTTATCATGTTTCTTATCGAGCATTATATTTTACCTTGGATCATAATTTTGGCATTATAACCGTATGAATTTAGAATATGAAATTGTTATGCTCGAATTTGGATTTTTGAATTGTTTTCTGTAGCCTGATTTGGTTTTTGGGGGATTAAATATTGATTTATATGATTTTCGCCGATTTATAGTTATTTATTATCGCTCGGCTAATTATTGTGGATTTGAGAATATCTTGGCATGTGGGGCCACGTCATCGGAATATATCTATTTTCTAGTGAGAATTGAGGAAGCCTTATGGATTTACTGATCTTCAATGTTTTTCCTCACCATACTCAGGTCTTTCTGTTAGCATATTCTCCTCACTTACTTTGTATTTGTGAGTGGCAGTTAAGGTGATTTATTCTCCTCATCACGTGAGTGGTAGTCGAAGTTATTAGTTCTCCTTCTCACACAATCTATGTGTACTTGGCAGTCGAGGGTAGAGCCTAAAGGCTCCTTTACCCGTATGGTGAAATCTCTTCCCCATATTAATTATTTATTTTTAGCCAACGGGGCTGGGTAATTTTCTTTCTTACACTCTTTTGAAGTTAAGGAAATAAATTTTCTAAATCTTGCATGCATCGGAAATTTATTTTCCAAACTAAATTGTGGGAAAGTATAAAACTATATCTTTATAAATTTTCTAAATCTTGTGTGCATCGGAAATTTATTTTCCAAACTAGATTGTGGGAAAGTATAAAACTATATCTTTCTTTTCCTTTTGTTATAATCATTAACTTTTTGTCTACTCATGCTAACATTTTTTTTAAATGCTTTCCCCCTGGGCCCTTCGGTTTCAAATATCCGGTTCACAGTGTTGCTGCTTGAAGCATTAGGAGTGAACCATAGTGACCGCACCTACTTCCGTTATCTCATATAGTAGGTTACATGTTTAACCTACTGAAGTTTATATCAATTTCTATTTTTAGACTGCTCTGATTACTATGGGAATTATGACCCAAACTTATAATGAATTATATTTGAGGTCCATGACCTAACTTTGGTGAATTGTTGTATTTTAATTATGGAGTTTCGTTGGGCTTTTAATTATTTGAAATTATGTTTTTATTCTTTTTGATTGTGAGGTGGTTGGAATATGGGAGCAGGGTGGCTCTAGGAGGATACGGTTGGATCATTAAAAGTGTTTGTGGTTTCTTACAGGTTTGGGTTGCCTACATTTAGGGGAGGTTTTGCCGAAATTTTTCAGGAACATTTTCTTTAAAGATGGGTCCCAGATGACCACTTCGCATTTCAGGGTGAAATTTGGAGCAGGCCCTGTCAAATTGATTAAGCGGGCCCACTTCGTCATGAATTATATTATTATGTAATAATCACATTTGTATCTCCTAATGTAATTAGTTGATTATTAGGCATTCATTATGTGTATTAGTTTCCTATATGCACGTATAATGTTGTATGCAGTTTTGCTCACCTAAGTGATATCTTTAAGGGCTTATGAGGGACAAGTGCATCTCATCTGTATGTATTAGATTTAAAGATGAAATTATAACATCTTGAAACTGTGTATTTGTTTTCAGCCGTCAAATTCACTTATCTCTCACAGTATCTTAAGTGAGCGGTTCTTAGGTTGTATGTGTATAAACCTTTACAAAAGATAAAAATAAAATCAAGATTAAGTGGTGATCCTAAACCTTTTTTGTGAAAATCGTTGTTATCCTACAAATTATTACAAGACTGAGTAGTTAAGAGGGGTCAATAGAACTTAGTGAGTAAATCCAGGGCCGGCCCTGAGGGTTGCCGCCTGAGGCGGCTATCTCAGGCCACCGGTTCCTGGGGGCCTCGGAAAATTTAGTTATGCATATATGTTATATAGGGTATATATTTTGTTTTTGCTTCTACATGCATGCATAAGTGCGTTGCTTCAATGGAAGCACTGTTAATCCACTTCCTCCCTAACCAAAGTTCGAACTCTGCTTCTTCCCCTTCCCTTTTTTTTTCTTTTTCAGTCAGTTAATTCAATTTTTGTTGGCCCCAGTTCGAAGCTTGCTTCCTCTTTCACTTCTTTTTTTTTTTTGGCGATCACTTATTAATTTTATATCTATTTTTGTTCAAAACAGATTATTTTGTACTATTATTTGGTGCAAATATGTGTGTGTCTGTGTAGAGACCACATTTTAATTGTTTGCCTCAGGCCGTTAAAATCTCAGGACCGGCTCTGAGTAGATCATCGATGGAATACAACATGGTTAATAAGATTATATACTCATGGTCTACCCCTTACTAACTAATACTTGAAATTAACTTCTTTTTTATTGAATATCAAACCTCAACAAAGCGAGGTAAAATTTTATTAAAATAAAAAAAGATTCAAGCATGAGGGGAGGACATACTCTTATCAGAATCAACATCCCATCCTTCGCAAAAACAAGTAAAATGCCAATAGACAAGGAAGCACCACAACCAATGCCAAAACAAAAGAAATCATCTAAAACGAAAATTAAGAATACCTAATTCACCGTTCTTATGATTTCAGGTCATGGACTAGCTATGTCATGATATTCTTGTTAATCTTTCACCCACCTGAACACCAAGACATACATAGGAGGGATACAGACCAATGAGAATTAAACTTAGTTTACTTGGTCATCAAGCTTTGATGATCTCTACCAAAGCTTTCAAGTTTTGAGTTGACCTCCCATTGGGTCCTACAGCCTCTTGAGCAAGCTGTTTAAGGACTCCAATTCTCTGTCTCATCTCTTTTCCTTGTTCAAGCGATAAGACTTGTTCCAGTGCCTTGACTGCTCCAGTTTTAATGAAAAAGCCTCCCTCAATTCTCACACCAATTTTCCATACCACTTCTACGCTCCGCATATTTATGTGTTGATCAGCAAAACCAGGCCTCCCAATCATAGGAACACAACAACTTACACTCTCCAAAATCGAGTTCCAACCACTATGTGTTACATGCACTCCTATCGAGGTATGATTTAGGATTTGCTCTTGATTCACCCACGAAACTGTTTTTCCTATCGGTAACTTATTTGTTCTTTCGATAAATTCTTGTGGAAAGTCTTCTAGGTTCCCCCCAAATGACCAAAGAAAGGGGAATCCACCTTCCTCTAATGCTTCAGCTAATGCTGCTACCTCTATGAGGGGTAGTGCCCCCAGACTTCCAAAGCTGATGTATGCTACCGACGCAGGCTCGTGCTTGTCCAGCCACTGTAAGCATACATCCTCCTCCTGCTCCTGATCCTCATCATCTGATACAACTGATTGTAGTGGTGTAGTGGACCAACAAGGATCAACTTTTGGCGTCTTTTCTTTAGTTCCTCAGTAACTTTCAAGTCCATTGTTTCAAAAGAGTTGACGACAACCGCAGCTGCATGTGGCAGCTTCTGTCCCATTTTATGCAGCATTCTTGCAAGTGGCGATTCTATTTCTCCAAATACAATCTCCTTGGGTAAGTCAGATGCTCGAAACTCATCGGAGAAGGAACTCCAGGGTTTTGTTTTCGTCCTATATACGTACAGAATAGCAAAACACATGAGTGAAAATTGTTCTACATATTTATTGATGTATTTAGACAATAACAACAACAACAACAAAACACAATACATCCTTACCAGGAGCTCCCACTTCATCTCTAATTATATCAGTCTCGATATGAACAAAAAGTTAGCGTATTTCACCAATCCATGAGGTCACCCAAGGGACGTGCATTTTCTCGGCTATGTCTGCAGCAAACCAGAATAATGCATCCAAAATCAAGCAGCCAAACTTGTGTCCTGTTTCAGCCTCCACCTCTTTGATTGCCCTCTCGAAGATCCGAGGTGCACTGTCAATAAACAACTCAACGTGCTCCCGTAGTGGATTTCTGGAGAGGGGTATGTAGCCATCTGGTAAGCCATCCCATACGCTGTGAGGCTTTATATTATCACAGCCCTTGTTGCCGGAACCTGAGAAGAGGGAGCTATTTGATCTAGATATGTTGAAGAAATTGAACTGCATATCCGGGGCAAGAGTTGAAATGGAACGTACAAATCGAAGAAGAGCGGTGGGATGGGAGGTGAATGGAAAAACTAAGACGGCAACATTTCGAGGACTTGTACTAGCAGCTTTGTGGCTCATTATTAAAAATTTCAAGGTAAGAAGTGAAATGAGGATCGGCTATGAACTTTGAGGAAGGGAAGACTGAGAGAGAACATATTTATAGGACTGAATGAACATATTCTCTCTGTTTTTTATTTCCCTTCCTAATTATTGCGGCAACCAATTGTCACTGTGGAATCCGACAGTTGGACCCCTGCGAGTTATTGCGGCAACTAATGCCAGATATGATGGAATGAAATAGAAGATGCTGATGTAAAAAAGAAATGTTGTGAACTGCAAAACTTGAGAGATATATAGCTAATGATCTTGATGTAGATGCATGGGAACTTTGTAAACAAATCGATTACGTACACATGATCTGATGCCTAGATGAACATCAAGATATTGATCTTGATGATTTTGAGGAAATAGTAGTTTGAATTTTACAATAAGGACGTATGGTATAATCTACTTTGACACCGAAAATTTTCGACCATCTATGTGTAATTAACCAATACATGCATCAAACATTCACAACAATTCATTTAATAATGTCTGTATACAAACAAACATGCATGCTCACATAAGAGATAGTTTGAAGGAATTGTGAGACACAAATGGATCTGGGCCACATGTATTAAATTTAAAGCCTGAAATTATAAAAACATAAAACTATGCATTTATTCACAGTCGTCAGATTCACTTATTCCTTACCGTCTCTCAAAAACTGTCCCTTACTTAAATAGTTCTGTAAAAATAAAATTGAAAAAAATAAAAATAAAAAGCTGCGAAGGAAAAGAACCTAAAGTTTTTATGCATTCATCTTCACATTGAAAACCAAAACAACAAACTCCCAAACCTTCAAGCTTCTTATCTAGAAAGCTAAGATAATGATGTTCAGTGAGCAAAACACAGAGAAAGAAGCTCAAGTTCTCAGCTACGCTTTCGAAAATGGGATCAACATTTTGGACACTATCGAAGCCGTGAGTACTCTAAATGTTACGTCTGATTTTCATGACTACTTTGTTTATAATCGGTTTCGATTGAAATTCAAGTGTTTGTTGTAGTAGAGATATTTTGACCTTCTTTGAGTATTGAAATTGATTTGTAACCTTTGAGTGCTTCTATTCATACTTCTAAAATTTCTATTTGGACCTCTGATTTTTTTTTTAAAGTGATAATTGATTTTATCAACTCTATTGAAATGACCAATAAAGACAAACTGTAAAAAAAAAATAGTACATCTTCCTGATCATCAAACGATCAAACTCATTCAATTAATCTCTTCATTTTTCTCTTCAACATAGTTTCCCTTCAAATCAATCTGTCATGCTAGATGATACATCCATTATGTTAGACAATTGATTTGAATCGAGTTTCTTTTATAATTTTCAAAGTATAACAACTCATAAATTCTTTCTCCATCTCTTCTAACATTTTACTCCAATTTGTGCATCAAAATCAATGAAAGCAAGTGATGGTTTAGTAATTGAGAATTAATTCTTCATTTGAAGCCTTCATATATATATATATATATATATATATATATATATATATGTATGTATGGTTTTGCATATTTCCATTTTCCCTTTTTCTATTGTTTTCAATCTGGGCTCAAAGAACTTCTGTTTCATAAAAATATTCTCCAGCGTCAGAAGTTTTTCTTCAACCCCCTTTTTGTTTTCATATCAATATATTAATGGCTTATCAATAAGCAATATTGGCATTTTTGATAACTTTGATGCTCTAGATTGTTTATGTACCGGGCCATTTAAACATGAAGGAAGAAAACAAGCTGCTACAAGGCAATTCTAAAGTTCTTGGCTTATATATAAGTATCATGTTTCAATTACATTTCAATATCTTTGCTTTAGCTCCTTTTGACACCCTTGTTTCCCTTGCCCTTTCAATGATGGTCTCGTCCGATTCCTTGGGTAAAGGATGAGTGGAAGGAAACCTTGCTTGTGGGAGAATTTTATGTTTTATTCAGGTTAAGGGCATTTTCGGGAGATTAGAGAGGTGTAGTTAGTATATTAGGTTTTTCAAAAACCAAGTTAGAGGTTTAATAAGTCTAGAGGTCCAAATGCTAATTTGGAGGTTTGAATAGAAACACCCATAACCTTTTTTTTCTAAAAGGTTCAAAAATAATCATTTAGAATGATAAAAAGTCACAATTATCCTTATTAAAATTTGCTTAAATTTCCACAGTTCCTATTTTCTCATTCTTCCCACTCACAATAGGCTCCCTCAAAGCTTTTCTCACGCCGTTGTTCTTCTTATTCTCTTCAACAAATGAAAAGTTTTACTGCGATTCCAACGACTAAGACTTCCTCAACACAATTTGAGAATACATTCGAATCATATATTTTCGATTATCCTAATTATAGGCTAGGGTTTCCTTTTCAATAAAAAAAAAAAAATTATGGTCTAGGATTTGGGTTGTTTCTACTATAATTTTCTGATTTGGTTGTTTCAAAGGATTAGTACCGCAGTTCTTTTGCAATGAAAGTTCTCGTTCATAGGGTGCATAGATATGAATAACAATACAATAAATAAAATAATTTAGAAATTTTTTTAGGAAGGGGTTGGATCTGTGTAGGTACTAAAAGCCCAAAATATTATATATTAATTGATTTAAGTAATGGAGAGAAACATAATAGTCTATGGGGAAAAAGAGATCGAAGAGAAGGGAGAGATTAGTCAAAGAATGGTTAATTTCAAAGCTTTGAAATTTTGAAATTTTGAAAAACATAATTTCAAAGCTTAATTATCTCACATCTCCACTCTTAAGCTCTGAAATTTTGAAAAACTTAATTTCAAAGCTTTATTATCTCACATCCCCACCGTTCTTGTTCCTCTTCTTTTTTTCTCGATGAATTCTTCTTCATCTTCTCCAGTACACTATTCACTATGCCAATAAGTTAATCATACAACAGACATCAAACGACAGAAAACCAATTTTCTGTCGTCCCAAATTTTCAGACAACAGACAAACCTAACTCTGTTGTTTAAGTGCCCATTGAAAGACAGTTTTTTCATTTTGAGTAAATGGGTGACAGTCAAACAACATTTTAATGTTGTTATCTGAAGATAGAGATGTACATATAATTTCATTTCTCTGAAGGCTCTTATTGAAACAACATTTTTATCTTGTTGGCTCAAGATAGAGAATTTCGTTCCTCTGAAGCCTAAAAACTTGATTTATTCAAACAACAGTTATAAGAAAATTCTGTTGTCTGAGTGAGTTGGCTGAAATTTTAGAAATTTCCCTCCCAATCTATTAAGGCCTTTCCCTCTAAAAATTGGTCAAAACCCTAGTTGAGTCATAAAGTGGTAACCATCAGACAACTTAATTGTGTTGTTTGATTATATGAGAGGGTCAACTCATTTAATATTGGTTTTTTTTTGTCCAAAGGCAAAATTTCCTTTTGTGCTAGGCTTAGCCCGACTTCATTCATTCAGTCTAAAACTCTATGCCTTTTGCCTTTTGTCTCTCAAGTCTCTCAGCTCAACGATTGAAAACTGAGCATCTCGATCTCAAGTCTCTAGCGAAATTGCGACCACACAGCACCCACAACCGATTACCTACGAGGCCGTACCGGAACCCAAATCTCAGATTTAGCAGCAGAGGTGCATTTCAAGAAAATCCTAATTTTAGCAGCGGCGGTGCATTTGAAGAAAACCATGATAGGCCATCTAACAATCGTCTGAGAAGGACCCGTTGAAGCAAGTAGAGGTACGAGTTGATCTAAAGGAAGGTCCAACATATCCTAGATCGAAAATTTGGGGGATTCATTTGAAGAAGAAGAAGAAGAAGAAGAAGAAATTGGGGCCGAGTTTCCGAATTAGGGCTTGAAGTCGTAATCGAAGTTGACCGTAAGCACTCTTTTATCTGTCACTCCTTATTCTCTGATTGCCTAATTGGGTTTTTCAATTTTCATTCATGTCTCGTATGATCATCCTTGTTTGGAAGCCTACCTAGCTTAGTGACTTAGTTATTAGTTTCTGCAATTTTAATTTTAGCTAGTGTTTTCAGACTGTTCACTTAGTTCAAAGGATGATTCTATTCTGTTTTCTCTGCTACCCATTTCAAATTAAAAGGTTTGGACTTATTTTGGGCTTTCCCTGCTTTGTCGTTTCAACTTGTTTTGTTTGTGAATTCAAGATTCGTCTTTGACTCTAAATAGTGTGGTGTTGAGGTGTGTGATGGTGTTTTTGGGAGTATTAATAGGATCTATGCTTTGTTGTTTAGTAGGTTTTGAAAATTTGATTATGTTTTCTTTTATATTGGGAATGCCTTTCTGGGTTTTTGGTTTTACTTATCCAGATGTGAGACGAAAGTGAGTTTTATAAATTCTATGGTGTTGTTTTGTAGCTATATGGTACTGCATTGTTGTATGGTTTATGTAAATATTCAAAGTTTTGATTTTTATTTTGTATAAAATGTTGAAGAAGAAATGGCTTTGATGAGAAACCAGAGTGTTCCATGTTTGGGGTTTTAGTAAATTAGAGACTGAAGCTAGTTTTGAGTTCTTGAGTGGATTTCTTTATCTGTCTTCCTTTGTGTTTCTGCAACTATTACCACCTGCATATAACATTATAAATGACATGGCATGGGTATGTAAATGGTCTCTCAGAACCACTATGTAAGTTCCTTGTCTTCATATATTTGTTATGGCTGTTGAACTCTTCTTTTGGTGGGCATATGCACCTGGACATGTTAGCCTCCTTATCCACTCTCATAAATCATAATGTTGTAGATTCATTAATTGCTTGCCACGAGTTCCACTAGTCTTGTGGTTTCTTATAATTAAGGCCCCCTTATGTACTGTTTTTGTGTTTGTGTTTTCTATTTTCTTCTCAAATATAATAGAAAGGTATGGAATGAGGGAGGTATATGAGAAATGAGAGGTGAAGAACACGTGAAGAGAAAACATAAAAGTAAAGAAAGAACTCTTATTTTTATATTCATTTTAAACCCATACAAAGGCACTGCATTGTTGTATGGTTTATGTAAATATTCAAAGTTTTTATTTTTATTTTCTCTTGTTATGTTCGTTATATGACCAAGAAGAATGAATGAGAATCATTTGTTTTCTTAATTTTTTTTACATGCTTTTAGTGTTTAACAATCACTTTTGTGTTCATTTCATTATAGGTGATTTGTTGTTGTTAGCTTAGGTTAAGAATATGAAGACCAATTAA
This sequence comes from Rosa persica, assembly GCA_025331145.1. Classification (NCBI taxonomy): domain Eukaryota; kingdom Viridiplantae; phylum Streptophyta; class Magnoliopsida; order Rosales; family Rosaceae; genus Rosa; species Rosa persica. The sequence goes on along the minus strand of WFKR01000003.1, from coordinate 35,909,122 downwards.
AAAGTTTTTGTTTATGTTATACTCATTGGTGTCAATTGTGACTACAGATTAAGGTGATCAAAGACTCGCAGCCTTGTCCAAAGTCAAATCCAAAGTTCAAAGTTCACAGGTATAGTTTCTCACTCTTTATATGAGTTATTAAGATGGGCTTGATTATTTGTACAATCTTTTTTCATTTAAGTTGAATGCTTTTCTCTGCTTTGATTGCATTTTTTAATAGAAAACTTGTCAACTACTGAAGTTATGTTGATTATGAAGAGCTAGAAAGTCTGGTTGCCTTATTTTGCTTCTTGTCAATGTTGGTTGCATGCATATATGATTTTGTTTCTGTGAAGATCTGGTTTACGCTATGATATTTCTTGGAGCTGTTTTTTTTATCTTTTGTGTTTATGTTAAAATGAACGTATGAAGGCATGTGATGCACAAAACAATAGACTAACCATGTAATTATATTTGTTAGTTAGGAATTTGTATGTATATCTGACCACATGTGGCAGCAGGATTAGCATCTGTACGTTATGTTTAATTAGGATATATATTATATGTGTAGGCTATAGTATATGGATAAGTCGTGGATGCACGCCGATAGAAGATCACGGAAGTTTGAGGTAGGACTAGCAGAATTTCTAAAGTTTGCCTCTAGGAATGCTAGCAACGAAAGGAAGATACGTTGTCCTTGTTTAAAATGCTGCAACACAGATTGATTTTCCATTGGAGTTATTAAAGACCATATATTATGGAATGGTATTGATGAGAGTTATAAGAATTGGAGGTGGCATGGAGAGCCACTCTATGTCTTACATAAATAGTAGAATGGGAGGCGAATCTGAAACTGTAGATTGGGAACCTGCTAGTGGGGTGGGGCAGAATGATGTAGATATGGGAGAGAGTGAGGATGAGAAGATATCTGAAGACTCAAATGAGTTTCTGAAGTATGTGGAGGATGGTGATAAGCCCTTGTACCCTGGTTGTATCAAGACAACCAAGTTGAATGGTTTGATTCAGGCATTCAATCTGAAAGCAAAGCATGGAATGACTGATGCTTGCTATTCCGACATGCTAATAATGATTGGGGGTTTGCTTCCTGAAGGGAATGAGGTTCCAGCCTCATTGTATGAGGCAAAAAAAAACACTTAGTCAATTAGGGATGGAGTACGAAAAGATCCATGCATGTCCTAATGACTGCATCTTGTATAGACAGCAGCATGTAGATGTTATTATATGCCCCACTTGTGGTGTTTCACGATGGAAATTGGGCAAGGATAAAACAGAGAAAGAAGGGATTCCTGCCAAGGTATTATGGTACTTTCCATTAATCCCGAGGTTGAAACGATTGTACCAATCAGCAAACACATCTAAGAATCTGACTTGGCACGACCATGGTAGAAAAAAAAAGATGGGATGATGCGACATTCAGCTGATTCCCCAACTTGGGATTTAATTGATAAAAGATGGCCAGAATTTGGAAACGAGCCTAGGAACCTCAGACTAGCCCTCTCATCTGATGGCTTTAACCCTCATAGTTCGTTAAGTAGTAGGTACTCTTGTTGGCCTGTTATACTTGTCACATATAATCTTCCTTCTTGGCTATGTATGAAGAGGAAGTATATGATGCTGACGTTATTAATATCTAGACCAAAACAGCCTGGTAATGATATTGACGTCTATTTGCAGCCCTTAATAGATGATTTGAAATTGTTGTGGGATGGAGTTGAGGGAGTATATGATGCATTAAGAGGCGACTACCTCAAACTGAAAGCGGTACTCCTCTGGACTATTAAAGATTTTTCTGCTTATGGGAACTTGTCAGGTAGCATTGTAAAAGGTTACAATGCTTGTCCAATATGCGTTGATCAGACCCGACCACATAGGTTGAAGAATGGCAATAAAATGTCATTCATGAGGCATCGCCGCTATCTACCTCAACATCATCCTTATCAAAAACAGTATGTTGCTTTCGACAACACAATAGAAGAGGACCTTACTCCTGTACCATTAACCGGAGACGAGGTGTTAGCAAGAGTAGAGAGTCTGAATTGTGAATTTGGCAAAAAGTCTCGTCCTCCTCATGCTAAGGGTGTTGAAGACCAAAGCAGACCATGTTGGAAAAAGCAGTCTGTGTTCTTTGAACTAGAGTACTGGAAATATATTCCGGTACGTCATAATCTCGATGTCATGCACATTGAGAAGAACTGTTGTGATGCCCTCATTGGTAGGTTGTTGATCATTCCAGGTAAAACAAAAGATGGGGTTGCTGCTCGTTTAGACATGGTTGAAATGGGCATTAGGACTGATTTGAGCCCTAAAACTGGTGCCAAAAGGGACAAGTTACCTTTGGCTAGTTGGAACTTGCTGCTACATGAAAAGAAAATTGTTTGCAGCTCTTTTTTTTATATGATGGTGCCTGTCCGATTTTCATCAAATGTTAGAAGTCTTGTCTCTATGGATAATTTAAGACTTGTTGGTCTTAAATCGCACGATTGTCACACCGTCATGCAATTTCTTCTCCATGTTGCTTTACCCTCTGTTCTAGAGAAGCCGGTTAGGTATACAATCATTCGTTTCTGCCTATTCTTCAAGGCTATATGTTCTAAAGTGATCGATGTTTCAAAGCTAGAAAAAATGCAAGCTGACCTGGTTGTTACAGTTTGCTTGCTTGAGAAGTACTTCCCACCTTCTTTTTTTGACATCATGATTCATTTAACTATCCATCTTGTGAGAGAAGTTAAGCTATGTGGTCCAGTATTTTTTCGATGGATGTACCCATTTGAGAGATACATGAAAGTGTTTAAAGGACATGTGAGATGTCGCAGGCATCCTGAGGGGTGCATAGCAGAGTGTTACATTGTCGAAGAGGCTGTTGAGTTTTGTGCTGAACGTATGCTTGATGATGCTACTACTGCTGGAATTCCAGAAAGTTGCAAAGCAGGAGTCCGTAATGCGACGACCCCATTATCAGGAGCTACCATGATATCTGTTTATGGAAAGGAGCTGCATCAAGCACATCTTTGTGTCTTGCAAAATACGGAGGATGTGACGCCCTATTTCATGTAAGTACGTCATTTCATGTTTCAGTATATCTTTTATTTTATTTTATTATTATGAACATTTCCTTCATTATTTGTTTTTAATCTTGCTTACTATTTTGAATTTCCATTGTTTTAGTGAACACTTGGAATTATTGAAGTTGTTGTTTCCTAAGTTCTCGAAAAACCAAAAGTGGCTGAAGGATAAACAGAACCAAACATTTGCTGAGTGGTTAAAGGAGAGGGTAAGTTATGGATTATTGATGTTTTTGGAGTTGTCCAATATATATATATATATATATATATATATATTGTTTTACATAAGCATAATGTGTAACTGCTTATTTTGTTTTCTAGGTATCAAATGAACTCATGTTCACCAACAATAAGGTTTCAGAAACAATGAGGTGGCTATCAGGTGGACCAAAGAATGAAGTGTCGACATTTAGTGGATACCAGGTTAATGGAGTTGATTTCAACACCAAAGAGCGGGATAATGTTCGTTCAGTTCAAAATATTAGAGTGTTTTTGCAAGCTGATGCAATGCAAGTTTCTAGTGCAAGGGATAAAAACCCCAGAACTGATGATATGGACTTTTATGGTGTGATTAGACAAATCTGGGAGTTGGACTACTATAAGTTTAGGGTTCCGATATTCAAATGTGATTGGGTTGAGAATGTTAGGGGCATCAAAGTAGACGAACTTGGGTTTACTTTGGTAAATCTAAATAGAAAATGGCACTTGAACAATGCTTTTGTCTTGAGTACACATGTAAAGCAAATTTTTTACATACAAGACCCTCTTGATGCTCAATGATCAGTAGTCGTACGGTGCCCAGATAGAGACTACCAAGGGCAGATCAAGATGAGGAGCTAGAGGTTATTGAAATGGAGCGGCAGCCATTTAATGCCACAATGCCATCCTTTGAGACTTTTGATAACATTGTTGGTAATGAACCTAGCAGTTATATGCGACCCGGAGATGAAGGAATATGGATTGAGAAGGAAAATGGTTCACACGGCTGATAGGCTTAAGGAAATCGGCTAAAGCTATTTGGGTTAAGACTAGTTTGTTTGTTTAAGTTTTGTGTCTTTGTACTGTTTTGTTTGATGAAAATATATGAATCTTTGACTTGCATTGCACTTTTCTTACATTTTTCCTTAAATATTTATCACTATTTTCTATACTTGTGTAATTGCTGCTACAATGTGTGGTTTAAGTTATAAATATCTTCAATCATGTTGCTAACTGTTTTCTTGTTCTTTTTTAATCTTTTTTTCCTTTTTTCAGCTGATGGCTTCGTCTAAAACTGCAGCGAAAGCTAAAGCTATAGCATTGAGAATGAAGGCAGTGCAAATGAAGAGATGTAGTAGAGTGTCGAAGCCAGTTGGTGAAGACACTGCACCAAAACAACCTGCCAAGTCCAAGAAGCCAATTTTGGCCAAAACAAAGGTTATGAAGTCACCTAGTAAAGCTGCAAACCCCAAGAAAGGTGCAGCAACATCGACAAATACCAAGGACAGATCTAACTCTAACCAATCTGTTTCTAACAGAAGTGTAGGGTCTAAGTCTAAGAAGGTTGTGGTAAACTTTAAGTCAGCCTCCAGTAGCAAGCATGGAAGGAGCAAAAAGCCTGATGATGATGACGAGAATGTAACCGGTGGGCTGAAGTTGCTTAAAAGGGGTATGGTGACGATGAATCGCATTACCAAGCGACTTATTCGTGGAAGAAGGATGAAAGTGGAGTTTAACGCTCAAGGGGAACCTATCGGGAAGGCAGCTAAAGAGATGCAATCCTACATTGGCGTGTTGGCAAGGACAAAGATCCCAATATCTATCTCAGATTGGAGAGAGGTTGATGTTGATGAGAAAGACAAGATTTGGGAAAGTATTCAGGTAAAAGATATGAGTTTTAGCTTTCTTTTTGCAGCTATTTTAAATGTGTGTTATTTAGGAAGTATTAAACATGTTAGCATTTATGTAGGATGCATTTGTGGTGCCTAAAGAGTGGAAGAAACTGGTTATTACATCAGCTGCAAATAAATGGAGAGAGTTCAAAAGCAAATTAACGAAGATGTACATCATACCATATTTGGAAATCCCTGAACTCTTACAGTTCCCTCCAGATGACTATCGATCCATTGACCAGGAAGAGTGGGATATCTTTGTTGCTGATAGGACTTCACATGCATTTCAGGTAAATGAAATTCTCTTAGCTAGCTTATTCAAATTAAGTTGATGACGTTAAGAAGCAATTTTGGTTCTTTTTCTGAAATACATAAGCTGCATATGCTTTGTAGGAACTTCGCCATGCCCAAATATTAAAGAGGAAGGAGAATATATACCCTCATCGCATGGCTAGAAAAGGGTATGGTAATTTACAGGAAGAACTGGTTAGTATTTTTATGAATTAATAATGTCCCATATATTCAAAAGCATTGGTTTTAGCAAAAAGTAACAATGATTTTTTTTTTTTTCATGTTAGTCCGAAAACACACATATTGAATAACTTGATCATGCTACAATGTGGATAAAGGCACGACAAGACAAGACCGGCAGTATCAATGGGCCAGTGATAGAGAAAGCAGCAGAAAAAATTGTAAGTCCTACCATTGGATTTGATTATTTGATTTAAAGTTTACTGAATTTTCAAATAACAATCTTGTATCCAATGCTGTGTATCTATGTCTATATCACGAAATCTTCAAGAAAAGAGTGTCCGATGGTGAGATTACAACTTCTAGATCAGATGATGTTCTTACTTTGGCTTTAGGGAGCCCTGAGTATCTTGGCAGGGTACGAGGTGTTGGTGGCTTTGTCAAGCCACATTCATACTTCAATCTACCAAAACGCCGAAAGCAAAGTGTAGAAGAGTCTGTGAGGATAAGTGTTAAGAAGATATTGGCATAGGAGAGACAAAGTATCATTGCGGAGGAGAAAGCTAAGTGGGAAATTGAGAGGGAACAACAAATTGAGAGGGAAAGAGCCATGTGGGAGGACAGGTTGAGGAAGTTAGAATCAAAGGTTAACGGGAAAGAGGTGCTAGTTGAATCACCGAAACCATTGACAGCAGTAAATGAACTTGGTTCTGCAATTGGCAGCTGTTCCCAACAAATGGAGCAGGCATTGAGGGTTTCTGAAACTGAGGCCACTAAAATTGTGAAGAAGAAGTTGGATTTGGCTGAAGAAGCAGAAAAGATATCTAAAGATAGTGCTATTATCGAAAGCAATGTGAGCAAGAAACTGACATCAATTATTCAGGAGAAGATTAGGACTGTACGACCTTCCATTAAGGACTGTCAATATTGGGAAATAATTCCGGTAAACAGCTTATTGTACCCTACTTTACTTGATGATGCTGTTACACTTACCTTTGAGTCATTCATATATATTAATGAAGTCTCAACATGAAATGTGATTGATTAAAAATGGTTTTTGGTGAATTAGGAACAGTCAACAAATGTCAAGTCAGAGTTTAAACTCGCAGTAGGTTCTGTGGACAACATAGTTGCTTTTGGAACAATTGTTGAAGTTGATGTCGAGGCCACACAGCAGACTATCCATGGTGTACCATTGGGAGATAAAAATGTACGCGTTTCAGTCACCAAAGTGGTTGTTGCTAATGCTTTGCTGCCATTTCCTATCAAAGATGAGATTGTGAGAGTTGCTGATGCAATTGGTACATGTGTTGCTTGGGCTAGAAGCTTGGTTATACCCCCTGAAGTTGTTGAGAAGGTAATATCTTTTGCTTATTATTTACAATAATTTAGAGTGTTTTAAAGTTGATCATGATGACCTTCACAACATGCCATGTTATTGTTTACAAAACTAGGAGCAAGCAAGTCGTAAAATCGTGAAAAAGAAAAAGAAGAATATGTACGATGATGATTTTGATCATGATGACCTTGACATCCTGCCCCCCAAACTGCCATTACCACTAAAGAAGCTGTGCCAATGGGCGAATACATTCTTGAAGAATGGGGTCACCATCCATACCAATTTGGGTGATGAAATTTCCAGCCGTCCAAGAAAGGTAGCTATCTTTAGAAGAGATGTGTTTGCCATGGCGCATATGAAGGAGGTATCTAACAGCATGATTGTGATGTATATGAGGTTTGTAACTAAATTAAATCTGTTAATATTATGAGGTTATATACCTTCATATTCAATCTTGTAAATGATTTGAATATTTTTGTCTTATCTTTTTGTAGCTGCCTTTACCAAAAGTTGTAGAAATTTAAGATGCCGCACATGATTGCCTTCATAGACCCTGCTCAGACAGGCGCGCTTGGGTGTGGGAATCCAACAGAAAGGGCTCGTTCTCTATCAGCTTGTTATGCAAAAGGAAAGTCGGGTCAGATTTTTTTGGTGCCTTATAACTCAGGGTATGAAATCTTCATGTTGTGCCTTTATGTTTATATATATATATATATATATATATATGTTGCCTATAACTCAGGATATGTTGCATACAGTAGTTTGTTTTTGTGCTAGGTATATTAGTTTGATGTTAGTTGTCATTGGATGTTAACGGGTTATCAACCCCGCTAAAAAAGTTGTGCATTTCATCCATTGAAGAGACGCCTCATCACTGGTGAATGGAAAATTATAGTGGACAAGTAAGTAATATTATTAAAGGGTCTAAAATCGTTCTTTTACTAACATGTTTACTGGAAATGTCAATTGCTTTTTTAAGTTCCTCTATTTTCTGAAACTTTATTGTTATCATCATGAATTTGCAGCTCAATCAAGATATACAATGCGCAAAAAACTAAGAAAGGCAGAAAAATAGTTACATGGAAAAATTGTGCGGTATGTTCTGAATTTTACTAAATGCATATGCAGTTCCATTTAACTTAGAAATTGCTTAGTGGTCATTCCACAATTTTTTGGTTGGGTACTTGACATTTTTAAATATTGTAGGGCATTCCGGAGCAGCAAGGTGATAAAACCTGTGGGTTTTGGATTATGCATTACATGAAGGACATAGTGGAGGACAAGAACCAAGAGTGGAGTGCTAAGGTGATATATGTCAATGTATTTCAGTTCTTCAAAATGGCTTACATTCTAACTAATATTAACTTTCACATTTTCTATCGTGCAGTGGGACAGAAAAGGAAGCAACATGTACACACAAGATGATATTGATGAGGTCCGGGCTGAGTGGGCACAATATGTTGCCCAATTTCAAGAAAGCTAGTGCCTACACTATGCCAAAAAAAGCCTTCAGACGACAGATAGGATCTGTCATCTGATGAAGTACAAATCTGTTGTCTAGGTGGCTGCTGTCTCTAAGCCTCTCAGACGATATATATTCTCCATTGTTGATAATGCAGTCAGACAACAGATTCAGTTTAAGGTACAGTCGTCTGAAGTACCTAATATTGAAGAATCGGGGTCTATCTGTCGTCTGAAGGATCTTACCACTACATTTTAATGTTGTTGGAAATTCACTTCATTGACGGATTCAAAACATAACCATCGATGTAGTTAATGTAACATGACAGATTTTTTGCTGTTTCTGTCCTTTGATTGTACCAATATTGAAGCTTAGTTGATGCTTATGTCGTCTGATTGAAAGCACAATGACAGTTATATGTGGACTGATTTCCTATGCAACAACATTTATACTATGAGTTATGTTGTTTGAGGTTTGTTTGGACTACAGATAATTTTGATTCTTGTGGTTAGATTTGATTTCCAACTACAGTTTTTGTTTTTTTATGTTGTTTGAATCTCACTTGGAGTATAGTCTTACTCAAATTTCTATTGTCTGAAGTAGGAAGAAACAACAGATAAATGTTTTGGGAAATAATCTTGGACAACAAATTTAGACATACATATGTGGTTATAATGTCACTTAGACAACATCTATGTGATGAGTTCTGTCGTCTGATTGCAAATTCTGTTGTTTGATATTGATGTTGACTTCACTTTTTTATTGTTTGATATTGATTTTGATTTCACTTTTCTGTTGTTTAAAGGTAAGAAGAAACAACATAAGTAGTTTGGTTTAGTTGTTCCTATATATGTTGAGACAACACATATTGTTAAACCTGTGTTGGATTTTAACCATATCAACATCATTCATAAATAACAATCACCACAGTCATTAAAATTAGTCATCAAAATGAAGCCATATTTGTCATTGTCTCCAACAAAATACATGAATACATATAGTGATCAATCCCTCCCTAATACTAAACTATGTTCAAGTATGATCGATGAAGGCACAAAAAAACTAGCTAGGTTTAAGTATAATCCTATAGTGACCAGTTCTATCTATAGGGACAAAAGAAGTTCCTTAGTACTATTCATCTACCATATATATATATATATATATATATATATATATATATTTATGTATGGAACTATGGAACTGACATGGTGATCTGCAAACTGTTCTCTCCCAGTAAAATTGACATGAAATAGTCAAAGCAATCTGCATCACACATCAAAAGGGAGACATAAGTGAACTGGAATGTTAAGGCATGAACAGCCTCGCTTTGGGAATTTATTAAAAATTCATTTATATAGCCATGAACTTGAAATTTTTCAGACTGATAGTAAATGTGTTAAGGTATAACACACTGAAATTACATAGAATTCGGAGTTCGGAAAGTAAGGAAAAAGATGAACACAATCTGACTGAACTGCAGGAGTTATATAAAAAAATCTCAGCAGTATGGTCAACTTTGAAAATTCACCAAAAATTCATTGCAAGTCTAATTGATATGAAATTAGTTTTGAAACAACCATTTCAAATGCATAATTCAATACACATAAAAAGCAAAGGTTAAATGAGTCAAATAGGATTTCAAATCTCAACAGAAAATCAGAGGATACATTCAAAATGGAACTTTCCCAAATGCAGACTAAATTTAGAAAAATCACCGAAAATTCACTTTACTTCAGAATAAGATGAAACTTTCCAGATCCTTTGTTAACTACCAGAAAAGAAACATATCAAAATTTCAGGATATTTGATGATCAGTAAGTAGGGTAAAAAAAATACCAAAGAGAGCTGTGCTGCAGGGCAGTTTCTGCAGAATTCCAAAAGAAGTTATCACCTATCCATGACTTCTTGGATCAACAACTTATGGACTACAAGTTATGAGTATCCTAATTCATATATACCTTTATAACAATTGACCACAACCTATTAATCTTGCAAGATCTTTAACGTTTTCGACTTTGGAGAAGCTAAAAACTCATCTGAGTGCAGAACCCATTTCTCCTTCACTCCTCTCCTTGACCAGAAATCCTACATAACCCAATTAACAATCATATGTATACTGAACAAACATTTAATTCGGTCAAAAGCTATAAACCCAGAACCAAGAGATAAACACCCAACCCGATTTCAAGAACAACAATAAATTTTCAGCAAATTTCAAACACCCAAATTGAAATGAACCCTAAACCATCCCCAAATCCATAAAACCAGAATAACACCTGAGTCTATTTCAACCACCACATCTCTAAATTGATATCAAAAATCTAATTTCAAAGGAAACCCCAAATCGATATCTCAACGAAACCCTAAAACCCAACACAAATCAAGGTCGAAATCCTAACACGAAGATTGAGACTTACCGTGCAACAACAATATACTTGGTAAAATCATCGAAGAATTCTACCAACAGTGTCTTCTTGACCCAGATCGGCGAGAGGTTGATCGATGAGACTCTTCTGTGCAAAAAACCTAGATCGGGGAGAGAAGAACCATAATTGGGAAAGGGAAAGGATGTTGCTGATCGGGGAAGAAGAACTAGAATGGGAGCTGCAATTGCTTAATTGGGGTCTAGCTCGGGGAGAAGGAAAGAAGGCTTCTGTTTTTTTAACCAAGTGTTTAGAAAACTCGGGGTCTAGCTCACTTAAGTTTTAGTTCAGCCAAAAAAAATTTTTTTTTCCAAACAAGGAGAAATAATTTCTCCATTTACTCAGACAACATAATTCTGTTGTCTGAATTTTCTAAATTACAACAAACTTGAAAAAGTTGAACTGGTATTGATTTTCATACCATTCAGACAACAGAAATAGTTAAAACTATTGTCTGAAGACGTTGAAAAAAATCAGACAACAGAAAAAACTTATTCTGTCTTCTGAGGGGTATGGTATGAAGCATTTTTTGGCATAGTGCTAACTCATATATATATATATATATATATATCTGCTTTTGGACATGCATCTATAACCCAGTTTAGAAAGCTATAGGTACTAGTTTTTTGCTTTACATGCTCGATATTGTGATACTTGTTGGGTTGCCTTTATCGATCATGTCTTTTGTTTTATGGATGGGTTGTATTGAAATGATGCATAGCAGGTCATGTAATATACTGAATGATTTGCCAGTTTGATGAAATGACATTTTCTGGATTTCTAGATTACCTAATGAACAGTATGGAATGGTTTTTCAGATTTGATTTGATTCATTTCAGTACTTTCCAAATTACCAAATGAACAGTAATGTGTCGTCTCAACTATTATCCAACAACTCACTCAAAGCCAGAAGTGTGTTGTTGGATCAAACGGAAAACAATAGAAATGAGAAACTTCTATTGTTGTTTACCAACTTAGACGACAGAAAGTTGTAGTTTCTATATCACTATGCAGACAAATATATGAGAAATTATATTGTCTATTCAATTAAACAACAACAAAACTAGCACAATTTCTGTGATCTTAGTCGCCTAATATCAACACAATCATATGGTTCTAATTGATATCACATGACAAATAATTGTCGTTCAAAGGTACATACAACCACAAATAATATGGTACTGAATTGATCTCAGTGATATCACACGACAAATACTTGTCGTTCAAAGATACATACAACAACAAATAATATGGTTGTAATTAATATCACACAACACATAATTGTCATTCAAATAAACATCGAACCACAAATGACTATGTACTTATAATGTTAATACAACAGACAAATGTAATCTTAACTGAATAACGGCTTCAAGTATCTGTGTTTTTAATAGACATAAATAACAGAATAGTTGTATTATTTATTGTTTGATACTTATTCAGACAACATAAAAGTGAATCATAAATGTAGCTACAACAACAAGTAACTGATGTTTCTTATATTTTCATACTGCACTTACATGTAATTGAAACGTACTTAATACCACAATTATTTGTAGTTGATAACCATTACAGACAACAAATAAGTTGTCAACACTTAATATTCAATTCATTCATACCACAGAAATATCATGAATACTGTCTTTGAAAAGGCTATTAAACAATAGAAGATAAAGATTGTTGATGTTTGTTTATATATAAGGTAACATATATCTGTCCTCTGAAATCTTCATAACACATGTGAGGATTCAATCAAACAACAGAAGACCAAAAAATGTATGTCATCTGAGTGCAATCACACGACAGAGTTTATCTGTCTTCTGATTGAACAAGAGACGGCAGCGCCTCAGACTACAGAAAATCATGCCATCAGACAACAGAGATGATCTGTCGTCTGATTAACTTTTTGGCATAGTGATTCTACATCTTTTATTTTTTCTTTTTCTTTTTTATACAAGAACCTTCTATGCGTGATGATTCAGTCATTAATACAAAATACCTGGAAAACTTTTTCCTTTTAAACCAAATACATACTGATGCCATGAAACCTCAACGTCAAAATATTACACGAGTTTACGAATTAAATTGCCACAACAAAGTAAGCTCCTCAAAGCTTTCTACAAGCTGAAGTCTTTATAATGGTAAAGTCACAAAATTGGTTTCCTACTGTAAAGTTGCTAGCACGCTACCTTAGTTTCAACCACGATTTCCCTGACCTATAGGATTAAAACCTACACCATTGAGTAGTGCACTGGGTTGCCACACAACAAACCCAGTAAGCTTATGAAAGCTCGTATGAGTAACTCAAAATAAACCTCCCCACAACTCACACCAAAATGAGGAAAACCCTTCAACTCAAGAAAAACGAACACATACCATTCTTCCCCAAAACAATATTCTTTTCCCAAAAGACACAACACAAATCACCCCGTGACGAAATCATATTAATTGAAACTCTGACAATAAAAATATGATACACAAGTCCTCCCCCTGACATTTAAAACAAAGGATCTCCCGAAACTCCCTTTTAAAACACACACTCAAAACAACAAAAGTTACCCCTAAACTCTGACAATTGAAATATGATACACAGGTCCTCCCCGAACATTTAAAAGAAAGAATCCCTGACACTCCCTTTTAAAATACGTACTCTTGAGCATCAAATAGCTCCCCGCTACTCCCTATGATGTACAATGGCAACAGACTAGAGCTCTAATTGATCGTATTTACTCACATGGCCAAAGGTGTGAAATCCCGATATATATGCCTGAGCACTCCCAACGACTCCGAATCCTTAGACCTCCCCGGTTGTCAGATCAAATCATTTAAAAGCGGTCATTAAGGACCAAAACTTTACTCTAGTCTCACGGGACATCACCACCTGTGACTCTCGATCCTCAGACCACCCCGGTCATCAGATCAAAACATTAAGCAAGTCGCTCTAGACCCAAAATGTTAAATCAACTCAAAAGGAGATGTCACCCGGTGACCTCCGCTCATCAGAACTCCCCGGTCGGTAGATCAAAAAATTAAGCAAGTCACTCTGGACCCAAAATGTTAAATCAAATCAAAAGGAAAAAATCACCACCTGTGACTCTCAGATCGTCAGACCTCGTCGATCGTGAGATCAAAACGTTCAAATCACATTAAAGCAACTCACACCAAATCTTGATACTTTTCAAACAATAGAAATTCCCAATTCTCAAAACAATGTTTCCCAAAAAGTCAAGCCTCAAAACAATAGAATGAAACCCATCAATCCCTATTGCTTAAATCACCCATCAACCCATAAGATATACATATTCATGTAAATACGCACACACACAAGTGGTCATTCACTCAGGAATGCCACTAATACCAATTATAGTTTGCAGTTAAATAAATAACTTCCAAAACGATCCGTTCGTAATTGAACATTATGAGATTACTCACCTCAGAATCCTGCTCGTCTTCTATATAGAACTGAACAAACACTCACACCAACAACTCGTCCAAATCACCTTGAGAAACACCTAATCACCAATGATCTCAAATCAGTGAATCACCAAGTGATTAAAGTTTGAATCCCTTAATCAAACAACAACCCTAAAAGTAATTCCAATCGAGGCGAAACCTCATCCGAGACCACCCAAAGTCTCCGAAATACTACTACGATCGATATGCCAAAACCACAAGTCGATCGAACAATTGAATGGTTCGAAACAGCAAAAATCATAACATATTCATTCGATCTCCAAAAATTATGTATTATATATCAAAATGCTCGTATCAACGAGTAGATGATATATAAAACCAGAAACTATCCCTTACATGGCCAGAACGCCACTACAGCACCGCCGCCGGACCAAACTCAAAATCACAACAATCAAGCCATCCAGAAATGTTCATCATGAAGAGTAGAGCAACTTTCATACTTGGAGCTAAGCCCAGATCGGTCTAGATCGTCCTATATCACGCCTGCAAGATAGATCAATCTCTGTCGTCTGATCAAGCTCCAGATTCGTTGTGCACTGCTGATCATCAAACCTTGATCTTTCACTCCTTACGCAGAATCGTCCTTCAAAGTAGGTATGGGGATGATCAAGAAGAGAAGCCGAACCTAGAACCGTGAAGAAATCAGACAGAAAGTCGTCGGAAACTGAGGCAGCCTTCGATCTCCTTCTGGGGTATTCCACCGGTAAAACCAACACTAGGGGTCGATGGTGAAGGCTGAGGCACGTTGGTCCAGGCCAGGTCCGCCGCTGCTAGTGGCCGGAAAAAGGAGATAGGTCCTGCTCGGGTCGTGCGGGATGAGGAGAGAGAACGAAGAGAATCTGGGGGAGGAAAATGGAAAAATGGAAATTATGGGGTTTAATGAAAAATCCCGGAGTTTTTCCTATTTATAGAAGTTTCCCAAATTTTCAAACGCACATAACTTTCTCATATGAAATCCGATTTCAGTGTTCCGTATGTCCACGAACTCGTATCGACATGCTCTACTACTTTTCTGAAAGAAATTTTCAGAGAAACCCAATTAATAAAAAGTCAACCCTTTCGCCCCCTCCGCCGCAAAAAAATGACGCTTCCTGAATAATTATTCACCCGAAACACTTAAGCTCCATCTTCGAGTCATGAATCGTCCAATAACCGGTAATTTGATTTCGAAAAATCCTCTGAAAATAATTATGAATTTCCGGGGCATCACAGACTCCCACTCCTACTTAATCTATTAAAGCTTGGTTCCTTTGCCTTCAAAAAAAATAAAGGATTAGAGAATCTAGGGGTCGTCAACGGGCCGGGCCAAGCCATTCATTGTGGGCTTTGGCCGGGCCGGGTCGGGCCTTGCTAAATTTTTTAATAATGGCGGGCCGGGCTTTATTAAAAATCGAAGGATCCAAGCCCGTCCATATAAAGCGGGCCTTGCGGGCTCTATTTATAAATATATATTTAAAGACACAAATATATTTTTTTTTAATCAAGCTTTGGAAATTCATTGGATAATGATCAAATACAACCAAAGATAATAGATCTATATTTTACCCAAAAAAATCTATATTTATATATAGATACTAATTTATAGATAATTAAATTTTTAAAGACACTAATTTTTTATAAATCTATATTTATACATCATACACTCCAAAGACCAACATATAGCAATTCAAAGAAAATGAGAAAACCGACCGTTGGATGTGATTATAACAATAAATTATACGTGTGGTTAAATATTTAGTCAATTTCACCGTAGTTTCGAGCCCGATTGGATTAGTCAACCGTAGTCACTTGCATGTTTTCTTGGTTGACTGATGGCGTGATGACCGCAAAACTTTCTTATTTTTTTTACATCACGTTTGTAAATATTTCATCGATGGATGTGAGTGGACATAAGATAAAAATTTCAATTTTAATTACAAATACATTGACCAATACCAATTTGCCTCTTAAAGTTGTATGACTTGTACATTGCAATTTAAATTGTTGAGGTTCATTCTAAAGCAAACATAAAGTGGAAAATGAATTTGAAAAAAAACCAATCGTTTGATGGAGAGACTGTAATATTTTTTGGTGGTTGTAAAAAATCCAGTCAATTTGGTTTTTGTTTCGAATTCGATCAACTAGGTCAAATCTAGTTACTCTTATAAAACTATATTTATATATCACACTCTCCAAAGAGCAACCTCTATCAATTCAAAGAAAATGGGAAAACCGACCATTGGATGTGATTATTACAATAAATTATGAGTGTGGTTAAAAATTTAGTCAATTTCACCATAGTTTCAAACCCGATCGGATTGGTCAACCATAGTCGCTTGTATGCTTTCTTAATTGACCGGTGGCGTGATGACCGCAAAACTTGCTTATTTTTTTACATCACGTTTGAAAATATTTCATCGATGGATGTGCGTGGACATAAGATAAAAATTTCAATTTTAATTACAAATACATTTGTCTATACCAATTTGCCTTTTAAAGTCGTATGACTTATACATTACATTTAAATTGTTGAGGTTCATTCTAAAGCAACTATGAAGTGGAAAATGAATTTGGAAAAACCAACCGTTTGATAGAGAGATTGTAATATTTTATGGTGGTTGTAAAAAATCCAGCCAATTTGGTTCTCGTTTCGAATTCGATCAACTAGGTCAAACCTAGTTACTCTTATAAACCTATATTTATATTTACACCCTCCAAAGAGCAACCTCTATCAATTCAAAGAAAATGGGAAAACCGACCATTGGATGTGATTATTACAATAAATTATGAGCGTGGTTAAAATTTAGTCAATTTCACCATAGTTTCAAACCCAATCGGATTGGTCAACCGTAGTCGCTTGTATGCTTTCTTGATTGATCGATGGCGTTATGACCACAAAACTTGCTAATTTTTTTACGCCACATTTGTAAATATTTCATCGATGGATGTGTGTGGACATAAGATAAAAATTTGAATTTTAATTACAAATACATTTGCCTATACCAATTTGCCTCTTTAAAGTTGCAGATTCAAGTCCAAGCAGAATCGCCTTCACTTAAATTGCTATAAATCATTCAAGAAAAGTCAGAATCGCAAACCATAAAATTTCTCAAAAACTAGACACATGGGGCTTTCCGTGCATATAGGGTACAGCTCTTATTTCCATCCGAGCAGTTTCCAGTAATTTAGTGAAGTTAGGTGTTCTGCACAACAGTTTCTGCATTGCAGATTCTCGTTCAAGCTGAACTGCCTTCACTTAAATTGCCATAACTCCTTCTAGAAAAGTAGGAATCACAAACCGTAAAATTCTTTAGAAACTAGACACATGGGTCTTTCCGTGTATATAGGGTACAACTCCTAATTTCATCCGAATAGTTCCCAATAATTCAGTAAATTTGGGTGTTCTGCACAAGAGTTTTTGTTTTATTTATATAATAATTTTTGTTTGCGGGCTTTTACGGGTCGGGCTTTTATGAGCCGGGTCTAACGGACTTTTGACGGACTAGGCAGGGCTTTTGGTCGTGCGGGCCTGCGGGCCTCCATCGGCCCAGGAGGCCTACGGGCTAAATGATGACCCCTAAGCGAATCTTTAGAATCGGAGTTTCAACTTTTTTTCGCTTTACCATTTGTTTGCTCTGATAATTGAGAATTGGAATGGTCTATATATAGGGGTGTTTTCAATTTACCCCTTTAGCTCTAAGGGCATTTTCTATTTCATACCCAAGTTTCAATTTTTTGCATTTTCATACCTAACTTTCTTCCGTTTAACATTTTAATACCTTGATTAAGAAATTACATTACAAAAATCATTTAATACCCCGAAAATTCTTTATTAATTCCTGATGATTTTTTCAAAAATTATTAAGTTGGTCGTTTGTATCATTTCATGGCTCGAGGTAGAGCAAAATTATTTCAGACAATTATTTGCTCAGAAACGCTTTAATACAAGGGTTGAATTTTTATACATTACGATTATGTGAAAACTTCCTTCATATAAATCATAGACAGCGTCGATATGAGTTCGTGGACATACGAAACGTGAAAATCGGTGTTCGTATGTTAGGGCCAATTGAAAAGGTTTCCATTTTTGGATAAATAGAAAAGGGTAAAATTCTGTTTAGTCCCTGAAATATGATTTCATCCTCGTTTCAGTCCCTGTCTTTCTAATTTAATCCCAAAATTCCCCTATTCATCATAATTTTGCACCACGATAGTATCTGGATTAGCTCTCTTCAGCTCATTTCCATAGTCCCTTAACCTTGAAAATTGATACTTTATAGAGCCATCAACTTCTAGCGAGGCTGCCCTTTTAACCTTATAAGCCAATTGGCTTGAAACCCTTGCTCTAATACTGCAGACATTATTCTAGCTAGTGAATCTGCAACACCAAACGACAATTTGATTAAACTCACGTTCAAACAGCTTATAAGAAAGAAATCGAAACCATGAGCTGTTGAAGTAAATATACCTGGTTTCCAATGTTCATTAAGAGCAATCTGGTCCTTGAACTTTGCTAATAAGAATCTCTGTTTCACCATCCGGTTGTTATACTTCCTTGTACAATTGTGGGCTGGGTTGTAACCCTTGATCAACAAAGTATCCTCATGCTGCATTTTTGAAGCAAACAACTCGAAATGGTAATTTTCCTCCTTGCATATGACCCTTAGTTTACTTTGTCATTCTTCAAAAAAATATACTCCCAGCCACCTTGTACAACCATCTCCCTGAGAGTATCTCGCAAAATCTGAACTGTGCCAAACATCATCCCCAACTTGAAAACAGGTCTTCTCATATCAGTTTTAGGGTTAAAATACAACCCTATCTCCTCCTTTTCTCCATTCGAGTTGGCAATGTAATTATGTGGTTCTTCATCAGACTCTTGTTCAGCAAACATGTCTTCATTATCTTCAAAATCTGGTTTCTCATGTTGAACACTAGTCCTTTGTCCAATAGTACCCTCACTCTCTCCTTTCTTGTATGAAGCTTCTTCATGCTTAAAATCATCCAACTAATCATCATCATCTACCCCGTACTTGACATAGTCCTCATCATTTGCTATAAGATCGTAATCATCATCTTCACTATGGTCTGAACCCGCACTCTCTCCTCTAGCTGTCCCATCTTCATCTTCATGGTCAACCTCACTACCCTCACCACCACCATATGACTGATGATAATCTAGAAGGTCAACACCTTGCAGCCCTTTCCCTTTATTGTCTACACCACTACTTGACTGCCCTACAACACTTGAACCTACTCCAACAGCACTTGAACCTACTTCTACACTTGATTGCCTTATACTTCTTGAACCTCGCACTTGCACACCACATTGCCCTATACTTCTTAGACATCGCTTACCACTTTCCTTACCCTTATCAGATGGTATTGTATACTCCAGGAGCTTATGTTTCCCTTTTTCCTTTGGATTAACTTCACAAGCATTGCTAGCTTGGGTAGGCTCATGGTCTTCAAGCTCCCGAATCATAACTCCCTTGTTAGGTTTAGGTCTAGGCTCATCGGGTAGCTCTTCTATTACAACGCTGCTACCAACTTGACTAAAAAGGAAGTCTTCATAAATAAACAAGACATCATCTATATCTTTTGGTCCTTGTGGTCCAAGTACATAATTACCAATCTCCAATAAAGGAACAGTAGTACATATTGACCACATCTAAATCAGTCCCTAACTTCATCAACTCGTCTCCTTCATCACCAACCTGGTACCAATAGTGAATCCTTTCATCTGCATATCTTGGATTTAGTTGCTTCCCCATATCATCAACTTCAGCAAGGGACATCTTATCCTTGTCCACATTGTCATAGTAATCGACCTTGCCTCCAAACTTTTTTGAAACCCTACAAATCGACCCCAGCAAACCATAGCAAAACCCTTTAAATCTAACATCAATCGTTCGAAATGAATATTACGACCAAAAACAGTCACATAGTCATCCACAAACCCCGTAAATTTAAAACCCCCAATTTTGTTTTAGTGACCGTAGAAACGAATATCAGTGACCGTAGAAATGAATATCATATCATCAATCCGTACACACAAATCATAGCAGATTGGGCGCAATCGAAAACTCACCATAATTAGGGAGCTCATCATTCTCGCCTTCTTCATCTCAAGGTACCCAAACATCGACGTCCTTCACCACCATGTCGCCACCTCTATTTATTGGGTTCCAACTTGGATCAGTTTCGTTCACTAATCTAGCCTGACTTCACTTTCAGGTGTACCGGTTTCAAATTTGAACAGGATCAAAATTAGAATTAAGGATCTGGGGATGGAGGGTTTAGGGATTGCAGGTTTAGGGATTATGGGTTTGGGAGAGAGTCGAGTTTTCAAATTTTAGGGTTTGTGGAGAATTACGAGTTCTTGCTACTCCTCAAACTACCGTAATAGAGGCCGGGGGCAAATTCATCACTTTACAAAATTGGCGTCTTACGTGACGCTGAGCTGGCCAGTCGAAAACTGACATGTCAGCACGCAACCTGATGAAATTGGGGGAATGGATTAGTTGAACTTAAAATTTTGAGTTCGGGGGCTTTTGGGATTAAATTAGAAAGGCAGAGACTGAAACGAGGACGAAGTCATACTTCAGGGACTAAATAGTAGTTAGCCCAATAAAAAAATTTGGAAAATATTTCAGAAAAAACCTAACGGCCCGTTCGGTAACATTTTACAAAATGATTTTCGAAAAATTATTTTACAAAACAAAAACAATGAATTGTATTTTGCATTTTCATAACTTTAGAATGTGTCCAGCAACATTTTCAGAAACAATTTACAATAAATAAAATAGTAAAACTTATTCGGTCATCTTAAGAAAATTTTGTTCTTCTTGAAACATGAATTACTAAGAAATATAAAATTAAAATAAATAATAAGGCTTTTATCTTCTTCCTCCCTGCAATTGTCAACCGTTCTTTTACTCTCTCTCTCTCTCTCTCCCCCCTAATTACTCCTATGTGTCTGCAGCAAAATTATCAAAGCATGGACACACACAAATCACAAACCCAAATTCAGATTTTTCTATCCAAAGTGAGCAATCATTGTTCCTATTTTCATGCTAAACAACCCCACCTAGACCTTTGGGATTTTGTTGATCTATCTCATGAGCAATTTGATTTACAACCAGGCTAATTACAAAAGGAATGGCAGAAGGAGGAAACTTTGGGGTTCTATTATATGTCTTCTCTCTCCCTTAATTGTGTGGCTCTTTTGAATGTATCAATTGATCGACGAGAGTCCACAGATCCAATAGATCAAAATTGCAACTAGAGTAAGTTACAGGAGGAGATCAGTGGAACAATTGGAGGAGAACGAGGGTTGTGGGTAGAGAAGGAACGAGTCCATCAATGAAAATAGAGAGCTTGGCGGAGATTAATTATGAGTTAGCACGAAGACTTGCCTGTTTTCGTTTGCGTTGGTTATACTCAAAAAATAATGAAAACAAGAAAAAGATGTTTCCACAAATTACATGGTGTTTTAGAATTGTACTATGAGAACCAATCTTCTCGTTTTCAAAACTCAACGCACCAAACACATATTACGGCTATTTCTGAATTTATAATATGAAAAACAGTATCCTAAAACGGTACCGAACAGCCCCTAATTCTCCAAAAACCAAAACTCGATCTGGATTTTCTCTCTCTACCGCCGACCGACCCATATTTCTTTTTCCAGCCACCAATCCGGCCACACCGGTTTTATTCAAACCGCCTCTTCATTCTCTTCAAGTATGTGGTAGTGGTTCACGGCGAATGGCCACTTGGACAACGCAGCAAGGGAGGCGGCGGCTTTTTGGTCCGTCGTGATATCTTCGTCCTCCAGCCACCTCTGGCTATGCCACCAATCCTTTCTTGAAGCCCAGGAGACGCTGATAATTCCCTCCTACTGGCTTGAACTAATCGCAGCGAGGAGGAAGAATCGATCAAAAATCCAAATTAGAGTTTTTTTCCCCAATGTCTTAACCTTTCAAGGTAAATTCCGACCAAATGGCTTACAATCTGACTTCAATGCAGTTGTAAAATTTGTTGTACAAGTTGTTAGGAAGATTTTGACATAGGTTTCATGGCCCAATTCGGGAGTTGTCGGCTGCGAGTGGCAGCGCGTCCGACCAGTTTTGGGGTGTATGTTTCCATAGTTGTCATCTACTCTTCGATACGAGCATGTTGATATATTATGAGGTTAAGTTGTGACCATTTGAAGTATGCTAGGTTTTCGTAGTTTCGATTTTCTCAATTTGCGATGTGTGAGCATCCGACCATTGGATTGTCGTATATTTTTGATAAATTGATCCTAGAAGTGTTTTGGAGATCTTGTATGGTCTCGGAGGAAGTTTTGTCTCAATTGAAGAAATCTTCAATTTTTTGTTCAAATACTCGGTTCGAACCTTAACCGCTTTCGTTTTAAAATCGTGTGCTAAGTTGAGACCTTATTTTTCTTCGGTGATTAACAGAGTGTATTCTGTATTTTATCTCAACTGTAAGAGAAGGCGCAGCGGGAGTTCGAGGTGAGTAAATGTAAGACTCCAGAAATTCGTTATTCCTAATGGGTGCCGAGAATTAATAAGGGTTCATTAGAGCGATTTCATGGTTCAAGGGTAGATCAGAAATTATTTCAAACAATTATTTGCTCGAAATGCTTCGTCTGAAGGGTTGACTTTTATACTTTAGGATTATGTGAAAACTTCTTTCACGAAAGTTGTAGAGCACGTCGATACAAGTTCGTAAACATGCGGAACGCGAAAATCGGAGTCTGTATATCAAGTTATGATTTTTTGAAAAAGTATTCATTTTAGTATAAAGCTTTCTTTTTGGGAAATTTCCGAAAATGCTCAAATTTCCAAAAACGGAAACTAAGCTCTCAATCTCTCTCCCTGAGCCGTGTCGCTCCTCTACCTCAGTAGGCTGAGTTCTCTGCCGTCCGGCCACCATATGTAATAACCGCAATTTTCATTTTAATTTTGTGTAATTGTGTGGAACGAATATTGTGCAATTGCACGAATGTTGCTTGAAATATTTCATTTTTTGAGTTATTAAAGTTCTGAAACAATTTCTTTTAACAAAATGCTCGAAATGTTCAATTCAAGAAAGTTGGGAAAACTTCCTTCATGAAAGCTGTAGAGCTCGTCGATACAAATCTGTGCATATGCGGAACACAAAAATCGGATCTTTTATTAATTAGTTACGGCATTTAGAAGAAGTTTCCAACTTGGTATATATATTTTCGGAAACTTTCCCATTTTAGGGTTTCCATTTCTGTCGCCATCAGTATTTACTCTCGTTTTCATTCTCTCTCTCTCATCCGAAACCACCGAAACAGAGCAAACTTCTCTAGCCTTGTTCTCCCTCCACCGACCACCTCCATACGTCAGACCACTCCCTCTGGCTTTGCCTCGGGCCACTCCACCTGCTGGACGTCGTCATTCCCTCCGGTACGGCCTCAAGGTCCGGCAAACAGCTCGATCCGGTTGCACCCGAAACCGAACCAAACCAGCCTCCTCTTGTTCTCGACCACCAACCCAAATCAAACTTCTCCCTCTAAGTCGACTCGACCTCCTGAAGCTCTCAGAAACAACCTTTCACGGCGGCGTGGCCTGTGGTGACAGCTGAAAGCCAGCCCTGATCGGATCGAGAAGGGATCGGATATCTCTAGCTGTGGAGCTTCGTTTCGGGTGATTCTTGAACTGGGGAGCTCGCCTTGAGTTTCTAAACAAATCTCCACACGGGATTTTTAGCGAGTAGTGGAGGTTTTTACGTCGAACTCAAGCTCGCCGGTTTCTGCAGATTTTCCGGCCACCGAGACTACTGTGGTAATTTTCGACCTCTTCCCGTTATTTTCAGATCTTGAGCTAGTTATGTAAAATGATTAGCATGTTAAGATAAAGAGGAGCAGCCCGGTCCCGACACCATTGGTGGTGGTCGGCGACGGTTCTACCACTAACTCCGGCGGCCCTTTCCGGCCACCTCCAAGGGTCAAAATATAATTTATGTACATTTTAAGATTCTACATTTCAATACGATCATTTCGGCATATTATACACATTTTTAGGATATCATATGATTTAGTTATGAATTTTTATATTTCGATTGATTTTGATTTGTGATCTGTGAAGTTATGACCGTCCGATGGACTTGTAGTTTTGATATGTTGATCATATGACTGTCTCAGTGGCTTTGTGTGGTCATGGGCGAAGATCCAACCGTTTGATCTTCGTATAAATGCAAAACAGTGATTAGGGAGGCGATTTGTGAGAATCCATCCGTCGGATTTTCATATAATTTAGAATCCGACCGTAGGATGGTAGTTTAAGTATGTTTTGGAATTATTGGCTAAATGCAAGTCACATTTGATTAGGTGATTGACGGTTTTTACTTGGGTGAGCTGGTTAGGTGTGATTTGTGTAAAAATTGAAGACGCAGCGGGAGTTTCGAGGTGAGTAAAACTCACGTGGTTCATATTACGAACCGAGTGCTTTTAATTTATTTATTTTGTCGTAATTGTGTGAAAAATGTTTATGGATTAAATATTTGTTTTTAAAATTACATGGACTTGATCAACTACGGTCCGTAGGTAAGTAAAATGAATTTTAATTATACATATGAATTTCACTATTTTCTTGTGTGAACTATAGATAGTATTAGTGGTTATCCCTGAGTGGATGACTACGTATATATATATATATATATATATATATATATATATATATATATATATATATATATAACGGAAGTGTTTACAAAGAGAGAAGTTTGGTGGTGGAATGAACCATGTTTCAACTAACATTCTCAACTCATATATATACAATTGATAAGTAACTATGGTTAACAAAAAGTAACTTGAGTTAGCTAACTATAGTTACAAAAATAACCTAACTAGGGTTATATGTTATCAAGTCACTAACCATGGTTAGGTTAAAGTGACATGTGTACAATATCTACAAACTTCTACCGCCTTCGAAACGACTGTAGACTTTTTATCTTGTCGGTTCTGTCGGTAATGCAGTGTGGGTCCACTATGCTTCCATAACGTTCTCCAGATTGTGGTAACCCACGTCATCTAATCCCAAACTCTGGTTTGAGCTGGAATTGGCTTCTTCTGGGCACTGTATGTATGCTAGATCTTCAATCTCGTGGGCCTTCATCATTGGGATGTCAAGTTGTGTGACATCTGTGGCTATGGTAGCCAAAAGGTCTTCTGCCTCCTTCTGTTGTTCAGGAGTAGGCTGATAGCTGCTTGCCATATGAGTAGCAAAAATTCTTCTTCCATCGGTCAGTTTAAGTAGATTACTCTGTCTGACCTCTTCAGCAACTTGCTTCAGCTGAGCTCCACACTTGGTTGCATAGTGCTCTAAATTTAGGGTGCTGATTACCCTATTAACTTCCTCGCTGGGGACCATAGCCTGGTTAACTTGATGATCCTCTGTTTCAATCAACAACCATATTTGGTATGGTTGGAAGAACTTTTCTCTTTCTCTCCATCCGATTGTACTTACAATACTGAAAGTCAAATATTTGGAGAGTCTGTAGCTTTTTGCTACATGATACACCATTGTTTTAATGAATTGAGGAAAATTTTTTATTTCATCAATTTTTAAGCTCTGGAAAATAATCTGATTAACTATTCCCCATTCAATAGCTGCAAGTTCCCAGTCATCATGGTTTATGATGAAACTGAGCTTTGGAATATCAAACTCTCTCATATTCAGGGATTCTGAATACTCCATAAACAAGTCTTGTATTACCTGCTCATGATTATGAATTTTAAGATAAATATCAGAGAAAATATGACCAGGAAGATGACTTCTTGCTTTTTCAAAAAGACAGATCCTTTTAATTTGTTCAAATGTTGGGTCAATAATATCATCCAACAATTCTGATAACTGGAGAAAACTGGTTATTTTCTCTAGCGTAAAATCCTCACTCCAATTTATTTGTTTCAATGCTTGGAGGATGGCATGTTTATATTTAAAATTTTTAACCTTCTCAGCATCCAGTTGTGCTACCAGATTTGAGATTTGAGTTGACAGCTGGGTTAGCTGCACTCTGAAGTCCTTTTTGATTCCTGAAATATGGGCTTTCCATACTCCATTTACATAATTATAAATTTCTCCAGGAAGGCCTGGATTATAAAAATCCTTCACCTCTTATTGAAATGATTGGGTTGTGATATCTTGTGTTTTTTGCACTTGACATCTTAATTTTGCTGCAACATATTTTTGGTACTCCAACGCAGCAATATCAACATTTGTATAACCTTTCCAATATGCCCCACGATATCTGGTTATCGCGGCACAGCATTCTGCCCAACTATGAAAGACGCCTGTTTGAAATCCTTCAAAGACAACATAGCAAACATAAGCTGGTTTAGCTTTGTTCTGAAAATAAGGCTGGCTTGGCCTTTGCTGAGGCTGGGTTGGCCTTTGTGAACTGGAAGCATTTTGAGATGTTGCCTTTTTAGCAATGGTAATCCATCCTGTGTTAGACGGATCTATGATTTCCTTGCCTTTATCCATACCTGCTCAAATAATCAGCAAGAAAATTATTAGAACTTTTGAGATGTTCTACCTCAAAAGTATACATGGCAATATGATTATACCATTTTAATCTTCTTCCTTCTAAAATATTTCTTTTATTGATAAGGAAGTCACGAACTGCTTGATTATCAGTTCTGATAATAAAATTCTCAGGAGCTAGATAAATATGAAATCTTTTTAAAGCAAGTTTTATTGCTAAGAGCTCCTTTTCAAAGATTATGTATTTAATCTCATTTGGTTTAAACTTTCCGGAATTATATCCGCATATTAATTCTTCTTTTTGAAGTTTCTTGGAAATAGGTTGTTTCCTAGCTCTTATTTTATTTTCAGACATAGGAGGATTCTTTTCTTCCCACTTATCTGTAGGGATTGTTTTTAATACACATCCCCAACAGTTATCTGAAGCATCCGTTTCTAGGATTAGTTTATCTCCTGATTTTGGGAAATAAACTTCTGGGATTTTGTTTAAATCCTGTTTAATTTGTTGTAGGATTTTTTTGTCCTTTTCTGTCCAGCAGAATTCTTTGTTTTTCTTTAATTTTTCTATTAAAGGAATCTCTTTTTGAGATAAGCCTTTAATAAAACTTCTTCCATAGTTTAAAATTCCTAATAAACTTTGTAACTGTTTTTTATCAGTTAATTCTTCAGGAAAGTCTCTTACTTTAGAGACTATATGCTCTTGAAGTTTTATACCTGAATGGTTTAGAGTTATTCCAAGAAAGTCTATTGATTCTTGTTCTATATCAATTTTCTTGGGTGATAGTATAATTCCATGTTTTTGGAATTTACTACACAGAATTTGAAGATGTTTTTTATGATCTTCTCTGTTTTTAGAGAAAATTAAGATATCATCTATGTAAACAACACAGAAATCTTTAAGGTCTTTAAAGATACTGTCCATCCATCTTTGAAATACCTGGGGTGCTATGTTTAATCCAAAAGGCATAACATTCCAGTGGTAGTGTCCACATGGAGTACTAAAAGCAGTCAATGGTTTTGACTCCTCTGTTAATTTTAATTGCCAAAATCCTGTTTACAATCAAATTTACTAAAGATTTTAGCTCCTTTAGTTTGATTAATTAAAACATCTTTTCGAGGGATAAAATATCCATCGAACTCTAAATGCTCATTTAAACGCTTATAGTTGATTACCATACGCGCTTTTCCTCTTTTGATTTCTGCATGGTTTCTTACCATAAATGCAGGGCTAGAATGTGGACTCATAGTTTCTTCTATGAGGTGCTTTTCTTTTAGTTCCTTTATCTGAATGTCGAATTCATTTATATCTTGTCTGGTATAGATCATTGGTTTGACCCTTATTATTACTTCAGGATTGCGAAGTTTAAGTGTACAGTATCTTGGACTTTTTATCCAAAGTTTTAGTGGATCCTCACTAAAGTTTTCTTCTAAGATTTTGTATACCCAGTGTGTTTCGCTGAGTATGTGAAGTTTTGTTTCTCCAAGTTTGGTAGGAAGGTTAGGTTTGGTAGGTTGTTTGTCAATTTTTTCAATAGTAGAACTTACAATGTTTTCTTCTTCTTCTTTATCTTGGTCACCACGCTTGCTTGGCGCGAAACCTTTATGACACTTATATTTGTGCTGTGGTAGGAATGGAATTTTGTGTATTTTACTAAGAAGGTTGTTGACATTAAGGGCGATGTACCCTATGTCAAGCAGAATTGGATAATAGGCAAACGTAAAATTATTGCCTAATATCACATCTCCATTCATTTCTGGAAAAGCTATAATCTTTGGTATTATGTATTTAACACCATTTAACCAGATTGCTACTTTTTTAGCTTTATGTTCAATTTTTATATCTTTTCCTTTTATACCTGAGACGTTAATGGGGTGTTTCATTAATGTCCATTTTTCTGGTGGTAAAGCATTAGGTCTGCAAGCACAGACTGTTGCTCCTGTATCTATTAATGAACAAAGACTATATGGTTTATAGCCTACAAATTTAAATTCTCCTAAAACATAGGTATATCTCTTTTTCCCTTGGCTAGGGGCAAAGAGGATATCTTCATTCCCGTTTGGAATGTAATACATTTCAAAAAATTTTATTATTTCTTTATTTATTTTCATTTCTTTCTTTTTCATAACTTGTTCCCGGCATGATCGGGATTTGCACTTGTTTTAGTGCAATAGTTTCTTCTTCCTCTTCTTCTTTATTTTTTCCTTTTTCTTTTATCTTGTCACCATCATTGTTTATGATTAATAACGTATTTTCTTCCACATTTGATTTTCGTGGAAGTTCTAACCACTTATGGCTTTGTGTTCTTTTGTCTCTAAAGTAGAGATTGTTTCCGGAGGCCTGAAATTCTATAGTAGCTGGTTTGCTACTACTAAGACTGTCTCCTACAAAGTTATTAAATAACCATTGTTTTGGTATTTCTAAGTCTTTCCAACATAATAACGTTGGTTGTATTTCTGTGTCGAATGGTCTTGGTTCAAACAATTCGACAATATTTTTATCTAATTCCTTTAAAGATGTTTGAGGAAGCCTTATTAGCTCATGAACTGTCCTCCACTGGATTGCTAAATCCTGGGAGTTGTGATCCATGCTTAAGTTTTTGAGCTGAATTTATTTTTATTGAATTTTCAATATTTCTATCTGTTATAGATACAAAATAATTTGGCTTGATGTTAAACCAAACTATTCCATTGACAAGATTAGATTGAATACCTCCAATCATTGACTGAAGTGGATTATTTAGTCTTTTATCAAAGACTACAGCAAGTATTGGTGTATCCAAACCTTGCCTAAATAAAGCAGTTATAGTGATCTGGATTAGACCAATATGAACATATCTTATTTCTGGATGTTTTTTCCTCCATCTTTCTATTCTTCTTTTATCAAATAATGGGATTTCCATTGTTCCTTCTTCAGTACATTGAGCTGTGGTGTTTCCACTGAATTGCTCAAATATTCTATGAGAAAATATTTGAAATCTTGAATTTTTATAAATAGCGTCTTTATTTATAGAGTATTTCGCTTTTTCTAAATTTTGTAGCTGTTCATTAGAAAAGCTTATTTCTTCACCAATGACGTCTTTTAATTTTATATTCTGAAGTTCTTTTTCAGAGTTTTCTTCAATATGCTCTTTTAGCATAAAAATGAATTCTTCTTCATCTGAACTATCACTTTCAGTTTCTAGCTCATAAAGAATGTCTTCATCGTCCGAGATTTCTTCTCCGAACAATATCTCTAGGTTGTTTTCTTCAACCATCTTGACCATCTTTTTTGTATTCTTTCCTTTTTTAGGACATTCTGGAGCATAATGTCCTTCTTCGTTACAGATATAACATCGGCATTTTTTATGCTTAGGGTTTTTTCCCTTCTGCTTTTTCTTTCTAATATACTTTTTCTTTTTTGAAAATTTTTTCTTTTTAAATGGTTTCCATTTGTATCTTCTCTTTTTAGAGGATCTTGGTTGTGGGCTGCAACCTATTTTCCAATTTTCTCTAAGTATATTATCGCAACATTTTCTGCCTCTTGCATCGTTGCTAATTTGGTTTTTTACCTGCTTTTTGGCTCTAACTTCCACACATCTATCCGTGATGTGTCTCAGAACGAAGTTAATTCTGAAACCTAAATTATCATTTTTATTTATTCTGTTTAAGAAGTCGGGATAACTTCTTAATGCTAATTCATCCCATGGGTTTGGGAGTTTATGAAAAAATTGTGTTAACCAGTATATGCTTGACTCTGGTCTCACTTTAAAATAGTACTTTTTATACATTTGAGCATATTCTTCAAACCGACATATATCGCAAAGTTCTATCTTTGACAATATATAGTCAGCATCTTCATAGATGATTTTTTCATCTGTTGCCCCACACAAATGTTCTTTTATTATTTGTGTAAAGCCATGTAGTATTGAGTCAAAGTCTTTAAAATTGGTTAATAAATTTAATTTTTGTAATTTTCCTTCTGGGGATCCTTCCCATTGTTTTAACCACTGTAAAGTGTCTCCTTGCAATGTTGCTGCTATATAATCTAGGAATCTTTCTTTTGTCCACACGTTTTTATAATTGGTTATAAGAATGGACATGGATTGTGCCCAATCTTCTATTGTTCTTTCTTGATCTTTAAATGGTATATGAGTTAAGACAAGATATGTCCCGTTTTGGGCCACTGTTTGTTTATTCATATCATCTCTTCTAGTATAACTTGGACTTGGTTGGTCCATAGGTTCATTTTTGACACCAGAAGATGAAGCGTAATTTGTTGTTTTAATAAAATCATCATAGGTGTCATCTTGAGTGTTTCTCAAGTATTCTTCAAAAGCTTCTTGATTATTAAACTCAGGAAGAGATTCTTTAGCCTTTCTTTTCTTTTGTGTGTCAGAAGATTTTTCTTCTGTATCTGTATCTTCATGACTTAATGTATTCATTTCGTTTTCGTCTTCTTGTGACTCTGAAGATGTTGTTTCATCATCAGTCAACATATTAATGTCATAATTAAAATAAGAAAGCAAGTCTTCATATTCCAAGCAAGTTGTTCTTATTTGGTTTAGAATATGATTTCTTTCTTCAATTGTTGATTGTGGATCCTTATATATCGTTTTCCAATATTCCAAAATTTCTACTATGTTATTATATTCCTCTTGCTTTGGTTCTTTGTTTTGAAGAACCATTATGTCTTCTGTTCCATAGAACAATCTAGGGATTTGGTTATCTCCAGGGTAACTCATCTCATCTTGTTGTAAGATAAGAGTATTAATTGTTTTAGTTAATTCTTGTATCTGTTCTTTAGTCTCTGTTTTGAGATCTATGTCCACAATTTGAGCAAGAGATTGAATTTTTTGTTCAATCTTGCTTGTTGTAGTACTTAGATTAGAAAGTTGTTGTTCAACTTTTTCATTATGTGTTTTTTGATTTTTTGAAAACATATGTAACATATCACAGATAGAATTTATAGTTCTACTAAGAACATAAATATCTTTATTATAATTTTTTGGAATATGTAAAGTATGATCATAATTTTGTTCATCATATAAACATTCTAAAGGCTCTGTTACAAAAAGTTTTGCCATTAATATTTCATAGATGGTACCTAAAACCGGTTCTCTCTGGTGCTTAAGACCGATTCCCAGAAAAGCCTGACAACCACCACTTGGTTTAAACGGCTATGTAGGGATATGAGTTTTGAGAGAGTATGGGTTTCTCTATGAAATATCAGTAACAAAATCTTTTTATAACAAAATTTAAACTCAATAGATGAACAAAGTAACAAGGTAATAAACAAAAGTAATTTACATAGTAAGGATACTTACTTAATATATACAAGGATGAACTTCTGATGCTTGAGTTTCCTCAAGCCTGAAGCTTGAAAGCTACTTACAGACTAGACTTTTAATAGAAAAGGCTTGAAAGCTCTGATACCACTTACAAAAAGGAAGCTTTTATTGATCAAAATCAAACGGAAGTGTTTACAAAGGGAGAAGTTTGGTTTTGTATATATATATATATATATATATATATATATATATATACGTGGAATATATATATTGGGTGGTGTGTTG
Organism: Rosa persica; assembly: GCA_025331145.1. NCBI lineage: Eukaryota > Viridiplantae > Streptophyta > Magnoliopsida > Rosales > Rosaceae > Rosa > Rosa persica. The sequence goes on along the minus strand of WFKR01000003.1, from coordinate 35,876,962 downwards.
TTGAGTGATGATATGATTGAGTTGGAATGATGATTCGTATTATATTTCAAATGCTTAAATTTCATAATAATATTGTGTATCTTGGATTGGTTAATTTCATTTTGTGAAACATATTGTTGTGCTCATTTATGGATTTAGGGTCGACGTAATGACTGGTATGGGGGAATCGGGCGCTCTAATCCTAAGTGAATGATAGGTTACGATTGGTTGAGTGAGTTGGATGCCACAACCCTTGTCAAGTAATGGGGCAAGATTAAGTAGGAGTATCGGACGTTCTAAATATATGTATATATGTATATATATTGATGAAATACGATAACGATAAATATGTCGAATGTCATAACCTAGGTCAGGTGACGGGCTACGATTCAGTTAGAGCTCTAATCTGTCAGACACCGTATTTTTATAAATACGATTTCAGGGTTTTGAGAAGAAAGATGTGAGCTTAGATTTAGTGTTGAATTGTTGATTTAGTGATTCATTGTTGGGATTGTTGTTTCTTTGTGAATGTGGCAATTATTAGGTGTTGACTTGGGTGAAAATAATTAAGACTTAATTAAACAACCGTTCTTTTTTTTTACTCATACGAGCTTTCAAAAAGCTTACCAGGTTTTGTGTTGTTGCAATCCCGGTACACTATTCAAATGGTGTAGCGGATATTCCTGCAGGTCAGGATAATCAGGGAGGCGACCGTGCTATTTAGGAGTTGCAGCATTTATTTGAGTTCATTTACGTTATGAGGTTGTTATGCTCATTTAGAGCTTTACAATTTTGTTGTGAATTTCAGTTGTAATAATTAACCGATGTTAAATTTGGGATTTGAAATTCAATTTGTGTGGTGTGTTTGTTAAGAAAAAGAAATTCAGAATATTATTTGTTGAGTTGTAGTAATTCATATTTCGGATTTTGAATTATTATTTGAAAATTCATGACATGACACCATAGGACACCAAATCAAGTGGGTTCTCTTCGCCTCATCCTCCTTTAGATGTCTGTGGAAGGATTGAAGAGAAATTCGAGCTATGGAAGGAGCTACATTGACGGGAAGAGGCCACGACAAAGCTGAAATCGCCATCGTTAGTTCTTCCTCCTCCGGCCACTATAGTCAGTGTTTCTTGAGGGGTTTTGTAGCCCAGAGGCTGGGGAAGGTTTCTCCCAAGGTGGGTTGCAGCAATTTCACGTTTGGAGGACGAATCGAGGATTTGAAACTCTAGGGTTTCAAATCGGGCCCATTTGTTCTAAGGTAAAATTCTATCATTTGGCTTATATATTGACTTCGATGTAGTTGAGAAAGTTGTTGTACATGTTGTGAAGAATATTTTTGGTTTAGGAAGTTTTGCCAAATTCCAAGTTGGGCTGGCGGCGGCCCCCCAATGTGGCAGTGTTTTCCGGTAGGTTCAGGCTGGCCAGGGACAGTTTCTACTTAAATTGTTTTTCTACTTATCGATACATCGTCTGCATATACAATACATAATTTTTGGTGATCGTATGAATTTGTTACGAATTTTACCGTTTTCAATCATCTCGGTTTCGATCCGTAGGGATCTAGTTGTCCGATCAACTTGTAGTTTTGTTATATTGACCGTAGAAGTGTTCTGGAGACTTTAGGTGGTCTCGGATGAAGTTTCACCTCGATTGACATTACTTTCAATTTGGGAGTTCTGAAATTAATTGTTTTTAGCATTTCGTGTACTGAATCAATGTCGAATTTTATTTAGGTGTTTGACCAAATTGTTTAGACGGATTGTTACTCTTGTATATCTTGTATGGCGTATGAAGACGTAGCAGGATTTAGAGGTGAGTAAATCTCACGTAGTTCATCTACGAAAGGAGTTGTTTATTATTCTGAATTAATAAATAAATTGTGAAATCTTTTTCTAAATAAAGATTTGTTTTCAAATGATATGAACTTGATCTACTACGGTTCACAGGACTGTGATTCACAGGTATAGTAAAATGAGATTTTAAGGAAGAAAAAAGAATTTCTCGATTTTGGTGCATGTGAATTATAGTTGATATTAGTAGGTATCGCTGAGTGGATGACTACGTGTGTGTGTGTGTGTGTGCGTGTGTGTGTGTGTGTGTGTATACGCTTATGTGAAATATATATATCTGGATGGTGTGACATTGTGATATGTAGACTTTTAATGATTTATATTGTTGAAAGCTTGATTTGTTGTTGTGGTGTGACATTTGTGAGTGGGATTTTGTTCAAATGTTTTCTAATCTACGGATCTAGTGTCACAGTGGTGACAGTTTCTGATCTACGGATCTGGTGTCACAGTAGTGACAGAGGTCATTATTATCGTAAGGCTGAACCTTGGCTGAGATAACAGGTTATGATTCAGTTAGAGCTCTAGTCGGTCTGCAATTATATGTCATGGGGGTAACACAGGGTTACTTATGACTCATGAATACACGTTTTTAAAAGAGAGATTCAAGTGGTTTCTTTCTTTTATTGTCCAAGAGGGGCTTGATTTTTATATTATGGGTGAGTGGAAATAATATGATTTTTATCACTTTTGTGATGTATGTTACCTTAAGGGGTAAGGATGTTGAGTTTTGAAAAAGAGTAAAGTTGTGAGATCATTGGAGTTGATGGGTGATCATCGACGTTAGTGTGAGTTGTTTGACTTCCTTATCGATTTCCTTTTCATTCTAATTGTTTGATTTTAAATGTAATCTCCTTAACTAAACTGTATGCACGGATTACTATGGTTTTGGTTGTATACTTTTGGTGATTTCCTGAACTAAAATTCTATGCAGGAATTACAGGTTTTCATTTAGTATGATTTGAGTTGTCACGGGTGTGACATGTGTGTTCCTTAAAAAGAGAAAGAAAGGATTTTATTGTTAGAATTAATCATCGTGTTGATTATTGTCCTCGAGTCGGAAATGCGTTTTTGTGGTTATTTAGGTTTACTCACATGAGCTTGCAAAAGCTTACCAGATTTGTCGTTTCAATCTGGTGCACTATTCCACAGTGTAAGGGTTATTGTGCAAGTCAGAGTAACAGTCATCGAAGCTGAGGGTTGGTTGCTGTTGTAGCTTGGACGTTGAAGTGTATGTTAGTTTTATTCTTCCACTGTATAGTAAGTTTGTTTACTTATTGAATTGTCGATCAGTTTAATTTGTAAACTCTTTGTATTGTAATATGTGACTCTAAAGAATGAGTCAGTATTGACATTATAAGCTCCGCTTGTTTAGTTGCTTAATTTTAAATGAAAAATTTTCTAAGTATCTTCTTGTGTTTATTGAGTTTTCGCGTTTCAGTTTGAATTCTTTTATTCAAAATTCGGACGTGACAGTTTGGTATCAAAGCATAAGGTACATATTTGGTGACAGCTAGTACTATTCGAGTGATAGCCCGTTTACAGCGGATCCCCATCATATACTCTTCGGTACTGATATAGTCATTGGTATGTGGGAGTGTTAAGAGTCGTCTTGAAACTTTGAGTCACCAGAGCATAGGTCGGCTCTATAAGTGAAGTGTAGGATCTTTGTATAGCTTCTTTGATTTGTAGTCTTTTGAGGAATTGGAACCTCTGGACTAAACCCTAGTGGAGTTGTCGGGGATTGTTTCATGGAAACGATGTCCCTTTGTACGAATGAAATTGGTTGGTTAGGGTCATGGTGTTTGACCTGTGCTTGTACCTCATATTGGTACAAGTATTTGATTGATAGTAGTTGTGCCTTCCTGAGTTAGATCGGCAGATGTTTTGGTTGGGAGGTACTTATCAGGGGATATCTATCTTGTTTTAATAGAGAGTTGTTTTAATAGAGAGGTGTCATAGTGGAGCATTTTATCCAGCATACTATTATGTGTTTAAACGGCCTCCAAGGTATCTATGTAGACCTTGTGTGAGATTTGAGTTCTTAGTGTAGTTTTTGAGAATGCTTTGTGGTGACGTTATATCCACTAGGTGATGAATCTTGGCCAAGGCTGAAGGCATGGTTTCCTCTCAGGTGTAGTTCTATCTTGTGGAGAAGGGAGTACAACTTTTTCCGTTTGTTGTTGAAGCAGTTAATGCTACTCAACTATCTAGGCTGACTAGGGAGTTCACTAAACTGGGAGCAGTGGCATATTAGGGTGGTACAGTTTTCTCCGATCAGTGGATCGAGAATATGGAGACCTATTTTGATATGGTCGTCTATACGGACAAGAAGAAGAAAAAAATAGCTACATTCCTCTTCTAAAGTGAGGCATGACGGTGGTGGGAGTTTGTGCTAAAGAACTAGGATTAAATCGACCATGACTTAGAGGGTTTTGCGGAACCCTTCTGAGACGTGTGATTTCCTACTCCAGGGTCTTCTTATGTTTGGTGAGTTTTCGCGTTTCAGATTTGAATTCCTTTATTCAAAATTTGGGACGTGACAGTAAATCTCACGGAGTTCATTTATGAACTGAGTTACTTTATTATTCGAAATTATTTATTAAATTATGAAATCGTTTTCGGAAATAAATATTTGTTTTAAATTATATGAACTTGATCGTCAATGGTTCATAAGTAAGTAAAATGAAGTTTTATTATAAAAATGATTTTTTCACAGGTTTTGTATTTGTGAACTATAGTTGGTATTAGTAGCATTCATGAGCGGGTGACTATGTATATATATGTATTTACGTGGAATATATATATATATATTGGTGCTGCTGTGTAATGAGGTGGAATTAACATGTTTTGTGAGTTCGATGTTGCTATTGTTGTGATTTAATTTTCTAAGGAAATGAATGAATTTTGGTTCTTTTGAATGGAAACAATTATATAATTGACGTTTCATATTTGTGAGTTTTACTTGTTAAATTGTGCTTGTGGTTTAAGGGGTGAAAACATTATTTCAAAATTGATTACTATATTGTTTTTTAGATGGGAGTTGAGCTTTGAAAACAATATTTGTTGCACTCAATTATTGTTTTGGAAAGTGTTGATGTTGTGTAACATTTTGAGTCTTGAGTGACTTTTTAAATTTTTAGTTTTTGTACTGAGGGTGGGTTATCGGAACCATGCCCTTGGTCGGTAATAGTTACGATTCAGTTATAGCGCTAGTATGACTGTCATTGCATGGGGGGTAACAAGTAGATTACTTGCGACTCATGAATACGTATTTTTAAAAGAGAGTTTGGGGTGTATTCTTTCTTTTAATTGTCTAAGGAAGGACTTGATTTCATATTAAATTGTGGGTTGAAAATAATAGGATTTTGTCACTTTAGTAAAGCATGTTACTCTTAAGAGGTAAGGATGTTGAGTTTTGAAAACGATTTTTTGAGATTGTTTTAATGGAGTTGAAATAGTGGTTTCTTGGCTTTAGTGTGAATTCTTTGATTTTATAATTGATTTCTATTTTGTTTTAAGTGTGTGCTTTTAATGTAATCTCCTAAACTAATTTTCTATGCAGGGATTACTAATTTTTACCTTGAGTGATTATAAATTTGGTTGTGTTCTGTAAAATTAAATGTTGTTGCTTTAATTTACCTCATGAGTTGAGAAATTATAAGAATGTGTTGTTTGAGTCATTTTATTTGAGTTTACTCATACGAGCTTAAAAAGTCTACCGGGTTTGTTGTTGCAACCCGGTGCACTATTCCATGGTATATGAGTTTTTCCTACAAGTCAGGGCAACTAGGGTTGAGGCCGCAGCTTCTTGTTGCAGCCGTATTAGGTTTAGAATCTATTTTGTTTATTTTATTTATTATTGTTTGTAGTATGATGCTGGTGAGCGTTTATATTTACTTTGATGCTTTCGAGTTCATGTAAATACGTGGTGATGTAATATGTGACTGTAGAGAACGAGTCGGTATTGACATTTGTGAGCTTGGTTGTTTTATTGCTTAGATTAAATTGAAAAAGTTTCTATCTATTTCTAGGCATCTGATTGAGTTATCGCGTTTCGGATTTTGAATTTCTTTATCCAAAAATCGGAGCGTGACAAATATGTTATATGTTGATGTGTCCCACTGAATTGCTAATTAAAATGCCACATGCATGAAACAAAGCTTCTTACCCCCTTTTTTTTTTTTTTTTACAAATCAAAATCTTTTACCTATTTTTATAAAAAACAAAAAAAAAAAGCAAAATCTTTAAACTAAAGAGTCGCATAAAAAAAAGGAGGAAAATATACTTCTGAAACTTAAATCTCATATGTTTACCCAAATTGCAACTTCCCAGCCCTCTCTTTGCATATGGTATGCTATCTCCGACTCACTACAACCACTACTCTGCTCATTTTTTGTCACGCTCCAATTTTTAACACAATTAAAAATCAATATATGATCTCATAATTATACATGCATGATGATCCATCCATCAGTACAAAAAAAACCTAAAAAACTTTTTCCTTTTTAACTAAGTACATACTGATACCATGAACCCACTATATCAATACAGAATTGCTCCACAGAGTCAAATATTACACAAGTTCACAAATTAAATTATCACAACAAAATAATAAGTAAATGCTCCTCAGAGCTTACTACACAGCGAAAGTCTTAATCACAGTAAAGTCACAAAATTGGCTTCCTACCGTAAAGCTTCTAGCACGCTACCTCAGTTTCAGCCACGATTTTTCTGACCTGCAGGATTAACCCCTACGCTATTGAATAGTGCAGCGGGTTGCCACACAACAAACCTGGTAAGCTTATGAAAACTTGTATGAGTAAACTCAAAACCACAAAGTAGAATCACATTCTTAAGTCACCTCAACCTAAACAACAATAAGCACATAACTCACTATCAATTTCATATCCTTCCATATTATACTTACGTAGATCAATTTGTGACTAAAACCACATGCTCATATTCTCAACCTAGCATCCAATTACAGAAATTCTAGTCAAACAAAACTTCATCAAGTAATGTTTGAAACCCTTTTAACAAACTACGGCGAATTACAAAATCACACTCATTTCCTCCCCATTGGAAGCCGTTGGCATCAACATGACATCAAATCTGAAACCAATGAATCACCTTCCTATCCTCACATAGAGAACAATCGTCACCACTATAGCCTTTAGGATCAATCAAACCATCAACACATAAACCAAAAAGAATACAAGGCAATCAAAAATCAAAACAAAGTGAAACAAATCATAGTAACCTCTGCATATAGTTTAGTTCAAGAGATTACATTAAAATAAAAAATTCAAGTCATAGTAATCATCATAACCCCATACTCTAACATCTGTAGGTAGCTCTAACCATCGTAGCAATCCTCTCGATCATTGTTAACTTAATAACAATTCATCTATTCTACAGAGCAGTCATCACACTGATCATCACACAGATTTCACCGGTCATCACACTGATAACAATCATCCTACTGATCATCACACATATTTTATCAGTCATCATATATTCTCGCATGTTTTACATGATAATCATCACAAAGATTCATCACACTGATGTTCTATAATCACCTCGAAAGCTTTGAAATCCGATGAACCCTAGAATCCCAAAATCTAAAATTCGATCTCCACAAGGTGAATCACTGCAAGCCAAGTTGGGAGAAAGCTTTGACGTCCTTTGGGCTCCAAAAGCCCCTAAGAATCACCAGCTATGGTGGCCAGAATTGTGAATTCTAAGAGGCGAAGAGAATGGAATAAACTATTCATCGATTGGTGGCTGGAGCAGGAAGAACGAGCTCGGTGAAGATGGCTACTCGGGAAAAGATCGGGAGAGAGGAGAGGAAAAACTTTCCAAAAACGGAAATTCTAATTTTTTCTGATATTTTCGGATTCTTTTCCTATTTGACCAAAATGAAAACTTTCTCCGAAGGCCATAACTTCTTCATACGAACTCCGATTTCCGTGTTCCACATGTCCACGAAGTCGTGTCAACGCACTCTACGACTTTTGTGAATGAAGTTTTTAGAGAAACTCAACGTATAAAAAGTCAATCTTTGCACCCCCCTAAAACGTGTCTTTCAAATAATTATTCGTCCGAAATAATTCCACTCCATCCACGAGTCACAAAACCGTCCAATAACCACTAATTAAATTCCGAAAAGTCCTCAAAAAATAATTACGAATTTCCGGGGCATCACATTTTTCCTCTGCTTCAATCATCATCACTAGGGGTAGGCAAATATACCGATGCACCGCAAATATACCGCTCCGTTTTGCACAGGAAAAAACGGGTTGGTGACCGCATCGGAAAAAAGCAGTGCAGCTTCTCTCCTATACCGCACTGCCAGTATAAATATGGTGCGGTTGCGGTTTCGGGTCCTAAACCGCTCGGTTTAAACCGCACCGCCCCTCCTTTTTATTTATTTTGTTTTTATATTATTTTTCTGATTGGTTACAACTCCAAGCTTATGTAGGCTTGAGTGCACTTGATCAATAATTAGGGTTACCTAATAACACGACCTTTTCTCTTGAGTCACTATTCAGTCTATTCTCCCTTGTCTCTCTCTCGACCTCCCAAACCCTAAATCGACCCAGCAATTAGGTTTACTATTTTTTTTCATTTTGTTTCAGTTTTCGACTATTTTGAATCATTTGTAACTTTGTTTTATTTTGCTTTTTTAATTTTTTGGGATGTTGGATACTTGGATAGAATCAAATGAGGCTTAAAAGAGTCAAAATTTGCCCTCATTTTATAGACTTAAAAGAGTGAAAACAAAAATCGGGTTCAACCCGAAACCGAATCGTACAGCATGGAAAAATGTGGTAACTGGATTAATTGGTTTAGCACATTTGAAATGAGGTTGCGGTTTGCAAAATGGCCAATCTGATAGAAGTGATGTGGTTCTGGTTTCAGCCTTAATCCGCATCACCCCGCACCGCTCCCACCCCTAATCCTCACAATTAATTTTGAACTTTAAGGAGAAGCTTGTTAGCTCTTAGTGTCCTCTAAAGCTAGTTCAAATTCTCCCGTCGATCTGTCATATCGGCACACAAGAAAGGCGATGGAAGGACTACCAAATTCGGCCTCGGTTTTGACGAGATACAGAAATGTTGATGTCATTGGCTCTGACTCAAATATGTTTCTCACTGGAGCTGCTATCGAATGAGTCTATTGAGAGCTGAGGCAATAGCGTCGAGAGAAGAGGGTGGGAGATTTTAATTTTTTCTGATTGGGACAGTTTTAACAACAGTACACGACAAAGGGCCCACTCCAAATTTTGGTAAATTTACTTTCTGAAATATCACAATGATACATGCTCTCAAATCTCGACTCAATTTTGGTACATGTTGTTAGCTCTTTCGTTGTGATGCCTACCATTCTCAAATAATTAAACGGTAAAAATTTATTTATCCTAGATGCCAACCTGTCCTTATCCGATTTCCAAGACCACAAGGAGTCAGATGGAGTCAAAGTCTTTTCTTCTTCATTTGAAATTTGAAAGCTCATCTTTGGCTTGACTATGTACTTCTACAGTAGAAACAGAGAGATTAGAGAATCCAAGGTAGGATGATTAGTTGTAGGAGATTAAATTCTAGAATTTTAGCTGTTTTGAAGTATGGCCAACTATTGGGGGTACTTTAGACTTGATGGAGATCCACATAGATATGGAGGTATGGAAAACATGGTTGCTTTTTTCGATCTAATTTCCTTTTAGGGTTTTGTCTCCATTTAGGGTATTATTGAATGAATGTGGTCCATTCCACATATGTTTATGAGAGTCAATTCTCACTGTCTAGGGTTTGGGGGTTTAGAGTATAGTCAATAATTTCTCTATTGTTGCATTGTGCTTTCTGAAATAAACAACAATAGGATAATATTAGGGTTGCTTGGAAAATGAAATTAAATGTGATTAGGGTTTTGGAATTCATCATGGTTTGATTAGTATTTATTATTTGGTTGGTCTGTTGGTGAAGTTAATAGGGTTCAGGTTGCTGTTGAATTGTTATTTATACCCCCAGAGTCTAGTAGGTGAAGTGAAAAGAAAAGCATTGAATGAAAGGAGAGATACCGATATAGGAAGTAAATGAATGAGGTTTTCTGTTTTTGGATGGATGTGGGTTTTGCATGGATATAACTGACATTCAATTGCACTATGATATTTGCAAGAGATAGTGTTTTTTTCAGTTGTCATCCATCATGGGGGTAGGTTCCACAATAATGGAGCAATGAAAATGGTGTACATGGGGTTTTTCAATTGTTTATGTGGATGGTGTTGACCCAAACAAGTTGTCAGTAACTGAGTTTAATTATTGGGCCAATGATTTAAGTTACATTGGAAGCCCAATTGGCTATTGCTTTAGAATACCAAGCTCTGAGGAAGGGACTGGCTACTTGCCAATTACCACTGATGCATATGCAATAGACATGGTCCAGTTTATTCTAGAAAATATGAGGGTTTTGGATGTATACAAAGTTTGCTTGAGTGGAAGGAGAGAGTTCAGTCAGTGGGAATTGGAAAACTATGATGATAACATTGATCATTTGAGCTTTTTTGGGCACTTTATGGAGGATTTGCCTCTAAGATTTTGGTAAATACATATTCATGGTCTACCTCTTAATAATTAATAATTGAAATGAACTTCTTTTTATTGAATATATCAAACCTCGACAAAGCGAGATAAAATTTTATTAATCAAAATAAAAAAAGATTCAAGCATAAGGGGAGGACATACTCTTACCAGAAACAACATCCCATCCTTCGCAAAAACAAGCAAATCACCAATAAACAAGGAAGCATCACAACCAATGCCAAAACAAAAAAAATCATCTAAATAATTAAGAATACCTAATTCACAGTTCTTATGATTTTAGGTCATGAACCAGCTATGTCATCACATTCTTGTTAATCATTCACCTACCTGAAGACCAAGACATACATTCTAGTCAAAAAACTCAATACCTCAATAACCAATAAAATCTTAAAATCTTGATAATTTAAATCATATTAACTCTCATAATAAATAAATGTCTAGTATTGCATGCATAATTTAATTTAAAAGCAAATGTCCACTCAAATTTGCAGATCTGACAGTCGTCTAACGATTTCCTCCTCGAGGTCAATCTACACGTTGTCCTAAATAAATTGGTATTATAAATCACTGTCTTCAAAAATTAAAAATAAATTGACAATAATAAAATCGAAATTTTAAAAATGATAATTCGTCGAAAGCTCGAAATCATATTGGAACGAGCTAAACTTTTATGGGTTATAATGAATCAATAACTATAACAACCTATTGAAAACTGGGGTCATTCCAACGGTCGGATCTTCCCCAACACCACCCCAAATTCTCAAAACTTTAGAAATTCTGATCATTTTCAAAACGTGCACTAATCGATATAAAATTCATATGAGCTAAATACTGGTTACTACCCTGTGATTTAGGTCCAAAATCAATTCAGTCCCTGGACTTCTAATTTCATTAAAAACACCCTTGCACTTTTAATTTTGATCTAATAGGTCTAATTCGGTAATATTCTGTTATGAGTTCAAGTTATAGTTGGATTATTTGTTGAAAAACTATTTATTTTTAATAGTATGACTCACTCTTAAATTGACTAGAGGTGGCCTGCAAACACCATATCATAAAACATAGGCCATATATGAGCTACATTAACAAGTTAAATAACTTAATTGTCGGAAAACTAACAAATTGGACCTATTAGATCAAAATTGAAAATGCAGTGGTGTTTTTGATGAAATTAGAAGTTCAGAGAATGAATTGATTTTGGACCCAAACTACAGGGTAGTAATCTGTATTTAGCCCAATTCATATCTACTCGCTCATAACACTAAGCTCTACCCATCATACCAAAGCAGACCACCAAAAACAGCAGACGCGCCCTCACGCGCCACTGACCCCAACCCCAAATTGGGTCATGAAACCTATGCCAAATTGTTCACAATAACAAGCCCAGCAATAGTCTTAACTACCACAAAGTCATATTCCAAAGAAGAAGTCCGAAATTTACCTTCAAAGCTGCGGAGAAATTTGAAATTCTTCTCGCCGTCGAGTCTCTTCACTCCAATCAAATTGGCAAGCAAGGTGCCTAGCACAGTAACCACGGGAACCTGAGCTTCAAAACCCACCAAAATTTTCGGTCGGAAGTCTCCGGAATGGCAAGATAGAACCAAGTATTCGTTTCGCCACCAAGAGGGATTTCAACCTCGATTTCTCTTCTTTTGAGGTTCCAAAGCTTAATTTGATTCTAAGGATGGCAAGAGGAGGAGACGGCGCTCCAAACGGCTGTGGTGCGGCGGTCTGGGTTGCTGGAAAGACGGAGAACCTGCCTGGTTTCTGAATTTGGGTTAGGTAGTAAACTGGGTCTAGGAGAGAGAGTTTAGGATTAGGGTTTTAGCCCAAAATGGAAACTTCTAGAAATGGAAAGTTTCCAAATGCAAACTTGCTATTTATATAAACTTCCTGAAATAGTAAGTTTTACTTTTCAGACCGTAACTTCTTCATACAAACTCCAATTTTCGCATTTCATGCATCCATGAACTCGATTTAATGTGATCTATAACTTTTCAAAAGAAAGTTTGCTAAAAAGTTGAGTCAACAAAAAAGTCAACTTTTTGGTCCCCTGAAAGTTCGAATTGGAGTGTAAACGGGTAAATTTGGGTATGGTGTGTAATAATTTCAGAGCAAAAAGCTACCATGAAAACAATAAGAATTTTTTAGCGTAATCGCACCCAAGAAATTTGATTCCAAGAGATTTTGGATTAGATCGAAACAATGATGTAAGTGGTCGATCGTAAAAGTCTTAACAAACCTAAGTTTAGAGATAGCACGTACCCCCATAGTTCGGCTTAAGAATTGTTGGATCATAATTCATATACATATTTATGCCCTAAAATATGGAAATTACTTGTTCTAAAGTTCAATTTAATGTTAGCTAATCCAATTCCATTATTCCCCTAATCTTGTAGTTTTGCTTAACCTTTGTGTTTATCTATATATATATATTTATTATGTTTTTCTTATCATGCTAGGAGATGATGAAGAAGCATGGAAATGCACTAAAAAGTCAACCTTATCACATTTTCCTACTTCAGCTAGGAGAGAGCGAGCTAGATAAGAAAGGAGGGGCAGCAGCATGATCAAAAAACCCTAAATGAGTTGAAACTTTACAGATTCATTCTATACATCCTAAGGATCATTTCCTATGAAGAGTTCAAGAGCTTATTCGGAGTGGAAGGCCTTCAAAAAATCGATCAAATTTTCTGACTAAAAGATGAAAACGGCAAAACAGGACCTGTACGAATTCCGGCAGCATTTCCGGTCAAGTCACGGTAAAATAAGCTCTGAAATTTTACCACGATGATCTACACTTATCAAGAAATATTTGATATGAAGAAGTCGAAGGCTAATTCCGAAGTCTCGGTGGATATTCAATTGAAGGAAGCTTCAGAGATGTATCTTAGTCAAAACATGGCAATTTGGCCTAGAACCTTCATTGAGGGATTTCTTGTGCATTTTTGGAAGGTCTATGATGCTGAAATTATCACAGAGAGCCCTAGAAGAATTCTACAAGACTGTGGCAAGATTAATCCAACATATTATCTTTTGGAAAATATGCATCATTTGCACACATTCTCTTCCATGCTTGTTATCTTGACTTTTGTGACCAAAAACCACTCCAACACTCTTCATTTTCATGCTTCTCATGCATAATAAAGAGATCTAGCTGCTACTCTCTTATCCCTTAGCCATATTTTTCTACTATACTCTCTTTAATAGGGTACATCATTACTTCCCTCTTTTTACTCCATCTCTTCAATAAATTTTTCCCTTATTTGTAGGATCTATTATCACTCTCATACTCCACCTCCATGCTTCTTACAATGCTTGAGCTGCTATCTTTGCTTCAATTCATCATTTTCCTCTCTCTCTTCTCTATATAAGTATCCCTTCATTACACTCTTTAAAACTATCACCCATTCCACTCCATTATATATTTTTTCTCTCTATCTCCACAAGAAAATTTCCATCTCCACCTCCCAAAATCCAAACCCATAATATCCATACTCCCCTTACTACTCCATCTCCTCAATCACCACTACCACAACTACCATCTTCCACCACCATAAATTCTATCACCACCACCATAAACTCTATCACTACCACTCAAAATTAGCCAAAGAAGCATCATATCTTCATCACCATTCCATTCATCATCAACAAGTTCATAATCCATTCATTCCACCATCAAGAGGATCTAATGGCATTGAAGGAGGAAAACCATAGATGAGCTAGTCATCAATTTGTCAAGCTTCAACTAGTTCACTCTTTCCTTAAACTCCTTAATTTTCCTTAATGTATTTTAGATTTGATGTTAATTTGTATGAATATGAGTGAGTAGTTACTTTGTTAGGGATAGGGTTGAAGTCCCTAGCCAATCTTGTATGGATTGATGTTATAATATGATGTTATGCAATTTTCTTTAACATGCCTACATGCTAGTTCAAGAGTTGAATGCATATGCTTAGACTTTACCACTTTGAGTATGTGTGTTTGCTATGTCATGATATAATATTCAGAGATTGGTAACCTTTGAATTGTAAAGCATGAAAGCACACTACGTGCGCATGTAGGGATTGTGAATTACAATCACTTAGAGATAAGCTTGGTTGGTTTGTATGACTTAAGTAGTTAAGTACTACACCCGAGAGGGGTTGCTTGATATCACAAAAGGAGCATATCTATTGTCATACCCGAGAGGGATATAAGGGGATAAATTGGTTAATTAATTTAGCATCATTCATATTGAAATACATCAATACTTGCAAGGGAGGTTAGTGGTAGACAATTTAAATCATAACTCTCATCCATTTAATCACTAGTTTAATCTAGAGTAATTTGGTTTACATTTGAGCCTCTAATTGTCTTCAATTAAAAACTATATTTAAAAACCAAAATCAAATCACTACTCCATCTTGCACATACTCACCATAAGCCTAGATTTTCTTGTGATTCTAGGTTTGTGATTTTATATTTGCATATTATAGCTCCCCTTAAATTCACACCCTATCTAGTGAAAGGATCCAATCCTCGTGGGTTAGACAACCTTTCTTAAATCCCTATACTATTACTTATACCCCTTATACTTGAGGGTGGTTATTTGGCTAACAAGAAGCCCATGTAGAAAGAAAGTGAGAGGTAGGAGAAGGGAGGTTGCAATCTCCCAAATAAAAGAAATTACTTTAAAGTAAACAAAAGCAGGAACTTTAATGAAAAATTACCTCGAAAATGGTTGTCAAAAAAATTAGCTGGAAGTGGGCCTGAATAAATCACTGGTGGTGGTAGGTGCTTGCCTGTCGCTGTTTGGTCGCTGCTGGCTGTTGTGGTTATTAGAGAGAGAGAGAGAGAGTTTCTGCACCAGACAAAAGAAGGGGTTGAGTTGGGTTGGATTTGGCAGATGGGTTGGAGGTGAAGTTCACAAAATGTTATTCGCCACATCATCTGTCAGATTCAAATTTGACCCAAAACTTTTGATATCTCTGCTGGAAATGCTTTGAGACTGACCCAAATTTAGGAAAAACGATAGAGTTAAATACAGGAAGGGAAATGACGAATATACCCTTCAATATGACAGATGCCTTAATGTCATTAGTGACGGGAGGTACTGAAGTTGGGTCGGGAGCAAAACCTCAGGTGTTAAAATGATATTTATAAAATTTAAGGTAACAAAATTACGAGTGAGCGAAGCGTCATGAACTATTTTTATTTTTATCTTTTCAAAAAAAAAAAAACTCAATTTTTGGTCAAAAGAAAAAAGAAGCTTGCGCTCGTTGCCGCCTTGACACCAAAAGAAGGAAAATAAAGAAAGAAGGAAAAAGAAAAAAAAAATAGAAGCGGATAAAGTTGGGGAGTGTCAGTGTTTCCCTCTCTCACCAGTCACCACCAGAGTAGAGGGAAGAGAGTGAAGCAGAGGAGAGAAATGTTGGCAAACCCTAGCAGTGGCAGACTTCACTGCGCTAAACCCTCTCATTTCCACCCAAACCCAAAATCAAACAAGCCCAAATGTTTTGTGTTCCCAAACTGCCCCCCTCGCAGCAAGTCCAAGTCCAGGTTCTGCAGTTTGTCCCTCCTCGTTCCCAGAAAGAATCGCAAGGCCTTTGGCATCAGAGCATTGACCGACGCCGCCGGAGCTGCGGCCGTTGATGTTACTCAGCCCTATTCCGTCAAAATCCCCGTTGGTGATAGACACGTGAGTTTCTGCTTCTGTTTTTTGGAAAAATGTGAAGTTTAGCAGTGCATTTGTATCGAGCTGTGTATGAACTGAACTCCTTCATGGTTGATATATTTGGCATGTTTACAGATTTTGATTGAGACAGGTCATATTGGGAGACAAGCCAGTGCTTCTGTTACAGTCACAGATGGAGAAACTGTAAGTTATGCTCACTCACTACCTCATCCTCTTCCTACCCTTGTACTCTTTTATCTTCACTTACGCTAGTTTTCCTTTCCTTCATTGCTTTACTACAGAAACAAGACCACATAAATTAAATGTGTTTGTCATCTCAACAAAAAAAACAAAAAAAAAGAAGAAGAAGAAGAGAAAAAAATACAGAAACAAGAGGATGGATGGTTGATCAGATTTATGTTTCTTTTTGTAGATTGTTTACACATCTGTTTGTTTGGCTGATGCTCCAAGTGAACCATCAGACTTTTTTCCTCTTTCCGTTCATTATCAGGAGCGTTTTTCAGCAGCAGGTCGGACTAGGTATGTCTTGGAACTTTTCCCCTTATTTTGATTGCTTTACAGTGTTACTTGTTTTTTGAATTATATCAATAGCTTGTATCTGTCATTATTACAGTGGAGGATTTTTTAAACGAGAAGGAAGGGCAAAAGATCACGAGGTACATGCACAATTTTTTGGTATTAAGAACCCATCTCTGGTTTTTTTTTTTAATTTTAATTTTTTTTTTTAGTTTTAGATGAAGCTGTCATGATATATCAGAGATTCAATTTCAAATTTTTATTTCATGCAATATCTAGTGGATTTTTTTTTGTTGACCAAGTTTTTTAACTCTGGTTTGTTTATCTAATTTTTCCTTTTTCTCCTGGGAAATGAATGCGTGCAACAGTTTGCCTTCTTAAGTTGTATTGTATATGCATAACAGCTAGGTCACAGGAGTTAGGGATCTTAAAAGTATCAATGTTTGATTCTTACTGTCAGATATTATGAAAAAGGGATGTCTTTGGGTTTGAATCTTTTATTTAGAGTTTTAGTCTTCTACTACTTTCTCAGTCGCTATAAATGTAGTGGCCAATTATCAATTCTCTCCATAAATATGAGTTTTTTTTTTTTTTGTTTTTGTTTTTTTTGTGTTGGGTGGGGGGGAAGAGGTTATGGGTTCACGTCCTATCTATTTTGTGACATGAGTTTATTTCCATGATAAAAAGATTGCTATTTAAGTTTATACATATTTATACTTTTCTAGAAAAAACTACACTCCCTTTATCTAGTTATGGCTCCTTAATAAGAATGTACATTTCCAATCGTACTTGAGAAAAGATAAGTTACTGCAACAAGAAATTATTTTCTTAAAGTTACTATGTTTTCTTCTGGGCATGCATATTGGGACAGATTGTGCTCACTACATAACACACCTTGGGATCTATTAACTCGTTGCACATAACTTTCTCATTTTTGATTGGTTTTGATTTTGATTTTGATTTTAATTTGTTTTAGCTTTGCATTCATGCAGGTTCTCATTTGCAGATTGATTGATAGGCCTTTGCGTCCAACTATGTTGAATGGCTTCTACCATGAAACTCAGATACTTTCTTGGGTATGTGTAGATTTTTTACTGCACATATACTCTCATTAATATTTTATTGTGGTTTACTTGGAAGATTTTCTGGTACATATGCCATTCTGGCTGCTTTGAGTGCTTCTATGTCCGTATTTCACCCCTGGCCCCACCCAATCGCAATCCCTTGGTTCGATCTAAGAAGCCAGTACACAAATCATGCTGAATGGAATAGTGATCAATAATCTAGTTTTAAGTATTTTGTTTATGTCTTGCTGTAATTTAGGTGAGGCTTATTGATATTTTAGCTTAGGTTTCTAGAATTAACTTGGTGTGTATAAGTGAAGCATGTAATCATTTTGAAAGACTTGATTGATGAATGAAAGTATGCCTGCCTAGAACTGATATCTTCTCTCGTCTCTCCTAAACCCTAATTCTTCTCTGTTTCTCTTTGTCGTCATGTTCTTCTTTTCTCCTTATTCTGTCTGTCTTCTTCCCCTCTATTTTGTTTAGCTGATGGTGAGTAGCTTTTTTGTTTCTTGATTCTCCATTGGACTCATTTATAGTGTTTGTAAAGTATATATGTTCTAAGTAATGACATAAATGTGCCGGTGACCTGTGGCCTGTTGGTTGTTAGTTGGCCTAACACACACCTTGGAGGTCAGGGGGTTCAAATTTCACTGACATCAGGGATGGGTGGGGTGGGGATTATAAACAAAAAAAAACTTTGTTAAAAAAAAAAAAGAAAAAAAAAGGAAATTGATGTGCATGTGTCACAATTTTATTTATATCTAAGGCATTATGTACTTCACAGCAGTCATAATTTTTTATATTTTATATTTTTTTATATCTTTTTCTCTATTGTGACACATGTGAGCAATTGTGTTGGAAACTTTTCCTTATTTGCTGCTCCTACTTTTCACTTTTTCTAAGGTTTTGCTTAATAAGATACCCATGACTGAGCGTTAGTGAATACAACCTTGACTAGTGGTGTACAATAACAGTCAATTTATTTCAGCCTGCATTTCAACATTCAGGGCTTTTAGCTCATTCCCAAGGCACAACAGACATGATCATAATTTTGCATGTTTTTACGTACTAAGAACTTCTTTTGTCAACTTATTACTGCAGGTGCTGAGTTATGATGGTTTGCACTCTCCTGATTCTTTGGCAGTCACAGCAGCTGGAATAGCTGTGTAAGTCTGATTGCTTCCAATCCCCTGAAACGGGAATTGTTATTTTATCATTTTATTTCTTTCCTTATAAAGAAGATACACGTTCTTTTGTTTAATTATTTGAATTCCACAGTGCTCTTTCAGAGGTTCCAAACACAAAAACTATAGCAGGAGTTAGAATTGGTCTTGTTGGTGACAAATTTATTGTGAATCCAACAACTAAGGAGATGGAAGACTCTGAGTTGGACTTGCTGCTAGCTGGCACAGATAGTGCGATATTGATGATAGAGGTAAACTGTTAGTGATAGTATTTACATAATGTTTGTATGCTATTTCTTAGAATCCTTATCAACTTTAGTTTTCACATGGATTACATTTTAAACAGCAATGCAGACTAATGTACGATCCCACTAGCAGCTTTATTGATATAGTGGGTGTTAGGCACATTTTCTGCTAACCTTTAGAAAGTATCAATAATACTGTATTCAGCCTCTGCAATGTTAGATGGTAGGATTGGACCAACAGAAGTTGGAGGTAGATTTTTTATTTTTTTACTTTTTCTTTGATAAGGAACAGAATTTTGTTTATGTAAATGAATATGTAGATGAATGAGTATGTGTTATTAATTCTATTATAAAGGCAGGCCTCATTGATTTTGGGGTCATGGCCTTTACCAACATGCAAACAGAATTTCATTAAAGGCTAGTAGTGTATAAAGTCAGATTTTGGGATACAGTAATTTTGTGAAAGTTTACTATATTTCCTTATTTACATGACAACTGATAGCGTTACTGTGTGTGACATATTTGTAGGGTTATTGTGATTTTCTGCCCGAGGAAAAGTTGCTGCAAGCTATAGAAGTTGGGCAGGTTGTTACTTAATAAATGTCTTGCCTATTTGTTGCACAAGCTATAATTTGTGCTGCGTTCCAATTATCTTGGCCTTTTTGGCATGTAGGTTGCTTGAATATGCAGCTCCTTTATCTAGATGACACTTATCTTTAGCCTTATTCATTTAGTCATTAAATATTAAGAGCCTTCTCTTCGATTGCACAAGGATCTTTTGTTAGTATGCTTTTTATGATCACATTTCGGTTGTGCTTATTATGTTCTTAATATTATATATATATATATATATAATCAAAACATAATGTTATATAGTGCTTAATGGCAAGTATTGGAGCTATGAATTAATTCTAGGTGGCCAGCTTACTTAACGCTAACTAACAACAGGATATCTATGGCATCTATATTAAAGCATTAGATATTCAATCAAAGAAAAAGAAAAAGAAAGAAGGGTTAGAAAACATGTAGTAATTGGACAGAGCTGAATATAGCTAGCACACCCTGGCCTCCTGGGTCCGCAATTATATGATTATTTGTTCACTTTCTCCGGTATCAACTCTTTTCAATTCCTGAGAAACCCTTGATCTCATGTAATTGCAAAATTTTCTATATGAGTTTTTTTTGTTTAGATGCTTGCCAACACTGGATAGTTCCTGTTTTTTGGCCTGGCTTACGCACCAACATATCACATGCATTATTCTGGTGATTTGGTAGCACATAAAAACATACATGTTATCTCATACTTGTTTTATATTTTTGAATTAACAACTTGATCTATGTATATCTTTGCTGGGAGATTTTTAACTCTATTTAGGGTCAGAGTTCACGGTCAGTCATTTCTTTGATTGTTCATTAGTAGGATTCCACAACAGAAACAAATCCATATAGATGCGTAAATTTTGCTTATACACCAATATCAGGATGCTGTACGAGCAATTTGCAATGAGGTGGAGGCTTTGGTTAAGAAGTGTGGGAAGTCAAAAATGTTTGATGCAATTAAATTACCTCCCCCTGAGCTATATAAACATGTTGAGGTATGCTAATAACCTTTTGCATTAGATTTCTCTCTCTCTCTCTCTCTCTCTCTCACACACACACACTCAAATGAGGTATACAATCATGTTGAGCTATATAATAAAAGATTCTGAAGTGCACCTAATCTCAGTAAATTCAGGAGCATTTAGTTTTGAACATTGGTATATGTATAAAGGCAATTAAGTATGTGGGTTTGAGAAAACAATAGATTAGGACTGAAAGATTAAAGGTGCTCTCAAATTTTGTTTCTGTATTAAATATGTTAATTGTTGTATAGGGTTTTGTTAAACAGTTTGTATTCCTATTCTATAAGATAAGTCATATTCCTTAACTTTTTTGAACTGCCATTAATGTTTCATTAGCTAGTTTCTGCTAAAACTTTGTTGCAAGCTTTTTGGGCGGCTGCATCACTTTTGGAATAACAAATATGAAAACCGTGTTGCAACCCTTTTGGGCTGCATCTCTTTTGGTATAACAGATATAAGAGTGTCTATCCATGTTAATTTTACAAATTTGATATTAATTTTACAAATTTGATATATATTTTGGCTGGTATGTTGGTCATTTCAATGGATCGAAACAGATGATTCTTTGAGGATTATAGAGGTATGAAGGTGGAGGGTATTGTAGGATACATTTGTTTATTAGTCATCTTTTTGAGCATCTACTTCTTGGTTAGGATAGAGGCAGTTTTTGGGTTATGGGGATGATTAGATTTCCACGGACATTCTTGGTGTTCTCCATGGACTTCATGCCCATCTTGTTTCTGTGATACCTTTTTTCCTAGACAATGGTTTTTTTTTAATTTTTAATTTTTTTTTTGTTTCCCATAACGAAAAAGGAGATTTTGTTATCTTATGCATAATATTGAGTGTTCTAACATGTACAGGAAATTGCTGGTGATGAGTTGGTAAGAGCTCTGCAGATTACGCACAAGATTCCTAGAAGAAAAGCCCTATTGTCATTGGAAGGAGAAGTTTTAACTATACTTACGGAAAAGGGATATGTTAGTAAGGATACAGCTCTTGCAGGCAGTGAAACAGTACCAGATATATTTGAAGATGAAGATGAGGATGAGGAAGTGATTGTGGATGGTGAAGTAGATGAAGGTGATGTTCATATAAAGCCTACCTCACGGAAATCGACTCCCTTGGTATACGTCAATTCTATTTATCTTTTATTTAGTGTTTTATGATTCCATGAATGGCATCTTTTGATGCAGTGTATGTGTTGTAGTCTTTTTTAATTTTATTTTTATTTATTTTTTAGCATTTTTTATTTGTTGAAGATTGCTCTGAGATGTTATTGAGATAATTTTTAGATCTATAATCTATAATTATCTTAGGCCAACTACAACTACTTTTGGTTATTATTATTTTTTATAAGTATGGCTCTTTGGACAAGATGCTAACTGATTTGCTAGCTATATGTTCAAGTCTATGACTCTGCATCTAAAAATAGAGTTGAACAACAACAGAGTAACATTAAAAAATATAAATGATAGCAGCATTCAAATCAGAAAGACTAGGATGTAATGATTTATATTCTGTGAAAACCGATGTCGATAGAGATACCAAAAACCAGACCTTGTTTCACAGAAGGTCCCCTCTCTCCTTCACATTCTTAGAACTTCTACTATTTCTTGCCATCAAAATTAGCCAGAATACAGCTGTAACAGTGCATCCTTCAAGAACATACCCTCATTTTTCCCTGCTTGCATCTTTAATGCAATAAGGCCACATAATCCACTTGATTGTCCCCAACTCACTTTAGACTCCCTAAAACTAAAGAATAGGTTCAATTGAGACGGATAGTGTGTAAAAAGAAGAAGGAAGAAGATAGCATGGCAAAATTGGGCATAAATTAGGCGGGCATGGCTTTATGATGTCTTGGGATTTGATCATAAACTTGGGCCCAACTAACGTAGAATTCTAGCTATCCTGTGATCTGATTTAAACAAATATATTGGAGTTTGTTGAAAATATGTACATTCAAAGCACAATTGCCCAAAGCCACAACCAAAAAAACTGGGGGCCTGATAAGAAATTTTGTGTGATTCAGGCATACTGTTTGTTTGTTATCTTGCAATACATTGTTGGTGCATTGTTAACTGCTTATGCCTTTTGGGTCTAGTGCTGTTATAGTGTTCTGGTTGTAGGAAGTTTTGCTTTCTAAACCCCCAATCCCCACTTTCCACTCTGTTTCTTTGAAGGTGCAGCAAGGTGTAGTATGAGCTGCACCTATGATTTTCGGTCTCTCTGCATATGTCTGCCTCTCCATGCGGAGGATGGGGCTACATGGTGTGTGCTTGAATGCACTGTTGGCCAGTTTACCAACAACATAAGTTTCAGGAGTCCTGTGGTTGTCTACCATGTTAGGCCTGTTGAAAGCTTATAACATCTAATTGTAAGTTTAAAGATAAATAGGAAATGTTGATTGCAGGGCATTTAAGAATTGTTAATATCTAAGAAATTTAACCTACCAACTGCAGGCGTTCAAGTTTGCAAGGTACTAAAATCCTTGAACTTGATCCATCAAATGACTTGTTTTGGAATTGGTGCAACCTCTAAAATTTTGATGACTTTTGTGATCTTATGGTTTGTATATTTTTGGTTGACATTTGACTGAAATTCATAGTTCTGAATGTGTTGCTGCTGAATTCGTTTTCTTTTATCTGACCTATGCA
Organism: Rosa persica; assembly: GCA_025331145.1. Lineage (NCBI taxonomy): Eukaryota > Viridiplantae > Streptophyta > Magnoliopsida > Rosales > Rosaceae > Rosa > Rosa persica. The sequence goes on along the minus strand of WFKR01000003.1, from coordinate 35,853,556 downwards.
TTTATTATATTTTATTATTCTCTGATTGTTTTATTACTGCAAGAAAATAAAGTACTTTCATTATTCTCTAGCTTTTTTCTGAGGTAGATGTGAAGCTGGTATTCAAAGAAGTAACATCCAAATTTTTGCGCAGGCGCATTGTGGAGGTATGAGGATTGCTTTTGTTTAGATATTCTATTTACTTAAATATTCTGAATATGTTCTTGTATTACTACATATAACTCTTTCATATTTAGGTTGTAATTAATCTGTTAAATTTATGATATTGGTTTTATATAGATATGTTTAACTATGCGAAATCTGTGTTGGGTTCTGGGATTTGTGATGTAGATTAGATAAGGAAAAGACTAATATTTCCTGCAATAGAACTTGATATTGCTAGCAAATGAGACAGGAGCGGTTGGGTTGTTAGAGAGGTCTGGTGTAGCCTAGGAATCTCTCCCAAACTTCAAACAAGGCCTCACACCTTCTATAAGTGAATCACTCTTAAAATCGATGAAATAATAGTAGCTCTGTTCATTGCCTGAAAATGACATGCTCAAAATAGAAGACATTGAGAACCCCACTAATACCTTCTAGCCACCTTTTAGAAGATAAAAATTAAAGAAATTAATGAATCAGTTAAGGATTGGCTATAATCGATCATATTGGACAGTACAAGGGCACATGCGATCAAATTAGAAGTTCAGGAGCACAAATGATTTTAGATGTAAAGTTCAAGGAGTTAAAATGATTTTAGCTCAAAATTAAATATCAGCTTTAAAGACTTCTTGGTTGAATCTTTTTCTCCCAACAAAATAACACATTGGCTAAACCTTTACAACTTTAAAGGAACCTCTATGCAAATTGCTGCAATTTTCCAGCTGTATATTAAGCTAAATCCCAACTAGAGCTGCAGTAGCCCAAGTCCACCTGATAAAAGTATTTAGCCTCTTCTTAGTCTGCTTACTTTAAGTGGGCGTGGTTGCTGTCAGTTTGCCTGGGAGAAACTTGTGGAGATTGTTTTGATGCTATCAACTTACTCTTCAGCATAATCACTCTTCAAAGTGTCATACAAACTTCAGCAAGAATTTTCTAGGGTGAGTTTGGATTGCTTCTGAAAGTCCTAAAAGTTATTATTTTTTTTTTTTTTGGCCTTTCAAATTTGGCAAAGCTTTTGTATGAGGAAGACTCAACATGTGATTCTCAAAACCACTTTTAACTGCTTCTAAAATGCAGCCAAGAGCCCAAGACAAATTCCATACTTTTGTAAACTAGTTCTTTTTATTAATTCAAACTTGCTTTCCGGGCCAGTACCATTTTGGTCTAGTGGGATTAGTCTTCCCTTTGTAAGTGGGAGGTCCTGAGTTCCACTCATGGACGAGTAGTTGTGTATTCCAAGTTCTGTAAAAAAAAAAAAAAATCGCTTTTGGGTCTTCTAAAAGCAACCCCAAACGAGCGATAATGAAAAAATCTCCCAAATAGTGACATAAGTGATAAGAGCTACATCCTGATCAGTGAATTATTAATTCTACGTGTGAGCTTCATCTCTCTCTGTCTTCTCTATAGGTTTGAATCCTAATGGTGTTGCCAGTTCGCTTTTTGGGAAGGAATAGATGTACTGTATGAGTGTATCCGTAATCTTATTGTAAAGGATGTTGTGACCTGGCGGTTTGTTTGCTGAACACTTGGCTTTCAGCTTAAGCTTTCAAGTTTAACTACCGGCAAATTTCTTGTAGTTCTGGTTGGTTAAGTGGTAGACCTGGTCCAAATAAATTCGGTTGCTGGAAAAAGAGAATCAACTCACCCCAATATTGTCGGGTCTGTCAGCCTGGAGAGCAAAAGGAGAAGAGACGTGGCGTGGGAGAGGGAGAGTGGCAGTGGTGGCCTCAACAGGGAGAGGTTAGTGGTGGTTTGGAGATGATGTGAGGCAATGGCATGGATAAGAGGGGCAGTGGAGGCTTGGTGAGGGAGCGGGTCAGCGGTGCCCAGAGTGGGAGTGATGTTAGGATTCTAGTGTCCCACATCGTAGAAATAGTAGATGGATTAAGATGAGTCGTATCAGAACTTGGTTCACCAGGCTAGATTAAACTGACGGTGCGCATAATGCTGGCCATTGAATGCTGATAGACAAGTGGAAGCCATCTAAAAGCAAGGAAAGGGCTACCACGTGGCCAGTGTCAATAGACTGAGCTGAGAAGGAAATTGGGTTTGGAAGAATCCAAGACCTATTGGAATCTCCATCCATCTGTAGTAATCCAAAACCTACTGGTAAAGCATTGCTCGCCTCTAAGCCAATAGTTCTAATTGCCTTGGGAAATTTTCATGTGCTGGACCCCAACAATCTTCCCCACTAGACCATGAAGGAGGAATGCTTGGCGTGACTCCATTACTTGGAGTTCCCCCAAGCTGACTTAATGAAAATCTTTCATGTTTAGAGAGTGAGTGAGGACAAAGAAGAGAGATATTGGAAGAGAAGAGATAGTCCTTGTTTTCTTATTCTTTCTGGTTGTTCATCAAGTCTGTTATAGGCTTGGCATGATTGTTTACCCATTATAAATATAGTGGAAGACACTTTTGCTGAATCATGTTAAATCTGTGTTCTTATGTTCTCATCTCTCTGTGTGTGTATTCTCTTGGTGTGCTGTACTTGTTGCGTTTTTGACATCCAGGAGGGTTGCGTTTTTGACATCCAGGAGGGAGATAGCGCGGCCGGACCCTAGGAGAGAAGGGGAAATGGGACCGCTCTGATACCAGTTAGAATGGGAAATTGAAATTAAATTAAGGCACAGCACACCAAGAGAATCACACATAGAGATAATAACACAAGAACACATATAACGTTGTTCAGTAATGCCTTTTCCTTATTGGAATCTCCATCCACTAGGAATCCAAAACCTACTGGTAGAACATTTCTCGCCTCAGACAATAGTTCTAATTGCCTTAATAAAAACTTGTGCTGGAACAGAGGGAGGAAGAGAGACCACTAGGCTGAGACTGTGACCACTATGATACCAATTAGTTGCGAATTTCTTTGTATTTATTAATTTCTTAGAGGAGTTTATATAGGTACAATAACAGAAGAATACTGTTAGGTAAAGAATTTAAACTTACAGCTAATGAATTAAAGACTAAAGATGCTCTTACATAACTATGAACAGATACAAAATACAATAAATATAGACGTAGTTGACTAAGAAATAAAGAAGAATAATGGTTAATTCACATGGATTGAGGTTCTCCAACATTTTTCAACCTGAAAATAAGTTTTTGTACTATTAATTGTTACTGATGCTAGTTGAATTTATGTTTTGGATGTTTCTTTTTCTGGTTGCTACAGGGTGGAAGAAGAAGTGATGGGCGGACCCCAGAAGGGATACGTCCAATTAACTCAAGATGTGGACTACTTCCAAGGGCACATGGAAGTGCTCTTTTCACACGAGGGGAAACACAGGTTCAGAATTTTTTTGTCTGGAGCCCTATTCGATTATGTTTTTCTGTACTAGAACTGCTCTTGTGGTTAATCTTTTGGTGCATGCTTTCTTCGATGATGTTTCGGCTTAATTGTTACTAGCCTCTTGACACACTTATGCGTGTCTTTTTTGTATTTTTGGCAAAACTATGTGTGTCTATTGGCCTTTTTTATTTATAGATTTGTACATTTTTTGTTTATATAAATTATTTATCTAAGATATATATATATATATATATATATATTTTTTTTTTTTTTTTTGCAAACTGCTATTGCAGTAAGTAGGGAGCAGTTTGGTTCTCTGACGTTTAGTTGGTTTGTCTTTTTTCTTTTTGATTTTAGATTTGTAATTGACTTACGTACCCTCTATATATATTAGATCACAAATGTGGGTTTATAATTGATCGCTTAATTGATACTGATAGTTGAAAAAAAAAAACCACATTTATTAACCTGAAAAAGGTACACATTTGCTCCTCTGCGTCACGTGGGTGTTCTAAATATTGTCTTGCAACCAGTTAGCCCCATCTTTTTTTTTTTTTACTCTAATGTTAACCCATCTATGGAGCTACATAATCTCGACATTTTTTGCTGGCAATTTGATAGTATGAATACTTTTCAAATTTAAGGTGAATCTTCATTTTGTGAACAAGCATGTCTAACTATTCTGAATGTTGGAAACCAGCTATATTTCATCCTGTAGTAAGATTAGTTTACTAAGATTTAGCAGAAGTTATGTATCATTTGACTCTTTAGTCACAGCCAACTAGTCAAGTTCTCTAGGGAGTTGCTATGTACACTCCAATAATGTCAATCTAGACTCCACTTGCAGTTTTATGTACGGTAGGAAAAGTGATAAATATTATTAATGGAATGTTGATAACAACTTCCACTTTCAAAAGAATGTCAATTGACTCTCGTTGCACTTACTGAGTGTTACCGGTCCCTGCTTTGATGATCTTATCAGCTAATCATTTAACAAAGGTTCTCAATTATTCAGTTCTCTTTGGATATTAGAAAGCTGTTAATGTTTCCAAGTTATGTGATTAACAGGTCCTTTCGCTTTTCGTCTGTTTTACAGTCATTGGCTGTGGTTACACTTGGTGATAAGCAGATGGCTCAGAGGATAGACAACCTAGTGGGTGTGGATGAATGGAAAAGATTCTATCTCCAGGTCTCTCTCTCTCTCTCTATATATATATATATATCTATATATATAGGTGGATACCGAAATTTGGCAATACAGTGGCTCTTCCAGACAGTTCTCATGTGTGTATATATGGAATTATGATATACCCATTCCCATTTCTTCCACTATCCTACAGCTTGTTAATAAATTCTCGTTTTTTTTTCCTCCTTCTCAAACAATGTGTGTGTGAAGAAAACTAGAAATTGGAAATGAAGAACAATTAACTTCACAACAGCCTATAAATCCAGCCTAACAGTTTCCCAAAATCAACCATTTTAACCGTCCATAAAGATGACGAAAGTCTCAGCTGATCCCAATGTTCCTTGCAACCCTAAAATGTTCTTTATGTTTTGTGAGAATATGGAGTTCTGTCCCACATTGGAAGTAGTACTTTACATAAGAGCTTATAAGAGTTGGGCCCTCTCCACCCATTGCTAATTGGTTTTGGGTTGGATGCTTAGATTTGTTTATAATATCAGCGTGTAAAGCCGTTAGCCCACAACTACAAGTTGTACATGTTGGCTCGGATCTATTCATTAAATGAATCAATTCAATACCCATAGGTGCGACATTGGATTTGAATAAGATTTCAGATGGATCTGTTTTGACTGACTGCGTCCATTGTGTTCTTGCTAGCAAATACCATTATGGGAAAACAAACTGGGTATTAGCTTGTAAGGTTCCAGGTCTCTACACCCATTGCTTGTTTTGTTTTAGTTTGAATGCATTAAATTCTTGGCGTTCCATCCAACTTATCCAAAAAATTTCTAACAATAAGCAGCCCAATAGGGTCTTAGAATTCTTTCCCTTTCCCAGAGCCCAAGAACTTAGTACTCCATAGCTCAAAATACCTTGTTTGGTGCTCCAACTGGCATTAATATTGGTAAACATTTTTCAGCCATAGTTGTAGAGGATAGCAAAAATCCCCGTCTTCACATAAAGTGGATCAATGGGGAGAAAAGCAATTAAAAAGCCTTTGCCTCTGAACTTGATCACAAGTGTTGACCTTCCCAAGAACCCGAACCAAACCATACCTTTTACTTTTCTGTTCCAGATCTGAGAAGAATGTAAGAAAGAGGGGAGAGTTACTGCATGAAAAACCATTACTTTTACTGTGTTAATTATTTTCATACTTAAGTGGATATTATATTGTGCCCTTCTTTACCTGATATTTAGTAAACTGATTAATTTTCTGATTTCCTCTGTTTTCTTCAAGTAACTATCTTATTTTATTAGATTGTAATTGTTGAATGAAAGTAATGTTTGATAATTGGTATCATTCTCATTGATGGTGTTATAGACAAAGTAGCTGCTTGGTTCCATGACCTTTATAGCTATAGAATCATCAACTTGGAAATTTTTTTGAATTTTTCCGTTGAAATCATGTGCGATTACTAAAATTGCAAGTTTGAAGATCTATCCATTTTTTTTTTTTTTTTTGCTTTTTCTTTGAATTTCTTTAACCTGGCCAATATTTTGAACCTGTTATTAATTTTTCAGTACACATTTCCCCCTTCATGTGTTGGGGAAGTTGGACGGAACGGAGCACCTAGTAGGAGAGAAATTGGTCATGGAATGCTGGCTGAGAGAGCTCTTGAACCAATATTGCCTTGTGATGATGATTTTCCTTACACTATACGTGTTGAGAGCACAATTACTGAAAGCAATGGCTCTTCAAGGTTGACTTTCTCAATATCTTTCGACAACCTATAACACAGTCAACTTTTCTCATGAATGCTTTTCTTTTTTTTTTTTGGTGAAACACACACACACACACCCACCTGATATAAAGAGCCCTTTTACTAAGGGATCCCTTGTGGGACTCACTTTCGATCATTTATTGGCAAATTGATTGTTAGATTTTTAGGTCTACATGAGTAGATCATTGCTGTAAAATTTCAGCCAAATTAATGATCGTTAAGGCGATCATAATTGTGATTTATCATTATGAACATAAACAGTTCAGGTTAGACAGATTTGGTTCGTTCATTGATTCGATCTGGTTCGGTACCTTAACGATTATCAATTTGGCTGAAAATTTGCAAAAATGATCTACTCATGAGGACCTGAAAACTGAATGGTTGAGATGCCGATATGTGATAAAAAAAAGTGTCTCACGAGCGATCCCTTAAAATGGCCAAAAAAGGGATCCCTCACTAGAAGGGCCTTGATATATGTATATGTATGAATACCTACCTCTTAACATCTTTTCGGGGATACAGTATGGCGTCTGTGTGTGGGGGATGCTTAGCACTACAGGATGCTGGAGTTCCAATCAAGTGCTCTATAGTTGGAATAGCAATGGGTCTGGTTCTAGATACCGAGGAATTTGGGGGGGATGGTTCTCCGCTTATTCTCTCTGACATAACTGGATCTGAAGATGCATCAGGGGATATGGATTTCAAGGTCTTGTTCTAGAATTTTTTTAATTTGTTAGTTCAGTGCTTCTGAATATAACAAAGATAATTATTTAATAGCATAATTCGTTAAGTGAAGAATTCAGTGATTTCAGGTTGCTGGAAATGAACATGGTGTAACAGCATTTCAGATGGATATAAAGGTCAGCTATATGTATATTCTCATAGTTGTTTGAAGCTGAATTTATGTGACGTTTTGGAAAGAGGGTGTGTGTCAGTGTGGTATTACCTGTGTTCTAGTTTTCTGGTTGTCCTAGGTAATAAACTGAAGCTTTATTATCTTAGGTGAGCGGGATTACATTATCAGTTATGAGAAAGGCACTCCTACAAGCAAAAGATGGCCGGAAGCATATTATTGGTAAGTTTTACTAGCTAATATTTTGTTCTAGTAAATTTCTGAAGCAACTATAGTACAGTCAATTTTTCTCATGATTGTATTTTAGATGATGCCTTTTATCTCCAGTAAATTCAGTCTATGCTATGATTTATCACTCATGGATATTTATTGATTGTTTCCTGGTGGAATCGATAGGATTTTATTGTTTGTTTGATTTACCATGTCCATTCTTTCCTGTGGTCAAAAGAAAGAATGATAAATTACAATAGTCTTTCATTCTCTTTTCTCATCTTGTCATATGATAGCACTGTCAACCATGAAGAATATGTTGTTTACATATTCTTGCCTTAAGAGAGAAACAATTACATTTGAAAGGAAGGAAGTAAATATTTACTCTAACTCAGCAACCACATTGTTTATGATGGTCTAACACAACCATTGGAGTATCAGTTCAAGTAATTCACATTCTGTTCCTACTTCAGCAAGCTCCATGTGTCACAAATAGTGGATTTTCTATCCTTCTATCAGTTCAATTGATCTGATTGTCTGTATTCTTAGATGGGTCTAAACTGTAAAAAACCACAAATTACAGTGAGCTTACTTTCTTTCTTTACATCAAGTGGTTTAGAAGATATCTTATCTTGTTTTTTCTTATTTTGTGCTATGATTGGAAGGAAAAGTTAATTTTTTTTTTATACCTCAGCGGAACTGTTGAAATGCTCCCCTCCACCTTCAGGAAGGCTTTCCAAGTATGCACCACTGATTCACATAATGAAGGTTTGTTCCATATTCTCTGCCAGTTGAAGCTGATGTTCTGATATGTATTGTGCCTCTTGCTTATGACCTCATCGTTGTCATAGGTCAAACCTGAGAAAGTAAACTTAATCATTGGTTCTGGTGGGAAGAAGGTCAAAAGTATTATAGAAGAGACCGGAGTAGATGCAATTGACACACAAGAGGATGGGATAGTAAGATAAGACAGGCCCAAATCTTTGGTCATATGTTTTCTTGTAATCACATGTAACTTATCTTTTGGTTGTTGCAGGTGAAAATTACTGCCAGGGATTTATCGAGTTTAGAAAAGTCTAAAGCTATTATTGCTAATTTGACAATGGTTCCAACTGTTGGTGATATCTACAGGTATTTTTTTTTTCCTCTAGAAAAATAGATACAGGTCTTTCTTAACATTTTCTTTTACGAAAATTCTGATATTTATTTCTTCTGTATTTGTCACATTGATGATGTCTGCCTAAATTTATGCTTTACTGTACACTTTTAAAAAAGTACCGTTCATGCACTTACATTATAAATTATCAATATCATTTAGCTAAATGAATAAATAAATAAAGCTGGGATAAATTATCAAAAGAACTGTACCAAATTGTTTTATGTAAAGTTCGCTTTGCATTTTCGCTTTACATATAATTTTATCTGAAGCATTTCTCAAGCTCTATCAAAGATGTCAAAAACCAGAATGAATATTGAAGAATCATATTCCATTAGGATAATGCATCTCTGTCCTAAATATGCATGACATCAAAACTTGAATTATTGCAGTAGGATATTAAAATCAAATAGTTACATTAGATGGGAAAAAGTGAATTTTGTTTCGGTATTATATTCTTCTCACACGAACACAATTCTTAGTAAAAATTTATAGCGAGTCTCGATAGTTTTTTTAGAACACGCCTCGTTCTCTTGGCTAGGGTTTTCCGGCTTCTATTCGTTCTTGTCCGGCTGCCTCTGCGCCATTCTAGGCCTCGGGCCTCGACGGTGGGCGGTGAGTTCTTTCTTGGGGAGTCATTGGTTCCTGGCGAGAGTTCTGGCTTGGACAAAGGAGGCCATGTTAGGGTAGCGGCTGAAAACTAATTCCTTGTCTATTTTAGATTCTTTACTTCTGAAGGCTTTGGGTAAGTTATTCTAGTGTATCTAGGATTCTTGTAGTTTTTCCTTCGAAGTAAAGGTATAGGAGTCGGACTAATTATGAGCCTATAAATAGGCATTTAGGGAGATCGCTTTGGTGTTGCTTTTGAAGATTGGAAGACACCTTTAGAGAAGATGTGAGGGTTTGGAGATTATCACGTTGTGGGTTGAAAGAGAATCATTATGGGAGGTGCCGTTGCGGGTTGAAAGAGACTCATTTTGGAGGGTGCCATTGAGACATCGTTTAGAGAGATCCGTGTGTGGATCAATTGAGAGATTGTAGAGAGTTGCAAGCTTTGAGAGATCGGGTGTATTTGGGAGTTCTCTATTGAGAATTTGGGTTGTGAGGAGAGAGGTTATTTGAGTGGAAGAATCAAAACGTTCTGCAAAAGTTTGTAATCTTCTTCTCGTCTAGTGGATCCACCATCATCATCACCGGGGATGTAGGTCAACTGTTTGACCGAACTTGGTCAACAATTTTGTGTTTGCTTGATAGTTTGTGATTACTGTCTTCATTTGGTTACTGTCTTGGGCTAGGGAATTCGGAAGGTGACCTGAATTTCCTAACAGGCCAAGGCGAGGGAGGCTAGTGGTGCACTTTCGGGCAGGCAAGGTGGTCGAGTGCTTCGATCTTGGAGATCCTAAGAGGACGATTGGGTTGGCTGGTGGGGTGATTTGAATCTCTTTCGGATCCGCGGTGGTCGATGGCTTTGTTTGGGGCGGGGGCGGAGTTGCTTTGGCGGGGTGGATGCGGGTCTGCTCCGATGACGGCAGCGGCTTCGTAGCTTTCTCTGGTTGCGGGGTTTGGTGTTGACAGAGGACAGAGGCCATTTGTCTTTGCAGTGGTGGCGCGGGTCTGGCTTTGAGCTGCTGTTGGACTGCTTTGGGCCTGGCTAGGTTTTGGGTTGTCTTGGACTGCTTTATGCTTTTAGTTAGGTTGTTTTACGATAAGGCCACCGTTTTTTTGGTGGGTGTAGAGGGCTTCGGCCCGGTCATATCTTGGTCTCTTTGTGGATATGTGTGGCAGGCTCAATTCGATCGCTGATATTTGATGTACACCAATTGTGGTTTTAGGCGGATGTACCAATTTTATTGATTGTGTCATATATCTTCAATTAGGCTAAGGTCTAGTTGGTCAGTTTTGTAGTCCTTGGTTAAGTGTGCATGGCAGTTCTAGAATGGTATTATTTGCCAAGGATCTGATTCGCAATTAGGCCGAATAGGCAAAAGCAGGTTTATGCTTCGGGAGCTTTCGCTTTGGTGTGTGTAATATCTTGACAGTGACTCAGTGTGGTGGTGAAAACATCTATGATATTTATTTCCCTAAAAAAAAAAAACAAATCTCAGTAAAAATTTATGATTGTGGGTCTTTTTTGATAGATTGATGAATGTTAGATAAATTTACATTTTTCTTTTGTAAAACAGACTTGTATAATAAACTTATGGTTTTTAAATTTCAAGAATAGTAGTTGTATATCTAGTAATCTACCACCTTCACATAAGCTCATTAGCTATATTATTTCCAATCAAATCATTTTTTCTTCTCAGAAAAAAAGAAAAGAAATATATTATGTCTGGGGGGCCATATGGACCATGGACCGAGAATAAAAAACGGAACGTTAAATGTAGAGTTATCCCTTGAAATAGTCGACAACACATTAAATGATTATTCCAATCTAAAAGAAAATATTATTTAGATAGATCTTATGGACCAACCAAGAATAAAAGACCGAACGTTATCCCTTTGACTTGTATCTTTGTATCTTAGATAGATCTTAAGGCAGACACTCAAATCACTACAATAGAGAATCTTGCATAGATAGTTTCTTCACTAGTAATGGTCCTTTTATATGTTAGGGGTTTCAAGAATTTGTTCCTTAACTAGCTAAACTCACACGCCATCTGAATTTTCTGTGACTACGTAGCAGAAGATAGTTTCTCTCAAGTGTAGCATGGGAAGTTCATTATTGAAGCTTGTTGACATCCTTAGTAGCGTATCTGTGTTTGGAATGTCTCTTTACTATGCATTGACTAAGATCAGTAGATAACCATATGATTCTGCGACCTTTGATGTATCAGGAATTGTGAAATTAAAACAATAGCTCCATATGGAGTATTTGTGGAAATAGCACCTGGCCGAGAGGTATAATTCTTTGCATCTTTAATAATCAATTCATTAGTTCTTTTACCACTGTATGTCATGATGCTTGTTTTATGGAGAGGTAGGCCTAATTATGGTCATGATGCTGGTGTTATGGAGATGTAGGCCTCCTATATAGAGGTATGAGGTTGAAACATAATATCAGAAATCTCAATTCTCAATCGTTTACAGGGACTTTGCCATATTAGTGAGTTAAGTTCAGATTGGCTGGCAAAGGCAGAAGATGTAAGCACATAATTCTACATCCATTCTTGTAGTTTTATGAAATCATATGCAAGGATCATGAGGAGCTGATTTATTTTTTCACAGGCTTTTAAGGTGGGAGATCATGTTGATGTTAAACTTATTGAGGTATGGGTCTATTCTTTCTTACATATTTATTTCAGGAAACAGAATGTATTGTGGAATGTGTGGTACACAGTCATACAGATAGTATTAATGTAGGTTTCATTGGGGCATTAACCTTTGCACAGCTGTTAGTAAAAACAAAATCATAATATTTAGCCATGAGATGAACACATGAAAACAATTTAGCACACATTTTTTGAAGTGGGATTCACATTCTCAACACTGATCATAAAGACATGAGAAAAATTTAGTGACTCTTTGCCCCAGAAATCTGACGAACATATCATCTCAATAGCATAAACAATGGCCATAGAATTTGACAAAAATTTGAGAATCCAATCCAAAACCACTTGGCAATGGGTGGAGAGGCTTACCTTAAAAATTCTTGTGGATCTGACATTTCTCTAAAGTTGGTATTTTTAAGGAGATTTGATGAGGTTGTAACCTTGGCATAGTTCCAAAATTTATTTATTTATGTTGTGACGGAAATCATTGGTGGTGGTTTGGCACAAAAACTTTGGCCACTTACAGGAAAATTTGGACTCTAAATATTTTGGAACTTCCTAGTGAGTGCAAGTGAAATTTGAATAAAAAGAAAAGAAAAAAAAAGAACTGGCATTGGTGATAGAAAAGACCTTTATATTCTAGTCTTCGACAAGAATGGATAGTTGCACGCCAGTAGCTTTGTTAGTTAAATCAGTTTAGGTTCCATTGCTTTGTCATCACCCAGGTTATTATTATTTTTTTTTCTGCCAGATTTTGTTAACCTTGATTGTTTGTAGTTATTATGGCTTGCTTTCTGCTCATCAAGTTTGCTTATAGTGGGCTTAAACTACTTTACCATCTAGAATCCCATATTTATGGCCATGTAATATCAGGTAAATGAGAAGGGGCAACTTCGCCTTAGCCGCCGAGCATTACTTCCAGATGCAGATCCTGAGAGTGTAAGGCAGCCTACAGGTGACTCCAAAGATGTACCTTCTCAAACTTCAGACAAAAACAAAGACAAAGGTACAAGCTCACCTAAATATAATTCATCAGAAAGTACTCTGCTCCCACAAAAAAAGTTCATCCGGAAATCAGTCAGCCCTGCCAAAGATAGACAAAGTATTAATAATGATGCGACAAAGAAGAGCAGCAGTAGAGTAGTGAGCAGTTCCAGCAAGGATGAAAATACTTTAGTAAATGGAGGTGCTAACATTGGATAGTAAGGATATTTTAACTGATGAGGGTTATCTGTTGGCCCCATTTGGCATGGTGAAAATGACAATGTGATGTGATGCCCACCAGATCTAACAGAAAGAAAGGGTACGACTTGCTAATTACCATTGTACTTTTATTAATGTCAATAGATGCATGCATCATGCATATATTTGGTGTGTGTCAGCTACATGTCACTCCGGATAATTAGAAAATCTTTTAACTCATGATCATCTTCAATCTGTTGTTGGGAAAGTAGGTTCAAAGAGATCATCATGCCAATAATTCCAATTCCAACCTGTATGTTTTAATGGAGTATCCATATCTTTTTAGAATTAACATTATCCATTAGGATTAGATTTCAGGTGTCCATGCACCTATGATTCTCATCTACAGTCATTGATTTACAGTACTTGATTCGGAATGAGTATGAATTCCACTCTCTTAAGCTATATAGGCAATAATAATAATAATAATTTCAAGAAATTTTCCCCAGGGCTAGAGTAATAGCTCCATGGGATGGGTTAATGTATCAAATAATGAAATTTATCCGTGTTGAGAAAATCTTATTATTATTCATTATGACTCGCTGACCAAGCTGTAAATGGTACATAGCTTATGTACTTGAGGTTTATTTATTTTATTTTTGATTTTATAGGGACAGTTTTCAGGATTTTTACTTGTTAGAAGTGGTGGACTGTGTGTCCGCGGTTAGCAATTCTGCCAAAATGTTCACATCACATGCATTCTTGTGATTGACTAGAGGAAGTTACAGACTTACAGGTTACTGGTGCATATGTTCTTCAAGAGAGGGAAGTCTTATGGGCTTGGAAATTTTGCTGGACCAATAGATTCTTACAATTCCATTTGCAGGAGAATGTCTTGTTCCTTTCATGTCTTTAGAGCCTCTTTTCTCTTGCTAATGTGTAATAATTACCCGGTAGTTTCTTTTCCTGGACTCTTGCTGCAGCACAATATTGTTTATCCTCCCTTGTATGGTAAATTGGTAATTCGTATTTTCTTGTGCCATCGCATCTAATAGCTAGTTTCTAGTTGCTAGCATTTTGACATGAGATAGACGTGTTCTAATTCGAATTAATGTTTAATGATAGAAGAATTGTATTGGATGGTAACTACAACTCAATGACTAGGTTCGAAAGATATGCTGGAAATTGGATCACTTATCTTCTATATAATGCTAATGCTGGTAACCTTTACATGTTGGTAGATGTTACTGAAGACTTCTGAAAGTCTCCCAAGTCTCCTAGTATGTTATCCAACATTCCAACTCCAACTATCATCATTACTTGTACTTAGAGATGGGAAGATTAGAAATGTTGTTCAAATTAAAACGGAAACCTGTTTTCGGAATTGATTACTTGTAGGCTACACACAAACGGGCATTATTATTGTTGTATCCTATCATTTCGGAACGGTCGCGTTGTTCAATGTAAAAAACATTCTCTTGCGGCTGAGAAGACCTTCCGGTATGGACTAGAACCAAAGAAATGTTCCGTGCGTTTTTTCATTGTAATGTTTTGCTTCTTAATAATAATAAAAAAAAAAAGACAGGGCTCTGAAAAATAGAAAGCCTTAGAAGTGGACACATTTGATGTGCGACACTACCATTTCCTCATTATACACTGAGACGAACATTTGATGTGACCATAATTTCTTATATTTCTCTGTATGTGGATCGTTGTATTTATGTTTAGTTCTCTTTATTTACGAGTCATCTATGTTATTTCAATATTTTGTAGGTTTGTTTCGTAGAGAAAAGAAATGAAGCTAAAATGGCAATCACATCGGACCATGTGCATAATTGCATTAGTTGTGATGTGAATATTGATACAGTTAAACCTCTATAAATTAATAGCATTGGGACCAAGAAAATCCTATTAATTTATCGATTAATATTCACTAAATTAATAACTTATTAATTTATCAAGATATTCTTTATTTTCTTAAATATTGTTGTATTTTGTTCAATGTGTTATGTTGACTGAAGAGCATATAATTGAGAGCGTCATGGGAAATGATCAAGATGATGAAGTTGAAGATGATAGTTCTACTAAGCTCTCAAAGCAGTGATGACATTGGATAATTTTTTTTTGTTGTAGCATGAGAAAACCACACCAGAACTTTTTATCATGTTAAAAAAAGTTAAAGATGAGATCCAATGTAACATCAACTTCAAGAAGAAACAATGATTGAGTTATTCTTTATGAATGCCTCATAGTCAAATCATAAACATTATGTATGAATGAATTATTATTTATATATTACATGGGGTCTATATGAATTTTTTAAATGTATTATCTTATAAATTTAGCGAATTATTAAATTAACATGTTGTACCCAAGTCGAGACCAGCCAAAAATATTATTTAATCAAGGTTATTAATTTATCGAGTATTCAATTATGAAGGCTCAACTGTAATTCAAATCCAAGCCTTCATTTATTACTGAAATAGTTATGAGAAGGTCTTGGGAGATCCTACAATAGAGGCATTTTCTAGAGAGGAAATCTTTTAAGAATTTGAGGATTTTTATTATTTTACACTAGTATATGACCTAATTTAATGATTTCAACCGTTGACCATTTAGCATAATATTTGTTTTAATTTTATCTAATGGACTACATTTGTTTACAGAATTTTGAATAACCAAATAATTATGGATTTGATTGATTTTCTAAAGACAGAATTCTTGCATAGAAATCTCAAGGTTAACAGTTGCAAGCATTGAATTACGTCATATACTAGTGTGAAATAGTAAAAATCCTTAAATTCTTAAAGTAAGAAGGTCCTCTCTAGAATAGGCCTCTATATGTGTGTGTGTGTGTGTGTGTGGTTGTCCATGTAAATATTTATTAATTATGTCTTTATGATACAAACCCTAACTCTTATATAAAAGAGTCTAATAAGAATGAATCACATACGTACTTTACCTTCCTCACATAATATGTTCATCTATTCTCTCACTTTAGCATTGCTAAGTTATGTAATTCAACTAGTGTTCTAAAAGACGGTATGAGCGGCGCTTAAGTGCTAGGCATAGAGTGACCGCCACGATTTTGGGCTAGGCGATAAGGGAAATCAAGTTGGGTTTCGACAGGCTAGGCAGGCGACGGGCAGCCTGGGCGCTGGCAGGCTACCCAGATATATATGTTATTCTACTTCCCTCCTCTTTATTCCTTTTGTATTTGTAGAGAAAAAGAAGAAACATGGCAATGAATCTGAGCTATTTACTCTAAAATTAATGGCTGTAACAAAAGCCGAGCCTCTGACTCGCTCAACTGTCAACTCGATGACGATTCATCTCTTGTTCTCCTCCATCGGGCAATCTCAACTGGAGTGCGAAAAACACTGAGGTAAATTATGCTAAAAACATCGAAGTTAATTATGGAAATAGTGAAAAATGAGCTGATGATAGGATCTGCCGCAGATTTCACTCTGAAATCCGAAGTAGTCATGTGGAGCCCACATTTGGAGAAATCCTATCAAAAGTTTGGCAGAATTATCCCTAAAAATGGACTACTTAACCCTGCAATTCAAACTCAACACTTTTAATATTATCGACAATCACTCAAACTCCGAAGAGCCTACGTGTTCTCCTCCACAATTAAACTCCCACCAAGTAAATAAGAAGAAAATATAAAACAATAGTCTCGAATCACAATTATTAATACTACTGAAATTTGGCAATCAGAGCAAACTAGACAATGACCTAAATAAGTTCCAAGTAGGTTAAACATATAACCTACAAAAAAGTCAGTAGTGGAGGACCCTATGTCTCAACTTCTATGCACGCCCGACCTCAATTAATCTGCAAACTGGGCATAGAAACTGAAAAGCCTAAGCAAAAGCATTTAGATAAAAAAAAACTGTTAGTGTGAGTGGACGAAAAATAAAAGATTTCAAGAAATAAAATAAAATTGAATGCTTTCTCAATTTTTGTTCTCAAATAAAACAAAGCATGCAGTAAGTTCTCGTAAAAATATTTTTCATCATTCTCTGGTACTGAACTCAAATGAACTATAAATCAACTCATTTAAAATACGAGCATCTCAAAGACTGCTCCAAATCCTCACATAAAATACGCGAGGATTAGAGGGCACTGCCGACTAGTCATCTCATACCATCTAGAGGGTACTGCCTACTAGATGACGCATTATGCATCAGAGGGTATTGCCGACCATAATACGAGGAGGCAATGACTAGAGGGTACTGTCAACTAACCATCTCATGCCATCTAGAGCATACTGCGGACCAGATGAAACATCAGAGTATACTGCCGACCGAAATACTATGAGGCGATGGCTAGAGTGTACTGCTAACTAACCATCTCATGTCATCTAGAGGGTACTGCCGACCTGATATATATTATGGAGGGTAATGCTGACCATAACCTTTTTTAGAGGGTACTGCCGACCAAGTAATGCATGCATGCTCTGATAACGTAATTTACCTACTTGAATACATAATTCTGAACTCATTAATTCTCATAAGTTTTAAGTCATAATCTTTTCGAAAGAATTCTCCATAACCCAATTCAATTAACTCAGTAATTAATTAAAACTTTTGGAAAGGAAACTCACTATTAACTTTGAAAACCATCAAACACAATTTATGAAATCTCAATAATTCAAACATACTCATTAACTCATAATATTTAAATCTCCATTTTCCAAAATAAATCCTTGATAACTCAATAATTCAAGTATCGGTAGAAACTCTAAGGATACTCATAACTCAAAATGAACTCAATGCCAGTAAATCATCAATTTATAGAAATCGCTACATCATAAAATCAAATATTAAACCTCAACCACTATCACAAAAGAAAAGGAATCTCGACGAAGAAATCTCTTCAATTCTCCTTTCTCAAGGCTTTATGGATTGAATTTCTTCCATGGATCAGAAAAGAGAAGGAAGGCGCCTCGAATGGTGGTGGTGCGGCGGTATGGGGCTGCTGGCGACTAAGATATTGCCGGATCTTCTTCCGGGTTGCAGCGCGGCTTGGGTTAAAACCCGGGTCGTGTCGAGAGGATTTGGGAAGTAGGGTTTGTTGACTAAAATGGAACTTCCCGAAATAGAAGGTCAAACTACTATTTATAATAGGTTTCCCAAAATAGTAACTTTTGCTTTTCATGTCGTAACTTTCTCATTCAAACCCCGATTTTTGTGTGCCACATGTCTACAAACTAGGTTTAACGTTCTTTACAACTTCCATGGAGGAAGTTTCCCCAAAAACTAAGCCAAAGAAAAATTCAACTTTTAGGTCCTCTAAGTGTTCAAAATAAAGTAAAAAGTAAGGATTTTAATCGTTTACTATCCAAATGACCAGTAAACATGTAAATCTAGTTACGGGGAGTAGCAGCTGAGGATTTTGAAGATGATTGGGATGAGTTGGATTTGAATAAAGAGATGGTTGAGATCTCCTCTACTCAACGACCCCCCCCCCCCCCCCCCCCCCCATCTCTCTCTCTCTCTCTCTGTCCTCGACTCCCCCTTAGTTTGATCAAAGGAAGAAAATGATAAGTAGTCTGATTTCAATTATTATGAGAATAAGTGTTTGGACAAAATTCTTCTTACTACCTTGTACTTTCAAGGGTTCATCAGTTCAGTCCCTACACTTCTAGTTTAATCAGAAAAGTCTCTGCACTCTCTAATTTCATCAAATCGATCCAATTCGTCACCATTCCGTCAATTTTTGGGGAAAATATCCGTCACTATTCCGTCAATTTTCGGGGAAAATATCCGTCACTATTCCGTCAATTTTCGGGGAAAAAATTCTAAACTACCCATCTGCATTCATAACACTAACGCATTGGCGGGCTGCTTAGCGATGGGTAGTTTGAGAATTTTCCTTGTGAGAAGGTCCCACGTCAGCATTTTAACAGCGAAAATTGACGGAATAATGATGGATTTGATAGATTTGATGAAATTGGAGAGTACAAGGACTTTTGTGATTAAATTAGAAGTGCAGAGACTGAACTAATGAACCCTTAAAAGTACAAGGTAGTAAGCAGTATGTAATCCTAAGTATTATAATGAATTAAAGAAAGGAACCAGTTGATATGTAACAGTTTAAACCAATTGCTTTGTGTAATGTAATTTACAAAATTGCATCGAAAGTGTTGGCTAATAGGCTTATGGCCTTTCTTCCAGATATTATTTTTGATCAGTAGAGTGCTTTTGTTCATGGTACAATCATTTTAGATAACTTTCTGGTGGTTGCAGAATTAGCTCATTATATTCACAATTTATGGTGTGGCAAAGAGGGCTTCATTTCGCTAAAGCTGGGCATCAACAAGGCATATGATAGGTTAAAGTGGTCTTTCCAGCAACAAATTATGGAGAAGATGGGGTTTGATATGCATTGGATAGAGTTGATTATGACTTGTTTTTCTATAGTGAGATATTCTTTTATTATTAATGGTGAATTCAGTCTCACCAAGGAAAGGATTGAGATAGAGTGATACTCTATCACCCTATCTATTCTTGATGTGTGTTGAAGGTCTTTCTGCTTTGATATCGCAACATGTTAGTGTAGGACTATTGAGTGGTTTACAGGTTTGTGATAGGGCACCTACTATTAGTCACTTACTATTTGGTGATGATAACATGTCGTATACTAGAGCTACCCTGCAGGATTGTGTGGTGATCAAACATGTTTAGCAGTTATATGAGATGGCTTCTGGCCAGAAGGTGAATTTGGCAAAGAATAGTGTTATGTTCAGTGGGAATGTTCCACCTCCTAAACTAGAGTCTCTCATAGACTTGTTGGGAATGGAGAGAGTGGAGGTGCATGAGAAATACTTGGGGTTGCCAACTTATGTTAGGAGATCAAAATCAGAAGCTTTTACATATATTAAAGAAAGTTTGTTTAAGAAACTGAAGGGGCGGAAATCGAAACTATTGAGTGTTGCAGGTAAGGAAATTCTTATCAAAGTGGTAGCTCAGGCTATTCCAATTTATGCAATGAATTGTTACCTTTTCCACCAAGGTTTTTGCGATGAGTTGCCTCAGTTATGTTCCCAATTCTGGTGGGTTGATATTGAGGATAAGCGGGGTATGCATTGGCATGCATGGGAAGAATGGAGCAAGGTGGGTTGGGGTTTAGACATCTGCATGCTTTTAATCTTGCTATGTTAGCAAAACAGGCTTGGAGGTTCATTCAGAATCCTGATTTTTAGTAAGCCGGATATATAAAGCTATATATTTTCCTAATTGTTCTTTTTGGGAGGTGGATCTAGCTACTTCTACATCTTACTCATGAGGAAGCATTCACAAGGCTCGAGAGGTTCTAAAGGCTGGAATTCATAGGCATTAGGGATGGATTGTCTACTTCCATATGGCAAGATTTGTGGTTACATGGTGTGGTTTTGAGTGCTTATTTTGATCTAAATTATATGTTTGTTACAAACTTGTTGAAGGGACCAAGGCAATTGGATATTCCTATAGTATCTTGGAAATTCGTTATTAGTTTTCGAAGATTTTCCGGAATCTAAATTATAGTTATTGGATGGTTTCGTGGCTTGTGGACGGAGCGGAAGTGTTTCGGACGAATAATAAGTCGAAGATTATGGTTTTAGGGGGTTCACAAGGGTTGAATTTTTATATGTTGGGATTCTCCAAAAACTTTCTTCACGAAAGTCGTAGAACGTGTCGATAAGAGTTCATGGACATGCACAACACGAAAATCAGAGTTTGTATGAAGAAGTTATGGGCTTCGGAAAAAAATTTTCCATTGTTGTATAAAAGGACAAATTTTTGGGAAATTTGCAAAAGAGCCCAGATTTTCCAAAAAGGAAACCCAAGCCCAGTTTTTTTTTCTTCTGCCCTTCTTGGTTCTCTCTCCTCCGGCCACTAATTCCGGTGGTTCTTGAAGGCTTTTGAAGCCCAGAGGACGTTGATACTTCTCCCAAAGCGGCTTGGGGCGATTTCACTTGTGGAGGATGAATCAAAGCTTTGAAGTTTCAGGGTTTCAATCGGTCCGAAATTGGAATAGTTATGAAAGTTGAAAGTAGAGTTGAGATGAAGAACTTTGGTGTTGGAAGTTTTGCCAAATTCTGACTTTGGTTAGGTGGCGCCACCGCCACTATGGTGGTATTTTCTGACCGTTTCCTGCCACCTCAGGGATAGTTTCTATTCTTGATTTCGATCTACTTGTCGATACGAGCATTTTGATATACAACACGTAATTTTTGGAGATCGTATGAGCATGTTAGGGTTTTTAGGACTTCAATAGTTTCGGTTATCGATCCGTGAGGATTCGAGCGTCTGATCGACTTGTAGTTTGGATATATCGATCATGGAAGTATTTCGGAGACTTAGGGAGGTCTCGGATGTGGTTTCGCCTCGATTGGCGTCACTTTCAGGGTTGTTGTTCGATTAGGGGATTCGAACTTTAATTGTTTGTAAATGTGTACTAAGTTGAGATCATTGGTGATTAGGTGCTTCTCAAGGCGATTTGGACGAGTTGTTGGTGTGAGTTTTAGTTTGGTTATGTATAGAAGACGCAGTCAGAGTTTCGAGGTGAGTAATCTCACAATGTTCATTTACGAACTGATTAAGTGTTAATTTTGAATAGTTTTCGAAATGATATTGGTTTGAAATGATATAGACTTGATCAACCACGGTTCACAGTTAGGAAAATGAGTTTAAGTATAACAATGATTTCCTCGAGTTTTCGCTTGTAAACTATTGTTGGTATAAGTAGTATTCTTGAGCGAATGACTACGTGTATATATATATATATATATGTATATATATATTTACGTGAAATATATATGTGTAGGTGGATTTGTGTGATAAAATAATAATTGTGGGTGCGTTAATTTTATTGTTTTGGATATGACTTTTGGTGAAACAATATTTGTGAAAGGGTTGATTTCTATTGTTTTAAAAAGTATTGTGTATCGTGGAACATTTTAATTTGCGGGTAGTTTATTTAAATGTGGGTATGGTACTGGGAGTAATTGATAGGGATCAATTATGGAGAATCTCTTATTTTAAATTCGTGTAACATTTTGGGTCCAGTGTGACTCCTTTAAATGTTTTGGTATTTATACAGTGGATCCAAAAACTTACGAGTTAAGAATCGTGGGTGGGAAAATCGAGACTTCATGCCTTTGGTCGGGTTAGTGGATATGATCAGTTGGTGCACTATTCAACGGTATAGGGGTTAATCCTGCAAGTCAGGGTAATCGTGTCTGAAACTGAGGTAGCGAGCTAGCAGCTTTATAGTAGAAAGCCAATTTTGTGACTTTACTGCTATTTGGACTTCCGTTGTAGTAAGCTCTGAGGAGCATTTAAGTTTTATCTTGTGTTGATAATTTATTTCGTAAATTCGTGTAATATGTTGACTTTGAGGGTTCAGGGTATCAGTATGTACTTGGTTTAAAAGGAAAAAGATTCCAGGTATTTTGTATTGATGACTGGACGTTCACGCATGTATAATTATGAGATTATATATATCAATTTTTATTTGTGTTAAAAATCGGTGCGTGACAATTCCAGTGCTTCATAATCTTTTCTCTCCTCATATGGTTGATTAGATTTTGCTTCTACCTATTAGCTCTAGAGGACATGTTAATAGATAGACTTGAGCTCTTAAAAAAAAAGATGTTTCTTTACAGTAGAATCTGCTTACAGATTGGCCTGGGATTAGTTATTGGGGGTTGATCCTCCTAACCCTTATGCTCCTATTTGGAAAAAATCTGGCATGCACGCGTTCCTGGTAAAGTTAAGGTTTGTGTGTGGAAGGCATATGCCAATATTATTCCAACTAGGAGTCGGTTGATATTGATACATAGTGTCCACTTTGTGATGAGGAGGTGGAGACACCCATTCATGCCTTGTGAGATTGCAAGGTCACGGAGGTTCAACAAATGGCGCCTTTTGTTCCTCTCCCCAATGCAGCTTCACCTTCTATTGTCATTGATTGGTTGTCTTACCTGTCTAGTAAGTTGGCTAAAAGCTCCTTCTCTTTGCTTCTTATGCTGCTATGGTCAATTTGGAAAGATAGAAATGAAATGGTCGGGAAAAATTCTTCTAAACCTCCATGGCAGCTGGTGACATTATCCACAGGGTGGTGGGAAGAATATAGAGCTAATCATTAAACATTTATTTGTGAATACTGGGGGTGTGATTAGATGGAAGAAACCATCAATAGGATTCATTAAACTAAATGTTGATGCGGCATTTTATTCTACTTTTGTTATGGTTAGTCTAGGAGGAGTGTTCAGGGATTTTGAGGGGAGATTTATGGGTGGATTTTTACATAGCCAAGAGAAAGTGTCTTCTGCTAAACACGCCAAACTCCTTGCATGTTTTCATGGGGTTCAACTAGTTAGGGCAAAAGGCTTCTAATCGATTCAGATTGAAACTGATTGCTTGGAGTTGGTTCATACTGTTTCTAAAAGTGCTGTAGATTATTCTGATTTGGGTTTTCTGGTGGAGGACCTGAAACAAAGTTTGGTTTTGCCCTCCAATGCTTCTTTAGTTCATGTTAGACGATCTGCCAATCAAATGGCTCATCTAGTTGCACAGTTAGCTAGAAATATAGATAGTCAGTCTTTATTTTTTGCAGAAGCTCCTTCAAGTGAGGCGGTGACGGACGCTATTCAATTTGATTGTATTGATGGTTGAACATCTATAAATTTCATTCAATTTTTGAGGGGAGTAATAATTTATTTCTTTTTTTCTCAAGCCAGCCCCCACCCAAGCAGTAGATTGTTGGGCCTCACTTGACCCAAAAAAGCCCACCCAGTAATCGATTGTTTCGGTTGGGGCCGAAAGAAACAAGTAGGTCGGAAGAAGTTGAAATGAAAGTAGAATCGAACTAGGTAAAGGTGCAGAGAGAGAGAGAGAGAGAGAGACGATTTCCCGCCACTTTTGCCGTCTCCTTCTCTGAAGAAGATGCTGTGGGTAGACAAGTACCGACCCAAAACCCTAGACCAGGCAATGGTCCACCAAGACACGGCGCAAAACCTCAAGAAACTTGTACAATTCTCTACCTTGTCTAGTAGTGCTGTTCAATTCCCAATTTCTTTCTAGGGTTTCTTAGCTTGAGCTTCTTCTTGTGCAGGTTGCAGAGCAGGACTGCCCCCATTTGCTCTTTTACGGGCCTTCCGGCTCCGGCAAGAAAACCCTAATCATCGCCCTTATTCGTCAGATTTTCGGACCCAGCGCTGACAAGGTCACATTTCTTATACTCTACATTTGCTCTTTCAAGTCATCTTTTCTGGTACATGGTGACGGTTTTGATTTTGGTTTGCAGGTGAAGGTGGAAAACAGGACATGGAAAGTTGACGTAAGCTTGTTTCACCCTCTTTATAATTGACTGGTATATGGGTGCATCATGCAGTTGCTTATTCTTATACTCACATTGAATTACAACTTTTATTTGGATATCGTAGGCTGGGAGTAGAACCATTGACATAGAGCTCACTACATTATCAAGCACCAATCACATTGAACTCAACCCCAGTGATGCAGGCTTTCAGGACAGATACATTGTTCAAGAGATAATTAAGGAAATGGCTAAAAATAGACCCATTGACACGAAAGGGAAAAAAGGATATAAAAGTAAGTTTTGAGTCCTTTTACTTACTGTTTGTGTGAAGATACACTTGTCCGAATATGTTTGACTGGAGGGCTGCTGTAGTCTAGGCTTAGATTTTTTTTGGGGAGTCTTTTCTGCTTCAATTTAAGAGCTTCTATTGTTTTTCTTTCTAGTCTGGTGTGTTTTCTCCCTTGTTGTTTGTGCATTTCATGTCCACTTTTATTGTATCATGCTGCTGTTTGTTCAATAAAGCTGTTTCTTTTTCAAAAAGAAAGAAAAAGATACACTTGTCTGATGTATACTAGATGACTATGTGTTTTGTATGTCCTATAACAGTACGCAGCTGGGTTTTTGTTTTATTTCGTTGAATGAATTGCTTTTTCGTTCATGTTGTTTTCTCATCTTTTCAGAGTTCTTTTAAACTGGGATTTCCTTTTATCTCCCACCAAAAATTCAAAAGGAGTTAACTGCAGCTGTATGAGCAAGTTGTTCTTGTTTTAACACTAAATTTTCTTTATACTGATACCACATCCTCTGTGAATTTTTTCGATGTCAGTCTTGGTGTTGAATGAAGTTGACAAACTTTCAAGAGAAGCACAGCATTCTCTTCGAAGAACTATGGAGAAATATAGTGCTTATTGCCGCCTAATACTATGCTGTAACAGTTCGTCAAAGGTTACTGAAGCAATCCGATCACGGTGTCTAAATGTGCGAATAAATGCACCAACAGATGAACAGGTTGGAGTTGCTGGCTTCTAACTTGTTGAGTTGATTGTGTAACATAAAAGGTTATCATTTATATTGACTTCATGGTTAATTTGTACCTGAGTTACTAAATTATTGTGAAATTTTCTGGGTCAGATTGTTAAGGCATTGGAGTTCATTGGAAAGAAAGAAGGGCTTCAACTTCCTTCTGGATTTGCTGCTCATATAGCTGAAAAATCAAACAGGAGCTTAAGGAGAGCTATATTGTCTCTAGAAACTTGTCATGTTCAACAGTTGAGTGCCCTAATTCTTCTTATTCTTCGAGCAGTTTTTTTCCCCTTCTTTTTCTTATGTGCATCATGGAGACATGGCATGGTTCCTGATAGCTTTGTTCTTTCTGTGTTCCATTGATGTGGCTGTAGGTATCCCTTTACAAGTAACCAAATAATTCCCTCAATGGATTGGGAGGAATATGTTTCAGAAATTGTATCTGATATAATGAAGGAGCAGAGTCCGAAAAGGTTTTCTACATCCTACAAAATTGCCTATATTTCAGCCTACAATAATTGCCTATATTTCAGCCTACAATAATTGCCTATATTTCAGCCTTTTCTGTTAGTTTGGAATATATCTTTTTCTAGTTCTATGACCAAATCCAACTCAGAAAACTGATAAAAATATGGTCTCCCAGAGGCAGACATACCATCTGCCTAGTGAGAACGGCATACACTAAAAAATTATCTCAATTTAATTTCTATTCATGATTTGTTTATTTATGTGTGATTTTAAAGAAGAACCAAAGTTTTATGTTCTAATAAGAAATATACACTAGGAGTGAATAAGGAGCCTATGGTTTAGAGCTACCAAAATTCTACAAAAGAAAAAGGAAAAAAAAAAAGAAGAAGCTCAAAGAGACTAATCAACAGGTTACAAAGAAACAGCCTCACGTCACAAAGCTACCAGATTCATCATAATAAAAGAAAGGGAAAAAGCCCTGAAACAGCAGTAACCAATGCACCTTAAGCAGACCATAATTGCACTCAATCCCAAAGCCCTTCCTCTTCCAGACCCTGTTATCCTAAAAAGTTCTTCTATCACACCCCATCCATTAAACCCAAATACCTAGGAGCAAGCTGCCCCATAGGGTTTTAGATTTCTTTCCTTTTCTATAAACCTTGAAACAGGTATTCAATGGCTTAATGTTTTACCATTTATAGCCTTTTCTTTTCTTTTTTCTTTTAGCAGTTGGTTAGATGTTTCATTCATGTTTTTTCTTTGCTTTGTGTAAATAAAATTTGTTCATGCTTAAAAAAGAATCATAAGATATATTACAATGTCGAATTAAGTAGCGATGGTGCTAGAGAAACAAAGGAGGAAATTCCCTTCTCTATAAGAGTAGTGAAGATACAAAAGATCATAACTAGTTGGGGTCTTGTGCAGTCAACAAAGGAGAAAGGAGTGTTTTCTCTGGGAAATCTATTGAAAGGTTATAAAGAATTGTTAGGAAAATCGTTCTGGAAGTTCCCACTTTAGCAAACTCTGTTTTGTGCTCAACCATTAGGAGTAAGTGTGCTGTACAATCTAACGCATGGAATTTTAAGGATATTAGAGAGGGGTTCCTTTTAGTGTCATTAGAAATGTGTAACCTCACTGGTTATTCTTCCTTTTCTCATATACTGAAATTTGTTGTTGGCCTTGACTTGGAGAATACCTTTGATTTGATGAATTGTTTGTCCAATCTTCATTCGCAACCCCCCAACCCCAACCCCGAACACCAAACAACACCACACCCACCCCCATCCCCCACCCCCCCCCCCCCCCCCCCCCCCCCCCCCCCCCCCCCCCCCCCTCCTCCTCCTCCTCTCACTTGTGATTGTAATGCAATGATTTCTTTCTCTATAGATTATTGAGTCACTTATTGGGCTTACATCTTCAAAGGAAGTTGAGTGATATAGAGCTGTTAGAATCTTTAGCCCTGTCCTATGAGATCATTAACGTCTCCTTGTGCTGGATCATTGTATAAAAGATTATTGTCTGCTCACAAATATATAAGTGGATATTTGTTCTTTGTGCATCTCTTTCCACTTTTCTATGATTTGATAAATGATCTTTATTCATAAAAATGCTCAGGTTGGTGATTGATGAGAAAAATGAATACTTAACGCTCAGAGAAGAAAACCTATGCATGTTTATCTCCACACTTCTGTTTTGTAAAATGGAAGGGAAAGTTTTGGTCTTTTTTATTTTAATTTTTACTCTATTGTTTTTGTTTGTTTGCATTGTCACCTGAAAGTGGAAATTTGCCTTGCTTTTGACTGTTTCAAGTGGTATGAGTTTGTTCTTCGGATTGCATTTAGGGTTTACTTGAATATGGGGACTGACCGACTGAGTAATTTCTGAATTAACTGGACGTGATCTATTGTTTCTCATATTGTTTCTTATAACCATACTTCCACCACGAGAGGTTAAAGTAATTGTATGGAAATTGGACTAGCAGGATCATGTTGACTGTAATCTTATATCACATGAAAGGATTTGGGAAATTCTATGTAGTTGGTTGTGAAAAATTTGTATTCAGTTCATGATTTTGAGAGTTGAAGTTCTTCCATTTTATTTTTACTAACTATATAGATGATTGATGATTCATTTTATCTCATTTCTCTGCTTGTTTGTGCTGTAGGCTTTATCTGGTGCGGCAAAAGTTGTATGAGCTACTTGTTAATTGTATCCCTCCAGAGATCATTCTTAAGGTACAGATACTTGACTATTGTTTTCTACAATTTCTGGTTTCACCTATTTACTTTAGGCATTATCATGTTGAGCAAAAGTTTTATGAGCTACTTCTGAGTTGTATTCCTGCAGACATTGTTGAGAAGGTTAGATAATTTGTTTATTATTTTTCCTGCATTTTTTTAAGAACCTGATTTGAACTCATATTTGCTGTTGTCTCAGAGGCTGCTTTATGAGTTGTTGAAGAAATTGGATGCAGAATTGAAGCATGAGGTCTGCCATTGGGCAGCATATTATGTAAGTTACTAATTAATTTCATATCAGCAAGCAATGTGTATACATTTGGGTCTTTTTATTGTGTTACTATTACGTGTGGGTTTCTCTGTTTTAGTGTTGATAGGTCTGTTAGTTTTTAAGCGGACAACTTGTTCTTTGTATTTTAAATTAAAGTCTGGTTTCTTAAAAAAAATAAAAATAATAATAATGAAAAATTCCCATTTCAGTTTACATGCTCTCTGTCCATCTCTGATCGTTTTGAGTTTACTTTAGATATCAGTTCCCATATCAATAGAAATTTCATTAGATCAGGTTGTATATATTTGCCATCTGTATCATCTCTGAGTTTACATTCTGTTGCACTGTCACGTGATGGATTAGAATGGGAAATCAAATCAACTCAACAGACTAAGAGGACATCTCTTTACAGAACACCAGGAAATACTGTGGTTGTCGAACTACAATCTCTTCCACTACTGAATGACGGGTACAACAATCTTACCAATCCCCTAACACCAAGGCGTGATGAACAATTAGAAAGAAGAACATTGAAAAATCCCTTATTTCTTTTCTTCTCCCTCAAACACCTGGCCCTTCAATAGTCTTCTCACTCTCTTCTAGAGTGATATGATCTCACAATCTCCTTGTAGTGGGATTTTCTCACCCTCCTACTGGGTTGGTATGCTTGCCAGCAAGCGCCTGGCCCCAACTGCATTCCCCTACTTGTCACTGATTCTTTGAGCCCGACACCTCTATATGTATTCATATCAATAGCTTTATAGTCATTACAAAACTAGTTCCTGTTATTTTTAGGCAATCACCCCTTTCATTGTCTGTAGCCAACAACAAGGCTTACTAGTAGTCTCTCATCAATTAGGATTAGGAATAGTTATTCCTCCCTTATTGGGACAAATTGTGGTTGCCTAGTAATCTTCCATCAATAGGCATTCAATCCTTAGTAAGACTTCTTGTCTTCTAAGAATAAGGAATATGTATTGCCTTAAATAAGAAAACATGGGTTGGATCATTAGCCTGCAAAGCAGGCTGCACCGTGCACATGAATAAGTTTTTGTAGCAAACATGGGTAAGAAAACATGATAATTAGCTTACTGACCTCATCACATGGGGTCTCAAGTCAAACATATTGCACTAATTGCACTTGCCTGTTCACTTTTGATACTCATTTTCCTTCATTTTGTCCCTCACTCTCTCATGAGTCATGGTAGATGATGAATACCGGATTATGATTTATTCAATTCTAGGTGGAATTAATCAATAAATCAGGTCATCAATCCTGATATGATATGGTACTGGGTTTAGGTCGTGGTTGGGGTATAAATGTTCGTCGTTGTCCAAGAAAAAGGGGAAAACAAGGGATAAAGAAAAAGTACAAAATATAACAACAATTCTTCAGTTTCTGCTAGTGTTACTTTCTGTACAGTCAAGTGGTAACAGGCATAGAGAGAACAAGGTTGGTCAGTTATAGGATTATAGCAGAAATGGTGTTCTTGGCTAATTCATCCAATTTGTCTGATAACTGAGACGAACGCATCAACTTGAGTAGTAGACTCACAGGTCATTGTCTAGAGCAGGGCAGTGAATATCAGCTTGGGAACAGAGTAGTATTGATTCGATTTATCCAGTAGTCAAATGTTTTTATATTGTCATTTACCCTTTCTTTTATAATAATAATATTTTTCGTCTTTACAGGAACATAGGATGCGTCTTGGGCAGAAAGCCATATTTCACCTCGAAGGTACTTTACATTTGTGGAGGATGTGTGAGATAATGATGAGTAGAAATGAGGAATCAATAAATATTGTTGTGTTACTTCGTTAGTATCAAATGTGTTTCATTTTCAGTCGTTTTAAGTGTTTTTAGTTAAATTCTTGTTTAACTTCGTATTGACCCCACAACAAAAAAATCAAAATGTTGTCAATTGGACCTCTTATTTTCTGTACACGACCCAGAGGTAAGCGTGTGTTGGCTTAACCATTCAGATAGATGTAATCTGCAAGAGTAACCAACTGTATTATTCTTCCATTTTGGAGAGTTTTCTTTATAGTATTATCTGTTATCCCATCATCACTGAATAGGATTAGATAATTACCCCATCCTCTTAGCCTATGCTCTTGCAAACTTGTAACCATTGGTTTTGGCTCTCTAATGGTATTTCTGGATCATTTTTCTTTTCAGCTTTCGTGGCCAAGTTCATGAGTATTTATAAGGCTTTCCTCATTGCAGCGTTTGGCTAAACACCAGAATGGCATGATTTCCTTCAATCTGAAATGTGAGTTTCTGTTCAAGGTGGCAATGAATTGTGCACTCAGTTTCAATGTTTATTATGTCACGAGATGTATGTCATGAGAAGATGTGTATTGTTTCACAAGCTTCTCTGCATTGTACTTTTCTGGCTCAGTCTGTAGTTTGCTTCTCTTTTCATAATTAGATGACCTGAGGCCCTCTAAAACAGCAGAAAAAATTCTTTTAATGAGGGGGTTAGGAGGTACCGTACTTGTTCATACACTTCAACCATTTTTATTTATTCAGCATGCCAAACAAGGTTCTGTACTGTTGGATAAAATAACATGTGAATTATGTGGAGAGTGATCCTTCTTGGCAGCAAGATGTTAGTAGTTGATATTTAAGGGTGGGGTGGGCTCAGAGAAATTTTTTATTTATTTTTTAATTAAAGTTTGAATGAGGAAATATTTGTTCCGATAAACAATTTGCAAAATACTCCTACATAGTTAGGTCGAAACTATTGAAACCACCGAAGCACGTAAACCCCAACTCATGACCCAAGAAAAAGAAAAAAAGAAGGGGGTTTTTGTCAATTTACCCCATTTTTAGGGATTTTTTTCCTCACTTACTCTATTAATTTTTTTTTTAATTCCTCCTTATGCAGTGCATTATAACTCTAACGAAGTCTTCCCTACTATTCCATTAAGTTTTTTTTTTTCAAGTTCATTTTACCCTCATTCATTTGTTACTTATAGAGAGAAAATGGAAGAGAGAGAAACCATAGAAGACTTTGCCGGAGTCTGGTCACCGGTCAACGGATTCTGGCCAACTTTCGCCAGAATCCGGTAACTGGTTGTTGGAATTCGGTAACCGGTTGCCTGACTTCGGTCATCGGCCGCCGGATTCCCGCCACCGGCTGTCGCCCCCCGGACTTTCCTGAAAATCTCGCCGGAGGTCTCCAAAGAGGTCTCTTAGGTCGTTGGAAAGGTTTATTTGCCCTCCAATACCTTTATTGCCCCTCAATTGACATCTATTGCCCCCTAATTGAGGGGCAATAAACCTCTATTACCCTCCAATAGACGTGTATTGCCCCCCAATAAACGTCTATTGCTTCCTAATAGAACTTTCAGTCGTCAGAATGAGAACTAATCTCTCTAAATTTAGACAAATAAAACTTTGATTAAAAAAAAAAACGAGGAGATTGCATCAATTCAAAACGTCTATTGGCCCCTAATAGCCCTATATTACGAGATAATAAAACATTTTTTTTTTCTCTTTTTCTTTGATTCTGTCCACAGTTAAAAAAAATAAAAAAATAAAAAAATAAAAAAATAAAAAAATAAAAAAAATAAAAAAGAGAAATTGATTGGGAACCCAGAAAATGATATGGGCACCCATGTCCTCTTCTCCCTTTTTTCTGGTTGCACTCGAACTCGGACCGGCTTGGGGGTTGCTAGTCTCTCCGGTAAGGACAGGTTTGAACTGTAACCAAAAACATAAAATTCAATCAAAAACGTCATCAATTCCACATTTTCTTGAATTGAAAATTACAGTAACAAACGCACTTGAACCTCAAATTCAACATTTTCTTGCAAATTCAAAAATCCAAAATTAACGAAAATTGAATAGAGTAGAAGACCCAAACCTGTTTCGAAGGTTGAAGACGGCTTCCAATTGTAATCACGTGCAGCATCGTGAGAGAGGTTGAATTGATCTGGACCCGAATTGATCAGATTTCATGGGAAACCAGAAGGTCCAGGCCGAGCTTCTTGGCGACGAGGACCGTCGGCTTGGCGTCAAGCCTGGCAGCGGGAAGCACGATGACGAGTCTCGGCTAAGCAATGGCGATCGCGGTAGAGCAAGGTGGCTGTGGGGAGAGAGAGAGCCGGCGTCGTGGGTGTTCGGTTGGAGAGAGAGAGAGAGAGAGAGTCGCAATGCTGAGGTTTATCAATTGTGTAGGTGAGAATAAAAATCTGTTGCTGAGATAAGTGAGATAATTTTTGTTCATTTTGGTGCTTTGGGTTAAGGACCCAAACAAAAAGAAAAACCCACATGCATATTGAGGCAAACCAATCTTATCCCAACTTAAATTTAGAGCAAGTTTACCCGTTGTATTGTTGGGTTAGAATACTGTTCACTATTTTTTTATGTTAGTTTCCACTCATTGAGTTTGGGTCATTGGGTCGAGACACTGTTCATTTAATATTATATTGCTTTATTTATTGTAAATAAGCAATATATGATGTAAATAAATAGTAATGATGAACATTTCGTGAAATTGGTGTTTTGGGTGCGCATAGCCTTCATCAAATTTTGGACTCGATAATAAAGTACGCCACGTGATGAGTCCGTGAGAATTTTCGGGAAATTTTTTGACCCGACCCTTGCTTCTGACCTGACTTGGACTCAACCAACTTCATGAAATGGCGACGCCGTGACCCGACCCGACCCACCCTTGCTTTCGACTCCGGCCACCTCAGGTCGATGGACTAGTGGGGTCTAAACGGGCTTTGCGGCGTCGGCGAGTCGTGGCCTCAGTTTCTTCATATAGTGACGAGAGGTGACGAAACGGAGCTCGAAAACTCTGGCTTTTCCCTCAAATTCCGGTGACTGAGGTATGGAAAACGATTCTCTCTTCGTGCTCTACGTCTTGCTATATATAGTTTTTGATTTTGTTTTAAGTATCGAAGATTTGGTGTTTTGGTGGACACGGCCTCGACGTACCATACATTTGTCTTCAGCCACGCTAGAGCCTGGCCTCTCTGGGTCATGACCTGTGTCAAGCTACTGACCTGGGTAGTGGCCTGAGACAATCACTGTTGGGGCAAGAAAAGCCCGGTGGTAGCTGGACTCTGAATTTTTTTGTGACCTGGGTTACAAACTGACGTGGTCACTTACGAGAAGACAATTTGGCTCCAGTGGATAGCTCATCGAAACCCTAGTCGTCACCCGATAACAAGGGAGCACTTCTGAAAATTGCTCCACCCAAGCCGCCAGCTCCTTCGCTTTGCCTGTACACACCACCGGAAACCACAATCGATATTAATTAGCCTTTTCTAGTATTATAACCTCCCAAATTATGTCTACTGTTTCTTAGCAATTTTACGATCATAACAAGCATGTGTTGAATCTAATGTGTCTGTGATTGAGATAAACATAGAGGACGATTGGTATGGTCGATTCGTAGGGGCGATTGCCTTGTAGTTTTCTGAAGTGGTCCGGTCACACAGTCACACTTGTTCAATTATTTGCATGAGTTTTCTGATGTTATTAGGATAGAAAGCTCACAAAACCTTTCTGCACGTGTCGGCAGCTATCAATCAATATGCCCATACACCATGAGGTCCATTGATAACGAAATTGAAGAAAGAAAAGGACGCCTCGAAGATGATGATTATAAAATGACAAAAATGTGAAGCGAACAAGTCATAATTCCATGAGTGGAGGGTGCGTCAACAAGAGTGCGTTTGCATGCAAAAACATTCAGGGCACGCCAGACACAAAACCAAATCCTTGGTCGGAAAAGTCTATAGTGTAGCTATCCAAGTATAAGATAGTTTAATTTTGTTCTGGAAGGAGACTCCAAGTTGATCATGAATTGCATTCAAGGCAGATGTCAGGTTCCTTGGATATCAAACAGTTAGCTGAGTAGTTTGACTCCATTCTCTTTAAGCATATCTATTGAGAAATAAATTTTGTAGCAGATTGTTTAGCCTCACTAGCTCATAATTCCCAGAATAGTTCGGTCTGATTTTATTGTCTCTCCTTTTCCGTGTCCCCAGCATTCCATTTGAATCAGCTGGGAGGGGATGTAAGTAGAAGGTTTGTGTTTTAGTTTTTTGTTTATTTGTTTCTGTCATCAAAAAAGTATAAGAAAGTTTATGTTACCAAAAAAAAAAAGTATAAGATAGTTTGACCGCACACAATGTTGATATTCTGCAAAAGCAATTACTCACTATAGGTGAAAGTACTTTTGGCTGGATCCTAAGAGTGGCCGACAGTCTGGGCCGATGCAGCGGCCCAGATAGAGAGCAAGTAGCAGGCCCAGCGAGGGAATCCGGGCGGAATCCTCACTGAGTCCCTGCGGAGGCCCAGTAGAGCCCACGATCGGGAGTCCATGTTGGGTAATCATGAGATTTCCCACCCACGTGGAGGTCAGAGAGTGCAGTACAGCTTAGCGCGCGGTGGAAGAAAGATGCTAAGCGTGCTATAGGATCGGATCACTTTTGCAGAAAAAAAGGAATATAACATCATGACTATATTAGTGTGCCATTAATGCGATACGCTCGCGGGGATAAGACTAAACAAATATATCCCAACTGCTCGCGTCCAATGAGGAGTCAGCTTTGCTCCTATTTTAACCATATCCAGATTAATTAAACAATTAATCTGCGATATTCATTAGGATTCCCAGGATAATGCTTCTACAGGTCAGATACCTTTGGTCTAGAATAGAATATTCTACGCTTTTCTGAGGACTGGGAATTCACAGAATAACCTATATCCGAGGCTAGCATGAGAAAAGAAAGACGGCCAATTCATCAACTAATCTCTACGATTATCCAAGCCTCTCCGGAGCAAACAAGACTTCTTCTCTTACAGGTGACTACATTCCAGTCCCAGTCTCCATAGGAGGCGACTGTTGGTGCCACCGAACCCTCTGTCAAAGTACATCGGTCCTAGTTTCCTCGGGAGCCGACTGTAGTGCCGCAACCACAACGGTTACAGAACCAGCCAAGCAAGGGTAAAGCCCTCGTAACCTAGCGAAGCTAAAGTCACACTTTAGCGAGATCTCAATACTTCCCGGTGATTTCGCTATGCTCAATCTACAACATTGAGTGTCAATTGTGTGTGATAAGAAGAAACTGTAGCTAATTCCTCACCACGAGGCAGAAAGAATCTCGCGACGAGGTTGGTGCTCTCCTTGTCCTCAATCACACAATAGAAGTCAGGTCAAGGGACACCCCCGACGACCGCACCCGAACGGTGCTGGCACGCCCATGCAAGAAAAGAAACTGTTGACCAGCTGCAGCAAAACTGGAGCCAAACATTTTGGCACGCCTAGTGGGACCATCTGGTATATAGCGTTTCTTAGTGATCACAACCATTGGGAAGTCAGGTGCAAACCCGTATCAAAGGGTTTTCTCTAACTGCCCAAAACACAAGACCTTCAGCTATAGACAGCATTCACATGCAGACTGTCATGGTCTTTCCGAAGAACTAGTAATCCGAAGATTTTCTCTTAATTCTCCATCGACCAAGATGGCAACTAAGCAAGGAGGAAATCGACATCTCGGTACTGAAGGCGAGAGAACTCCCGCCGCGTAACCTAATGAGGCTGAGGACAAGGCTAACGTCACCCATGTAGGCACGAGCGCGGCTACTACTGATGACTATGCGCCCATTCTCGTACCGGAGAATGAGACCATAGAAGGGCGGCTCAATATTCTTCAACAGAACTCTGCCGCATACCATAAGAAGATGAGAAAGGACCTTGAGGAGGACCGCCGACGGCTTGATGAATTCACAAGTTCGATGAAAAAGCTCGAGCTTGGGGCACAGATGACACAGGGGCTAGTGGATAGCATGAACCACAAAATGCAGAAAAACCACGATGATCTTTTGGCAGCAAGCAAACATATCGCCACAGACATTACGACCATCAGAAATAAGGGATCCAACCTGTCAACCCAGGTTGCCATGCAGAAGATCGATCTGGACCAGGTCAGAGAGGTTCTATACAAAACACTGGGAGATCCTAGCGCTATTTTAGGCTTTCTAATACATTCCCCCGCATCCGGCAAGTACGTACCACCAAATTCTCGTGAAAAACCTAGCGGTGGCAACACGGATACCCCGAGGTTAGTCACCAATGCCGCGGCAGCCAGGCGAGAGGTAAGCACTCATGGAGGCGGTGGAAAGAACAAACTGGCATCGTCAGTAATGCAAGGGAACGGGACTTTGAAGATTGGAGAAGGGACTTCCTCTGATCTAGCCATCTGCTCAATACGACAGCGATGAGGTTGAATACGCATTTGAAGAGTTCCCAGAAACTCGAGGAGGAGTTGACCAAGTTGGAAGTTCGGCGAGGGCACTGCAGCGGCAAAACGTCAAACAGCCGTAGGTTTGGAGGTCCAGTCAACTCGCGTAGGCGGTGACCCTCCGATAGGCTCTACATCGCAGGCGTCACCTCTCAGGTTGATGCAACTTTTGTCCCGGCTAGCTGGCGAAACAGAAGTTCATGCTCCACCTCCTGCTGACCCGGGATACATAAGGAGGGATGAGGTAGAAGCGATGATCAGGGCCACGAAACAGAGGCCTAATCTAGAAGAGGCCTATCAGGGGCCTTTCCCACCACATATTTCGCAAGCACCTTATCCTAGAGGATACAAGGCCATTACATTATCTACTTTCTCAGGGGAGGAGGTCGAAAATGCAGCTGCCTATCTGGTTAGGTTCCAAGTACAGTGTGGCTAGTACCAGAACAATGACAACCTGAAGTGTAATATTTTGGCTACTTCCTTGTCGGGGTCGACCTTCACCTGGTTCACTAAGTTGCAACCAGGATCAATCCCGAGTTGGCCAGCGATGGAGAAGCTATTCAAGGAAAGTTTCAGAACTATCGAGCTGAAAGTAGATATGGCTTCACTTACTCAGATGGCTCAACAGCCAACTGAATCCGCTGTCGCATACCTTCAGCTCTTCCAGATCTAGAAGGGGAAGCTGAAAGTAATTTTGCCAGAAAAAGAGCTAGTAAAATTGGCAATCAAAGGTTTAGAGCCTTGCCAACGTAAGAAACAGCATGGGAGCATATTCAGTTGCATAGGGGAACTGATCACGGAAGTCGAAAGCTTTGAGCATTTTCTCAGAGAAATGGATGCTATGAAGAATTCCTAAAAAGGAACGTACATTCTGGGGAAATGGAGGACTGTGGCAATAGTAAACCACTACTCAGGTGCCTATGATCCTTACTATAGGAGCCAGGAATCCCGCCTAGCAGAGGCTGAAGAGTCCGAAGAGGACGAGGTAGCAGCGCCAGAGTTTATCGGAACGAAGGCATCAACGTTGAAGCAGCTGAAGCTGAGTAAAGAATCGGGGAAACTCAAGTCAGTGGTGTTCACCAAATCCGAGTTTGCGAGCTACACCTACGATGCGAATAAAGCTCTTGAGATCCTAGATGAGATAATCACTGCCAAGATGGTAAAAACTGACTTCGGACCTTTCCCCAAACCTGAGTAGTTGAGGGTAAAGAAGTATTATAAGCTCCATAATTTTTGGATTCATAATATAGCTGACTGTGTTAGGTTGAAAGATCAGATTCAGATCTGGTGGAATAATGGAGCTTGCAGGTTGAAATGCCGGCAACAGCGGCGATGCTAGTAGATTTGGATCCTTTTCCAGAGACTAGAGTCAACATGGTTGACGTAGTTTGGAACACCAATGATCAACAGAGATCGAACCCAGATCAGGCCCTTGGGGGCTTAGAAAAGGTAACGGAGCAGTCTGTGAAGCAGAGATCAAGGCCAACTCCACCTGTCGTGCTATGTTCACTGTGCAAAGAGGAATGCGATGTCCAGGCTTTGCACGAAGGGGACGAACAGACTGTGCGCTTTGGTTCTTTACCACCAATGAGGTTACCCGGACCTTCTAGAAGCTTCCAGGCAGACAGCCTGAGAGTGCTCGCTAGATCTGGAACTTCTTCTCCTAGGGATTCTAATTTGTTCAAGAAATTGAAGGTCGCGAGAGAAGAAGAAGGTCGCGAGCGGTGAGACTCTGTGACCAGACTGTATATTCCTCCGGCACCGACATCCACTATCAAGGAAGGGAGATGATATACCCAGAGAAAGGGCAAGGTAGTGGAAATGAGCACTTCAAGAAAGAGAAAACTCCAGCGGAGGTTTAGAGAGGCGAGACCGACCTTGGAAGTACTGGATCAGGGGTTGATCAAACCTTACAGATGGTGAGATCTCTGGAAGAATACCAGTGCTAGGTGGAGGAATTGACCTAAAAAAATCTAGCTTCCCCACGGGACTCCCAGCGCCCTCCCGAAAGACCGCAGCGAGCTTCAAAACCCAGCGCTGGTAGGAAGGATGAACAGGAGAAGTCCCGAGTTCATGCCAGGCAAGCATCACCGCCAGCGCGTAAGATCAGTGTCTGGCGAAGGATATCCAGCGAGGGAAAAGATAAGCAGCCTTCGATCTTTGACAGGCTTGGGGGTAAGGATAACAGGCCCGTAACTGCACAGTGGAGGCCCAAGAAAGTTCAAAGCTTAGTGGTTACGAGCCTAGGAGAGGATTATGAGCAACCATAGGAGGGCGAAGCTTCCCACGTAGCAGATGCACAGGAGAATGCCATGGTCCAAGAAGACGGGTCATTACTGACATACGTCGCGAGGAAGTTCACGAAGAAGTGGATTTGGACTCTCTGACGAAAGAGGTGGTGGAGACTGAAATGGCAGAGTTGGCATGTAACATGGTCTACGTACTATCAGCAAAATATGCACTGCTAGTAGCGGCTCAAGAATGCTCTATAGCTCCAAACAAATGAATGCTCGAGATAACTTCAGCAGCTTCAATGCTCCCAAAGGTCTCTTCAATGAAGCTGGAAAACACTGCACGAAGAAGTCAGGACATAAGCTTCTACAAACCAACGAAGACAATGGTGCAGCACATGAGGCCATTATACATCACCGAAGATGTGAACGACACCAAAGTTAGCAAGATTACTGTGGATACCGGCGCTGCAGTCACGTCTTGACCACCAGGACCATGCAACTATTAGGATCAGGAAAGAGAAGATCTAGTCCACATCACTTACGCTGAATAGGGACAGTGACCAAGACATTGGGCTTGATTCCTGCAAGTGAAAGTAGGTCCAGCAGAAGGGGTTTACGCCTTCTTCATTAGCGAATGCTGTGCAGCTTATAGTGGAATTCTGGGTCGTGACTGGATCCACCTGAGTTACTGTGTCCCATCTACCCTGCATCAAGAACTGATCATTTGGGACAGAGTTGTAGACAAGGCAGAGGTGATCAAGGCAGACCCACGACCTTTCTCGGTGTCCGCTAGTTATGTGGACGCAAGGTACTACTTAGAACCAATTTCTCCTTTACAGGTTGTGGGTACTGATGACAAGGGCCGCCCCACAGGGGTGATGGCCTCTGACCTGGCACAATGGGGGCTCGCGGTCGCAAAAGGCCACCTCGAAAGGCCAGGACACACGGTGCCATATCTAAGCTGTGATTAATGAATCACGACCTCTCAAGGGAAGAGATACATGCCTTTCGTTCTTTATATGATAGATTATCTTCATATTTAGTCGAAATATAGGCCTATGCACAAGTGATAACATTGGAGTACATCGATGAGGATTTCTCTGATCATGAAGAAGAGGAGGAGCCCGTTCGGCTGGCTTCAGTATCGTTGGACGATACCCCTCCGAAGGTTAAGGACCCTATGATAGGAGCATAAAATGCGACACTTATAATGTTTAAACCTTATATTTTGCTATGTTATTTCCTTTAACTTGATCAATTTAACTTAGTTAGTGTTTTATAGGTAAAATGGAGTCTCAAGGCCCGAAAATGTCTAAGAAAGGCATAAGTGGCGCACAAATGAAGAGAAATGAAGAAATGGAAGTTCTCCCGGTTCGATTAGGAAAAGGAATCCCAGTTGGAGTAGGAGTCTGAAGCTGACTTGAATTAGGAGTTCTACTTGGACAAAATCCAATTCTACTCAGATGAGGAAACCTAGTGTGACAAGGAGTCCGTATTGGATGAGGATTACTCAAGAAGGTTCCGGAAGAGTGTGGAAGTATCCCGTAAAAGAAGTTCGTACTTGACTAGGAAACTTGATTGCATATGGAGTTTTGATCATACTAGGAGACATGTGGAAGCTAGGAGAAGCCATGGAATATTCATGAAGCATCTAGAATGGCATGGAAGACATGTGCAAGGCACATGACGGCAAGGAAATCCTAAATGGACTTGAGTTGTGCTTTGAAAGTCAAATCCATTACAGATTCTGGAATCTGCCTGTGTAGATCAGTCAACTTCAACGGAGCATAAAAAACAGTTCAGAGCTCAAAAAATTATTATCCTTAAATGTTGGAAAGCTACGGATGTCTAGTTTCCATATATTTTTACGGTTTGTCAATAGCTATTTTCTAGGAGGTGAAGTCTACCGGAAATCTGTTTTGTGTCAAACAAAGTCCTCCATCAACAAAACTTAGGAGAACTCAAGTAGGAACGAATTTGGAGTGCTTTGGACGTCTTCCTATATATACTTAGTTTATTTGACTTTCCAAGGTTACATCTTTTCTCCACAAATTCGTTTCTCACTCGTTAGCTCTCTAGTTTTCAGGTTTTCACAACTTTCAAGGAGCTAAGCCATGCCATCTTCCTCCATTGTCGTGATCTTCATTTGTTGCCGTGCTAAAGAACTGCTTTGGATCTTTGGGATGTAATCAAGGGTTGTTCATATACTCTACCATGCATATGCTCACGGTTTTAGTGTAATTGGTAGATAGATTTTCTGCTTTGGATTCTCTATGTGTAAACCGAAACTTTTGAGTGTGCAACTTGATTTTTGAATGCAATTTTGATGTTCTTTTCAATGATTGATATGTTTATGTGTTCTTGATCTTGATTAGTTGCCAAATATATGGATTGTTAATCTGATTTTGTGCTTCATTACATGGAATGTTCTTGTGGTTGCAAACATAGGAAGACTTGCATGTAACTTGCTAGTAATTAGGTTTATGCTTTGTAAACTCTAATTCAAATAAGTAGTAAAAGCTTGCTTTGAGTGAAATCAGATTATGCATGTGATGATAAGTTTTGACTTGCTTTGAGTGCTTAGATTTGCATGTCTATCAATTCTTTCTTGAACTTAATGATTTGAAAACGAGATTTTTCAACACAGTTGCTTTCAATGTGTGATATCGACTTTTCAAAATAGATTGTTTTGGTGTTTTGCTAATTCAATTGACTTAAGAAATAAAGTTAAAAGGGACAATGGTTGCTTTGATCTTTGTGTCTTGGTTGATAGCTTTCCATGGTAACTAAGAAAGATTAAGGGATGCATGAGTATGTTGATCTTGAAAGGTTCTTGATAAATTGTTCTTCGAAGTTCTTCTTTTC
Organism: Rosa persica; assembly: GCA_025331145.1. NCBI lineage: Eukaryota > Viridiplantae > Streptophyta > Magnoliopsida > Rosales > Rosaceae > Rosa > Rosa persica. Next base: position 35,811,862 of record WFKR01000003.1, on the reverse strand, counting down.
CCATATATATGTATATAAAACGTTTTCTTCCTCTATTATTTTCTGAAATTTCTCTTCAAAACCCCCCTTGTTCTTGCTTTTTCTTGTTCTTGTATATGTGTAAATACATAAAATCGGAATTAGGTTGCTTAGGAAGCATGAAAGCGTAATTAGGTGGAGTATATAATATGAAAATACTTAGATTAAATGGTAAATATGTGTTCTTGTTTGAGTCTTTTTTGCCGAAATATACCGTAGGTGTTTTGTAGGAATTAGTTTGGTGGTTTTTAGGAATTTGTTTTGTATTTTTTAGGGATTGCTAAATTTTAGGGATCCTCTTGGTGGTTTTTAGGGATTTAGTTTCCTACTTGCATTTGGACTCCTAAATTTTGTAGAACTAGTAATCCTTATTAGATATGGTTTTCCTAATGTAAATATGACTTGTAAATTGTATATAAGTAGGAGTAGGATTTCTAAAACCCAATCTAACTTGTCTTTCTCTCTTAAATTCGGCATTGATGTGTATATATATGTTGTTTCGTTGCTTTCATTGTCATTCTCTCTTCTACTTTCATGTAAAGTGTATGTCTCTCTCTCTAGTTCTTTGTTGTTTTAAGTTTTAAAGCATGCTTGTACTTGTAATTTTGTATGAACTTGTATGCTCTTGTTTCTAATAATTTCGTGTGGTATATATTTGTATATCCTTCTATTAATTTCGTGCATCACATATTATCACCCTCAATCCCCGGCTAGAACGATCCCTGCTTATTCTATACTAACAACTACATTTTTTAGGGTTTAAATTGGCACTCATTTTCTTGCGTGTCACCCTACAGAAAAGGTCAACTTAGGAACGGAGACCGAGCCAATGAAAGGTAGCAATCAACACCAACTTAGAGACCAAAGAAACACAGGGGCTCATCGACTTATTGCAAGAGTATAAGGATTGCTTCACCGAAAAGTATGAAGACATGGTAGGCTTATCTCCTGACTTGCTCTGCCATAAGCTGCCGACTATCCTAGGTCAAAATCTGGTGAGACAGGAATCTAGGAGGATGAACTTGGAAACCCAAGTTTTGGTCAAGGAGGAAGTTGAGAAGATGCATAAGTCGGGAATCATCAGGGTCGCTAAGTACAATCAGTGGCTATCCAATGTTGTCCCAGTACGAAAAAAGAATGGCAAAATAAGAGTGTGCGCTGATTACCGCGACCTTAATAATGCCACTCCTAAGGACGTTTACCCCATGCCGGTCCTGGATATGTTGGTAGATGTAGTGGTTGGTCACGAGCGCCTATCCTTTATGGACGGAACCGCTGGATATCATCAGATTTTAGTGGCAGAAGAGGATAGGCATAAAACTGAGTTCGAATGCCCAGGCTTCGCGGGAGTTTTCGAATACGTAGTCATGCCTTTTGGCCTGAAAAATGCTAGGGCCACATACCAGCTAGCAATGAACCTAATCTTCCATGATATCCTTGGAAAGATTTTGGAGGTTTACATTGTTGACGTGGTCGCCAAATCAAAGCAGCGGGGAAACCACATCGCAGATTTGCGAAAGGTTTTCGAGCGCATGAGAATCCACAAGCTGAAGATGAACCCTGCGAAGTGTGTGTTTGGAGTTAAAGCAGGGGACTTCTTAGGATTCATTGTACACCAAAGGGGTATCGAAGTATCTGAGGATAAAGCCAAGGCAGTGATCAATGCTTCACCCCCGTGAACGAAAAAGGAGCTATAGAGGTTGTTAGGAAAGATCAATTTCTTACGGCGGTTTATCTCCAACTCCGCTGGCAAGATTCAACCTTTCTCCCACCTCTTAAATCTACAAGGGCAGAAAGAATTTGTATGGGAAGAAAAACATCAAGAGGTCTTTGTAGAATAAAGGCCTATCTAGCAAATCCATCGGTTCTTGTTCCTCCAAATCCAGGTTATCCACTCAAGCTCTACATTTCAGCGGTAGAAGCTTCAATTGGCAGCTTATTAGCACAGGACAATGAAGAGGGCATGGAACATGCCATTTTCTACCTAAGTAGAACGTTAACAGATTGCGAAACCAGGTACACACCAATGGAAAAGCTTTGTCTAACATTATATTTCTCTGCCTGTAAACTGCGACACTACATGTTGTCGTTCACTACATGCATAATTGCTCAGACTGACTTGGTCAACTACATGTTGTCGCGGCCCATTCTTAGGGGCCAAATTAGCAAATGGGTCTTGGCTCTTTTAGAGTTCTCTTTGCAATACGTTCCACAAAAAGCTGTGAAGGGCCAAGCCATCGTAGATTTTCTAGCGCATCATCCAATACTAGACGCTAGCGAGATCCGCGAACTCCAAGTTGCTGCGAATTCTTTGGAAGACATATATGGAATATCCAACCGGGAGCACTACATGGATTCCTTAGCAGCTGTTATGTTACAACCTTGGGTGCTGTACTTCGATGGTTCAAGAACAGAGGCCCTGGCCGGAGCAGGCGTTGCGTTGGAAAACCCATCCGGAGATCATTTTTCATACTCTTTCAGTTGGAGTATCAATGCACCAATAACCAAGCAGAATACGAGGCCTTAATCATTGGCCTGGAAGTTCTATTAGAGATGGGAGTCAAAATTGTGCAAATACTTGGAGATTCGCTACTACTAATCAATTAGCTACGTGAAAAGTTCAAATGCACTAGTTTTTTGTTGTACCCATATTGGGAGAGAGCCCTAGAGTTACTCGACCAATTTGATGATGTGGACTTCGAGCATATTCCGCGCGAGCGAAATTTCGCTGTGAACGAATTGGCCCAGTTGGCAACAGGGATAACTTTGAAGTATGGCGTTCGCGAGCGAATTCTGAAAGTGGAACGCCGAACACTTCCTTCTTGGATGAAAACAGAAGATCCACTAGAGGACTCCGCGGTCGCTACCTTAGAATCCATCGATGTGGACTGGCAGGTTCCTCTGATCAATTATCTCAAACATCCTGATCAACCCACTGACAAGAGGATCCGTCATCTTGCCCTCAATTACTTCCTTAGAGGCGATGAACTTCGTAGGCGAGGAGAAGATGGCATAGATTTCTAGTGTGTTTACAGCGGCGAAGCAAAGCAGCTCATGCAGGACGTGCATTCTGGAGTCTGCGGCGCTCACCAGGCAGGTCTTAAGATGCGTTGGTTGCTCCGGAGACATGGATATTTTTGGCCTAGTATTTTGAAGGATCGATTATGTTCGCTAAAGGTTGCTTGGATTGTCAAGCTCATGGGCTGGTCCAGCATGTTCCCAATGTCCCAATGCAGCCGATTATAAAGCCTTGGCCCCTGAGAGGATGGGCACTGGATTTAATTGGGATGATTCACCTGCATTCCTTGCTTCTACACAAGTTTATCATTGTCGCTACCGATTTCTTTACAAAGTGGGTCGAAGCAGAGCCTTTGAACGAAGTGTCTGGTGGTACGTTACGCTAATTCCTGTTCAGGAACATCATCTGCTGATATGGTATTCCAGAAGTCTTCATTTCAGACCGGGGGGCAGCTTTCACAGGTGGCGAAGTTAGTAAATTGGCAAAAGAATGGGGAATATAGTCTGTCCATTCCAGTCCTTATTATGCTCAGGCTAACGGTCAAGCGGAGGCAAGCAACAAGATCATCATCACTTTGCTGAAGAAAATGTTGGAAGCCAATCCGTGACAGTGGCATGAGACGTTGTACGAGACTCTTTGGACCTACTGCACATCTAAGCAGAATCCTACTGCGACCACACCTTATGCTTTGATGTTCGGCCACGATGCAGTCCTGCCTTTGGAAGTCAACGTCCAATCCCTACGAGTTTAGGGACAGCATCATCTCATTGGGGAGGATTATGTTCAAGCTATGTGGCAGGAACATGAGGACCTAAGTGAAATACGCTTGGAGGCTTTAGATAGTTTGGTCATGGAAAAGCAGCGAGTAGCGCGCACCTACGACAACTGGACGCGGGGAAAGAGTTATAGCAAAGGCGAGTTAGTCTGGAAAGAAGTTCTCCCACTTGGTGAAAAATTAGATGGTCGCGACAAATGGACTCTGGAAGGTCTGTATATCATCCATAAAATCCTAGAGAAAGGAGCTTTTCATCTTAAGGATTTGGATGTGATGTCCATCACAACCCCATCAATGGCAGATACTTGAAGAAATACTTTCCTAGTGTCTGGGATTTGGAGGAATCAAAGACAGTTTCGTCGCATGAGGCTGGGGGGCGATTTTCATCTCACTATTCTCGCAAAGCCCATTTATGAAGGCCTATCTTGAGGCCCATAATTGCATCTTCACTGAAGGCCTATGCGGAGGCCCATAATTGTTCCTTCGCTTGGGGCCTATTTAGGAGGCTTTGCCTCACTTAGTTAGACTAGGGGGGGCAACAGTCTGCACGGGCCGAATAAGTGGCAGCGAAGAATAGGCCTGGGGTAATTTTTTTCATCGTGAGGACTAGGTTCGTTTCTGGCGGGGTAATTCGTTTCGCCGTAGGGTTATCTAGTTAGCGGGAAAACTTTTGGCAAACTTGTAAATTTCTCAAGCACCTTTCATAGGGCCATTTTGTGTCGCGGGGAGTCGAGTTCGTTGAGGAAAATACGTAAAGTTTATTCAAACAGCAGTTTTTACGAGTATTCAAAAGAAAGAGTTTACTGTATTCATAAAGTGGCTAAAGCAATACACTCGAAACTTTCCCCAAATTACAAAGCCAAAAGTGGCTAAAATTACAAAAATACAAAGCCAATGAAAATCTTCTCAAAGTCTTCTATTTCCTTATTCACATCGATGTGGCTATGGAAGCCAGCACTGGGTTGAGCCGCGCTTGTATCTCCGAAGAGGGGCAGAGTGTAGAGGAACTGAAAGATCGGCGTGAAACTCTGCACCCTCTTCAACTTTGGCCGTCACCATTTTCTAGGCAGGAAGTGTGGGAACGGCCATCCTGCAGTCGACACCCATTCCTTCCTTGAGTCTATCCTCTCCCTCCAAGATTTTGTCAATGTCCAGAAGGGAGAGATTGAGAAGAAGGTGACCACCAAAGCCCCCTCCATCTGGAAGACTCGGTTCGAACCACATCCAAAATGGAAAGGATCCGAGGAAGAGCAAAGGCCTCGAAGTGGCCTTCCTCCCTTCCCTGGTTTGCTCCGTGCAAGTGATCCAATAAAAGATGATCTCGCAAGCCCGGATCCCCCGCACTAATGGAGCTCCTTGTGCTTACCAACTCCTCCCAGCCTATATATCCCATCTAGGCTGTCAAGAGTGGAAAAGCATGAGTTTGCCTGAGATTAAGCCATGAGGCCTAATCTAGGCTTGAGATTCGCCATGAGGCCTAAAGTCTAGAGGCTGGGATTGGTTTCATGAGGCGAAGACTTGTGGAGGAGAAGAAAGAGAAGTAAAGATTGGAAGGCCATTGTTTCTGGGGTCATATTTTGGCTATCCCTGGTTCAAAGTACGCCTATTTATAGAGGAAGATTGGATGAATCCCCACCCTTGGATGAGCGGTTGAGGAGACAAATCAACATCTTAAATCCAGGTTAATTGCTCTAATCTCAGAAATGAAGGAAGGGTAATGGAGCGTGGGGAACCAAATGGTTTTCGAGGAGGTAACTATTCCATTTTCAAGATTATCTTTTCGCAACCGTTTTTCAACGCTTAGTTAATGCAAAGTAAAAATCCATTATGATGACAAGACAACGAGGTTTGCGATTTGGGCCAGCATGTGGATCCAAATAGAACGTCGGTTCAATACTGGGATATATATGGTCGTTTTTGGGCCTAGAACATACATTTTTGTATACCATCAAGGCTCGTGTGGACAGTGGGGGGCACTTCTAGTGTTCCTAATCTCATGAAGCCCATTCACAAAGGCCTGGTTTTGAGGCCCATAATCATTTCTTCACTGCCCCTACCAACATTAGGGGGGCAACACTACGTTAGCAGCGCCCCAAAATTTGATTTCAGGGGTGCTACCCTGCGGCCGCGAAGAATAGACTTGTTTTTGACGGGGTAATTTGAGCGATTAGGCCAGCGAGAAACATCTTAGCCGAAAAATTTCAAAGCTTTCACTACAGGGTTCTTTTGACGCGGAGCGTATTTTTAAAGTTCATACAGTTTCGAAGATCCTGAGTATACAACTATAGAGGCCTACATCTGGGGCCTTGCGAGACACAAAGATTGACGGGTGTTTAAATATCAGGATAAGAAAATATTATTGTATTCATAAAGTGGCTTTGCGGCCAAAAGCAGTGCATTCATTACAAGGCCAAAAGTGGCTAATATACAAGCAGAAAATTTCAGATATCTTCTGAATCTTTCTTCAAATGGAAGCAGTAGAGGAACTAGACATCGGTTTGAGCCATGCCATTATCCCAAGGAGGGACAGACTTTAGTGAAAGAGGAGTAATAGAGCGTCCAAGCACCCTAAATTGGGAGCAGCTATGGAATCCAGCGTCAACTTGAGCCGAGCCATTATCTTCGGGAGGGGCAAAGAGTGAAGAAACTGAATATCGGCATCATTTTCTACACCCTCTTCAGCTTTTTGGCAACCACCACTATGAGGATGTGAAGTATGGGAACAACCATTTTGTAGCTTGAGTCCATCCCTTCACAGCTCCATCTCTCTCTAGCCCTCCAAGATTCTGTTAGGAAGAGAAAGATTCAGAGGAAGAGGCCACCAAAGACCTTTCCATCTAGAGGACTCAAGTCAAGCCGGGTCTAGAAAGAAAGGAAACAGAGGAGGAAAGACTAGCCACATAGTGGCTTTCCTCCCTTCCCCATTTCGCTCCGCGTGTGGGATTCTAACAAAGATGATCTCGCATGCCCAGAATCCCCATGCTAGGAGCCCCCTCGTGTTTCTAAACCAATCTGAAGCCTGGCACTTTCATCAAGATGATCGGAAAGCTGAAACAAGGGGTTGCCTGAGATTAAGCCATTAGGCCTAATCTAGGCTTGAGATTTTGCCATAAGGCCTAAGGTTTAGAGGTTGAGAATGGTTTCACGAGGGGAAAGTTTATGAAGACGAAGAACGAGAAGAAAATATTGCAGAGCCATTGTTTAGGATTTAAAACACAGAGGAAGGTTTGGTGTGAGCTTTCTCATCCCCAGAATGCACATATTTATAGAAGCAACACGTACAAATCTCCACCCTTGAAGAGAAGAGCCAAATTAAGTGTCGGTAAACCTTGATTAAGTGACTCTAAAAATCCAAAAAGCATCCCTGTCCTTGGACAGACAGTCGAAGAGTCAAACCGAGTGTCAGTAAATCTTTGATTAAGCTGCCCCAAATCGCGGAAAAGAATGGATTATTGGAGCATGGGGAACACAACGTTTTTCGAGGAGGTAACTATTACGTTTTCAATATTATCTTCTCGCATCCGTTTTTGTTCGACAATTACTTAATCCGAAGTTAAGACTCATTAAGAGGATAAGACCAAGAACTTTGAGTTGGGATAGCAAGTGGATCCAAAGATTGAAAGTTGGTTGAAAATTAAAAAATACTGTCTTTGCTACGAGAAGTATATATACATATATGTTGTACTAACAATAGGGCCTAAGGGATCGATTATTACAAGTCATAAGAAGCCTAAAGTGGCCGGCCCTCAAAATCGAGCTTTAAATAAAGCATCTCAACTTAAAGGCTGGCAGCAAGGGCCCCGTTCTCAATCAATGAGGCCCATTCCTCAGATTAGGCCAAGCGGCAAGTCAGTTCTTCGAAAGTATCCAAGGGAGTGTCTAGCTAGGCGTCCTCCGTGCGGACCTCGTTGTTCATATGGGCTAGGCGAGCTTAGGGTTGTCGGATCTGGGCTTCTAAGTACGACGTCTGGAGCCTTATTTCCCTCATGCTAGAGGCCCGATGATTCAAATTACAGCGAAGAGTCTCCACCTGATTGGTCAGGTCATTCCGTACCACACAGGCTTCACGAGCTCGAGCCTCCGAGGTATATTGGCGAGTGCAGGCCACGTCAAAATCTCTGAACAACTTCTCTATAGTGTCGAGTTAGGCTGGATTGACCGCATGCACTCGACGGAGGAAAACAATGGCCTCCGGCAACAACCTCCTAAACTTAGCTCAACATCTCTGCCGGTGGAGGCTCCGAAAATCCAGTGCGAGTTTCACCGGTGGAGTGTTGGGGGCAAGCAGCTCCGAGAACAGACACTTCGGCCTTGGCGTTGGCCGTGGCTATTTTCGGAATCAAGAGACTGCCACCAATGCTCACTTCATCTTAGACCGGGATGTGCATCCCGCCGGCAAGATCTTCAGCATCAACGACACCTCGTCAGTATGAACAGAATCCTGGCCCGGCTCAGGAATGTCAAAAAATGGGTTTGGGTCCAAAGGAAAACGAAAGTATTGGCCAATGGTGGTTTACTTCTCAAGTGGTCGGTTTGATGTTCGGTACAGGATCATCTGGAGAAAGAGTTCTTGCCTCATTCACCTCTTGAGCCTCCAGCATAGTAGGAATCTCTGTCTCCACTAATTCTTCATAAGCGGCAGAAGCCTGAGAGTGGCTTTCCATGCTTTCATGCTCTAGAGAGTCATCATCGGAGATCGTTATCGGAGGGGCAGGACTCTGCGGTTGCTTGAGAGGAAAGAGGCACCGTGGAGTTAGTCATCGCTGGAACGAGCGGGAGCATCGAGTCTTCTACAGCAGCTGAAGATCCAACTTAGTTCACGTGAGAGGGACCAGTGGTTCTGCGACAGACCTGTCAATGAGACAATACATAATCAAGATCCTACCCAGTTTCTACAAATCAAAAGAATAAGACAGGGTCAGGGTTTACCAATCACATTCCCAGAGGCTCATTATCGTCAAAACTCTCCTCGGCGAATTGAGCTCGGTCGCATTTGTGAGCAAGAGTAGCAGCTGCCTGTATGAGGAAAGAATCACAACTCAGAAAGAAAAAGAAAATCACCAAATGTACAGGTTTGGGTTCATTCTTAGCCAAATTACCTCAGCGGGGTCTTCATCATCAGAAGAATCTTCCTCAGAAGTCTCCTCTGCTCTGCCTTTTGTTTCCTAGCCTGAGTAGAGGCTGTTCTGCTCCGAGTGGTGCGATGCATAATACACTGGAATAAGAACAGAGAATCAAAACAAGGAAAAGAAATGGTGAGGAAAGTTGAAAAATTATTGTTGCCCCATGCTCGCGGATCTGTATCCCCGGAAGTGATGAGCGAGGAGGTGGAACAGGTCACGAGGGTTTTGCTGCAAGATTAGGGAAGCACGCAAGAGCTGCGCGGTCCTCTGGGCCAGGACTACTCATGCGACCAAAGATCCGGGCAAAGAGTTCATCATGCGGTGGGTCCCAGCAGTTCACTGACACTTCTTTCCACCAATCAGCATTATTATCGTCAACATCGCTGATGGGGTACATCGTCCTGATCCAAGGAGGAATCATTATCAGAGTAAACCGACTCTAGAAAAGGGGACACCCAGGCGAGACTAGCCTCCGCCAAGAAGTGTAGTAGTTGGCAGACTTAGTCAAAGGCTAGGATACCAATTGGGTCAACCCAAATTGGTGAGCAAAGCGGTCGTCGGCAAGACAGATGTCAGAACAGGAGATGGCGCGACGAAAGCCCTGGAGCGCTCTCTCGCTATAATCCCTTCCATTGGGCAGGAAGCCATCCTCAAGGGGAGAATGATATCACCTAGAGAGGACTATTGTTGGGTCTGGCATCTCCGTCAACTGGTACAAGTAAGTGAAACACACAGAGTAGGACGGAGCTCGGTACTTCGCGTTGTGGCAAAGCCAATTCCCCAAAAGGGAATCGATTGGGGGATCCACTGAAATATCATCGCGGCGGAAGTAGGGAAAGTAAATTTGCAGCCAAAAGATGAGGATCCAGAAAGGGTCACTGATATCGGTGTCGAAGGGGCACATTCTGGTTTTGTAAAGGGAGCAATACAACGCACCCAATACATGTTGCCCAAGGCCAACGCAAATGCCGTTATAAAGAGCGGTGGCCAGAGGGTTCCAAGTACTAGTAGTTTTGCCAGAAGAGGTACAGAAAATGAACTTACAAAGCCAAAACTCAAGGAAGGCAATTCCTCCTGTCACATCGTGGTGTTTGTAGTAATGTTCTCGCCACGCCGGGTAGGATCTGCTGTAGTGGCCCCGATTTGCCTGATCCATTTGTAGCGAGAAGTTGATTCCATCAAGTTGACCATGCTTATACGGGTCAAAATCGATGGGCAGTCCTATGTTGGTGAGAATGTCTAGCAAAGTTATGTCCATCTGTCCAAATCGGAAATCGAAGGTATTGCTGGAGGTATTGTGAAGCAAAGAGCGGCAGCTATCGGTGCAAGGTTGGTATGAGAAGGAAGACAGAAGCATAGATCAATGGCTTAGGTGATACCCACCGCCTCCCAACGAACTAAATCTCTTGCTCGAACCTCCTGATACCAATCGATCTCCTCGGCAAAGATGGTGGGCCAGTGACCCACTTTCCGCCTTGGCCCCCAACTGTTGAAACCACCGGATACCCGTAGGAGAGCCGCTATAGGACGACAGATGGGAAGCCCGTAGTAGGCCATGCCATCATCTGGCAAATGGTTGCGAGATGTGAGTCCCAAGTTCGCTTTATTCGGACATTCACCAAAGCCCATCAGTTGAATTCTCTCCACTCCGGTCTCACGCAGGCATAAGATGCCCATGTTGATCCGCCAAGTATAAACGGCGTTCTCGTCGATTTCATCTGGCTGATCGATAACGAAGGGTTTCTTGGGTGCCATTTCTGGGTCTTTCCGGGGATGGAGGTTAAAGTTCAGAAAAAGAGAGAGACTAGAAAGATTTTCGTTTCTGGGTTTCTCTGGAAATGTACTCAGGAAGAAAAGAGGTCAAGAGGGTCTGACACTGTTGTTGATTTGATGGAAGCGGAGGCGTCCAAATTTAAATAAGAGATTTTGTGTGGGAAACGATGCGGCTAAAAGACGTTTTCACAGCCAAAAGGTCGCCCGGTTTCATCATTATACCGCCCTTCATTAATGGCCTCGTTTCCACCAAAGAGACGTGTCGCTTCAAGCCCCCTTCAATCAGTTACAAGTTCCCACGAGCCTGATCTCGAGGCCTGGGGGGCAATGTTTGAGCCCAAAAGTACTTTAGGCTGGATCCTAAGAGTGGCCGACAATCTGGGCTGATGTAGTGGCCTAGATAGGGAGTAACTAGCAGGCCCAGCGAGTGAATCCGGGCGGAATCCTCACTGAGTCCCCGTAGAGGCCCAGTAGAGCCCACGATCAAGAGTCCACTTTGAGTAATCATGAGATTCCCCACCCACGTGGAGGTCAGAGAGTACAACTTAGCGCGCGGTGGAAGAAAGATGCTAAGCGTGCTATAGGACCAGATGACTTTTGTAGAAAAAACAGGAATATAGCATCATGACTATATTAGTGTGCCATTACTGCGATACGCTCACGGGGACAAGACTAAACAAATATATCCCAACTGCCTGCGTCTAATGAGGAGTCAGTTTTGCTCCTATTTTAACCATATCCAGATTAATTAAACAATTAATCTGCGATATTCGTTAGGATTTCCAGGATAATGCTTCTACATGTCAGATACCCTTGGTCCAGGATAGAATATTCTACGCTTTTATGAGGATTGGGAATTCACAGAATAGCCTATATCCGAGGCTAGCACGAGAAAAGAAAGACAGCCAAATCTCTACGATTATCCAAGCCTCTCCGGAGCAAACAACCCTTCTTCTCTTACAGGTGACCACACTCCAGTCCCAGTTTCCACAGGAGCCGACTGTTGGTGCCACCGAACCCTCTGTCAACGTACATCGGTCCTAGTGTCCTCAGGAGCCGACTGTAGTGCAGCGACCACAACGGTTACAGAACCAGCCAAGCAAGGGTAACGCCTTCGTAACCCAGCGAAGCTAAAGTCACTCTTTAGCAAGATCTCAATACTTCTCGGTGATTTCGCTGTGCTCAATCTATAACATTGAGTATTGATTGTGTGTGATAAGAAGAAATTGTAGCAATGTCCTCACCACGAGGCAGAAAGAATCTCACGACAAGGTTGGTGCTCTCCTCGTCCTCAATCGCACGACTCGGTGCTGGCACGCCCACGCAAGAAAAGAGACAGTTGACCAACTGCATCAAAACTGGAGCCAAACAATAGGGTTTCTCTAGAATAAGAGTAGATGACACAAAGTTTGATTGAGAGAAACTCGGAGCAAAGCCTAAAATACCTAGGGTTTTTTTCCTTCCTTCTCAGTGCCCTATCACCTCCAACCAGGGCAAGTCTTGAGTTTCTAACGGTCCGAGGCGAAAGATCAAAATGTGGTCTCCCATATATAACTTTTTTTTGAGCCAAATAATAGTACAAAATCATGTTTTTTGAATAAAAGTAAATATATTTTTCAAAAAATAAGAAGGATAAAAGTAAATATAAAATTAATAAAAAATAAAAGTGTATGAATATTTATTCCTACATAAATTTTTGAAATACAAAACAAAAAAAAAACAAAAAAATGAAAGGAGGAGCAAGGACAACCTGGGCAGCCTAAGGAATTGACTTAACTAATTGAGAAGCAGGTCCAGTAGGATTCGAACCTTGGTTGGTAAGGACGCAAAATAGTACTGCTTCCATTGGAGCAACGCATCACTTCATGAAAATAAAAGTGAAAAACATATATACAAAAATTATAACATATACAGAGAAATAAATCCTTCGAGGCCCTTGTTGGTATGCATATACCTCCCAGGCACAAGTATCGGAAGCATAAGACTCGCCTAATGGTCGTACGGAAGCCATGTGGCATGAACTTGCCTTGCACTTCCGATACTTCTACCAAGGACAAACTCCCCACCCAAGAGAACTCTTGATCGGGGACTTGGGGGACTTGTTGGTATGCATATACCTCCTAAGCACAAGTATCAGAAGCACAAGACTCGCCTAGCTAGTGCAAAGTAAAGAAAGAGCTCTCGACTAGGGGTCCCGATACCCCTTGGGGCGATATCGGGAACCCCAAGCGTCCGACACCGAAGGAAATGAAACCAATATCCCACAAATCTGCTATATTAAATTCATCTCCAACAAGTTAACGAGGTAACTATTTACTATCGCTTTCCACTATCATTATCTTATAACAATACTGACATAGGCATCGGAGCGTTGAAGGTCGGTACACCTGGTCTTCCCTCTGACCTTTGTTTGTTTTACAGATAAGCGAGACCGATAGCGATAGTGGCAGACCAAGATATCTCATGATTTAGACGCCTGCCTTAAGCAGCAGCCTTTAGGGCCGGCCTTGGTTTAAATGATGGTTGATGAAGTCTTTATACGTCTTGCGGTAGCCCTGGCTATCTCCAAAAAAAGTTGTATCTCCTTTGGTGTTGGTAACATAGCGATCTTTGATCACTACTATTATGTGGAACGACTTCTTTCTACAAAGAAGAAGAAGATTGAACCAAATGCGTTTGTGGGCACTATAACATCGGTATGGGGCTTCAAGCAACTGCTGTCTTTACTACAAGAGCAAGGCAGACTTTTATTTTGCTACAAGTGCCCCACCGACACTGCGTTTTAAGTATGAATAGGTGGTTGGGTTCTGAGGGACCTCCTGATATAACAGAAGCACAAGTTCATGCGGCTGCGAACCCTAGAGTTGGGGCTCTTAATCTTCCATTGGTTCCCAGTTCTTCTGGTAGGGCGGTCTCCTAGCTACAAGCATTGTCAAAGGTACTGCAAAGTTGAATAAGCTAGTTGCACAAATTCAGTTGCTGAATCCTTTTATGGTGGAGCCTTCTTTGTTCCCATTCCAAGGGCTTTAACTCAGGATTTAATTGTTCAATTTGGTCGCTTCAATAAGTCAGCAGCACAGCTCCCTAGAGTGATCTATAGAGAGACTGCTCCGTCATAGGGGAAGGGTAGCACTATCTCTAGGACAGAGCGCAATGCATCAATGGCCTTGGTGACATATAGTAAGAGAAATCATACAGGTTGGACCCTTACTGCTCCTATTGTTCTAGACTTCAAACCTAAATTGGATCTTCCCAGGTTAAGGGGACTCTTCTTTTAACTCCTCCAAAAAAAAAAAAAAACGTAAGGTAGGTCGCCCGGTTGGAGCTAGAAACAAGCCAAAGTTTAAGGATGTGAATCCTTGAGAGGTCAAGAAAAATTATGTTGTTGAGCAAAAGTCTCAATAAAAGAGAGTCCTAAACCGAAGAGCTTTACAATTGGTAGATGAGGAGGCTACGGTGGTCGCTGTGGATAAATTAAGGTTCTACTTGACTCTTGTCGGTTTTAATCCTAGATGTCATGTTATTGGTTACTTTGGTGCTTATTTTTCAGAGTGATATTCTCTTAGATTATTTTAGGATAGTTTAAGTGATGGCTTAATATCGATGTAACCTGCAAAAAGTGAGTAATTGTGTTATGTTGCTTTCATCTTATTTTAATGGATTGACTCTCCTTTTTAGAAGGAAAAAAAAATGATATAATAGTTTTACCATCTACTTACTTGACAAAATTATAATTCTTTTGGTATAGATAAATATTTAGGGATCCGTACACACACAATTATAAAAAAAATTAGTGAAACTTATAATAAAAATTATAATTTTAATTTGAGAAGTTTGTTGACAATTATGCTGGGCTGTGAGTGTCTTGCTCTTCTTAAGGAGTTTCAAGCCTTCTACACAATAAAGCCTCCAACAAAATCTCATGACTGGTCTCTTTTAGTACAACAGTCCAATACACAAGTTGTGCTCACACCAAATGACACAAATTAGAGGAACATCATTGTTGTAGTAGTCGTATGTAACTCATGCATGCAAGAAGTGGTTGCATATATAGACTCCTAACATTCTCCTTAAAATTAATAGAGTAGTAAATCAAAGCCAGAGGTCACAAGAAATAATAGCAATTAAAAAAAAAAATGAAACCACCATCAGTTCCACAGATTAAAAAGAAAAAAAAGGGTTTTTGTCTATTTACTCTAATTCTAGGGATTTTTTTTTTCCATTTACCCCATTTTGTTATTTATTTCCCCTTTACCAATGAAAACATTAGGTCTTCCCTAATACCCAACTTTTTGTTTTTTTTGTTTTTTTTGTTAAAGACTATTTTACCCTCACCCCTTTGTTATATAGAGAGAGAGAGAAAAAAAAGGCAAGAGAGAGAAGCCATAGGAGACTTCGCCGGAATCCCGTTGCCGGCCTCCGGATTCCGGACAAGGGTTACCGGATTCAGACCAACGATAGCCGGATTCTAGTCACCGGCTACCGGAATCCGCTCACTGGCCGCCGGCCACCAGACTTCTCTGAAAACCTTGCCGGAGATCTCATAGGTTGCCGAAAATAGACCTGTATTATCCCTTAATATGGGGCAATAAACCTCTATTGCCCCCCAATAGACGTCTATTGCCCTCCAATAGAACTTTCAGTTGCCAGAATGTGAACTAATCTTCCTAAATTTAGACAAATAGAACTTTAATTAAAGAAAATAACGAGGAGATTACTTCAATTCAAACTGTCTATTGCCCTCCAATAGAACTTTTAGTCGCCGGAATGGGAATTAGTCTCCCTAAATTTAGACAAATAAAACTTTGATTAAAGAAAAAAAACAAGAAGATTACATCAATTCAAAACGTCTATTGTCCCCAAATTTTATTTTATTTTTTTCATTTTTTCTTTCCCTTTCTGGGCCTTTTGCCCCCATTTTACCAAAAAAAGAAAAAAAAGAAAGAAAGTGAGAGGGTTGCAGCTCAGTCACACAATAGATAATTAAAAAAAAAAGCAGTCGTTAGTTGGTCAAAAGTCAAAACCATAAGAATCTCCTTTCTAAAAAAAAAAAAAACATCAGTCGCTCCGGTTTTGATTTTGTGATCGGCGAAGCCTAAGCAATCGGGGAGCCAAAGTGACTCAGGACTCTCAAAATGAACCCAATTCTGTACTTGGAGTCCGAACCTGACTTATCAGCCGGACCCACCGCCGTACCCTCAGGCGACATACTTGCTGGCATTGGACTTGGTGGGCTACTACTCGATGGGAACATCACCGATGACTCTGATGGAGTTTCAGACGAGGGAATGCTCGAGGAAGATGGTGCCGCAATCTCGGGAGTGTCTGCAACTGGCGGAGCCTCAGATGGGCTTCACTTCGGAGCAGCGAAGTCCAAGCAACCCAATTCCTGCTTGCTGTTCAACCCAAGCGACGATGGCAGAATGGGAGACACCGACGTCAGTGACTGCTTTAGAGTCGTCGTCAAATTCAAACAGGAAATGTAAACTGTTCGAGCGTGGCCGAAATTGGATTGGATTTTAGAGGAGCCTTAGGTGGAAATCGGGGAATTGAACACTGGCCGGATTCAGGAATTGAATGTTGACTAGGTTGAGAGAGAATCACCGTTCCTGAGAGAGAGAGAGAGCGAGAGAGAGAGAGAGAGAGAGAGAGAGAGAGAGAGAGAGAGAGAGAGTGAGAGTGGCATGGATGCAGTTTCTTAATTATACGAAGGGCAAAATTATCATTTTATTTTAAATTGGGTTAGTGGGAATAAAAATTTGTTGGTGGGGTAAGTGAGATAATTTTGGCTAATTTTGGTACTTTGGGTCAAGATCCCAAAAAAAAAATTAAAATAAATTCTGATTTTAATCTTGCTAATAAATTTACCCAAAATAAGTTCAAATTGTTCAAGTAAGTCTCTATTCTATGTCTGACCCAAACTCTAGGTTACTTAACCTAATGATAATAAAGTTACACTAGAAGGATTTAGAATTCTTATTCAATATATGAGTACTTTCCTTGTATGATTTGGATTTTATGCATTGTAATCCTCTATATAAAGAGACCCCTATTATCAATGAGAATACACAGCCAATTCCTCTTAATTTCAGTTTTCCTTAAACACGTTATCAGCACGAAGGCCTAACCCTGATTCAAGAAGCAAAAGCCCTAAATTCGAATACAAAACCTTGAATCCTTTTCTGCCTCCACCTCACACCTTGAAGCCCTACACAGCAAGAGTCCAGAACCTGCGATAGAACCACCATAATCTGCGGTAAAACCACCAGAACTGGCCGGAAACCTACCGAACCGGCCATCGGAAGCTTCAAACCACCTGCGGCAAATACTCTGCCGGTTTCTACAAAATTTTTACAAAATTTTTCACAAAGCAGCACCTTGATCCCAGAATTCAGGAACCAGAAGAAAAACCATGAAATCCGACCTCAAAATTACCAAACCGGCCAATTGAACGTCCGGCAGAAAAACTGACAAAAAAGAACAGAAAAAAAAGGAGAGAGTCGCAGCCCACCTGCAACCCACAGACGCGGCCCACTTCCAGCCCACAGACGAGGCCATGAGAAAAAAAAAAGGAAAAAGAAATAGAGAAATAGGCCTGGGCCGAGAGAAAAGAAAAAAAGGAAAAGGATTCAGCCTAACGTCAGAAGCCCAATGACAAGCCCACTGACGCAGTCCCTGCCATGTCAGCAAGCTATATTAAGCTTCAGCCAGCCCAGTCAGCAGCCACATCATCCAGTCAGCAGTCATTGCCGCGTCAGCACCTGCCAACGCTGGTTGACCATTCCGGTCAACTTTCCAATGATCTTTTCCGGAGACCTATTTCGAGGTCTTTTTTACTAAAGTTTCCGTTTTTGAAGTTTTTATTTCTTTTCTCTTCTTTTTCTCGGGGACTTGGAAACTCCCTTCTTCTACCCCCTTTCTTCATCATAGGGGAGACCTAATTAAGCCTAACGGTGGGGGTTCGTGCTCACTCCAAGCTTGGAGCTTGATGAGATCTCCAAGCTTAGAGTTTGTAGAGAATTTATGATCGACCACTTACGTCATTGTTTCGATCTAATCCAATACCTCTTAGAATTGAATTTCTTGGAAGTGATTACGCTCAGAAATTTATAATTTTTTAGGAACAACAACGTTCAGAAATTTTATATGTTCTCGTGGTAGCCTTTCATGCTCCGAAACTAACCCTAATTTCTTGTTCTCTTTTAGGATGAGTAATCTGAACAAATTGGACTTTGCTCCATTGGGAACAACTGGATCTGGATATCACAGGTGGGTTGGTGATGTCCGCTAGCATCTCAAGGCCAATAGAATCCTGGATGCGATTCTCGAGCCAGGACGTGCTAACTATTAAGCATGCTCAAGCTTTGGAAGCAAATAGAGCAGCCTTATAGGCAAATAAGGCGAAAGTTATCATCCTAATGACTCGTCATATGGATGATTCGCTCCAGTATGAGTGTGTGAATGAAGAAGACCTTAGAAGGCTGTGGGTCTCACTTGAAGAAAGATTTGGCAACGTCCGTGACTCCCTGCTTTCTAACCTAGAAGTGAGATGGCATAGCCTCCGCTTCTGTGATTTTAAGTCAGTTATTGATTACAACTCGGAAGCACTGTGCATTAAATCCTTAATGGAATTATGTGGTAAAGAGATCACAAATACGATGTTGATTGAGAAGACTATCTCTGCCTTCCCCGTCTCTACATTGATGGTTGCTAAGAACTATCGAATCAATGTTACTGCAAGACGGATCATCAGGTTCCATGAGCTCATTAGAGCTATGAATGTCACTGAAAAGCATGACAACATCCTTGTGAAGAACTGTAGTTCGAGATCTATGGAAACAGACCATATTCTGAAATCCAATTATAGTCGCGCCCCTAAAAAAGGGTGCCAAGAGCGAAACCCTAATCTTAAGGATACTTCTGGACGTTCTGGTCTATATAATCGCTATACTTCGGATGGTAACCGCCAAAATAGGTGAACAGGGAACGGAAGAGGTCAACGTGGAAAGAGAGAGGGAGGCAACGCCTCTGGCCATGTTGGTGGCGCCACTAACACTAAGAGCCATCTAAATGACGCTTTCAAAGCTCCTCAATCAATAGAGTCTTAGGAAAGAGATGCATATTCTCGATGTGGAGTATCTAGTCATTGGGCACACATTTGTAGAGCTCGTGAAGAAATTGTCACGGCCTACAAAGCATATTATTAAGTAAGAGAAGTTCACTATATGGAACAAGAAGATCAAGAAGATGATCTGGTTGAAGACTACAAATCTGGCGGGATCAATAGATCGCCAATTCTGTTTAAGTCTTTATTCCAAGAGATGTAATGGGCAATTGCCATATATTTTTGTAGTAAATGCCAAAGTAAGCGTGATGTCTAGGAAGGTTCTGAGATTAGTGGTACTTAAGCGAGCCATGCTCCAGCGACATCTCTCTACTCACCTGGTCACATATATTTTGGAATTACCGAAAGAAGTTACACGACTACCATTGTTTTGCATTAGCTAGCATTTGGGATTAGATTTTCTTTAGTCAAAGATACAATGATGTAACTCCGTTGGCTTATGAATAAAATTTTGAGTTCTTTTCATTATGACTCCATTTTGATTCTGAGCATATTACTTTGTGACTATGATGGCTGGACCATCAGTATTAACTCAAGGACATGGAATAGCCCAACTTCCCTTTGCCAAATGGCACCTTGATTACTGTCACAGAAATTCTCTATTCTCCTAGGACAAATCGTATATATGAATAGCCAACGGATACCACGCGAAAACACATGTAGAGAATGGAAATGAATTCTTTTACAATATCTCTAATGATTGCGAATAAAGACGCACCTTAGAGAAGTTTATGTGTCTCTCTAGTGGACTCTATGTCATTATTCGAGCTATTAAATCCAGTAAAGTTATGAGAGAAGATCTCTTGGATTTAGACATATATTGGCTTTCTCATGATAGGATAGGTCATCCTAGTCATGATATGATGATCCGTCTACAAAAGACTTCACATGGACATCCTTTTCGACGAACCGAAACGTGAATCAAAAGTTGATTCGTGGACTAAGTGTGACCGCCGCCGCTGCCTCCAGAGCCGACGCTATCCACTACCAGCCTAGGGCTAGCACAGTCCCTATCCATGAAGCCATGAACGGTGTCCATCATGGTGATAGTGCCCTAGATGATCATACAATCAACAACTTTGCTTCAAAGAGCGTTTCAGGAGCTCAGGCCCAACCAAAATCCTCATTGGTTGATTCTAAGGCCTCTTGCTCATTTTACAAAGCTTGTTCCTTAAGGAAATTAGGACTGAGACTGTCCTATGCAAAGGATATGAAAATATTCATTCTATTCTTACATAGAATCCGTGGGGATTCTATGGACTAATTCAACCAACTTACGGACGTTTAAATATCTCATGATGTTGGTTGACATGCAAACACGCTGGTCACGTGTTGTGCCATTATCCATCTATAAATGATGCTTATGCTACACTCCTAGCACATATCATATGACAACGGGCTCACTCCCCAGCTCATCCTATTCAGTCAATTGGATTTGACTATACCAGAGAGTTTACATCGAAGACTTTCGATGGTTATTGCAATGGGACTGATGTTGGACATCACATTCCTATGTACACACCCAAATGGTCTCGCAGAAATGACTATGATGGTAGTCCGAACATTGGTAATGTGCCCCAATCGCCTTATATCCGCTTGGTGTGATGCAATATCGCATGCAGCTATGCTAATACGTCTATGACCTACCGCCACTCAATGTATCTCTACATTACAGCTAGTGACTGGGTACAAGTATTTTGTACTTATGAACATTTGAGTGAGCCATTTATGTACCAATTTAACTGCCACAGTGCATTATGATAGACAACTCAGTTGGATTTGAGACTCCAACAATCGTTCGCCACTTAATGCTCTTCCAAGGCGATCTACTTACCGCTATTTGAGACTCCAACAATCGTTCATCACTTTGATGAGACAGTCTTTCCATCGTTAGGGGGAGATAAGAACACCAATGTTTAGCAGGAACGATAGAAATTGTCGTGGTCTGTCCCCACTATGTCTCATCTCGATCCCCACTAAAGTGACGAGATCACACATATCTGCTACAAATATGCCTATAAGGAAGTACGTCTCTACGAGAGGTTGTAGCGCCACCCTACACGGAGGTAGGCATGGTGCCAACCCCAAAAAGAGTGGCAATCTGGCGTTACAGGCTATGGCCCCAGCTAGGATGTGTGGGAGGCCCGTGTATTCGAATGGTACTTTGGCACATTCTAATCCTTTGATCATCAAGACCCAAAATCTGTCTCATGAGAATCTTCTGGATTAAGGTTATAGTTGGGGGACGCCTCAATGTCAGAACCTATTCATGAGAATATAGAGCTCTATGAAACTTACACTAGTGTACATGAGATGTAGGATAAAAACTCCATCATAATTGATAAGGTAGTTGTGCATGAGTTTGTTGAGTCTGATGATATTGAACCATGCTCCGTTAATGAATGAATGCCAACGTAGAGAAATTTGTCCTAAATGGAAAGATGCGATCCAAGTTAAGATGAATTCTCTAACGAAGAGGAAGGTTTTCGAGCCAGTGATGCCAACACCTCCTAACATAAAACCTATTGAATAATGGGTCTTCGTTAGAAAGCGTGATGAGAAAAAGAGATGGTAATCTCGCCTTATGGAGTAAGGCTTCTCACAAAACACCCTGAAATCGACTACAATGAGACATATTCTCTCATAATGGATGTCATTGCATTCCACTACCTTGTCAGTTTGGTAGTTTCAAATAACTGAACATACAGCTTACCAATGTGGTCACTACATATCTCTATGGGGATCTAGATACGGAATATCCACATAACAGACCTTAGTCGCTATATCTTCAAACAATGCAGAGATTATTGCTCTTCACGATGTGGTTCGTGAATGTATATGGATTGGATCCATAATTACGCATGTTCGAACAATTGTTGTTTGATGTCTACTACCGATGAGCCTACAAGCATTTAGGATAATGCTGCTTGTTTTGAACAAATAGAGCAAGGCTACACCAAAAGCGACAACACCAAGGATAATCAGCAACAACAGACTCTCCTTAAGATCAAAGTAAACTAGGTTCGATTTGAGGATAGTGTTGCAGACTTGCTCACTAAGTCATTGCCTAAATTTCATTTTCCAGAAACATGTTGGTGGCATCATTTACGGAAGTTATCCGAACTCCCATGACCGTAGTCATCAGGGGGGAGATAGAGACATCAGGGGGAGATATCTACATGTATAGTCTCGAAATGTGAAGGGTGTGTTGTGCTCTTTTTCCCCTTCGACCGAGGTTATTTTTGTCCCACTGGGTTTTTGTTACTCGGCAAGATTTTTAATGAGGCAACAAGAGAAGACCACGTTTGGGCGACACAAGGGGGTGTTCAAGTAAATCTCTATGATCGGGCTAAGCATGTGGAGGTTGATAGAAATTTTATCAAGGAGAAGTTAGATGGTCAGATTATCTCATTCCCGTTTGTATTCACAGAGCAGTTAATTGATATTCTCGCAAAGGGTATTTCAAGTAAGGCATTCTATGACAGAATTAACAAGTTGGGCATCCGAGATATGTATGCGCCAACTTAAGGGGGAGTGTTGACGTGAGTTATATCCTTAGTATCATGGTAATTGCAATATATTAGGATTGTGTAATTAGAAGTGAATATCTCATTATCATTGCATGTAATTACTAAATTTTCTAGTAGGACTGTGTATAAGTCTGTATAAATGCCTGCTCCATTGGGAGAAGAACAAATCATTATGAATTCTCAAAGTATTATTGTGCTCTTTCTAAATAGTGTCATCATTAAGTATGTAGGATATGTGCTTAAGTGTCCTATTTTTCAATTCTTTAATATTTACTTTTTCTCAGGTGCTATGACTCCTAGATGTTGAACCCATA
The DNA here is from genome assembly GCA_025331145.1 of Rosa persica. Classification (NCBI taxonomy): domain Eukaryota; kingdom Viridiplantae; phylum Streptophyta; class Magnoliopsida; order Rosales; family Rosaceae; genus Rosa; species Rosa persica. The sequence continues at coordinate 35,789,185 of WFKR01000003.1, read as the reverse complement.
GGGAACCTTCTCCTGTAGAGTGGGGTAGAGATGGTCGTTTACCTATAGGACTGACGTGGACCATTTAGCGCCTTTTTGAGTGTTTTTTCACAGCATTTCTTGATTATAGCTCATACTTCAGCATTGAACTGGCTAAGTAGCATGGAGCCTACACCTTCTCAGTTGCCACTAAGTCATCAACAACCAAGGAAGGGATTATTAGGTTAGCGAGAGCATTTACACAGAAGAGGTGTCTTGCTGACATGAGAGTAGCTTCGGTTGCTGATTTTCATGAGGGTGCTGCCTATTAGTGATGGGTACTCCTTAGTAAGAGGCATAGAGATGCAAGTCAAATGACTTGGGATAAATTTGAAGCTCACTTTTATGACTAGTTTTTTACAAGACCATTCGTGACTGGTTATACTGGAGTTCTTGTTTCTACAAAAGGGAGACATGAAAGTTTTGGAGTATGAGCAAGACTTCTCCAGTTTGTCCGGTCATGCACCTTAGTGGCCAAGTGGTAGATGCAACCCTGAGAACTGAGGCCCTGACTCTATCAGGCTCACAACCATACGGGTGGTCTCAGCTAGGGTCCACCTAAAAGAGCTACACCCAATTCTGGTTCTAGATCTTTGACTGGTAGTGGACCTAGTATTTCTGAGTCTAGTTCTTAAGATATATTCAAGGGACGTAATCGGTGCTTTGTTGGAGGTCAATTTTGTCAACGAGAGTTCAATCTGTTCATGAGCAGTATTGGTAATCACTATGGGGCTTCTAGTGGTCATCCAGCTCAGAGGACCTCTTTAAAGTGTCAGAGATGTGGTATGTACCACAAAGGGGAGTGTCAGATGGGACAGTACAAGATAGGAGGGTCAAGATGTTTTGAGTGTGGCCACAAAGGACACTTTAGGAAGGACTACTCTTGGTTAACGCAAGGAGTTGCATATCCACCTAATCATACCATCAGTTAGGCATCTGCTGATGCTTCTAGCAATGGTACTCACACTAGTTCAATAGCTAGAGGTAGCTCCTAGCAACGTAGGGGTCAGAGAGGACGCCCTATGACTCATACTAGACTCAATGCCATTACTCAATAAGAAAGTCGAGCTTCACCAAAAGTTATTATTGGTATGTTACTTGTTTTTGGTCAGGTTTGCTTTTATTTTGATTGATCCTGGTGCAACACATTCCTTCACCATTAACTATGGAGTAGGGATTGTTGTTTGTATAATGTAGAGTCACACCTTCATGATTCATAATGGTTTGTCTCTAGCCAGTAACTTTTTGGTTTATCTTTATTTTTAAAATATTATAATGAGTAGATGAACGTTATGACATTTCAATATTGTACATGCAGCCTATCACCAAGCATAATCAACACTAACTCTGTGACTGTTCCAGCCATGCCACGGTTCTGCCGTAGTAACCTTCAGGTATGCTAGAGGCAGATCATCCAACCTAAGGCAAGCTCAGGTTAGGTCATGCCGAGACATGCCTTCTCAAGCTTGCCGAATAACCCTTCACAGTAAGGGTCAGCTCCACAATTGATGCACATTAGTCTCACATCAGAAACAAAGAAAACAACCAAGCCTTAAAGGCCTTTATAAAAGCGAACTCCTCAAGACATCAAAGGTACGCATTTTTTACCTATTTATACATCAGAGGGGTGAACATCACACCAGGTATACTTCTTAACGCTTGTGTATGACATTTAACAAGTAACCGTTGTATATCTCACTAAATCAACCCCTAAACACTAGATTCTGTATCCGCCAAACACCACATCTACTATCCTTTGAATCGAGCTTTGTTGGTTGGGACATACTTTGGGTACTCAATAAGGCGATGATTCTGCTCAATAGGTGTATCGGCTGGCTTGTGGTCAAGCATAACGGTCTTTGCCAATAAATCAAGCACATACTTCCACTGACATAACAAAATACTGTCACTTCCTCTAGACACCAATATTCCTAGAAAATATTTCAACTTCCCCAAATCCTTCATCTCAAGCTCAAAAGGAAACTTTACTTGTAGTTTGTTAATTTCCTCAGCATCATCACCTGTCACGACCATATTGTCCACATACTTAATGAAAGCTATAAACGTATCCCTCTAACATTTCAGAAATAAGGTGTGATCTAAATTACTTTGCTTATACCCAATCAGCCTAATGAATGAAGTGAATTTGGCAAACCAAGCCCGAGGAGACTCCGAGGAGACTGTTAATTTTTGCAACTAGTGCAAATGTCTCATCATAATCCACTCTATACTTTTCAGTGTACCCTTTTATAACTAACCGTGCCTTGTGTCTATCCACATGCCCATCTGAATTATGCTTCACAGTATATATCCACCTACATCCCATAGTCTGCTTGCCTAGAGGTAATGACACCAACTCCCATGTATGATTTTTCTCCAGTGCATCAATGTCCACCTGCATTGCCTTCACCCATTTTTCATGCCTCAGAGCATCCTACACTTCACTCGAGGTAGACACAGAAGACAATTGATTTAGAAATGACATATAAGACTTAGATAACCTGTGGGTGGACACATAGTTGGCTACTGGATACTTGGCTTTAACACTAAGACTCGGTTCATACTTCTTCGGGGGCTGCCCAAGGGGGGAACTTTAAGGCAAGACCTTTATTTTAACCTATTTAGGATCACTTAAGGTAATTAACGCTATGTATATGTATAGGAGAGAATTGAACAAGAGAGACCACTGACGGAGAGGCAGAGACTTGATTTTCATGTTCTTCATTCAAACTCGAACTGTTCCGAGTACATGGTAGATAGGTCAATCTTCTCCCTTCGACGGATTGAATCACGATTCGATGGTCGAAACAGACCAGTTGACTGGTCAGTATCAGTCCCTAGAGTTGCACCCACTGCCTGTCCACTTTCAATGATTCAAGACCCATCATAATCTCAACCAATAGCTCCTGAACTTTGTTCGACGGGTTGAGAAGGGTCATTTTCTCCCCCTGAACAAAGCACCTGGACCTCACTATGTTGCTCTTCAAAGTATGTATTCTTTTCCCCCTGACTGGGAGTCGTTATAGGAGAGAAGTAACAAGTATCTTCACAAATCATAACATTTATAATGACATAAAATATATGTGAGGGAAGATGATAGCACTTATAACCTTTGTGATGGGAGCCATAACCAACAGAGACACGCTTAAGAGCACAATCATCTAAGTTAGACCGTTGATCTTGTGGAGGTGGACATATATTACACAACCAGACACCTGAGCTAGTAAACTATTAAGGGAAGGTATATGCACATGAGTAGACAATACCTCAAATGAAACACAACCTTGGAGAGTGGTAGAAAGTAATCTGCTAATCAGATGAGATGGACACAGAAAAAAATAAATAAATAAAAAACCTTCTCCCTAAAGGTACTTAGGCATCTGTGAACTAAGCAGGATAGCTTAACTCATATCTAATAGATGACGGTTTTTTCGTACATAAACACCATTCTGTTCACGACCTTGGACAAATGGTTTGATGGACAATCCCATGTGCCTGAAAGTAATCATAAAAATGATGGTTGACATATTCTCCCTATTATCAGACCAAAATATCTTGACTAGAGCATTATATTGAGTATGAACAAGATTATGAAATGCTTGGAAAGTGGAAAAGACAGCATCTTTCAACTTTAACAACACGACACAAATCAATCTAGTAAAATCATCAATATAGAGAACAAAATAATGCATCTCGGAGAGTGGAGGTTGTTTGGAAGGCCCTTATAAATCAGAATGAATCAACTCAAAAGGCATGGAACCTTTATTAAAACTTGGGGGGATAACTAGTTCAGTGGCTCTTGGCCAAACCACAAGTTTCACAGTGGAGACTAGAATCATTAATACCTAAAAACAAGGAGAGTATAGATTTCTTCATAACAACAAAAGAAGGATGTCCCAAGCGCCTGTGCAACAACCATAACGCATTCAATTTGTCAAATTTTAATGTCAGGGCCACCTAATTTTTCTGTGTTATCTGCTTCTACCTTGAATACATGCAATCCAAGTGAAATAATCTCCTCCTTAGATCTCCCTGACCAACAATCTTCTAAGTGCAAGGGTCGTGAAAGACAACATACATGGGGAAAAAGGTTACAGAGCATTTGTTTTTTGAGTTCACCGCAGACACAGAAAGAAGATGATGAGCGAGAGAAGGAACACAAAGAACATTATGAAGAGTAATTGTAGGGGTGGCAACAACAAATCCAACTCATAAGACTAGAAAGGACTCACCATTAACATTAGACACATGGGTTATAGATGGTAAAGACAAATGGATAAACAAAGGCAACACCAATTATTCCTTGAGGCGTTTTAGTCACAGAAACATTACCGTTAGTGCTGTCTTGCCCCTCCACACCATAGAAATCACATTCTGGCATAAGTTGAACAGCTACCTTGCTCATTGTGTTAGTGTTACCCCTTCCATGCGGAGTTATTATAGTCGCAATTATTCCTTCCAAGCTTTGGGCACCTATCCTTGACATGGCCAAGGTCTTTGCAGTAGTGGCACCTTATTTGATTATTAGAGTACCTTGGAGATCTTCCATAACCTTGTAGTCTCTGTTGGAACTGAGCGGATGAAGAGCTTGATGCCGGGGAGGAAGAAGATTGCCACAGCTGAAGGAAAGTGGAATGGTGGTAAGAGTGGGCAGTGGTTGTGGAGGCTTGGATTGAATTGCCAATCTAGAAAATATTTTGGGGATATTCTTCATTGCAGCCTTGTTTGCCTCATCTTTTCAAATATATGCAAATGCTTGGTCCAAAGTTGGTGGTTGTGCCATGCAGAGGAGTTCACCCTTAGCACCACCCAAATATGAGCCTAGGCCTCTAAGACAAATATGAATTCTCATCTTGTCATGCTTCACCCAATATGAGTTAATGTCATTCTCACATGTCTTCAGGTTAGGATACCTTTGATCAAGTTCTTGCCAAATAGTCTTCAAACCAGCAAAATAATTGGCAAAAAATTGCCTATTCTCTGACATCTTAAATTTTTTGGTTGTCAACTCATGAATATGGGCAAAATCATTCCCGTCATAATAAGTACAAGACACTAAATCCCATATGGCCTTAGCCGTATCAAAACATGTAAACAATTGCATTACCTCTGGTGTCATAGCCTTGGGCAGAATTCCCATAACATTCAAAATTTGTTATATCCCATACCTCAAGTTGTACACTGCCAATAGGTGGCCTTGTAGTGCTACCTGTGATGTATCCCCACTTTCCAATGCCATGCACATAGATCTTCATAAGCTTGTGCCATAACTGATAATTGGTGCCCTCAAGTTTTGCTCCAAAATTTGCCACAGAATTATCATTCATATTTTGAACAATTATGACTTCTTGAGGTTTTGGTGGAGGATTAGTACTGGAGTCACCCTTGCCATGACGAAGAAGAGGTAGATTGGGACTTTCTGGGATTACCATTATGCTGAAAATCAAACGAACAGGCTGAGCAGATTGATTTTGACAAGTCGAACTGACAAGAAATGGAATCTACTAAGGGGTTCAGAAAGCCTAAAATACTCAAACACCAAGGGACCAACAACAAATCTCCACATCATAAAAGACCACCAAAGACCTTGATTAATCAATCAAAAGAACACAACAAAACCATAAGACCCAGGAAGGCAGACCCAAATTGGATCTCTGCTCTGATACCAATTCAGAAAGAGCACAATAATACTTTAAAAATTCATAATGATTTATTCTTCTCCCAATGGAGGCATTTATACAGACTTATCCATAGTCCTACTAGGAAAGTAGTTACATGTGATTACAATGAGATACTCTCTCCTAATTACACAATCCTAATATATTACAATTACCATGATATTAGGGATATGACCGCCGTTAACAATACTAGCATCGAGGAGTAAATGACAGGGATTCACCACGGTTGGACCATCATTTTAGAGATACTAAGTGTCATGAAGTAAATAAGTAGCAAGATAACAAGTCTACAGAATCTAGTAACCTAATGCTCTAATACCAAGTTGACAGATTCCACCACAGATTCCCCCCCCCCCGCCCCGCGGACCCTACCCCTAAAGTACGAAGTGGTCATGTGTTCTACCAAAAATTTTGGCAGAACTTCTTTTAAAAAGGAACACCCAAAAATAATAAACATGTACAATTTATAAGAAACACTACAAAAATATTCAATAACAAACCCAAATCTTCAATATGTCTACATAATCACAATTAGACACTCCCACAAATATAATAATCAGGTCGCTGACCTTAAATACTAAATTCAAATTTTAATACAACATTAAATTAGGTAATCAGAGCACCCTAGATAGTTTAGCCAAAATATAATACAAGTAAGTTAAACAAGAAATCTAGAGACAAAATGTAGCGGTGAGAGTTGCTATGCCCCAACTCTTAACACGTTGAAACTGCTGATTTGCAGACTGGGCAAAGTGAAACTGAAGTGCCCTAGGAAAAGTATTTGAAAATGTTAGCGTGAGTGGATTTTTTATTTTGTTATTATTAAAAAAAAAAAGAATAATGTGCATTAAATACTTTTCTATTTATTTTTTTCTTAAAATCAAGCATGCAATTCAATTCAGTTATCAAACCTTTGAGAATTGAAAAGTGAAAGTCTCTATTCAGAAAAATACCAGTTATGCTTCACTGGTAAAAAAAAAATATAATGGAGAAGGAGAAATTCACCATATTAATAAACAGTTAGAAAGGCTAGGCTAACAGACATCTAAGCTAAATAATGTACTCTCATACTCCCATATCATCACATCACTAAAGCGGAGCAGATACTAGGCTGCGGTGATCTTGCTAGTCAGTTAAGTCTTTCACCTCACCACACAAGCGTATCGGCTTCGGTGACCTCGCTACCAAGGCAACGGCTCACCTCACCACACAGGCAGATATCATCGCAAAGCATGTTTGCAAAACAATAATCTCATAACCAATTACCATCAACAGTATGGTGATTTACACAAAAATCATGAGAATGTTTTAGGGAATTATAATATGGGAGAGAATGATCTGTACTTTCATTGATAACAGAGACCTCTTTATATAGATGATTACAAGCAAACAATTTGAGTCTTATAAAGAAACAGAATCGTACAATGATTAGAATACCTACGAAGATATATGTCCTTAAAAACTAGAGTTTGGGCTAAACACATAAACTATATGTCCTTAAACACTTCCCCTTGTGTTTTCCAAATGTGGTGCTTATCTCGTTGCCTTGTCAAAAACCTTGCCTAGTAAGAAAAACCTAGTGGGACAAAAATAACCTCTATCGAAGGAGAAAAACAGTACAACACACCCTTCATGTTTTGAGACCATACATGTAGACATCTCACCCTGATGTCTGCACCTCTCCTTGATGACTACGATCACGAGAGTTCGGATAACTTTTCGCAAACCGATGCTAGCAACATGTTTCTTGAAAGTGGATTTGGGCAATGACTTAAGGAAAAAGTCTACCATATTGTCCTCAGATCGAACTGGTTCATTTTGATCTTGAGGAGAGTCTGTTGTTGCTAATTATAAATGAACATGGGCGATATGTGCTTGGTGTTGTCGCCTTTGATGTAGCTTTGCTTCATTTGTTCAATGCAAGCAGCATTATCCTCATAAATACTCGTAGGCTCATCTTGTAATACCCTAGAAATTCGTTATTATTCTCCAAGGATTTTTCAAAATTTATTCGATGGTTGTTGGCACGAGTATATGGTTCGAGGATGATGTGGAAGTATTTCGGGTGAATAATTACTCAAAACGTTTAATTTTTGAGGGGTCAAAGGGTTGACTTTTTATTCATTGAGTTTCTCAGAAAACTTCCTTCACAAAATTTGTAGAGCACGTTGAAACGAGTTCATGGATATATGAAACGCAGAAATTAGAGTTCGTATGAAAATTTATGGTGAGCGAAAGTTATTTTCATTTTTAGAAATTTTGTATAAATAGAGAAAAATCCCAAAAATCCTCATTTTCCATTTTGGTCAGGTTTCTAGAAATTTCTGGAAACCCTTTCTCTCTCAACTGAAAGGCTGACCCGACTCGATTTTTCTGGCCAACTCTAGCCACTCCAGACGACCACACCAACCCAGTTCGAGTCAGACCAGCCTTGCCGTCCTCCCTATGGTGGTAGCTCACTCCGAATATCACCCACGGCTGCGCATTAAGGCGGCAAAGGTAGAGTCAGTCGGATCAGACCAGAATTTTCTCCTCCAGCGACGGCAGCGGCTCAAACCGATCTTGTTAGGTTCGTGGGAGCTTCCTTGTTCGATCCATGGTGGTGGTTTTGATCGATTTACACCGGAGAAGAGTCAACTCATAGTGGATTCCGACTTATGAGCTTGATTACGATCGATCTAAGCCGAGTTGGTTCAAACTCCAGGTATTATAGTTGCTCCACTTGGTATTATCTCCATTTTGGACGGTTGAATTGTTGTGGTTTTGAATTTGGCTGACGGTGGTGTTCCACCACCTGTGGCGGCATTTTCGACCATGTCAGGGGTAGCTTTTGGTCTTATATATCATCTACTCGTCGATACGAATGTTTTGATATATTGTATGCAACATTTGTAGATCGTATGAGCATGTTAAGGTTTTTAGCGGTTTCGAATTGTTTGATTTTCTATCCATGAGGATCTGACCATCTGATCAACTTGTAGTTTCGACATATCGATCGTGGGAGTGTTCAAGAAACTTTGGGTGGTCTTTGATGAGGTTTCGCCTCAATTAGCGCTACTTTCGGATTTTAGTTTAAATAGGGGATTCGAACTTTAATCACTTTGTGATTCGTGCACTGAATCAAGACTGTATGTGTTTAGGTACTTGACAGACTTGTGTTGAGCGGATTGTGGCAATTTATGCTTGTCTTGGTTAGCGTGTGAAGACGCAGCAGGATTCAGAGGTGAGTTAATCTCAAAATATTCGTTATGAATAAGTTATCATATTATCTTGGAGTTATTTTCAATTATGACTATAGTTGGTATTAGTGGCATTCCTAAGTGGATGACTACGTGTGTGCGTGTGTATATGTGTGTGTGTGTGTGTGTGCGTAGATTTTATCTAGAGAGGAGCTCCGCTTTGAAATTAAAATGTGAAGTTCTAGTTTTGGATCACTTTTCGGTTACATATCCACATCTCGACCGTTCAGTTTTTAGGTATTAGTGTATAGATCATCCCTGTAAATTTTTAGCCAAATTGATTATCGTTAAGGTATCGAATTTGCTTAAACCAATCGATGAACTGAATCTGTCCAAGCTGAACTGTACTAGCTTTAAAGCAGTTATCAATGTTTTAACAATCATCATTAAAGCATCTAAGCATCTTTTGGGGTATAAGCTTGTTGATGAATGTGGATACCATCAACGCGGTGCTCAAGTTTGAAACCGAGACAAAACCGTATTCTCTCAAGATTTTTCATCTCAAACTTGGATTTCAAGTGTTCGGTGATTTTCCTGAACTCCTTAAGGGTTTCCAATGAAGTTCATGTCATCAACATGAACCACGATTAAATCTAAAACTTGTATAGATACGCGCGAGCATAGTTCATCATTCACATATCCCTTCCCCATCAAGTGGTCACTTAGTCAGCGTTTTAACCTTATTGCAAAAGCGCTCCTTGGTCTAGAGCTACTTGACTTGGGTAAATGAAGTTCATCAAGAACCTTCATGTATATTATGTATATAGATCCCCATTAAGATACGTAGTGACCACATTCATAAACTGCATGTTTAGTTATTCGGAAACTACCAAACTGACAAGGTGGTGGAGTGTAATGACATCCGTTACATGAAAATATGTCTTCTTGTAGTTGATTCCAGGGAGTTGTAAGAAGCTTTCCGCCATGAGGCTAGTCTACAATCTCTTTTTCTCATCACACTTTCTAATGAAGACCCATTTGCCAACAGGTTTTATGTTAGGAGGTGTAGGCACCACTGGCTCGAAGAACATTCCTCTTCATTAGAGATTCCAATTTAACCTTGATCGCATCTTTCCATTTAGGGAAATTTTCTCTACATTTACATTCTTCATTCAACAATGATGCGTGATTCAATATCATCAGACTCAACAATCTCATGCGCAACGAAATGCGCGAATACATCATCAATGGTGATAGAGTTTCTATCCCACATCTCATGTACACTAGTGTAATTTTCAAAGATCTCTATAATATTCTTAGGAATAGGTTCTAATATTGAGGTGTCCCCTAACGATAACCATAGTCTGGAACAGTCTCATGAGATGGATTTTGAGTGTCGATGATCAAAGGATCGAGTTGTATGAAAGTATCCTTCGAACCCACGGGCCTCCCAAGCATCCTAGCTGGAGCCATGGTCTTTGACACCAGAGTACCACTATCTATGGCATTGGTGCCTTGCCTACCTCTGTGTAGGGTGGCGCTACGTCATCTCATAGGGACATCCATCCTTGCAGCATGTTTGCAGCAGATATGTGTGATCTCGTCACTTTAGCGGGGATCAAGATGAGACATAGTAGGGACATGCCACGACAATTCATGTCGTTTTTATTGAACTTTGATGTTCTTATCTCCCCCGAATGATGGGAAGATTGTCTCATCAAAGTGACAATTCCGCAAAACAAGCAATAAAGAGATTGCCTGGCAAGGGTTTAAGTAGCGGATGATCGTTGGAGCTTCAAACCAAATGTATATGCCCATTCATCTCTGAGGACCCATCTTGATGTACTGTGGTGGTACAATTGGCCCATAAATTACGTACTCAAATATGCATAAGTACGAGATACTTGTACCCAGCCACTAGCTATAAGGTAGAGATAGATTGAGTGGCGGTGGGTTGTAGATGAATTAGCATAACTACATGCAATATTTCATAACCCCAAGAGGATATAGGGAGATTGGTGCACATTACAAATGTCGGGGCTACCATTGTTGTCGTTTAATGGCGGCTAAATGGTCCGCAAGTTGTGTGTTTAGTATGTCTCTGTAGTTTTTCATATTTTTCTGGGTTGTTTTGATTCAGTTTTTAGTTTATTTTTCAACTGCTGTTCAGTATGAGCTGCAGTCACGTTTTTGTGACTGTTGTTGAAGCATTTAGTTTATAATCCTCTGCGGGAGACCCTTATTTCCCTACACTACAATCGACATATTTGTAGGAGAATAATGAAAATCAATGGCTTTAAATTCAGTGATCAAGGTGCTATTAGCCAAGAGGAATTGGGTCATTCCATGTCCTTGAACTAAACCTGATGACCCAGTCATCGTAGTCACAGAGGAATATGTAGGCAACATCTCTAATAATAATTGCCTATGGTGGAGAATGGTTTGCGTAGTCGCACTATCCGCAAAACATTGAAGTTCTCCAGTGTACATTCCTAAAAGAAAAGCTCAAATGGAGTTGATATGAATGAACTCAACATTTTATTAATAAGCCAACGGATTACATCATTGTTTCTTAACCACAAAGAAATCTAATGTGTAAACCAGCTAATGCAAAACAAAGGTTGTCACTTTAACTTCTTTCGATAACTTCAAATTAAGGATGACTAGGAAAGTGAGAGGAGACATCGGTGGAGCAAAACTCGCTTAAGTACTACTTATCTCAACTATTTTTTTAGACATCACACTAACATCATACTTTCTATTAAGAAGAAAGTATGGAAATTATGTCCATAACCAGATATTACAAGCATGCAGCTAGCAGAGCCAATATAGAAAGTAATTCAAAGTCTGCGCAAATCTGGGATATAATGATTACCATATACGAGTAATTGACAAAGAGTAATTGAAAATAAAAATGCAATTATTCGTGGTACAGCACATAGCATAAAAAATAAAATAAATTAACCTAGCACACATCGTATCCAGTAGTACCAGTACTATATTTGGACAAACTCAATCAACTCCTTATTTCCCTCTCCTGCAACAGGTTTCGAACTACTTTAGGAAAGTAACCCATCATGCGAGGTATAGGCTGTTTATGAACCCCTAAATTCCCATAGTTATATTGCATTGTGATCATCCGAAACTGGGAATGGAAGAACTTAAGAGGTCAATTGAGGTGGTTGATGAATCAATTTTTTTCAATTATTTTATGCACTCTTTTTTTTTTTCTTTTTGAAAGGTTATTTTATGCAATCTTTTCTAACCAATATCAAAGGGAGGGGAAGAGGAATATGATTTCAAAACGTCAACTGTTGTTTATCCGGTTATGTAAGGGAAGGACCTTTTTATTGCAATTGAATATTATTTAATGCAAGTCTCATGTATAGTGTGTAATGAAGGCTTTACTATCAACTTCTTTAACCTTATCGAAAAAAAACTAAAAAACTTCTTTAAGATGTATATATTATTTGCGTGGTTCAGTGATAGATAAGCAACATATTCTTGGAAAATGAAGTGTTTTTGTTGGTATATGGCTCGGATCGAAACCGAGTTTTAGTATTTCTGTAATAATTAATATTTATCAAATAAGGTAACATAGGCATGAGACACTAGGTAGCAAGGTCCACATTTGAGTTTGGTACTCTTTGGCATTTGATTTTAAGAGTGATGTTCACCTAGTATAACTAACCAATAGAATTATGTTAGAATCATTATGGACTTGTCACACATTAACATAAAGGGATTGATAATTAGCTTGATGTTAAAACTAGTTCAACATGGACACAAACTATAAACCAATACTTGTAGCTTAATGAAACAATGTATCAATTCATTAAGTATAGTAATCCAATTCTTAGTTTGCAAGAAAGACTATAATGAAGTGTTACAATAAGGATCGAATTAGGAGACCTAATCCGATATGAACTGCTTTAATGGGAAGGTTCTTGAGGTTTAAGTCACCTATATAAATAGATGAATTGGTCCCTGTTGCTACCACGATAATTGCATTAGTTCTGTCCACTGAGAAGATAAGTTGGTAAGCAACAGAAAGCTATATTCAAGTGATCTAGTATTGCAGTTGCAGAGGATGGAGTCCATGCCTTTGATTGATGAAGGTAAGTTTTGGTCCTTTTGTGACTGTTGTCGAGTTATGTGCATATGATTATAAGCATGAATATATGGTTTTACAATTGGTATCAGAGCATAGGCTCACAAATATGATTTTAGTTTTTGCTTGACATGAAAATCAATTTAAAGTTTTACCAAACAAAAACAAACAAAAAAAATTATTTCTTTGCTTTACGAGTTACAGTCACAACATGCGGACCATCCAGGCTCAAACCCGACCAAAACATCAAGAACAGGGTGGCCGTTGTATCACAACAGTTAGTTTTGATCAAGACAAAGGTCTGGGACTGGATTCGGAAACGCGCGAGATGTTTTCATCTCGAGAAGGGATTCAAAACCCCAACTGCTGTGAATAAAAGAAGCTGATAAAGTTAATTGCTGCATCGAGATATCAAATTCATGCTTCCACTGAGAATTTTAGCAGTAAATTGGGGGAAAAGAAAAATCAGGTTTTTCTGTGAAATTGATTTCGATTCATAGCATAATGATGCAGTCGGAAGTAACCTGGGTTCACAAGCAATAAACCCTAACATACATAGTTCTGGAATCCACCAGAGAAACAGAGAAAACTCTCTAGATTTTATTAAATTTGATATGATAAATTGATCATAATACAAAGCATGATGGTGCTTATATAGGCATCCAAGAACTAAAATCATAATCTAACAAAAAATTCTAAAGAATCCAAATTAATAAAAGGAAACTAAGAACCCAAAAATAAAAAGAATCCTAAAACAAATGTAAGACTAGCCTAAAAAAAATTAAATCACGAATTGGATAATTAAGATGATACATTTTGGCCTAAATCAGATAGGGCTCACTAAAGTGAGTCTTGAAGATCACGTCGTTTCCATTCAAGAAAGGTATCGTGCGTCTGAAACGGACATTCTGGCCAAAAGTTGATCAAATCTTACTCATAATCAAAACCTGACTTTTTGCACGAGTAACCTGAAAAGTCCAAAACCAAATCTTCTTCAATATTCCAGCGGCTAGTAACCTCATTACGCGTGAATTACCTATTTTCCAATCATTCTTCTTGATTCTACGCAGCTTCTTTGCTTTTATGGTGTTCTGGCTAAACTGGGTCAATTCTCGTCCTACATCATTCTCCTCCATTATGAAAGAACTAGCCCTTGAGTTCCTCTTGAATAAAGGTCAAGAATAGGTAGACAAAAGACCCAAGAAAAAAATTAGACAATTGAACCTATGGATTATTGACCGGATATTCTACATATTATGATGGTACAATCATGAACGCAACACCATAGATGAGTTTGTCATATGCATTTTGGCTTTCATAAGCAACCTTAGTAGATTCTTCTTGGCTCTCAAGGTTACATTCTTGAATAATATCGGGTTCTGAATGATTTATTTCAGGCTTCAAGACTTCATCATTATTAATAACCATGACTTCATGAGCAATTTCAACTTTAACATCTTCTTGATCATCATGGATAATTTCTTGTGGAGCTTCTTCCATTCGAAAATTTTCTGGCTTTTCTTCAGATAAACTATTAATCTCAACAAGCAAAGAAAACTCTTTGGACTTTAACTTCTTCTCAAAAACAGTAAGAGGGTAATTCTTGATTGAAAAATCTCTAGGAAGAAAGTTTTCGCTAAGAAGACCTTTCATCTTGCGCCATGTCCGAACACGCTCTTTTCCTTGCCTCTGACGAGAGCACTGCAATTGATCCCACCAATAAGCAGCATCTTTCTTCAGCTTTCGAGAAACCATCTTAGCCTACTTGTGTTTTGGAATGTCCATAATCTCAAAAAATCTATCCACTTCAACCTGCCAATCCAAAAAATGCTCCACACTCATGTGACCAGAAAAGTAAGGAATATCATCCTTGGTTATGAGATCCCCGGAATCATAATTAATATCACCTCCACCCCCACGTGGAGCTCTAGCACGTTGTCCTTCTCCACCTCTGTTAAAGTTGTTGTTGTTGTTGTTCGTTCCTTCCAACAACCCACGAAATTTTTCCATTTGAGCATTCACGTCAGCGGTCATCTAAGCGATCATCTGAGCAGTAAGGGCATCCAAATCTGCCCTTGTAACTGGAACATAATCATGAACCATTGCTACAAAGGTAAATAAAAGAGACAGGAAAGACCTACTCTGATACTACCTGACACAGTCGGAAGTAACCTGGGTTCACAAGAGATAAACCCTAAAAGACATAGTTCTGGAGTCCACTAGAGAAACAGAGAAAAATCTATAGATTTTATTAAATTTGATATGATAAACTGATCATAATACAAAGCATGATGGTGCTTATGTAGGCATTCAAGACCTAAAATCATAATCTAATAAGAAATCCGAAAGAATCCAAACTTAAAAGGAAACTAAGAACCCAAAAATAAAAAGAATCCTAAAACAAATGTAAGACTAGCCTAAAAAAAAATTAAATTACGAATCGGATAATTAAGACGATACATTTTGGCCTAAATCAGATAGGGCTCACCAAAGCGAGTCTTGAAGATCTCGTCGTTCCCATTCTGGAAAGGTATCGTGCGTCTCAAACAGACATTCTGGCCAAAAGTTGATCAAATCTTATTCACAATCAAAACCTGACTTTTTGCACGAGTAACCCGAAAAGTCCAAAATGAAATCTTCTTGAATATTCCAGTGGCTAATAACCTCATTACGCGTTGTTACCTATTTTTCAATCATTCTTCTTGATTCTACGCTGCTTCTTTGCTTTTATGGTGTTCTGGCTAAACCGGATCCATTCTTGTCCTACACCATTGTCTCCTCCACTTGAAAAGTACTTGACCTCGAGTTCCTCTTGCATGCAGCTCGATCATTAGTAGGAATAAAACATGATAAGCCATCAACTTCAATATTCTCGAAATTAGAAGGTATCACCATGAATCCAATACCATAGACAAGTTTAGAATAAGCATCTTGAAACTTGAACTGCTCCACTTGAAAAGAAATGGGCATTGACTTCTCCTTGGGTTGACCTTGAACACAATTAGGCATGCATGACATGGATATCGACTGACAGGACCCGGCCCAAGTTTCACCCTGAAACCCGGATACGAGCCTGCGGGGCCCACGTTAGGTGAAATCCTCCCGAAAAAAAATCGGCAGAACCTCTCATAAAATGGACTACCCAACGGTTTACAAAACCTGGACATGCTTTAAACTAAACTCACACTCATAGATACATTCCAATATTTACATTCCAAGCGTAAATATCACATTCAGGAAGTACGAATTCCACGTTAACCTCCAAAAGACAACATAATCTCAAGCATTAACATTTTTCAAATTTAAAAGGGTTATCAGAGTAATTCTACATAACTAAGCTGATATCATACAAGGTAGGTTAAGTATTAACCTACAATCAAAACGGAAGCGCTGATTTCAAAGTCTCTCGTTCCTGGACGCGACCTCGGCTAATCTGAAATCTGGGCATTTGAAAACGAAGGGCCGAGGGGAAAACATTTAAAAACCGTTAGAGTGAGTGGACGAAACTAAAATAAGTTATGAAACCAATTAGCTGAATGCTTCCCCATTTCTTATTAACAAAATCCGTCATGCAGCGAGATTTATAAAACGTTAACAATTCAAACCCTCTTGAAAATATCCTTGTTAAGAAAACTCATTTGACGACTAGAGAGGTCTGCTGTCTAGCCATCTTATGCCATCTGAAGGGGACTGCCGCCTAGATAACGCATCGGAGGGGACTTCCGACCAGATTTAGGAGGCGATGATTAGAGGGGACTGCCGACTAACCACAGGTAGTCAGAAGGGACTGCAGACTAACTACCTCATGTCACCTGTAAGGGACTGCCGACCAGGTGACTCACCGGAAGGGACTGCCGACCAGACTATTATCTAGAAGGGACTGCCGACTAGGTAACTTACGCATGAGCCGAAAATAGCCTCCTTGCCAACTCGTTTCTTAAAATTCCTTTCTTTCCACGAAAACCACGTTTACTCAAATAATATTCCATTATAAATTTAATACTGTGCTGCATGCATTATTTAAAAAAAATAAAAGTCCACTCACTGGTGAGTCTCGCAGCTAACCCTGCTGCCTGCCCGTGTCCTCCTCGCTCGAGGGATCAGTACGTCCTGTAGCAAATGGACAGGATATAATTAACCTCGATAAGAAATTAATCTAAGAGTCAAAGCTCAATCCTTTGGAAATTAATACTCATAAATTTTACTAAAAGTCCCACACAACAACTTGGGATTAAAATCGTCAAATAACCTTTAACCTTCACAAGGATCACTCAACAACTTGGCCAATTTAATTCCAACTCCTTAACTATACTTAACCACCAAATTATAAAATTATTTCCTTTCAAAATTTCCAAATTCTTTCTCCAACCTCTCAACAATCTCAACTCATCACTAAAAAATATGACAACAAGTTCTCAACCCAAGATTAAAATCTTAACACCCTTAGAACCACATCCAACATCAAAACTCCAAGGAAACTCACTATCCAAACGACCTTAAATCTAACACAAAATTCATAGATTAAATCTAACAGTTTCTATACCTGCAACAACAGCCAAATTCAAGTAGAAATGTCCGGAAAAATCAAACAAGAACCCAAGAATTCGACAGTTACTGTTCATGGTACTGTTCACAGTCTCAAACACCTTCAAATCTTTCTCCACCGATCAAAACGAGCTGCAACAAGGTTAGGAACACGTTCAGCACTTCCCCAACAACCAAAACCCCCAAAGAATCCGGCCAGAAATCGCCGGAAACTGGAGATCAAAGCAACCTCCGATTTTTCCTTTTCTTGAACTCCCTCACCGATTTCTTCTCAAATCAAGGCTACCCAAGTCAGAAATCTTACCTTAGATGCAAGAGGAGGAAGAGAAGATCCTCTAATGGCCGGTGGTGCGGCCGGTGGTGGTGGTTTCACCGGAAAAGAGGTTCCGGTTTTGTAGAAAAAGAAAAGAAGAAGAGGAAAAAGAAAGAAGGAAGAAGGAAAAAGAGGGGGGGTTGGAATCGGGTTTCCCCATTTCCCTCTCTTCCTCTTCTGTTTTTACTTCCTCCTTTCCACAATTAAAAACTCACCTTAAAAAAATAACCATGCTATGAATAGTAATTTCTATTTTTGGTCATAAATTTTCTGTAGAAACTCCGATTTAAACAAATTACGTGTCCATGAACTCGATTTTACGTATACTACGACATTCTCAAAGAAATTTCCTAATTTACCAGACTAAAGAAAAAGTCACTTTTCGGTCAACCACGGTAAAAAGTAACTAGTAAAAACTTTAAGGTACGGGGCATTACAATATCGATGTGATGAATGAATCAGCTTCCTTGTCTTTAATGAGTTTCTCTTCAATCTTCAAAGTGGCTTCTTCATGTTCCTTTTCACACACCTTAGGATAGTCATTCTTGATGTTCTTCCTTCCAGGCTTCATTTTAATTTGGTGCAACTCCCACCTAAATAAATATGTGTTGTCTTTGCAATAACTACCTTTGACGCTTTCATGCCATGGTCTTCCAGAAAGCACATTAGTGTCGTCCATCTCAATCACATGATAAGTAATCTCTCCTTTATAAATTTTTCCCATAGAGACAGGAACTTTACAAAACTCTGTTATTTGTGCATATTCATCCTCCCAAAATGGAATCCAATACGGATCACTTAGCTTCACTGTCGGTAATTGAAAATAATCCACAATTTTGTTTGCTACAAAGTTCTCTCATAGACCATTGTCAATTATTACAGAGCATACCTTGTCTTTGATGATACATGTAGTTCGGAAGTCGTCGTAATTCGGCGTTGTGAATATCCAACGTTCCATGTTTCTTCTTCTTCTTCTTCTTCCTTTTTTTTGTTTTTTTTTTGGATTGATGAGATTGTCCTAGGGTGAATCCCTTCGCATGTTCCTCTTCAATGAAATTTCCTTTAATAGATACTCTACGACCAACGACATTGAGGTTGGTTGTAGTGAACTTCTCTCTTGGATCGCTGTCTTCTAAGGAGCGGCGATACCCGCTCTGATACCAAATGATGCGGGAAGCGTCAACATGCTAGCAAGAGGCTTCGTCATGCATCGAAATCCATATGAGATGAGTCAGAATCCACTAGCAATTATCGGCACAGCAGTAAGAAACATAGAGAAACTTCTCTGGAATTTGGTTTTTTTTTTTATTGATAACTTGAATGAAAGTTACAATTTAAGAGGTGCCTTATATAGGGCACATAGCATAAACCTAATACAACCAGAAATCAAAAAGAACAATTTATTTTAGACTAAAACTAGGAAACCGAATTAAACATAATTTTAGACTAAAACTAGGAAACCTAATTAAACATCATTAAATAAAAATCAAAAAATAGAATCTGAGATACTAAAGAATATTACGCAAATATGTAATTGGAATCCCAATCAAGATTTTGCTCGAGAATCCCGATATATCCAAAATAATAATTTATGATTAATTCCATCATTAAGAAGCCTATTTGAATACCGATTTTCAATATTTAAATTATACTTCTTAATGTGAAGACGCTTCTTTCTTTTCGAGATTCTTTGTTGAAATTGGAAGAAGTCTATTTGAATATCAATTTCCAATATTCAAATTATTCTTCTTAATATGAAGACGCTTCTTTCTTTTCGAGATTTTTTGTTGAAATTGGCTAAAATCTTGTCCTACATCACATAATTATTAAGTTTTTGATTGTGCTCAAGAACCCTAGTTGCATTCCTAGCGTGCGTTAGGCTAGAATAGATGGTGACCGGATGAAACTTACAATTTCTTGAATGTTCTGTGGTTTCTTGGAATCGAAACAACTTTGGTTGTGCTTTAATATGCATGATGAATTGATTGCTTATATGGTATTGCATCTGTGATCATGTGACAATGTATGAAGAATTAGAATATCCCAAAAGCTTTGCACATTGTAGAGATTGACATATGCAAGAGCTCAATTTTCTTATAAAGACAATGATCTGGGTAGAATATAAAGTTAAAAGCTCATGAGTTTTGTGGTTTTCAGTTGGCGAAAGTGAACATGGTGCACAAAGAATCCTTCATTGATGTTGGCAGAAAGCATATGGTGTAACAAAACTAAAATCGTGTCTTGTGTATTAAAACTATGCTTTTGTTTATCTTCCAAAGAAGTGCTCAAGTGTAGTTTTAGAATGCAAGGAATGTAAGACAGCAATATGCATGCTTAATGGAAATATATTTGGATACTTGGAAATTTTTTCTTATGTCTAAAGATGTGGATAAATTTCCTTAGATAACATATTTTGATAAAGAACGGCATATTGATAAAGAACTTTGGAATATTATGCTTCTGTTCAAAAGTGATGCTTAATATTTTTTTATGTGTGGACTGACATGAATGCAAGTATGATATGATTAAGTTTTTTGTATGATCTTGTTTTTTTTGAACTGTTCTTGTTTTGGTTGCTTAAAGTTCATAAAAGACACAGAAAACTTAAAGTAATTTCTTTACAGATTGAGAACTCACTCAAATTTTTGTTTTGCTCCTTAGGTAACTCCTACATGAACTTGAACAGTGTCTTGATGCTAACTGGAACCAACTATAGAGCTTGGCTAGACTCTATAGAGAATTATATGGGAATGCATGAGAACATAGACTATTGCTTTACTTAGGATAAGCCTGGAGAGTTGACTGATAAGAGTACCAAGAAAGAAACTGATCTTTACAAGAAGTGGCATAGATCCAATAAGATGGCTAAGAACCTCATCTGTACATCTATGTCTAAGACTGTTAGGGGAAGCATAGAAGAGCCTGCAGATTTTTTGGAACTCGTAGCTGCTAAGTTTAAAGAAAGTGAAAAAGCAGAAGCAGCTAGGCTAACTAAGGAGTTTCATGACTTAAAGTACACGGGTTCAGGGGGAGTTAGAGAGCACATTATGAAGATGATCAATATAAATAGCGGACTTAGGGAGCTCTTGGTGGGGGTTAGGGATGAGCAAGTAGTGCATTATGCACTACATTCCTTGCCTAACAGCTTTAGCCACCTTAGAACCAGTTAAAATACTCAAAAAGGAAACTAGACTCTAGATAAGCTAATATCCATTTTTGTGGATGAGGAAGACAGGATCAATAAAGAGAAAGAGCCTGCCACAGCCATCAACCTCATAGAGAAGCCTAAGAAGAAAAAGCCCTAGAACAAGCTCAAGCCTACCAAAACCATAACTAAGAGATCAACAGCTGCAGTGGCTAAAGAGAACAGGCCATTTAGGTTCAAGTGCTACTTTTGTAAGAAAGTAGGTCACATGAAAAAGGACCGCACTAGCTACAAGAACTGGTTAGCTAAAAAAGGTAAGATTTTTTCTAATTCAGTTTTTTCTTCATAAATTAATCTTATAAATGTTGAACAACAGTCTTGGTGGATAGATTCAAGATCACCTATTCATATTACTAATTCTTTGCAGGGATTCATAAGGAGGAGAATCCTGAAAAGTGATTAAGTGAACCTGTATGTGGGCAATGGCATGAGAGTGGCAGTCAAGGCTATTGGCACCTTAAAGCTCTGGACAATGTTTTTTATGTACCTTCCATGAGAAGGAATTTGGTTTCAGTTTCTCTTTTAGTCAAATCTGGTTGTAGACTTGTTATTGATAGTAATGGAACTCTTATTTCTAAAAATTCTGTTCAAATTGGTTCTGGTGTTATTATGAATGAGGACTAAATATTGGTTAATACCATATGGTTTAGTTCCAAAATCAATTCAGTCCCTGAACTTCTAATTTCATCAAAAACACCCCTGCACTTTCAATTTTGTTTAAATAGTCCAATTCTTCAATATTTTGTTATGGATTCAAGTTATAGTTGAATTATTTGTTGAAAAAATTATTTATTTTTAATAGTAGGACTCACTCCTAAATTGACTATGCAGGCCACCTCGACACCACATCATAAAACATAGGCCATATATGAGCCACGTTAACAAGTTAAATAACTCAATTATCAGAAAACTAACAAATTGGACCTATTAGATCAAAATTGAAAATTCAGGGGTGTTTTTGCTGAAATTAGAAGTTCAGGGACTGAATTGATTTTGGACTCAAACTATAGGGTAATAATTTGTATTTAGCCCTATGAATGATTATTTATAGTTAAATTGTTCAATGGCTCAACAAGAAATTTTACTTGTTGAAAATAACACAAACAGTACTAGCACTTTAACAAGTGTTAAAAGAACCAAAATAAATGAAAAGCCTGCATTTTTATGGCATAGAAGACTTGGCCATGTGTCAAAAGAAAGACTGAAAATTTTGGTGAAAAACAAAATCCTAAATGAACTTGATTTTTCTGATCTAACAGATTGTGTGGAATGCTTTAAGGGAAAAATAACTAATATAGGAAAGAAGACTGCATATAGAAGCCAAAATTTGCTAGAACTCATACACACTGATATATGTGGTCCATATAGGCATCAAACTATCTGTGGGAATGTGTATTTCATCACATTCATTGATGATTTTTCTACATACAGTTATGTTTATCTACTTTTAGAAAAGGCACAAGCATTGAAAGCCTTTCAAATCTTTAAGTCTGAGGTAGAAAATCAACTAGAAAAGAAAAATTGAAAAGTGAGATTAGATAGAGATGGTGAGTTCTATTGCAAGTACACTGAATCTGGCCAACAGAAGGGTCCATTTGCCTTGTTTTTGCAAGAGAATGGAATTTAAGCTTAATACACAACACTCTATAATCCACAACAGAATGGTGTTGCAGAGAGAAAGAATAGAACACTTTTGAACATGATTAGATGCATGTGTACAACTGGTTTGCCAAAATTTCTGGGGGGTAAGGCTTTAAAAACTGCAAATTATATTTGCAACAGGACACTTAATACAGCCATAGAAAAGACTGCTTTTGAGCTTTGGTGTGGTAGGAAACCTAGTCTTCATCACTGCCATGTTTGGGGATGTCATGCAGAAGCTAGGATTTATAATCCGAGCTTGAATAAACTTGACCCCAAAACTGTTAGTTGCTATTTTGTAGGTTATCCAGATAGATCTAAGGGCTATAATTTATATTCTGCTCGTCATTCACCTAAAATTTTTGAGACACATCAAGTAAAGTTTCTAAGTGAAAAAGTTCACAATACAAACTTTGAGGATTTAACCTCAGATTTTGAGGAAATTGTGTCAGATGAGAATATAAGTGTAGCATTGCCTTTAGAACAAGAACCATTAGCAACAGAAACTGTTACAGAAAATCAAGATGCACAAGGTCAAGTGCTTGATCAGGAAATGCATCTTGATGATCATCAAGCTGAACCTGAACCAATCCTTGATGCAGAACCTCAAAATCCCCAAGTAGCTCAACCTAATCTTGATAATCCTCAGCCTAAAAGATCACAGAGAGCAAGAAAACCAACTTATTGGGGGGGTGATTACATTGTTTATCTGCAAGAAGCAAAAATTGAAATGGACTGTGCAGAGCACAATGATCCAACTACTTTTAATCAGGCCATTGAAAGTAGTAAATCTCATCAATGGCAGCTAGCAATGGAAGCAGAAATTGATTCCATGAGCCAAAATGCAGCTTGGGAATTAGTTGAACTGACCCCAAACAGAAGCCTATAGGTTGTAAATGATTTTTCAAAAAGTAGAGCCCTGAAAATGATATTGAGAAAGAGAATATGGAGTCAAAGCTCTATGCAAGACTTGTTGGAATTCTTATGTATGCACAAGTCTGCACTAGGCCAGACTTGTCTTTTGCAGTTGAGATTTTATCAAGGACGCAATCTAATCCAAGCCATGAGCATTGGGTGGCAGGAAAGAAATATTGAGATACTTGTAGAGAACCAAAAATTACATGCTTGTGTATAGGCAAGTGGAGGATTTGAAACTCATTGGATTTTCATACTCTGATTTTGCAGGAAATTATCCAGACTCCAAGAAGTTAACTTGTGGATATGTGTTCATGCTTGCAGGAGGTGCCATTGCTTGGAAGACCATGAAACAAACACTTGTTTCAACTTCTACCATGTAAGCTAAATTTATTGCCGTATATGAGATTGTGGGTGAAGGATTTTGGATCAGGAATTTTTTGATGCAGACCAAGGTGTTGAGTCACATTGTGGCTGGAATACTTGTGATTTATTGTGATAATGAAGCAGCTGTTTTCTTTAGCAAGAACAGTAAAAGATCAAATAATTTCAAGCATATTGACTTAAAGTATTACAGTGTTAGAGAAAGGGTAAAGCATGGTGAAATAGCTGTTTTAAGTATTGACACAAATTCACAGCTAGCAGACCCCTTCACTAAGGCCTTGTCAGTAGCAGCATTCCAGAAGCATACAGCGAGCATTGGAGTTTTAGCCAACTTAGATGCTTAGATTCAGTAGGGATTAGTCTAGTTGGAGCAATTAAAATTCTAAGGTTTTTGAGTTCTTGTATTTATAGTTGTGATCTTTTGGTTTTATTTGTCACAACTTAATTGTAATGACAGTTTATTATTATCAATAAATTTTTGAGGTATTTCTAGTTATGGTTTTGCTGCAGCTTCATTGTTTTAGTATGGAAATTATCATCTTGTTTTGAATATCATACTTGCAATCAGATGGCCTTGAATCATGTTAAAGCATGATGTTGTAGTTCAAGCAATAAGCATTAAGGCCATCAGTGTTCAATAGATTGCTTAAGTTTCTAGTTTAAGAAACATTCAATAGGATCTGGTATATGCCTTCTTGTTGATACACATTAGCATATATCATATCACTTCTGGTTTGACATATGTGGATTGCAGGAGCTTGTGTTGTGGTTTTGAAACTCTGCATTTTTGTTAAAATGTATATTGTTTCTTGCTCTGCATAAGTAACTGTGATCTGATCATGTTGGAATGGATTTCTGGTTTGGTTTTATTGTCTGGCACGCACTACAGTAACTTGAGTAGTTTCTGACATTTTCTGGTGCAAATTATCAAGCTTAATATGTGTCAGTCCAAGGGGGAGATTGTTAGAATCATTATGGACTTGTCACACATTAACATAAAGTCATTGATAATTAGCTTAATGTCAAAACTAGTTCAACATGGACACAAACTATAAACCAATACCTGTAGCTTAATGAAACAGTGTATCAATTCATTAAGTATAGTAATCCAATTCTTAGTTTGCAAGAAAGACTACAATGAAATGTTACATTAAGGATCTAACTAGGAGATCTAATTCGATATGAACTGCTTTAATGAGAAGCTTCTTGAGGTTTAAGTCACCTATATAAATAGATGAATTGGTCCTTTTGCTACCACGATTATTACATTAGTTCTGTCCATTGAGAAGCAAAGTTGGTAAGCAACAGAAAGCTATATTCAAGTGATTGAGTATTGCAGCTGCAGAAGATGGAGTCCACGCCTGTGATTGCTGAAGGTGAGTTTTGGTCCTTTTGTGATTGTTGTCGAGTTATGTGCATATGATTGTGAGAATGAATACATGGTTTTACAAATTATACTCAACTTCTCTTGAATATGGATCTATTCATGGAAAACAAAAGAACTCAAATTAGAAAAGAATTCATTACCACCCTTAGATCTACTTTAAAGCATAATTGAGAATAATTTCTTTTGTTTCGTTGCCGATCAGGTTAACACCTTCTGCATAGTGAGTCAACTTCACATAAAGACTTGAAATTGGCTTTGGCAGCTTACCAATGGTACGATGCCAATTCTAATCATATAGATTTGATGATGGATTGGTAGAAGCAATGCACTAAAGTGTGTGAAGAGATTCAAATTTGCTCACCACCAATCATCACCAAAGTATATCACCATTCAATATAAAACTGTCATGTGTTATAAAACATAATTATAGTTAATCATTATGTTTCATTAAAAAATTATATTTTAAGTATTCATTTAATTCTATATGACGTAACAAGTTTTAATAAGGTGGTGATATCACCACAAAATAAAAGTGGTAAGAAAATTTGAATCCGTGTGTGAAGAGCTAGGTTCCAGTGGGAGCCATAATTAATAATGAAATTTTTAATCCATCTAAGAAGAAACCCATGGTAGTTGGTTCTTTTTGCCTCACTTATTCGATAGCTTATCCTCACTTTGACCCGAAGGTCAATGCCAAGATGACTCGATTAATATTCTACTTTGATTTTGCCTAAAATTGTATGTGACTTTATATTAATCATTTATTAGCTTAAAATCATCTTGTCGTACTGCATTTGAGTGCTTAGACAGTTGAATTGTTGTAAATTGATTTAAGAGATTAAGCTCAATTAGTCAGTTGATACGCAAGCTTTTTTGTTTCCGGTATAACATAGTTTAAGTACAAACATACATGTTTCTTTTGAGTTGTCCGGGTATGAATCTACCCTGCTTCAAGTTTTTTTTTTTTTTTTTTTTTAAATAAAAATAAAATACAGAGAGAGAGAGAGAGAGAGATGTATAGAACAAGATGGAGCGCTTCAATATGATTCATTAAATGTTTGTTCCACACTCCCTCCATGACAGAATTCAAAAGTAACCACTTGGATACGTATGTTTTGTAGTGCTGCACTTATATTATTAATTTACGCGATCAGAGCAGCAGCATGGCTAGCTTCAGAGACAGAAAACACAAGTAGATTGCGATTAGGCCACTCCCCATATAACGATCCAGCTTCATATTCTTGTTTGGCAACATGACAAGCGCCCAGATCAACCCCCCCATCAGAAACGCCACCGTCTCGTACAGAGAATGGTCGATAACAATGACGTATGAGGATGGATACTCCTTCCAAGCTGACAAAACCAGTGATGACCCCAATCCCACCAGCGTGTTGAACATCGGCCCGGCGTAGCAGCCCGTAATGGCAATCTGGGCTCCGTCTGCCCCACCGTTAACCGCCATGGCCACATTAGCTATCAAATCTCCGAGAGAGTTACCCCAAGCCAGAATAGTAAGTCCCAGAATGGAAGGACTAATCCCCAATATATTCCCATACGATTCTAACAAACACACCAGTTCTTCAGCAGTGAGGTAAGTCCAGGCCACACTCATCACAAACCCTCCCACAAGCCAAGGGAACAAGTACTTGTTATTGTTTGGTGGGCCTGACTTTTTCGTGCTCAAATATGCAAGATTACCAAAAACCAAACCAATAATAGCTGCTGTTATGTAAGCCACTAATTTAGTTCTGGAACCCACATTTTCAGCATGTGTGTTGAAAAGGGCAGCGAGTGAAATTGGTGCCAAAGTCACAGAAATAACTGCAAATGGCTTGGACCAATTTTCCTCGCTCACAACCGGTATGGTCAATCTTCTAGGCAACGACAGAGGCAGCTCCAACAGATAACCCAAATAACCAAAAGACGAATATTGTTTCTGTTCTTGATCATCGACACCATCTTTATCATCATCATCTTGAACAGAAACAATTACTTTTTCTTCGTCGACATGCCTCAATAAAGGACTAGTGCTAGTGTCTCCGATAACCAATAATTGGTCTCTTTCTCTCTCTAATTTCCTTACGTTGTATATGTGTGTGGCTGAGACCGAACCGACATAGACAAAGTAAATAGCAACAAAAGCAATGGAACCCCACAAATTGATTCTTCCGATCGCTATGATCACAACAAGAGAGGAAAGAGAGAATAAGAAAAAGATGACATCTCTTATGAAGCTGGACTCGTCAACTGACACTTGTTGATGGGTAACTAGTACGCTAATAAGACCTACCACAATAGTAGACACAAAGAAGGCTCCCCCCAACACACTGTTTAGGCCGACATCACCATCACCTGATCCCGTGAAAGAAACGATGCTCGAAAAGACATCCGGAGCGCCATTTCCTAGCGAGAGGAGGGTCACTCCGGCAATGGTGGGAGAGAGCTTCAAGATTTTGGACAAGCTCTCTAAGGAGGAGCAGAAGTAATTGGCAGCTGTGTTCCCCAAGAGGTAGAACAAAACAAGAAGCCAAAGTAGAATTGCAACATGCCCTATTATTGGGAACTGGCCTAAGTTGCAATAAAAGATTTGGAGATAGTTTAAGTAACCATCAGGTCTGCAACCTATTTGGGTTTTGACATACAAACACTTGGTTTCAAAATCTGGGTGTCCATGGAGTTTACTGCAGCCATCATCAACTATGGTGTCATGAAGAATAGTGGACAGGTTTGGTAAGGTTGAGCTGTGATTATTGGGATGGAGATAATTAGTAGTTGTGAGACAGAGACATAAGAGGAGAAAGAGAAAGGATATGTTGAGGAATAGAGGGAGTTTCTTGAGTATAGAAATGGAGGTTGAGCTAGCCATTCACAAGATAGAGAGGTTAGGTGTTGCAGAGCAAAGTCTGGTTTGGAGGTTTGTAGATGTTGAAAGCAGATAATTAAGAAATAGTCCATGATTTTGAGAATTTCAGGCGGGGAATCTTGTTATCCCATGGGGAGTAGCTAACGTGTGGTGTTTCAGTGTTTGATATTTGCTGAGATATAAAAATAAAAATAAAAATAAAAATAAAAATAAAAATAAATTGAAATCACGGGACAGTAACTTTTTTATTTTACTTCTAATCAGAACCAAAAAATTAAAAAGCATTTTTTTTTTTATCAAGATGAATTTCATTCAATAAACTGTAACCACAACAAGCTGCAATCATAGCACCCACTAAGGAATTAAATCTAGAAACAAGCATCCATAAGCCTAAACTAATCATCCTTAATCCAAAAAGGAAAGACTGATATTTGTCCAAGTGCTCTCGGCCATCTTCTTTAGATCAAGATTCTTATGGGTTTAAAAGGTTGTTAGGCAATTTGCTATTGTTAGCAGATGGATCATTGGACTCAGAGTCATTCTCAGATCATGCCCTCATTCTGTAGTCGTTTTTTGGTTAGATGCAATGATACCAATGGCAGTGTTACTTCAGTTTGTGGCGATAATCATAAATTTTGATTTATGAAATTTTTAAAGGATTTTTATTATTTTGGGTTGTGTGCAGTTGGTTTGGATTTAATGTTGATTTTGGTAATGTGGGATTAATAGTTATCACTGGTGGCTTTTGTCCGCATTTTTCATTGGAGTTGGTATTGTTGAAATGTGGATGAATTGTTGAAGTTAGCATCTTTACTGGTAGTATTTGCTGTCTTTAATGTAATATTGATGTTTATGTAATGCAATTGATTGAGTGAATGCACTGTAAGTGCAACATAAGCCAATAATGAAAATTTTGATGGGAGTGCTGAAGTGGCTGGCGACACAACACATAGTTTCTAGGTATTAAAAATTGCACTTGATCATGGTCAAGTATCAGCCAAGCATTTTTACGCTTATCATAAATTAAAATTAAAACTAATTTTGTAATGAAAATTAGCAGTAAAATTTGTAGCATAAAAATTCAAGAGTAAACTAGAGATGTAAATTTCTAAATTTTTTTCAAGTAAAAATTCATTTGATTTAGTTAAGAATGAGTTCTTGATTTTGACCGATTCACGTTCCCTTCTCTTACCTGTATGTTCAAATGCAGGGAAAATCGTGCCACAAGTAAACGTCTCCTCAAAGAGAGGGAAAAAAAAAACAACACTTTTTGATTATACAGAAAAATAACACTCGAATATACTATGATAAACAAATTTAAATATGACTCAATATGTTGGGTGGTATAAGCTCCATACAGAAGATTACATACATATACTATCAAACTTGTAAGACATTATACATAGATTTTCAAATATAAGCAAACTGTTAGAGGGTACTTAAATTCTCAATCTATTATATCAAAACAGAGCTTAGCCTCATCCCAAGGACCATGGATCTCAAATTTGTATTCCTGCATCTGTATGAGCCAGTATGGACAGACAACTGATACAATAATCAACAACCCTAAGAACATCACAAAAAGAAATAAGTGCAAGGTATAAACAAGGGCCAAGGTGGCAATCATCAGACCAAAAGAAAACCACATGTGCAAACGGAAGGAATATTTCTTAATACAGTAAGTAACCAATGGAGCGAAAAGGAAAACTTGCAAAGAGAAGTGCATGATTGCAAAAACAAGCAGAGTTGATGGAAGGCGGGATGCAATAAAAACTGAGGCCACAATAGAAGCATTTAATGAAATGCAACTTGTCAATGTCGGACTGTTTAAAGCACCAAGTGTTCTTACAGTGGATCCAAAGTAGTCATGAAAGAAAAGATGGAGCAAAAGTAGTGAAACTGTTACTGCCAAAATGGAGTCTGAGCTAATGGATCTTGTAAGAGTTTGATAGATGGGAGCCAACAGATACAGGCCAGAGGTGAAAAAGGAAACATTGAGGAGGTAATGCATGAACAGATTGAGGGATAACATTTCTTGAGTTAAAAGGAGAATAAGAAAACCCAACCCAAGAAGGGTGACATCAAGAAGTAAAAGTGAATTTTCATTAAGAGTTGATCTGAGGGTGTAGGTCCAAACCAACCCGGTTAGAGCTACAATGCACAAATATTGGGAGATGGACACTGAATCCTGCATCACTTTTAGCAAGTCCCTTTTAACAACATTAGCATTAGTGACCATATCTTCAAGAAAAGATTCATCTGTGTGATTGTCATCAAAACCAGGTTGCATCCCCCCATAAACCACTTTTTTCCATTTGGGTTTTGCCGGAGATGTGCTTTCAGTCATGCTGCTAACTATTCCAACTCAATTGTTTAACAAAAACAAAAGCCGTCTTTAGTCATGTGAGATCTAACCTTCACTGGAACTTCCAATGAGTTTCCAGAAGAAATAGGCCTTGCCCTGTTGTTTTTAACCTGTCCAAGTATATGTAAATAATGAAGAAACAAAAAATTACTAATAAAGACAATCACTTGACTTCAAAAATAATTTTGCCCCCGACTTTATGCGAAAATAATTACACCAAATATTCATTTCAAAATGTATATCGAGCAGAGAAATTTTAGACATCCCTCAAGATCAATGTGGGTCAGGTGCTCTGTCATAAGGAAAATAAAAAAAAAAAAAATGCAATGCATCATACCTAAAACTAGCTTCTTCTTTTTTTCCCTCTATCATAAGAACATAATTAAATATATATATATATATATATATATATATATATAATACACACATACACATACGCAAGAAGTACCAAGCTCTTGAAGAACACACAACCCAACATTAAAAAAAAAAAAATTCAAAATTTTGCACCCAAAAAATACATAAAATTATAACTACCAGAATGAAAACAAACAGAGACAAATAAAAATAAAAAGATAAAAAACTGAGAGAAAGTTGAGCACATATCATAAGTTTGAATTACATAATAACATTACATATTAAAATCACCAGATACCCATACAGAACTATGTGAACAACCTAGAAATTAGCTTCTACGTTCACAGAAAGATGAACCTGATAACTCAAAAAATACTCAAGGAGTCAAGGCTAATGTCAAGAAAAGCAAGAAGTCTATTGACAGAAGACAGAGGGTCCATAGGTTATTCCCAGCTTCCATAAGCACGGGCATCATCGGAGCCTTTTGTCTTTTGGCATCATAAAAAAAGATCAAACACCTAACTACTCAAGCAAAGCACAATAGCAGTCATATACGTAAACTTATGTACTCAAGAGGATAGATCGTACAATGTGATCAACAAGCTCCTGTCCTGATTTTAGTATAGTTTTGCATAAAATGGTGCTTCAAAGATAGAATCGAATAATGTTTTCCATGCATTATATTGTTAAGTGGAATATGAAGACATTGAGCAGTATAATTATAAATATTACTTATAATGTCAGCATTCATGAAAATTACTTGTTGTCTTCAAGTTATAAAGTTAAGTAATATCCAATGAATGTAGAAACAATTTGGTTGCTTTCTTTGTTGTTTTAACAAAAATAAGAGGACCGTCAGCAAAGCAAACAAGAGGTTAGAATTCGAAAACATTTGAAGTGTTTCTAGTGTCAAGTCTTAATTAAACTGGCTCTTTAATTTGTTGGTCCAATGTACTCAATGTACTGTAAATAATACTTCTCTGTGGATGGGACAAGTCTCCCGCTATAAAACGGTTTGTACTCCTCTCAACTTCTATCCAACTGCATCCAGCTGGCTTTTTCAAGTCTCTCATCCTCATAAGCTGTCTTACCTCCATGACCCTATCCCATCTAGCTTCTGATGCATATAAGTTTGACATCACCACATAGTTCCCAATATTATCAACTTCAATTTCAAACAGATGATCTGCCACAATACGGCCCAAGTCCACCATATGATGAGTTCTGCAAGCACCCAGCAATGTCCCCCATATGTTGGCATTAGCTTCAATAGGCATCTTGGACACAAAAGAAAATGCATCATCAACACGCCCACCTCTCCCAAGGAGATCCACCACACAAGCATACTGTTCCATGGTTGGTTTGACACCATAAACCGCTTCTATGGTATAAAAGATCTTCAGCCCTTCGTTCACAAGGCCAGCATGACTGCAAGCAGATAAAACAGCAGCAATAATAACATTATCAGGCTTTATACCCAACTCAAGCATATGAGAGAAGACCCCAAGTGCTTCCTCTCCCATACCATGCATGGCAAACCCACCAATCATAGCTGTAAACATAACCAGATCCTTATGCAGGCTGGACTGGAACAGCTTATAAGCACATACTATGGCACCGCATTTTGCATACATATCTAACAGAGCTCCCGTCAAGTAAACATCATGAAGAAAAGCTCGCACCACATATCCATGACACTGCCTCAGCAAGTGGACTGAGGATATTTGAGCAGATACAGGAAGGAGGCTCATAATGGTCATTGCATCTGGCTTCATTCCTTGAGCTTGTAACTCATAAAACAGATTAACAGCTTCAGCAGGACAATCATTTTCAGCATAAGCTCGGACCATTAGATTCCAAGAGATGAGATCAGTTTCAGACATACTGTTAAATACCATTTGTGCATCATCATGCGACCCACAATTCACATAAGCTGAAATCATTGAATTGCATGTCGCTCTTTTCTGTGATAAACTCTGAAAGATCTTGAATGCATGGTCCATGTTACCACATTTGGCGTATGCATCAAGTATTGCATTTCCAATATTAGGCTCAGTATCATCCAACAAAAACCCAGCCTTAATTGAATAGCTATGAGCTTCTTTAACCTTTTCTACTCTCAATACTGCAGAACAAAACTGAATTATGGTCAAGATGGTTATATGGTCCGGTATCATACCTTCCTTTAGCAGCCCATTTAATAAGTTCACAAACTTGGTAGAATAGCCAATACCTGCAAAGGCAACTAGCATGGTATTCCACGATATCAAATCTCTCCTAGACATCATCAAAAATGTCTCATAAGCATCTTTAATTTTATCACATTTCACATAGAAACTAACCATGGCATTTCCAACTGCTGTAGACTCGTATAGCCTAGGATGTCGAAGAATGTATCCATGGATCTTTCTCCCCACATGCAAGAGTTTTAAATGTGCACAAGCAGGCAGAATGCTGATAATAGTTACAGAGTCTGGCCCCATCGTCTGTAAAGAAATTAGTTTGCAAAACAAATCCAATGCTTTCAACCACTCACCATTTGATGAATATCCTGCAATAATTGCATTCCATGAAACCAAATCTCTTGATTTCATCCTGTGGAACAAAGATTCCGCTTTTTCTATTCGTCCAAGAAGTAAATAAAAACTTACCAAAGCATTGCACACGGAAACATCTGCTGCTAGTTCACTCCGGCGTAGAACATAACAATGAATCTCTCTCCCCGACCAGGAGGCATTATTATCTAAAGAAGCACAAATGGGCAGAATAGTTGCAATGGTTGCATTATTTGGGTCCATTGGTCCTTTGAGCATCCAACTGAACAACTCATATGCCTTTTTTATCAATCTATTCTCAGAAAACCCTGCAATCATTGCATTCCACGAAACGACATCTTTGTCAATGATGTTATCGAACACAGTATATGCATCATCAGAAACTAGCCCACATTTTGCATACATAGATATCAGAGCATTTCCCACAAGAACATCTGTTTCTAATCCAGACTTAATCACGTAAGTGTGCACACTCTTCCCCATATCTAAATCCCCCAAGCGAGCACACACAGGAAGAACAGTAGCAATGGTAACAGAAGTCGGCTTAGCCATCCCACCTACATGCATTTCATGAAACAACTTCATTACCTCACCATTGAACTTCCGAGATGCAGAAAACCCAGATAAGACAATGTTCCAAATGACAGAATCGGAGTAACACATTTGACCAAAGAGTGTCTTGCAATCATCCAATGCACCACATTTGGCATACATATTAAGCAGTGCTTTAGAGACAGAGAGGCATGAAAGATCACCATGCTTGACAACATAACCATGAAGTGCTTTTCCGGAATTTATTGCTAAGAGAGCAGCACAGGATTTGAGAAGGGCTGCTAATACCTGGTAATTGGGTTTAAACTGACCAGAACTTTGAGAACTACGAAGGGGAAGAGGCAACACTTCATTATGCCTGTCATCTATGCAGTAGCTCCTTTTAAAATTTTGAAAACTGGGTGACACATGTCTACAAGCAGCTCTTGTACACTTTAAATATATATTAGAAGCATTAAAATTTCTCAGCATTATAGCTGAGTTAAAGAAGTTTTAAGCTTTTCAACTTCCCACTCGGAAACCTCAACCAAAATTGGGCAGCCAGTGGAGAGAATTCCACCAAGTAAATGTATGGAACCTCATTCTTATGTTGCTTTACATCCCCGCTTTTTCTGATTGCAGAGAATATCAGCCAACAGAGTCCTGCAGTGTCTTCTTCCAAATACTGCCCACTCTGAGTTCTTTGCTCAAAAAAAGATGACTGAAATTGAGGAGGAAAAGGGTTATATTGAGATACTTCCTGCCTCCTCCTTAAGAATCGTCACTTCAGTGTACAACTCTTCTTAGTGGTCGTGCTTGACCCTAATTTCAATAAACATGGCATTATTTGTAATTCAAAACCTCTCAGCTTTTAACTAAACCTAGTGGTTGGAAAAGTTGCAGTTGGCATATGTACAACAGCCAATTACTCACCCTTATGTATTCGCCCTTTCTTTCTCTCATTTCTTAAGCTTGTCTGTCCAAGCCAAACAAAAGAAAAGTGCAAAAAATATCTAGCAGTGTGGAATTGTGGCACACCTAAGTAAATCACAAACTCAAGAGAAAAGCCATATGAAAATCAACAAAAATCCATCTGCCTTCTTTGGGAATTTAACATTTTCTTAACAAAATCGTCAAAAATGGAAACAGATAAAAAAATAAATAAAAAGTGGGTTTCATTCAAATTAGTGTTGGGATACATGAAACATCTCTAAATGCAGTTGAAATGCAGCAAATCTCTAAATGCAAAGAACAAGGATCCACAAAATTTCACACCGTGATTCATTTCCAACACCTTGTCAACCATTATCAGAACAGATAAATGAAACACACGCAGTTTTCCTTCAATTTCTTAGCAGAGAATCACAGATTAACTAAACTTGGAGGAAACACGTACTAAAATTCGAGCATTAGTATGCTCTTTAGTTTGAAACTAAATGTAAAACCGGAGAAGAAATAAATTACCTGATTCCGATTTGGGGCAGTGTGGCCTATAGGGCTCAACTCTAAGACATATCAATAGAGGCTGTGGGCAACATTAGATTAAACTGAATCAGATTTCCAACTCTACTACAGAACATATGTATACTCAAAGATCGAAAGAAACAGTACCGTATGTAGAAGTACAACTTCATCTGGGTACCAACACGAAGACTAAGGGGTTGAAGTCTTTTTGACACGTTCCGGATGGCGTCTACTTTGTGTTTACCTGTAAAATGTATCACTTGGCGGACCATCGACTGAGTTCAATTCGTACCGCGTTCTTTTCAGCTCCGTTCGGCCTCGGGTTTACAGGATTTTTTTGTTTCGAGGACAAAAACAAATACAAGGAACTAAAGACAAAACTTCTACTAACACCCCCTGATTCAAATGGAACGCTGGGGATATGGTAAGGGGTCATCAGAAAAACTATACATAACTATTTTGAGATCTGTGAACAATCCAGGCTATCTTCTCTTCTTTTTTTTTTTTGGTAACAGAGGGGACCGAAACGGCCCACAACGAAAAGAGCAAAACTAAAATAACTTAATGTTTCCGATTTATTTTAAATATTTTGTTAATCAAAAATGTTCCCCTGGTCAGAAGCTGACTAGGGATTGTGTGGTTAGTTAACAGCTAAGCGATGAGATCTGTGGTGAGAGCTGCCAACCGTCCGATTGAAATCGGACGGTGAGTGACCACACAATCCCTGGTCAGCTGCTGATCAGGGGAATGGGACCCTTATGTTAATTGTATTTAACTCGAGGTGAATATGAGAACACCTCAAAATCAGTAGCTGTGGGAGAGGTTTGTTCATTACCCTATGCTATTTGATTTATTTTATTTGTATCTTCATAACAGCGGTAACTAATTTGTGAAGCTGTTTTTACCGTCTTCAATTTGAGTCTTTTTAATTCATCTTCTAATTCTTTTATTTTATCTAAGTTAGAATCTCTTCTTAACATATTGTCTGCACAGGCAGAATCTGCAAAATAATGCGAATGTCTTGAAGATTGACCTAATTCTTGAATACCAACGGATTGTCTTGGTCATTGTTCACTAAAATTAATTTTGATAGTACCATCAAAGTACTGCTAGATACAATGAAGATTTAGAAGATTGTGTTGGATATTGGTTGGTTGGGTTTCATTTAACAGAGCATTTAGAAGGTAAAACAATATATGACCATTAATTTAATGGTATGTGGGATTCGGATATTAGCATTTTCTTGACTACTTTGAATTAATAAATTTGATCTTTTGGGCTTTTTAATATTGCTTGGAAATTAGTATTTGTTCCGGTGACCTTGTAATGGACCCTATAAATTAAGGTTAAGGGTTGAGTTCCTTCTAAAACATGATAACTCGAAGTTTTAACATTTAAGATTACAGCTTTTAATATGTGTGGATCACTAAGGCTAACTGTGTAGTCTAGGCAGCAGTCAAAATGAATAGTACCATTGAAAAGAAGGTTGAAGGGAAACGATGTGCACAAGGATGCAGGTACCTGAAGCGGGTCTCATTTGCAAGCATAGCAGAGACTCCAGTTACAAGTTTTCATGTTTCAAACAATGGTGAGAAGGTAAATCCTGCTAGGGAAGGGGTCAAGTCAAGGTCCCTCTTCAGAGTCAACAAGTGATCGTTGTCTCTGGCCAGTTACACATAGTATTGGCCGAATGAATTAGGGGGAGTTAGGACCAAATGCAACTAAATCTGATTATGTGTAACTGCGCAACTAGAAGGCCAATGAAATGCTTGTAGGTATAACAAGTTGTGTCTCGGATTGAGATGACTTCAGGGATTGAAGTTGTGGTGCAAAGCTCTCCGCCAAAGTCAGGAGGGGGAGATTGTTGGGTTTGGTGCCTATCCTTCCTTGGTGGAGATATTTTGCATGGCATGAATGCATGATATTAATTTTTTGTGCATTCAATTATGTATGGAAAATTGGTGCATGGTCAAGTGCATGCATTGGGTATAAATGCATTCGGAAGAAATGCTTATTTAAATTCATGTTTTGACCTTTTTAGTCTTCCTAGGGAGTTAATGTGGGAGATAGGTGGTTGATTCATGTATAAGCATTGATGAAGTGAGTTTAGAGATTTCTATCAATTGTATAAATAGATGAAGCTTGTGTGGAGACAAGCAAGGAGAGGTAAAGAGCAACTCAAAGTCTTCGTGTATAGAAGCAAAGTTAGTTGTGTTCAAGAGTGTGAATAGCTCTTGTAGAGTGATCTTCTAGGTTAAGAGAGGGTGTACAAGGGTTTGGGTTGAGTATAAACTTGAGTGGTGTAATCTTGTACTTGTGTAATTCTCTTATTAGTGAAGGTGAAACTCTCTGAGGACGTAGGCAAGGATATTGGCCGAACCTTGTTAAATCTTGTTGTCTTCTTGGCTTGATTATTTCTTCTTTCTATCTCTATTTCTAGTACTTACGTGGTGGCGGGATTAAATTTCCTAACAGTCTGAGTAGTCATCAGGCATCAGCTGGTTTTGTTTCAACTCTGAGGCTTAGTAACACAAACTATAGTTAGACAAGGTTACAGTAGAAGATAGTTCATCAGAATACTATTATTACACATACGTTGACATGATTAATCTTGTCAGTTTTGAGGGTTTAATCAATTCTAATTTTCCAACCAATTTCATGGTTGTCTGAGACATTTCATTTGCTAGTGTTTCATGGTTGTCTTTGCATGATGATGTTAGATCAAATATGGACTTAACACATATCATCATAAAGTAATTGATGATTAGCTAAATGTCAAACCTAGTTTAACATGGATACAAACTGTAAATCAATACTAGTAACTTAATGAAAGAGTGTATCAATTCATTAAGGTAAGTAATCCAATTCTTGGTCTACAAGAAAGACCACAATGAAGTGTTACATAAAGAATCTAACTAGGAAACCTAAACCGATATGGAATGCTTTAATGGGAAGCTTCTTGAGGTTTAAGTCTCCTATATATATGGATGAATTGGTCCCTGTTGCCACCACGACCTATTGCATAAGTTCTGTCCATTGAGAAGCAAGTTGGTAAGCAACAGAAGACTATATTCTTGTGATCGTGTTTGCAGCTGCAGAGATGGAATCCATGCCCGTAATTGCTGAACGTAAGTCTTGATCTTTGTGTGCATATGTTGTGAGCATGTATATATGGTTTTACAATTGGTATAAGAGCATAGGCTCACAAATATGAATTCAGTTTTTTCTTAGCATAAAAATATTTTTAGGGTTTTGCAAAACAAACACACAAAAAAAAAAAAAAGGTTTTTGCTTTACGGGTTAAGTAACTGGTCAGATAACTGATCAGGTAATTGACCAAGTAACTGGTCAGGTACCTGATCAAAGTAAGTTACTTAAGCTCTTTGACCAGTCGTAGCAAACACAAGAGCCAGCCCAAAAACCGACCCGAAGCCTTAAGAACAAAGGATTGTTGTTCTACAACGGTCAGTTTCGATCAAGAAGAGGGTATGAGACTGGATTCAGAAGTGCTCGTGATGTTTTAATCTCTAGAAGGGATTCAAACCCTAATTGCTGTGAATCAAGAAGCCAAGAGAATTATAACTGCATCTGGATATTGAATTCATGCTTCCGCTGAGAATTTTTGCAGCAAATTGGGGAAAAAGCAAAAATAGATTTTTATGTGAAAATTGTTTTCGATTCATAGCATGATCATTAAGTTTTTGATTGTGCTCAAGAACCCTAGTTGCATTCCCGGAGTGCGTTAGGCTAGAGTAGATGGTGACCGGATGATATTTACAATTTCTTGATTGTTCTATGGTTTCTCGGAATCGAAACAATTTAGATTGTACTTGAATATGCATGATGAATTGATTGATGATGATGGTATTGTATCTGTGATTGTATAATTGCATGAAGAACAAAAATCTCCCAGAAATTGTTTACACATTGTTAAAGTTGACAGATACAAGATCTTATTTTCTTACAAGGATTAATCGAATGGATCTAGAAAGTTTCAACTCATTTGGAGTTCATTTGGTCAGTTTTCCACTCCTCCTTCCTTGCCTAGCTCTGTTTCTCCTAGCCAAAGTAGAAAAATGTGCTAAGGTTGACTTTTTAATACTTTTCCATGCTTCTCCATCATTTCCTAGCATGATAAAGAAAAGATAATAAATATCTATAAATAAACAAAAAGATTAAGCAAAAGTACAAGATTAGAGGAATGATTACTAGGTAATTATGGACCTAACAGGATATTACAACAATCAAAGGCTTTGAGCCTAAGTCAGAAGGCCCAGAAGGCCTTTGTTACCGTTGGACAATTGTGTGGAGTTTACAAGCAACCGATCCAATAGGCGTGTCTATATTAATCAAACCTTCTCGGGTT
Organism: Rosa persica; assembly: GCA_025331145.1. NCBI lineage: Eukaryota > Viridiplantae > Streptophyta > Magnoliopsida > Rosales > Rosaceae > Rosa > Rosa persica. The sequence goes on along the minus strand of WFKR01000003.1, from coordinate 35,749,311 downwards.
TCGTCAATCACGATCTCAATTTCTACCTATCTCTCTCTCTCAACTCTGTCCATCGTTTCCCGATCTGGATACCGACGAAACCCAAATTTTGGTTCCTACAATTTCGCTCTGAAATTGCTTCTCCCTCTATTATCTCGTCTGTGAAACCCAGTAAACCCTAAATCGGATCCTCCGGAATTTCACTCCGGAATTGCAAATTCAAGGCCATGTCTTTCAAAAAGCAAAAACTGGATCTTGACAAGAAGAAGGAGAAAAAGAGGGCTCAGATTCAACTCGAGATGTTCTCACTGGATGAGTTGATGCTTAATGATCTGGATTTAATCTTCTCTTCATATGAATTATTGATTGATGATGAGGAGTTTGTCTTTTCTCATCAGAGGATGAGTTATTGCTTGATCCGACATCGTTTGAGAATGATGGGTAGATTCTAGGGACAGAGGACATTGATAATCTCATGGCTTTTGGTGATGAGTCCTTGAATACCGATACTGATAACCCATCAATTGATGATGCCCAACTTGAGAACGAGGAGGAAGAGGAGAGTATTAACATTTTTATGGCTTGTTTTGATGAACAGGTTGCTATGAAGATCCAATTGATGATGTTACAATCTAACGGAGCCATTCTTCGACTGCGGGCCGGCAACCATTCTTGGTGCCCCATTCAAAAGTTCTTCCATTACTAAATGCAGTACCACTTACATAACCCACTAATAGGGTATTAAAAAAATAGCTTAAAAGAAATTTAAAAAATCTATGCCTCATCTGCCTGGCACGCAATTTGTGTATAACCGAAAACATAGAACATTTCAGAAAGCTCCTAGAAGTTATCATTACATACACCAGACTTGAAAATAAAATGTAAAGAAAATTAAAATAAGGCAAACTCCTTCCCCTTAGAGTTGGAGTCACTAGCATTAACCAAATCCTCATTTAGATTTTTCCTAACCTTAGAGATCTTCTTCTTCTCATTACCTAAATCCTCTGCTTTCTTTCCTTTCTAAGCAGTACCATAGGGCATCTTGTTTTGACTACCAACAGGTCGCCCATGTTTCTTCTTGTTTGCCTTGACCATAGTGGTGTTCTAGGGTGATAACCCCATTGTTGCGCATCAATATTGCGCTTGCCAATAGCCAAGCTTAGCCTTGGTTTTTTCAAGGAGAGATTTTGGCTTATTTTCTCATTATTTTCTTTAATAAAATATGATGAAGCAACGATTGAACAAGTAGGCATTTTAGTTCATTGAGTTTTGGTTTTCGGGTGTCATGTTCATTTTTCCTTGACGGAAAGGTAACCGTCATCTCGCGCGAACTATAATAATGGGGAGCTAATATTGCCTATCTTCTGCTTTAGTCATAAAAAGAAAAGGCTTATCTAAAATCCCTACACATGTTCACATTAAACTTGTATTGTAAATGCCAATGTTTCTTAAAAAAAATACAAGCCACCAAGCAACTAAAAGAAAAATGAGCCATATCTGGATTGGGTTGAAGCATGTGTTCTTTGAATGCCAGGATGTTGGGTTGCTAAAAATTGAGCCTATTATTTGTTGCGTAACAAGTTTGTTTTGCCTTTTGCATTTTCTTGATTGAAAAGTATTAGCTCCGAGTCCTATCTTTTAATATCTAATTATTTTCGAATATCCATGCTTGGATAAAAATAAATGCTCAATCTTTTACCAATTCATAGGTGAATGCCTTATTAGACAACTTATATTTGCTTCTCCAATTATATTAGTTCGACTTTTTTTTTTCTCTTTTTACTCCCCACACCTACTGACAGAACCCGACCCAAGTTTCACACCGAAACCCCGATACGACCCTGCGGGGCCCACATTAGGTGAAATCCTACCGAAAAATCGGCAGAACCACCCCTAAAATGAACTACCCAAGAGTTTACAAAACCTGGACATGCTTTAAACTAAACTCACACTCATAGATACATTCCAATATTTACATTCCAAGTGTACGTATTACATTCAGGAAGTAAGAATTCCACCTTAACCTCCATACGATAACATATTCTCAAACATGAACATTCTCCAAAATAAAATGTTATCAGAGCAGTGCTACATAACTAAGCCGATATCATACAAGGTAGGTTAAGTAATAACCTACGGACAAAACGAAAGTGCTGATTCCTATGACTCGAGTTCCCGGACGCGATCTCTGTAAATCTGAAAATCTGGGCATTTGAAACCGAAGGGCCCAGGGGAAAACATTTAAAAACTGTTAGAGTGAGTAGACGAAACTAAAATAAGTTATGAAACAATTATCTGAATGCTTCCCTATTTCTTGTTAACAAAAATCCATCATGCAGCGAGATTTACAAAATGTTTCCAACTCAAACCTTTTGAAATATCCTTTTGAAGAAAGCTCGTTCGATGACTAGAGAGGGCTGCTGTTTAGTCACCTCATGCATCTGAAATGGACTGCCGCCCAGATGACGTATCGGAAGGGACTGCTGACCGGATTTAGGAGGCGGTGGTTAGAAAGGACTGTCGACTAACCACAGGTAGTTAAAAGGGACTGCTGACTAACTACCTCATGTCACATGTAAGGGACTGCCGACCAGGTGACTCACCAGAAGGGACTGCCGACCGGGATATAGTCTAGAAGGGACTGCTGACCAGATTATTACCTAGAAGGGACTGCCGACTAGATAATGTACGCATGCGCTGTAAATAGCCTCCTTGCCAACTCCTTTCTTTAAATTCTTTTCTTTCCACAGAATCATATTTCCTCAAATAGTATCCCAATAAAAACTTAATATCATGCTGCATGCATTATTTAAATAAAATAAAAGTCCACTCAGTAAAAAAAGCTCATATGTTTTGTTGGCATAAGTGATTATGATGCACAAAGCATCCTTCATTAATGTTGGCAGAAAACACTGATCAGGTACCTGACCAAGTAACTAGTCACGTAACTGATCAAGAAACTGACCAAGTAACTGGTCAAGTACTGTACCTGATCGAGTAACAAAACTGAAATTGTGTTTTGTGTTTTAAAACTATGCTTCAGTTTTATCTTCCAAAGAAGTGGCCAAGAGTAGTTTTAGAATGCAAGACAGCAGTATGCATGCTTTATGAAAATAATATTTGGATACTTGGAAATTTTTCTTCTGTCTAAAGATGTGGATGAATCTCCTTGGATAACATATTTTGATTAAGCATGGCATATTGATAAAGAACTCCAGAATATTAAGTTTCTGCTCAAAAGTGATGCTTAATATTGTTTTTTGGTTATGGACTGACATGAATGCAAGTATGGATTGTTTAGGTTTTCTACATGTTCTTGTTTTGGTTGCTTAAAGCTAAATAAAACACAGAAAAATTAAAGTTATTTTCTTTACAAAATTGAGAACTCACATGAATTTTGTTTTTCTCCTTAGGTAACTCTTACATGAACTTGAACAGTGTCTTGATGTTAACTGGAACTAACTATAGAGCTTGGCTAGATTCTGTAGAGAACTATATGGGAATGCATGAGAATATAAACTATTGCTTTACTGAGGATAAGCCTGCAGAGTTGGTTGAAAAAAGCACCAAGAAAGAAACTGATCTTTATAAGAAGTGGCATAGATCCAATAGAATGGCTAAGAACCTCATCCGAACTTCTATGTCTAAGACTGTCAGGGGAAGTATAGAAGAGTCTGAGCTAGCATCAAATTTTCTGGAACTCATAGGTGCTAAGTTTAGAGAAAGTGAAAAAGCAGAAGGAGCTAGGCTAACTAAGGAGTTTCATGATCTGAAGTATACGAGCTCAGGGGGAGTTAGAGAGCACATTATGAAGATGATCAATATAAATGGCAGACTCAGGGAGCTCTTGATGGGGGTTAGAGATGAGCAGGTAGCGCATTATGCACTACATTCCTTACCTAACAATTTTAGTCATCTTAGGACCAGCTACAACTCTCAAAAGGGAAACTGGACTTTAGATGAACTCATATCCATCTGTGTGGATGAGGAAGCTAGGATCAAGGAAGAAAAAGAACCTGCTATAGCCATAAACCTCATTGAGAAGCCTAAAAGGAAAAAGCCCCAGAATAAGCTCAAGCCTACCAAAACCATAACTAAGAGTTCAACATCTGCAGTGGCCAAGGAAAACAGGCCATTCAGGTTCAAGTGTTACTTTTGCAAAAAAGTAGGACACATGAAAAAGGACTGCACTAGCTATAAGAATTGGTTAGCCAAAATGGGTAAGATTTTTTCTAATACAGTTTTTTCTTTATAAATTAATCTTATAAATGTTCAACCACTGTCTTGGTGGATAGATTCAGGCTCACCTATTCATATTACTGATTCTTTGCAGGGATTCATAGGGAGGAGAACCCCAAAAAGTGATGAAGTGAACCTGTGTGTGGGCAATGACATGAGAGTGACAGTCAAGGCTATTGGCACCTTAAAACTAGATTTAGGATTAGGAAAATTATTAGTTATGGACAATGTTTTTTATGTACCTTCCATGAGAAGGAATTTGATTTCAGTTTATTTTTTAGTAAAATCTGGTTGTAGACTTGTTATTGATAGTAATGGAATTCTTATTTCCAAAAATTCTGCTCAAATTGGTTTTGCTGTTATCTCGAATGATTATTTACAGTTAAATTGTTCAATGGCTCAATAAGAAATTATACTTGTTGAAGATAACACAAACAGTACTAGCACTTTAACAGGTGTTAAAAGAACCAAACTAAATGAAAAGTCTGCATTTTTATGGCATAGAAGACTCGGCCATGTTTCAAAAGAGAGACTGAAAATTTTGGTGAAAAACAAAATCCTGAATGAACTTGATTTTTCTGATCTAATAGACTGTGTGGAATGCTTTATGGGAAAAATATCTAATACCAGAAAGAAGACTGCATATAGAAGACAAAACTTATTAGAACTCATAGACACTGCTATATGTGGACAATTTAGGCATCAAACTATCTGTGGGAATGTGTATTTTATCACATTCATTGATGACTTTTCTAGATATAGTTATATTTATCTACTTTCAGAAAAGACACAAGCATTGAAAGCCTTTCAAATCTTTAAGTCTGAGGTAGAAAATCAACTAGAAAAGAAAATCAAAACAGTAAGGTCAGATAGAGGGGGATAGTTCTATGGAAAGCACACTGAATCCGGCCAACAAAAGGGTCAATTTGCCTTGTTTTTGCAAAACAATGGAATTAAAGCTCAATACACAACACCATATAATCCACAACAGAATGGTATTGCAGAGAGAAAGAATAGGACTCTTTTGAACATGGTTAGATGTATAATGTGTACAACTGGTTTGCCAAAATTTCTGTGGAGTGAGGCATTAAAAACTGCAAATTATATTTGCAATAGGACAACTAGCAAAGCTATAGAAAAGACTGCTTTTGGGCTTTGGTGTGGCAGGAAACCTTGTCTTCATCACTGCCATGTTTGGGGATGCCATGCAGAAGCTAAGATTTGTGATCCAAGCTTGAATAAACTTGATCCTAGGACAGTTAGTTGCTATTTTATAGGTTATCCAGATAAATCTAAAGGTTAAAATTATATTCTGCTCATCATTCACCTAGAATTTTTGAAACACATCAAGTAAAGTTTCTAAGTGAAAAAGTTCACAATACAACTCTTGAGGATTTATCCTCAGATTTTGAGGAAATTGTGTCAGATGAGAATATAAGTGTAGCATTGCCTTTAGAACAAGAAGTGACTGATCAAGTAGCTGTAATTGGTCAAGTAACTGACCAAGTCACTGATCGAGTACCTAATCAAGTAACTGTAACTGGTCAAGTAACTGATCGAGTACCTAATCAAGTAACTGTAACTGGTCAAGTAACTGACCAAGTAATTGATCAAGTACATGTAATTGGCCAAGTCACTGACCAAGTAACTGATCAAGTACCTGTAGCTCCACCTAATCCTGAGAATCCTCAGCCAAGAAGATCACAGAGAGCAAGAAAACCAACTTATGGGGGGGAAGAGAGTGACTACATTGTTTACCTGTAAGAAGCAGAAATTGAAATGGACTGTGCAGAGGACAATGATCCAACTACATTTAATCAGGCCATTGAAAGTAATGAATCTCACCAATGGCAGCTAGCAATGGAAGCAAAAATTGATTCCATGAGCCAAAATGTAGTTTGGGAATTATTGAACCTGACCCTAAGCAGAAACCTATAGGTTGTAAATGGGTTTTCAAAACCAAAAGAGATGCAAATGGCAATGTAGAGAGACATAAAGCAAGATTAGTTGCCAAAGGTTTTACACAGAAGGAGGACATTGATTTTACTGAGACTTTTTCTCCAGTTTCTACAAAAGACTCGTTTAGGATAATCATGGCTTTAATGGCTCATTTTTATATGGAGCTGCACCAGATGGATGTTAAAACATTTTTGAATGGTGAACTAGATGAAGTGATTTATATGAGCCAACCAGAGGGGTTTGTACAAGCTGGAAGTGAAAACTTAGTATGCAAGTTAAGAAAATCAATATATGGCCTAAAACAAGCTTCTAGACAGTGGTACAAGAAATTTGATACTGTGATTTATACTTTTGGATTTACAGAAAATCTTGTGGATGAGTGTGTTTATTTGAAGACAATTGGGAATAATTTTATTTTCCTAGTTCTCTATATTGATGATATACTTTTGGCTAGCAATAACCTAAAACTGCTTAAAGACACTAAGAATTTTCTGTCAAAGGATTTTGACATGAAAGACTTAGGAGAAGCATCCTATGTACTAGGTATTGAAATTAAAAGAGATAGGGCACAAAGACTACTTAGTTTGTCTCAACAGAATTATATTACCAAAGTTTTGAAGAGATTTGGTACGGAAAAGTGTGCAGCTGGAGAAGTTCCCATGTCTAAAGGAGATAAGCTAACCAAAAAGCAAAGTCCCAAGAATGATGTTGAAAAATAAAATATGGAGTCAAAGCCTTATGCCAGACTTGTAGGAAGTCTCATATATGCACAAGTCTGCACTAGGCCAGACTTATCTTTTGCAGTAGGGATTTTATCAAGGTTTCAGTCCAATCCAGGCCATGAGCATTGGGTAGCTGGGAAGAAAGTGTTGAGATACCTGTAGAGAACTAAGAGTCACATGCTAGTTTATAGGCAAATGGAGGATATGAAACTTGTTGGATTTTCAGACTCAGATTTTGCAGGGAATTATCCAGACTCTAAGAAGTCAACTTGTGGATATGTATTTATGCTTGCAGGAGGTGCCATTGCTTGGAAAACCATGGAGCAAGCTCTAGTTTCAACCTCTACCATGCAAGCTGAATTTATTGCAGTATATGAGACTTTGTGTGAAGGACTTTGGATTAGGAATTTTTTGATGCAGACCAAAGTGTTAAGTCACATTGTGGCTGGTACACTTGTGATCTATTGTGATAATGAAGCAGCTGTTTTCTTTAACAAAAACAGTAAAAGATCAAATAATTCCAAACACATTGATTTGAAGTATTACAGTGTTAGAGAAAGGGTTAAGCATGGTGAAATAGCTGTTTTGAGTATTGATACAACTTCACAGCTAGCAAATCCTTTCACCAAGGCATTGTCAGTGGCTACATTCCAGAAGCGTATAGCAAGCATTAGAATTTTGGCTAGCTTAGATGTTTAGATTAAGTGAGCGTTAGTCCAGTTGAAACATTTAAAATTCTAAGGTTTTTGAGTTCTTGTGTTTTAGTTGTGATCTTTTATTTTGTTTATCACAACTCATTTGTAATGACAGTTTAAAGTTATCAATGAAATTTTTGAGATGTTTCCAGTTATGGTTTGCTGCAGCTTTATTGTTTTGGAAATTATCATCTTGTTTTCTGAATATCATACTTGCTATCAGATGGCTTAAATCATGTATAGCATGATGTTCAGGTTCAAGCAATATTTTTAAGCCATCAGTGTTCAGTAAATTTTGCTTGAGGTTCTTGTCTAAGAAACATAAAGTAGGACCTGATATATGCCTTCTTGTTGATACACATTAGCATATATCGTATCACTTCTGGATTGACATATGTAGGTTGTAGGAGCTTATGTTTGTGGTTTTGAAACTCTGCATTTTTGTTAAAATGTATACTGTTTCTTACTTTGCATAAGTAACTGTGATCTGACCATGTTGGAATGGATTTTCAATTTGAGTTTGTCATCTGGCGCGCACTTCAGTAAGTTAAGTAGGTTTTGATGTTCTCTGGTGCAAATCATCAAGCATGATATGTGTGAGTCCAAGAGGGAGATTGTGAGATCAAATATGAACTTAGCACATATCATCATAAAGTAATTGATGATTAGCGAAATGTCAAACTTAGTTTAACATGGATACAAACTGTAAATCAATACTAGTAACTTAATGAAAGAGTGTATCAATTCATTAAGGTAAGTAATCCAATCCTTGGTCAGCAAGAAAGACCACAATGAAGTGTTACATAAAGAATCTAAATAGGAAACCTAAACCGATATGGAATGCTTTAATGGGAAGCTTCTTGAGGTTTAATTCTCCTATATATATAGATGAATTGGTCCATGTTGCCACCACGACCTATTGCATAAGTTCTGTCCATTGAGAAGCAAGTTGGTAAGCAACAGAAGACTATATTCTTGTGATCCTGTTTGCAGCTGCAGAGATGGAATCCATTCCAGTAATTGCTAAAGGTAAGTCTTGATCTTGTGTGTATATATTGTGAGCATGTATATATGGTTTTACAGATGACTGCCTAGTCCAAAAGCCAACATGCCTCAAGGGCTCAAGGCGCTCCCGCTACCCTAGGTAAGATTACAAAATATTTGGCTCAATCGACAAAGAAAGTATCAGCGTGAGAGTTCCATCTTTCCCGTCAACTCGATCTGTAAATGATGGGAGTCTGATACCACTAAAGACCCTAGATAGGACTTTCCATGAGAATTGAGACAATCAATAGTTAAAAACAGGTTTACGTACCATAAAATCTTTTTATATTGTGGTAATTAACTTTTTCTTTTCAGGAAAATCAACAACAATACCAAAAACCACCACCATACACCGTCCAACTCTTTTTTGTTTTTAGCTAACAACCAGTTCAATTCAAATTGACTAGTTAAACAACATAATGTTAAACAACATAATGTTAAACAACAAAAAGAGAGTTCAATTCATACAGATACAAACCAAGCTCAAACTTCATAAATCGTTCTGTTACTAACTTCATTTCTTCACAATGTGAATAACCAATTTGTGTCTTTCAGAAACTCAAATAGGCAAACATTACCGACTTCAACTTTGTTAACAAGTGTCTTATTAAAAAAAAAAAAAGTGCAAAAGCATACTATCTTCAGTCAAGTATACCATCTGCGTTGAGGGTAAGGCCTAAGCTTCACTGAATTCCCTCCTCTCTCTCTCTGAAATCTGAGGAAACAACTTCATATTTTCCTGAAGATAGATGCTCCATTTTTACAGCAAAAGATTCGTATTTTCCTGAAGATAGATGCTCCATTTTTACAGCTAATTACAGATTTAAGCTAGTCAAACACACTACACAAATTAAGCTTAATTGTATTTACCACCTTATTACAATTCAGTCATGCTATGACTGTTTGTAGCTGGAGAGACCCAAGTGTTTGAATTAACCTCAAAGACAGAGAAATAGTGTATATAACTAAAAGACCGCCCCCCAAGACCCCATCAAGGGTCATATCTCTCCTTGGCAACACCACAAGTGCCCATAGCAAGCCTCCTGCCAACAAACCCAATGTCTCCAAGAGGTATGGATCTCCATGAATAACAACAGCTGAAGGGAATTTTGACCAACAAGAGCCAACAAATGATAGCCCCAATCCAAAGAGAGTGTTGAAGATAGGACCAGCATAACAGGCAGAAAAGGCAATCTGTGCTCCCTCTGGTCCTCCATTCAAAGCCATGGTCAAATTGGTTATCAAATCCCCAAGTGAATTACCCCAAGCAAGGACTGTTAGTCCCAATATTGAAGGACTAACACCCAATATGTACCCTATTGAAACTAACAAGGCCACCAGTTCCTGAGCTGTAATGTAACTCCAAGTAACACTCATCAAGAAGCCAGCAGCAAGCCAAGGAAATAAGCATTTCTTTGGTGGGCTTGACTTCTCTGTTGTCAAACATGCAACAAGCCCGAAAACTAGTCCAATAATCGATCCAATCACATAGATCAAAAGGCTAGTCTCGAAGGTAGCGTTTGCATACTGATGGTTCCAAAGGGATGACAATAGCACTGGTGCTAGTGTCACAGAAGCAACTGCATATGGTTTAGACCATCTATCTTCACAAACAACAGGAATTGTCAATCTCCTAGGAATATAAAGAGGCAACTCAAGTATGAAGATCAATATTTGGCAAGAATCTGATGGTCGGGGGAGTTGAAAGCAGCCTTTCTTGACTTCTTCTACGGCAGAGATGTGTTCTAAAGCTCCTTCCTCTGCAGCACTAAGGTCTTCATTTTCATCCCTCTCCATGCTACTCATGATTGGTACTGTCAAGTCATGACTACCATTGCTCAAATTATTGTGTGATTCACTTGTTTTACCAGAATTCCGCCTATGCGTATGTGATACGTAAACCCCAATCACATAAACAATATAAAGTGAAGAGAAAGCCATGGCAGCCCACACATCTATTTCTTTCTGAATCAAGATCAGAACCAAGCACACGATAACCAAAAGGTAGAAGCAGGTGTCTCTCACGAAGTCAGATTTGTCAACTCGAACAAGCCTTTTGCGAAGTGAAATGCTTACGACTCCAACCACAACACATGATATAAAGGAGGCACCTCCCAGAACTGTATTGAGACCAACATCAATGTTCGTCCCACCACTGCCCATAAATGAAACAAAACTGGAGAAGACATCAGGGGCTCCATTGCCAAGGGAGAGAAGGGTTACCCCAGCAATTGTAGGGGACAATTGCAAAAGCCTTGATAGACTCTCAAGTGAAGAACAAAAGTATTCAGAAGCTGTATTACCCAATAGATAGAACAAAACCAGAAGCCAGAACAACAAAAGGCCATAACCCAAAAAGGGGTGAGTTCCAAAACTGCAATAGAAGATGTATAGATAATCAATATAGCCTTGGGAGACACATGGGTTTTTGGATTTAAGGTACAGGCACTTTTCCTCATAGTCACCTATACCAAGAAAACCCTCGCAGCCTTGCTCATTAATATTGCTGTGAATGCGTGGAACTAGAATTTGTGAAGAGTGGGAATTGTATATAACCAAGATAGTAGAAGCCACTAAGAGAAAAGAGAGATTCAAGAAAATGATATAGTTTCTGTACAGAGGTTTGGAAACAAATAAGGTTTTCATTAGAACCTCAACCACGAGCTAGCAATCAAGCTAAAGTTGAGAAACTAACAGAAATTGCTGAAATGGAATAAAGAAGCAAGCAATTACCTTACGGTCTGTGAATTGTAATTGCAGGGAAACAAAATGGAAATAGTTTTTTTTTTTTAGGTGAAATGGGTTAAAGAAGCAAGCAAGGAAGGGTGTTGGCAGATGTGTATCTAATTCCTGGCTTGGAGGTCTGAACTCTGAAGAAGACGTGCATCTAATTCAGTTGGTACAGTGCGGGAATAAACGGTTCCACTTTTTGTTGGGGAGGCTTAGATCACAGGTGCTGACTTGGTTGAGAGGTCACAGACACACATGTCCTTTGGATGTGTACTGACTCATGGAGCGAGGGGCCCACACTCCACACGACTACGGTGGAGAAATACACGTGGGGATTGGTTAGATGTCCGATTTCATGGCGAGCAATTTAACCCGCGCAATAGAGATGCGTCATAGAGAACACGAATGATGAATCAGTCCTTGTTACCGCAAGTAGAGACTTAACTAGGAAGTTTCACAGACCGACCAAAAAGTTAAAAAGGAAATTGCTTATTATACTTTTGTCCCAGAAAAGAAAGTGACCGGCACTAATTATCTAAGATAACACTGCTTGCTCTGTCCTTGTTTTCTCCGTTGAAAATCCCACGTCCTTGTTTTTTCTCGCTGCTGTAATTATATTTTCGTCACCCATGATCAATCTGTCCGTATTTTTCTTGGATTTCAGCCTTTTAGGAAGGCACACACTCTTAGATGGTTTGCGATACTGTTTTTTATTTTATGAATTCAAAAATTTATATAATTTACGTTTGGTGTATTAAATTTGAAAAATAGGAAAAACAAAACTTTGACTAAAGAAAAAAAATGAGGATATTAGATCAATTCAAAACGTCTATTGTCTCCCAATACATGTCTATTGTCTCCCAATAGACGTCTATTGACCCATACTATCCCTTTATTGCCCCTTGAAAAAACTTTTTTTTTCTTTTTTCTTTTTCTCTTTCCTTCTAGGCCTTACAAAGCCATCAAAACTCAACTCCACAACTAAAATATAGACCGAAAAATTGTTCCCTGCTAAAAAGTAAAACCAATTCTAACTTATAGAAACTGAAGCAGAAAAATTTGAAGCCTTAAACATTATATAAAAATCTAGGCTAACAAAACCAAAGAAATTGATTTAACAACTCCATTTTCAGGTGCTCTGTTTTGCAAAATCCTAGACTCCGAAATAGACTGATTATTGACCAAATTTCAAAGCTTTCCAATAAACCAACGTCGTTTAGCGAGTATGGGGGAATACAGACCTTGAAGGAACTAGAGGTGGAGAAAGAGAAGTCAATGTGCGAGGCTTCGATCAACAGAGCTGAGGCGGTAGATCTGAGCAGCGACATTTCTGATTAATTCCAACGCTCTTTCTGAGTTGATTGGATAAGAGAATCGTCGAGGGTGGATTGCGTCGTCGAAAAGAGCCTGGGCCAGAGATAGGAGTTGTTGTGGGTGAGCTGCTTGTAGTGGAGAATGGCGGACATGGCCCGGGCCTCCTGCGCCGGTGAGAATTGAAGGAGGTAAGCGAGTTTGACTGAGAGCGAGTTAGATTGGTCTACTTGCAGAGATTGAAGAGAAGCTCGGCCTGAGATCGACTCGGCCATTGCAACGAGAGAGAGAGAGAGAGAGCTGTATTGTGAGGTGAGAGAGAGGGGAGAGAGTGGTTGTAATTCATTATTTGGATTAGGGATAAAATTGTCATTTCACTCTAATTTGGGTGAGTGAGAATAAAAATATGTTGCTGGGGTAAGTGGAATAAGTTTGGCCAATTTGGTGCTTTGAGTCAAAGACCCTAAAGAATTCATAATCAATACAAACAAAATAGTCAGTCTTTCATGATTACTAAGGAAAAACTAAAAATGATTTTTTCTCTTTGAAGAAAAAAAAAAAGAGTTTCAGATAGTATAAAATGAGTGCTATAGATATGTTTTTTATTTTTTTAATGATAGATATGTTTTTTAATATTTCAAGTTTTGAAATACTTGTACCAAACAAGTATTTATGACAGGACCCACCCTAAATTTCACCGTGAAATCCGAACTGACCCTGCGGGGCCACCTTAGAAGAAATTCTACCAAAAATTTGACGGAACTTCTTCTAAAAGTGGACTACCTAAAACCTGTAGAAAGACATTTACACTTCTAAAATAATCCACCCTCATCCCGAAAATCCTTTCAAATTTTCAAGATGGACTCTGCGGGGCCCACTTTTAAGAAAAATTCGACAGAACTTCCCTTAAAAGTGGACAACCCAACCTGTGAGAAAAACGACAAAAACAAATTTTTCTAAATCCAAGATCCCACAACATGCAGTCATCCTATATTTCACAACCACCACAGTTATTAAGCAAAACCCCAGCGTAAAGGCAGTAAAATTTATACAATACAGCCTCTTAAGGTTATCAGAGCAATCTACGATAAAATCAAATATATTACATGAGGTAGGTTAATATTAACCTACGAAAGACAAGTGGCAGAACTGGTGCTAAGCCTCGATCCCACGCCAAACAGCAACACTGCGAACTGGGCAAAGGAAACCGAAAAGCCCAGGGGAAAGTAAGCGATAAAACGTTAGTTGTGAGTGGACAAAAATATTTAATTAAGAAAGAAGTGTTTCTCACTTTCCCACATTTATTGTTTAGAACGTTCTTATGCATGCAATAGGGAACTAAAGGTTTTTAAATCACTTTCATGACTAAGCTAGCCCCGCTGGCTTAAGGGAAGTTCGACCGACCCTGTTAGTCGGACGAATAAATAAATAAGTAAATAATTTAAAAGGTATGAGGAAAAACGTCATCACCATACAATAAAATAAAGTGAGCCGCTAAGGCTCGGGCGGAGTGTCCCACACTCAAGAGCATCCCATGCTCGGCTCTACTCACCCACTAACACAAAGTAAGTAGGGAGGAGTACCAATAGGCTAGCTAGCAATAAAGTATATCGACCCAGGTATGGTGGGTAAAAACCATATGAAAATCGAGAATTTGTGAGATTTCCTCGAAGTCTCACAAGAAAGGAACTTAGTCCAACGACGTGACCCCGCACGCCAACATGATTCAAAATTATGAATCAATATACTAAAATAAAGTAAGTTTATAATCTCGAAGAAATCTTCCATTTTCGAAGATTTTTCGAAAAACCCGAATCTACTAATAAATAATGATATTTTCATTTTCAGAAATAATCTTATCGAAGATTATTTCTAATAAAAAGTTCGAAATGGAACGTAACCACTTCTAATCGGCAATTTGAACCATAACTAATTTCATAATCAAAAATCGAATAATATGCTTATTAAATAACAAATACTTTAAATAATTTCGTAACTTAGAAAATTTAATTGCATGCATGACTTTAAAATCAAACGTCCACTCACCGTATACGGCTAAGCTTGCCGTTGATCCGAACCCTCTTCGTAGGAATCCTCCTCACGTCCTGTACAATATAACGTTCATAAACCAATAAGTACAGGACGGATAAAAATTAAATCCACCAAAACCAAACCATATCCCAATTGTTATTATTTACTCAAACATCTCCAATTTCACTTTTCTAACTTCATTTCTTTACTTTGAGCTTCCGATTAAGGAATTCCAGTATACGGATTATCCGTGAATTAATCAATGAATTTCACACCATAACGAAAACCATATCTGTCAGAACCCATCCCGAAAATCCTTTCAAATTTTCAAGATGAACTCTGCGGGGCCCACTTTTAAGAAAAATTCGACAGAACTTCCCTTAAAAGTGGACAACCCAACCTGTGAGAAAAACGACAAAACACATATTTCTAAATTCAAGATCTCACAACAAGCAGTCATCATATATTTCCCAACCACCACAGTCATTAAGCAACAACCAAGCGTAAGGCAGTAAAATTTATACAATACAGCCTCTTAGGGTTATCAGAGCAATCTACGATAAAAGCAAATATATTACATGGGGTAGGTTAATATTAACCTACGAAAGGCAAGTGGCAGAACTGGTGCTAAGCCTCGATCTCACGCCGAACAGCAACACTGCGAACTGGGCAAAGGAAACCGAAAAGCCCAGGGGAAAATAAGCGATAAAACATTAGTTGTGAGTGGACAAAAATATTTAATCAAGAAAGAAGTGTGTCTCACTTTCCCACTTTTATTGTTTAGAACATTCTTAATGCATGCAATAGGGGACCAAGGGTTTCCAAATCACTTCCATGACTAAGCCAGCCCCGCTGGCTTAAGGGAAGTTCGACCGACCCTCTTAGTCGGACGAATAAATAAATAAGTAAATAATTTAAAAGGTATGAGGAAAAACGTCATCACCATACAATAAAATAAAGTGAGCCGCTAAGGCTCGGGTCGGAGTGTCCCACACTCAAGAGCATCCCATGCTCGGCTCTACTCACCCACTAACACAAAGTAAGCAGGGAGGAGTACCAATAAGCTAGCTAGCAATAAAGTATATCGACCCAGGTATGGTGGGTAAAAACCATATGAAAATCGAGAATTTGTGAGATTTCCTCGAAGTCTCACAAGAAAGGAATTTAGTCCAACGACGTGACCCCGCACGCCGACATGATTCAAAATTATGAACCAATATATTAAAATCATGTAAGTTTATAATCTCGAAGAAATCTTCCATTCCCGAAGATTTTTTTCGAGAAGCCCGAATCTACTAATAAATAATTATACTTTCATTTTCAGAAATAATCTTATCAAAGATTATTTCTAATAAAAAGTTCGAAATGGAACATAACCACTTCTAATCGGCAATTTGAACCCTAACTAATTTCATAATCAAATATCGAATAATATGCTTATTAAATAACAAATACTTTAAATAATTTCGTAACTTAGAAAATTTAATTGCATGCATGACTTTAAAATCAAACGTCCACTCACCGTATATGGCTAAGCCTGCCGTCGATCCGAACCCTCTTCGTAGGAATCCTCCTCACGTCCTGTACCATATAACGTTCATAAACCAATAAGTACAGGACGGATAAAAATTAAATCCACCAAAACCAAACCATATCCCAATTGTTATTATTTGCTTAAAAATCTCAAATTTCACTTTTCTAACTTCATTTCTATACTTTGAGTTTCCGATTAAGGAATTCCGATACACGGATTATTCGTGAATTAATCAATGAATTTCACACCATAACGAAAACCATATCTACACTTCACAAAATTAATCCGAGGTCACCAATATGCAAACTACATTATACTATTGACTTAATAACCAAATTACGACAATCAGAAACTTGCCCTACACCACCTCACGCGCCGCCCACAGTGGCGGCGAGTGGCGGTTACTCGCCGGAATCAACCTCCTCCTATGGCCACCAAATTTCATCCACAACATCAATTCTACTCACTGATCATTTCATTCAACTACAACACATCCAAATAACAATCAAAACCAGTCGAAATCAACGGATGAACATAAACCCAGAAATTATCCAAGAACCCTAGAATTTCAATTCAACAATTCGACTTCTACACAGCAAATCGAGACACAAGGCCATAGGGGAAATGATCAGTGGAGAAAACCGAACCTTCGACACCGGTTTGGTGGCCGGAGACGACCGAAATCGCCGGAAATCACCAAAAAACCCAATCTGCTACAGTGAGCTTTGTGGCTCAATTCCGAGCTCCTCCGGTCGAGATACCATGAAATGTGACCATGAGCATGACGAGGAGGAAGAGGCGAACCCAGGAACGTCCGGGTTTCGTCGTGGGGCGGCCGGAATCGCAGGAACTCAGAGGGAGGAGTTTCGGCCGAACTGGAGGAGGAAGAAATCGGGGGAGAGGAGAGAGAAAAGGCCGGGTAAGTTTCCAATTTTGGAAACTTACCACAGTAACTTCCTATTTAAAGAATTTTACTATGAACAGTAACCGGGAATAGTAAATTTAGTTTTTCGCTTATAACTTTCGCATACTAACTCCGATTTTTACGAACCACGTATGCATGTTCTCGGTTTAACATCCTCTACGACTTCCATGAATAACATTTTCTCAAATTATGACCCGAACAAAAGTCAACTTTTAGGGCCACTAAAATCATATTACGGAGTAAAAAGTAAGTGTAATTGACATTTACCGTCAAATTAATAAAAATCGAAAATTCTGGGTTCGGGACGTAACAATCTCCCCCCCTTAAGGAATTTCGTCCTCGAAATTGACATACCTGTTAGAAAAGGTGGGGATACTGTCGTCTCATTTGATCCTCTGGTTCCCAAGTAGCTTCTTCTACCATATGATTACTCCAAAGTATCTTAACTAATGGTATCGTTTTGTTCCTGAGTATCTGCTCTCTTCTATCCAGAACTTGAATTGGTTTTTCTTCATACGTTAGATCTTCCCGTAATCTTATGGGCTGCTCTTGAAAGACATGAGAAGGATCAGCAATATACTTGCGGAGCATGGAAACATGGAAGACATCATGTACCTTGGACAGTCTTGAAGGTAATACTAGCCGATAAGCGACCAAACCAATCCGTTCAGCAATTTGATATGGTCCGATGTATCTGGGGCTGAGTTTTCCACGTTTTCCAAACCTTACAATACCCTTCCAAGGTGATAGTTTTAGAAACACCCAATCACCAACTTGAAATTCTAAATCTTTCCTTCGATTATCCGCATAGCTCTTTTGTCTACTCTGGGCTGCTTTCAGCTTTTCTTTAATCACTTTCACCTTTTCAGTTGTAATCTGCACCATCTCTGGACCAATAAGCTTCCTTTCTCCTACTTCGTTCCAACACAAAGGAGTACGACACTGTTTTCCATAAAGAGCTTCATAGGGAGCCATGCCAATGCTGGAATGATAACTGTTATTATAAGCGAATTCTATCAAAGCTAGGTGGCTGTCCCAATTTCCTCTAAACTGCAAAACACAAGCTCTCAACATGTCTTCTAGAGTTTGAATAGTTCTCTCCGTTTGCCCATCTGTTTGCGGATGAAATGCAGTGCTGAACTGAGATTGAGTACCCAAAGCTTCCATCAGCTTACGCCAAAACTTTGAAGTGAAACGGGGGTCCCGATCAGATGTAATAGAGACAGGTGTGCCGTGAAGTTTTACTATCTCATTCATGTACAACTCCGCATATCTATCTATCTTATAAGTCTTCTTAACAGGTAGAAAATGCGCGGACTTAGTGAGTCGGTCTACAATTACCCAAATACTGTCATGACTACTTCCGGTACGTGGTAATCCGGATACAAAGTCCATAGTGATATGTTCCCATTTCCATTCGGGTATTGGTAACGGTTGTAGCAAACCCGAGGGCTTCTGTCTTTCGGCTTTTACTTGTTGACATATCAAACACCTACTTACATAAGCTGCAATTTCCCTCTTCATATTAGGCCACCAATAGTATTCTTTCAAAGTCCGGTACATTTTAGTCCCGCCAGGATGCACGGCATAAGCAGAACTATGGGCCTCCTCTAATATCTCTTGTTTAAGATCATCTCGGTCTGGCACACAAATTCGATTCCCGGACATCAAAGCTCCATCCCTGCTGATAGTGAAGTCTACTCTAGTACCATTTTCCACTGCCCCTTTTAACCGTTCTAGATAGTCATCATGTTGTTGTGCTTCTCGTACTCTATCAATAAAAACGGGTCTCACCTGGAAGCTGGCTATTAAGGCTGCGGATTCTTCAATCACTTCCAAGTTAACTCCAGTAGCTCGTAATTCGTAAAGGAGTGGAACCCGCACTGCTCTCAAATACGATAAGGAAGGAGAGGGTGGCATGGTAGGATATGATTTCCTACTAAGAGCATCAGCTACTACATTGGCTCTTCCTGGATGATACTCGATCGTACAATCATAGTCCTTGATCAATTCCAACCATCTTCTTTGTCTCAAGTTTATGTCTCTTTGCGTAAGCAAATATTGTAAACTCTTGTGATCCGTGAAAATTTGACATCTGGCTCCGTACAGGTAGTGTCTCCATAATTTAAGTGCAAGTACCACAGCGGCAAGCTCAAGGTCATGCGTCGGATAATTCAATTCATGTGGCTTTAGCTGTCTGGAAGCATATGTAATCACGTTCCCATGTTGCATTAAAACACAACCCAAGCCTTGCCTTGAAGCATCACTATACACCATAAATTCTCCACTATCGTCAGGCAATGCTAACACTGGAGCACTAGTTAGACGTCCCTTAAGTTCTTGAAAACTTTGTTCGCACTCCTCTGACCAGATAAACTTCACACCCTTCCTAGTCAGTCGAGTGAGAGGAGCTGCAATTTTTGAAAAATCCTGTACGAATCGCCGATAATAACCTGCTAAGCCCAAAAAGCTACGAATCTCCGTCACTGTAGTAGGTCTCTCCCAATTTAACACTGCTTCTACCTTCCGAGGGTCCACACTAATACCTTCTGCAGAAACAATATGGCCCAGAAACCCTACACTGTTGAGCCAAAATTCACATTTATTAAGCTTAGCGTACAACTGTGCTTCCCTCAAAGTCTGTAGCACAACTCTCAAATGCTTGACATGCAGGGAATCATTTCTAGAGTAGACCAGAATGTCATCAATAAATACGATCACAAAACGATCCAGATAAGGACGGAATACTCGATTCATAAGATCCATAAAAGCTGCAGGAGCATTGGTTAGTCCAAACGGCATTACCCTGAATTCGTAGTGACCATATCGTGATCGGAAGGCGGTCTTAGGAATATCAGATTCCCTTATCCGTAATTGATGATACCCAGACCTTAAATCAATCTTAGAAAATACTGTAGCTCCCCTCAACTGATCGAACAGGTCATCAATTCGCGGTAAAGGATATTTATTCTTCACCGTAACCTTATTCAACTTTCTGTAATCAATGCACAGTCTCAAAGTGCCATCCTTCTTCTTAACAAATAAAACCGGGGCACCCCACGGAGACACACTAGATTGAATGAACCCCTTATCCACTAATTCCTGTAGCTGAGTCTTCAATTCTTTTAATTCAGCAGGGGCCATCCGATAAGGTGCTTGAGATATAGGTGTTGTTCCCGGAATCAACTCGATAGTGAAGTCTATCTCTCTTATCGGGGGTAAACCAGGTAATTCATCTGGAAATACATCGGGAAATTTCCTAACCACTGGTATATCCTCAATACTCAACTCCTCCCTGCTGGTATCTACCATGTGAGCTAAGTAAGCCTGGCAACCCTTGTTCAAAAGCTTTTCAGCCGTTAAAGCTGAAATTAGGCAAGAAGGGAGAACATTCCGATCACCCTGAAAGAAAATTATTGGCTTCCCTGGACTTCTAAACACCACAATCTTGCGAAAGCAATCAACATTAGCCCGGTGAGTTGCTAAAAACTCCATTCCCAAAATCACATCGAATTCTACAAGATCTAAAGGGATTAGATCAACTTCCAAATCAACATTATCAATCAACACACTACAACCTTTAAAAACCCACTCTATCTTAAATGATGCTCCCGCAGGTAGAGATACATACCACTCGCCCATAAGGGGCGACAGCGATACATTTGCAAAGCATGCAAATCTACTTGACATAAATGAATGCGAAGCACCAGGATCAATTAAAGTATAAGCAGGTTGACCAAACACAGATAACATACCGAGGATAACATTTGGTGAATCGCGGCCCTCCTGCTGAGTCATGGCATGTAATCTTGCATGAGTCGTGGGGCGTCCTCTCTGACCTCTACCTTGCTGGGAACTGCCACGAGTTACTGCACCGGCGCGCGTACCGCTGGAAGAAGCAACATTACCACTAGTAGAAGTACCAGCGGATGACTGACCTGTCGCCTGAAAATGGGTAGGTACAACTCTCTGAGTCAACAGGGGGCAGTCCCTTTTAAAATGATCTTGCTGTCCACACTCAAAGCACCCCACTGACTGATATTGTCCATACTGGGCTGGCTGACTAGCTGGAGTTCTGTGCTGACTGCTAGAACTAGTCCTGCTCTGTCCAAACTGACGTCCACTTAACTGTCCCCGATTGAATCTCCTGGTGCGCCCCCCGCGTCTAAATCGAGATCCAGCACTAGATCCACTACTTTGTCCACTACCTGCTGATGATCCTGAACCGGAGGTGGAAGCTGATCTCTTCGATGGGCCCTGGCTAAGACTGTCTAAGTCTCGGGGTCGAACTCCCGATAGGTACATAGTCTCCAGCCTCAGAGCGGCGTTAACTGCCTCATGATAGGTGTAAAAGGGTATGGCTGTTAACTGAATACGATAATCACCCCCCAAACCTTCAATGAACCTATAGATCCGCTCCTCCTCAGTACTTATCAGATCTGGCACAAACTGGGCTAACTGGGTGAATCGCTGTTCAAACTCCGTCACCGACCTATCCCCTTTCTCTAGATGTAGAAACTCATACTTCATCCTGTCACGGATAGCTGTGCCATAGTACCGCCTATTAAAATGTTCCTTGAACTGTTCCCAAGTTATTGGACCGACGTCCCCCAAATCTCTGCTAGTCGTATCCCACCAATCAAAGGCCACTCCGTCAAGAAAGTCCACTGCCAACCCCACTTTTCGTTCCTCTGGACAATTAATCTGAGCAAAGACCCTCTCCATCTTGTTCAGCCAATTCTGGGCATCCATAGCATTTGGAGCATGGGAGAAACTATAAGCTCCATGTCTCTTTGCTCGTTCCATGGTAAAATCAGTCCTGGAGCCAGGAAGCGCTGCTGTCAGCTGTTGGACAATACGTCCCAAGGCATCTGCTAGTCCTCTGGAAGCATTCTCGTCTCCTGGAGCGGGAGGAGTCTCCCCGCGATTTCGGCGTCTAGGAGGCATAGCACCTGAGATGAAAAGAAGATTAAACAATTTACAGTAAAAATACCAGGATAACTACCTTATACACCTAAGAACATACTAGCATCGAAGAGCACACGATGGGGATCCGCCGCGGTCGGGCCATCACTCGGAAGATACTAGATGTCCTCAAGTACATGAGATAGTAGAAGTGACAGGAAACAGAAAACCTAAAGCTCTGATACCAACTGTCAGAACCCATCCCGAAAATCCTTTCAAATTTTCAAGATGAACTCTGCGGGGCCCACTTTTAAGAAAAATTCGACAGAACTTCCCTTAAAAGTGGACAACCCAACCTGTGAGAAAAACGACAAAACACATATTTCTAAATTCAAGATCTCACAACAAGCAGTCATCATATATTTCCCAACCACCACAGTCATTAAGCAACAACCAAGCGTAAGGCAGTAAAATTTATACAATACAGCCTCTTAGGGTTATCAGAGCAATCTACGATAAAAGCAAATATATTACATGGGGTAGGTTAATATTAACCTACGAAAGGCAAGTGGCAGAACTGGTGCTAAGCCTCGATCTCACGCCGAACAGCAACACTGCGAACTGGGCAAAGGAAACCGAAAAGCCCAGGGGAAAATAAGCGATAAAACATTAGTTGTGAGTGGACAAAAATATTTAATCAAGAAAGAAGTGTGTCTCACTTTCCCACTTTTATTGTTTAGAACATTCTTAATGCATGCAATAGGGGACCAAGGGTTTCCAAATCACTTCCATGACTAAGCCAGC
Source organism: Rosa persica (assembly GCA_025331145.1). Taxonomy (NCBI): domain Eukaryota; kingdom Viridiplantae; phylum Streptophyta; class Magnoliopsida; order Rosales; family Rosaceae; genus Rosa; species Rosa persica. The sequence goes on along the minus strand of WFKR01000003.1, from coordinate 35,726,433 downwards.
CCCGCTGGCTTAAGGGAAGTTCGACCGACCCTCTTAGTCGGACGAATAAATAAATAAGTAAATAATTTAAAAGGTATGAGGAAAAACGTCATCACCATACAATAAAATAAAGTGAGCCGCTAAGGCTCGGGTCGGAGTGTCCCACACTCAAGAGCATCCCATGCTCGGCTCTACTCACCCACTAACACAAAGTAAGCAGGGAGGAGTACCAATAAGCTAGCTAGCAATAAAGTATATCGACCCAGGTATGGTGGGTAAAAACCATATGAAAATCGAGAATTTGTGAGATTTCCTCGAAGTCTCACAAGAAAGGAATTTAGTCCAACGACGTGACCCCGCACGCCGACATGATTCAAAATTATGAACCAATATATTAAAATCATGTAAGTTTATAATCTCGAAGAAATCTTCCCTTCCCGAAGATTTTTTTCGAGAAGCCCGAATCTACTAATAAATAATTATACTTTCATTTTCAGAAATAATCTTATCAAAGATTATTTCTAATAAAAAGTTCGAAATGGAACATAACCACTTCTAATCGGCAATTTGAACCCTAACTAATTTCATAATCAAATATCGAATAATATGCTTATTAAATAACAAATACTTTAAATAATTTCGTAACTTAGAAAATTTAATTGCATGCATGACTTTAAAATCAAACTTCCACTCACCGTATATGGCTAAGCCTGCCGTCGATCCGAACCCTCTTCGTAGGAATCCTCCTCACGTCCTGTACCATATAACGTTCATAAACCAATAAGTACAGGACGGATAAAAATTAAATCCACCAAAACCAAACCATATCCCAATTGTTATTATTTGCTTAAAAATCTCAAATTTCACTTTTCTAACTTCATTTCTATACTTTGAGTTTCCGATTAAGGAATTCCGATACACGGATTATTCGTGAATTAATCAATGAATTTCACACCATAACGAAAACCATATCTACACTTCACAAAATTAATCCGAGGTCACCAATATGCAAACTACATTATACTATTGACTTAATAACCAAATTACGACAATCAGAAACTTGCCCTACACCACCTCACGCGCCGCCCACAGTGGCGGCGAGTGGCGGTTACTCGCCGGAATCAACCTCCTCCTATGGCCACCAAATTTCATCCACAACATCAATTCTACTCACTGATCATTTCATTCAACTACAACACATCCAAATAACAATCAAAACCAGTCGAAATCAACGGATGAACATAAACCCAGAAATTATCCAAGAACCCTAGAATTTCAATTCAACAATTCGACTTCTACACAGCAAATCGAGACACAAGGCCATAGGGGAAATGATCAGTGGAGAAAACCGAACCTTCGACACCGGTTTGGTGGCCGGAGACGACCGAAATCGCCGGAAATCACCAAAAAACCCAATCTGCTACAGTGAGCTTTGTGGCTCAATTCCGAGCTCCTCCGGTCGAGATACCATGAAATGTGACCATGAGCATGACGAGGAGGAAGAGGCGAACCCAGGAACGTCCGGGTTTCGTCGTGGGGCGGCCGGAATCGCAGGAACTCAGAGGGAGGAGTTTCGGCCGAACTGGAGGAGGAAGAAATCGGGGGAGAGGAGAGAGAAAAGGCCGGGTAAGTTTCCAATTTTGGAAACTTACCACAGTAACTTCCTATTTAAAGAATTTTACTATGAACAGTAACCGGGAATAGTAAATTTAGTTTTTCGCTTATAACTTTCGCATACTAACTCCGATTTTTACGAACCACGTATGCATGTTCTCGGTTTAACATCCTCTACGACTTCCATGAATAACATTTTCTCAAATTATGACCCGAACAAAAGTCAACTTTTAGGGCCACTAAAATCATATTACGGAGTAAAAAGTAAGTGTAATTGACATTTACCGTCAAATTAATAAAAATCGAAAATTCTGGGTTCGGGACGTAACAATATCTACACTTTACGAAATTAATCCGAGGTCACCAATATGGAAACTACATTATATCAACGATTAAATAGCCAAATTACGACAGTCAGAAACCTGCCCTACACCACCTCACGCGCCGGCCACAGTGGCGGCGAGTGGCGGTTACTCGCCGGAATCAACCTCCTCCTATGGCCACCAAATTTCATCCACAACATCAATTGTACTCACTGGTCATTTCATTCAACTACCACACATCCAAATAACAATCAAAACCAGTCGAAATCAATGAATGAACATAAACCCAGAAATTGTCCAAGAACCCTAGAATTTCAATTCAACAATTCGACTTCTACACAGCAAATCGAGACACAAGGCCATAGGGGAAATGATCAGTGAAGAAAACCAAACCTTCGACACCGGTTTTGTGGCCGGAGACGACCGAAATCGCCGGAAATCGCCGAAAAACCCAATCTGCTACAGTGAACTTCGTGGCTCAATTCCGAGCTCCTCCGGTCGAGATACCGTGAAATGCGACCATGGGCATGACGAGGAGGAAGAGGCGAACCTAGGGACGTCTGGGTTTCGTCGTGGGGCGGCCGGAATCGAAGGAACTGGGAGGAGGAGGATTCGGCCGAACTGGAGGAGGAAGAAATCGGGGGAGAAGAGAGAGAAAAGGCCGGGTAAGTTTCCAAATTTGGAAACTTACCACAGTAACTTTCTATTTAAAGAACTTACTATGAACAGTAACCAGGAATAGTTAATTTAGTTTTTCGCTTATAACTTTCGCATACTAACTCCGATTTTTTACGAACCACGTATGCATGTTCTCGGTTTAACATCCTCTACGACTTGCATGAAGAACATTTTCTCAAATTATGACCCGAACAAAAAGTCAACTTTTAGGGCCACTAAAATCATATAACGGAGTAAAAATTAAGTGTAACTGACATCTACCGTCAAATTAATAAAAATCGAAAATTCTGGGTTCGGGACGTAACAGAAACCGAAGGGCCTAGGGGAAAAGCATTTAAAAAAAAAAAACCGTTAGAGTGAGTGGACGAAAATAACTAATCTCGAAGGTAACCAATTATAAGATTTAATGCTTTCCCAAATTATTCTCTTAAAAACCAAGCATGCAGTAAACTCTTGAAAATTCTCTTAATCTTTCTGTAATACCCGCAATTTTCATTTTAAATTCGAGTAATTGTGTTGAACAATATTATACGATTTCACGAATATTGTTCGATAATAACTCACTTTTTGAATCATCGAAGTTTCGAAACGATTATTTTAACGAAAAGCTCGAAATGCTCGGTTTGAGAAATTGACTTTTTCTACGTGCAAAATTTGGAGAAACTTCCTTCCTGAAAGTTGTAGAGCTCGTCGATACGAGTCCGTACACGTACGGAACACAAAGATCGGATTTTTTCTGAATTAGTTATTGAATTTAGAATATTTTCCGAAACGGGTATATATAGAAAAAACCGTAGAATTTTTTTGGGAAATTTCCTTTTTGGTCTGGCCTCCATTTCTGTTTTTGGAAAGCACTGTAGCTTCTCTCTCTCTCTCGCGTCGTCTCCTTCCTCTCGGCCGAACGCAAGCAAAAACAGGGCACGCTCCCATCCCCTCCTCCGGCCATCTCTCGCGCTGCAACTACTTCCAGGAGCTTCGCGTCGACCTTGCGCAGCTTCCAGAGGCAGCCTTGCACCGCGACACGGCCGGCAAGGGCGGCGGTACAGCCCGAACCGAAAAGGTTCGTTTTCGGTTCGATCTCGATATCTCGAGCTACAGACCACCATTTCACTTGATTCTTGGCTCATTGAGCTCCCCTCAACTTCCTCTACAAGCACCAAGAAGGACCGGAACTGGGTCGAACGTTTTCACGTTCGTCGGAGCTCGACCCCGTGCGGATCGAAAAACCAACTTTCGATCCAAATATCTTGAGCTATACACAATCATTTCTTGTGATTCTTGGCTTGTTGAGTTCGCAAGGAAGTTCTGAACAAGTTTCCAGAAGGGATCGAGGCGTGAGGTTGCAGTTTTCACATCGGTTTCAAGCTCGCCGGTTTCTGGAAAATTTCCGGCTGCCGACTGTAATTGGTACTTTTCGAACCCTTCCCGTCGTTTTTTGGTCTTGTGCTAGTTATGAAAGTTGCTCAGAATGATGAAATGAAGGGGAAAAGCTCAGCCCCGACACCATTGGTGGTGGTCGGCTGTGGCTCTGTCCCTAACTCCGGCGGCCTTTTCCGGCCACCTCCGGAGGTCTAAAATTTGGTTTGTGTTCATTTTATGATTCTATGTTTCAATACGATTATTTCGGCGTATTATACGCATTTTTCGGATATCGTATGAATTAGTTATGAATTTTGAGATTTCAATCGATTTAGATCGTTAGATTTATGATCTGTGGAATTAGGATCGTAAGATGAACTTATAATTTTGATATGATGATCATATGACTGTCCCAGAGGCTTTGTGTGGTCATGGGCGAAGATCCGACCGTTGGATCTTCGTATATGTGCAAAACGGTAATTAGGGGAGCGATTCGTGAGAATCTGCTCGTCGGATTTTATTGTAAATTAGAATCCGGCCGTTAAATGGTAGTTCAATTATGTTTTGGAATTATTGGCTAAATTCGAATCACATTTGATTAGGTGATTGACGGATTGTATTTGAGTGGGCTATTTCGACGTTAATTGTATTTGTATTGAAGACGCAGCGGGAATTTCGAGGTGAGTAAAACTTACGTGGTTCATATCATGAACCGAGCGTTTTAAATTTATTTATTTTTGGTAATTGTGTGAAAAATAATTGCGGATTAAATATTTGTTTTAAAATTTCATGGACTTGAATCACCCCGGTCCATAGGCAAGTAAAATGAATTTTAATTATACAAATGAATTTCACGATTTTATTGTGTGAACTATAGATGGTATTAGTGGTCATTCCTGAGTGGATGATTACGTATATATATATATTTACGTGGAAAATATATATTGATGAGTGGATTGTTGAGTGATGATATGATTGAGTTGAATTGATGAATTGATTATATTTCAATTGTGTAATTTCATAATAATATGGTGTATCTTGGTGGGGTTGATTTCAGTATGTGATATTATATGTTGTGCTCATTTATGGGTTTAGGGTCGACGTAGTGACTGGTGTGTGGTAATCGGACGCTCTAATCCTGGGTGGATGATGGGATACGATTGGTTGAGTATGTGATATTATCGGACGTTCTAAATATGTATATAAATATACATATTGATGAAATACGATAATGATAAATATGTCGGATGCCATAACCTAGGCCAGGTGACGGGCTACGATTCAGTTAGAGCTCTAGTCTGTCATGTACCGTATTTTTATAAATACGATGTTGAGGTTTTGTGAAGAAAGATGTCAGTTGGGGTTGTCTTGATTTATTGATTTGGTATTTTGATTGAGATTGTTAGTACTTCGTGGTTGTGGAAACGGTTGAGTGTTGACTTGAGTAGAATTGATTATGATTAAATTAAACAACAGTCTTTCCTTTTACTCATACGAGCTTTCATAAGCTTACCGGGTTTTGTGTTGTTGCAATCCCGGTACACTATTCAAATGGTGTAGCGGATATTCCTGCAGGTCAGGATAACCAGGGAGGAGACCGAGCTGCTTAGGTGTTACAGTAGTTTTTTGTTATTTCATTTAGTAGTGAGGTGTGTACGCTCATTTAGAGCTTTACAGTTCATTTTGGATTTGAGTTGTAATAATTAACCGAGACTAAATTCGGTTTTGATTTTATTTCGGGTGGTGAAGTTGTTAAGAAAAGAAATCTTCAGGATGATTATTTTGAGTTGTGGCAAATTTCATGTTTCGGATTTTGAATGTTTATTTTAAAATTCGGGGCGTGACACTTTCTTTTTACTGAAATCACAAACACTTACTATAAATCATCTGGAAAAACGTCTCGAAATCTCTTTAAAATGTCCTAGTCTAGTAATTCTCGTTAAAATATTCATGTCTCAAAAATAGGTGATGACTAGAGGGAACTGCTGACTAGTCATCTCATGCGCTGGAGGGAAGTCCCGACCAGGGATGCATCGGAGGGGACTGCTGACCAGATGAGGAGGTGATGGTTAGAAGGGACTGCCGACTAACTACCTCGTGTCATCTGGAGGGGACTGCCGACCAGATGACGCATCGGAGGGGACTGCCGACCGGTATATTCTGGAGGGGACTGCCGACCAGGCTGTTACCTAGAGGGGACTGCTGACTAGATAATGCATGCATGCCCTGACTTATTTACCTTCTCAATAAACTAGAATCAATCTCTTTCAAATAATTGCTTTTGGAAAGAAACTCGATATTAACTCTTAAATCAATAGTAAACCGTTGAAAACATAATTCGTGAACCCTTGAGAAATCAATCATACTCAAATGTCTGAATAATGCAACCGTATACTCGAAAATCATTAGTCCTCTTAATATTTTCTCAATCAACCACTTTCCGAAAATCATTTCTCAATAAATCAATAACTCAACTCAAATAACTCGATAATTACTAAAAGCTCTCGGAAAGGAAGTTCAATAATGATCTCATAAATCATAAATAAATCTCACAATAAAATAAATACTCAAAATTAGTACTGCATGCATAATTTAATTAAAATCAAATGTCCACTCATAGTACTGTTTAGGCGACCATGCAAACAGTTTCCCTCGTCGAGCAGTAACTTGGTACGTCTTCCTGTAAAAAATTATATTCCGTGAATAACTATTCAACAATTTAATACGATTCCTAAAATTAAATCCTCATAATCACATCTCCACTTCTTCTCGGATTCAACCCAAATTATACCACTAATATCAATTCGATAATTTGAAGTTTCCCAGGCAAAACCAAGAGATATCCTACGGTAGGATTCTCGTAAATCGATAATGAAATTCTAAATTCTGGAAATTCCATAATCAACACAACTTTTCTTCAATTCTAACCAAATTCACATTTACAAGCTCTAAAATATTTATAAGATTTAATGGGCTTAAAACATAATTAAATCACTGTTCACGCTCCGCACTGTTTGGCACCGACACTATTCACGAACCGCCGGTCAACCACTATATCTGGCTACCAAATTTTATCAGCATCATCATCTCAATATTCTAAGCATTTTTCATAACTGTGACCAAGTGAGAAAATACCTTGAAGTGCTCCAATTTTGCTGATGAACACAAACCCGGGAATCTCTCAACCCACCAATTTGGAAATATTTCAAATTCACCTTCCAAACGTGGAAATTTCAGCTAGAAGTCTTCAGGAAAGATGATCAGTGACTCGAGGCGCTCCTAATATAACTAATTTCACTACCGGAGATAGCCGGAAACTGGAGAATTTCGCTGGAGAAGCAAACTGCTACAGTAACAACGATTGCATAAATTTGGGGTTTTCCGGCCAAATCGCCGATACCCATTGGTACCGCCGTGTAAAGGAGGAAGAAACAGTCCAAGGACAACTAGAATCACGTCGATCAGAAGTCGGACGACCAAGAAATCGGAAAAAGAAGAAGAGAGGGCGACGCGGGGGAAGAGGGAGAGGAGAGAGAGAGTCAGGGTAAGTTCTGAAATGGGAACTAACCTTGGTAAGTTTCCTTATATATAGAGAGTTGCCATAAACAGTAAATTTACTTGTTCACTTATAACTTTCACATACGAATTCCGATTTTTACGTATTATATATGTACGCGCATGTTTTAACGTCCTCTACAACTTTCATGAAGAACATTTTCTCAATTTTTAACCCGAATAAAAAGTCAACTTTTAGGGCCACTGAAAGTATCGAAAAAAAAGTAAAAAGTGAAATTAATTGCTACGTCCCGTACCTCAATTTACCATTTCTCAAATCATAATCGAGATAAATCATAATTAATCTCCAAAATCAATTCATATTCTCAAAAACAAATCATAAATCCAAATTCGAGTATAATAAGTTCACATCCGAAATTCATATGAAAATCCAATACTAAAATTATAATCCAAGATAAAATATTAGGCTCGTTAAATAAAACGTTAATTAAATAAATCAATAATTTCAAAATAAATGCATGCATCATTATTTAAAACAAAAGTCCACTCACAGTATACGGCTAAACTTGTCGTTTATTCGAAGTTTCCTCCGTGTGATTCCTCCTCACGTCCTATATAAATATAACGCTCGTAAATAAATAATAACATGACAGAAATCTAAATTTACAATAATTAAATCGAATTCCTAAACGTCTCCTTTTATCTTAACTCCCTCAATTCTCCTTGATATCCATCCAAACTTCATCAAATTCACATATATCAACTCTTCATCAATTATGTTATTTAATTAGCCAAAAAACAGAACTTAAGTCACTATTCACCCGACGCACTGTTCACCCGCCGCCACTGTTTACGTGGCTGCCAACTCCTCCGATGGTCACCAAATTTTAGCAGGACCTTCATCTCAACCTCCTAAGCAATTCTCTTAACTACCACAAACCCAGAAAACGACTAGAACTATATGAACAATTAAGAAAACAGTGAATCCAAATGTGAATAGTGACTTCGAATTTCAAACCTTCGATTCTTCCTTCATGCTTCAAATTTGATCATGAAACTTTGAAGGATGATTGTATAATCCAAGAGCTCCAAGACTCAGAAAGAATCATCGCTGGAGGTGGTCGGAAACTCAAGTTTCGACCAAAAATTCAAGAAAACAGCAGCACCGTCCTCTTCTTCTCCTTGCTGCACCTTCCACAGTTCAAATTAAGCTACCAAACTAACCCAGAAATGAACAGAAGGAAGAGAGTTTTCCAACGACATCTTATACATCAAAATCCATTGCCGGATGAAGGAGTTATTATCGGAAGAAGGTGAAGAGGTCGGAGAAGAAGAGAGAATCGGGAGAGAGAGAGAGAGCTCGGTAAGTTTCTGAAATGGAAACTTACCACAGTAACTCGACTATTTAAAGACAAATTACCACAAACAGTTTCTTTGATATTTTGACCATAACTTTCTCATACGAACTCCGATTTAAGTGTACTACATATGCACGCGCTCGGTTTAACGTCGTCCTCTACAGCTTCATGAAGAATGGTTTTTCAAATTTTGAGCCGAACAAAATGTCATCTTTTAGGGCCTCTAAAAGTTCGTAATGGAGCCGAAAATTAAAATAACTCTCGTTTATAGTCCAAAAGACATGTAAGTCTATAAATTTTGGTTTGGTCGTAACACGGATGAACCCTTCAGACATCCCAAACGACGTCACCATCAAGTTGAAGGCTCAGCTAATCGGAATCGAAGGTGTGCGCGGCAAGCTCGCCTGAAACCATGGAGTCTATCGAGATTGACTTCGAACTTGACCTACATAAAACCCTATCAATGTAGTAAGAATAAGTAGGGATCGTTCTCAACCGGGGATTAGGGCCTAATTAATTCTGAAAAATAAACGTTAGACAAAACAAAACTTTATACTATATACAATATTCACATTATTTACGAAATTACAAGTAAAGGGGATTTATGATTTTTATTTTTTTTATTTAACAAGTAATTAAATATATACATGTGTGACACATCAAAACACAGAATCAAGTAGAGATAAATGAATGGAACGAATTTAGATAGGATCAACTATTATTAACATGTTGGCAAAGTTTCAAACATCAAATCACGAATCAAAATATGTCAAAGCTTAGAATCAATCAAGAACAAAGATGAACGCATACAAAGTTCTTTTTACTTCCCTTAGTTAAATTAACTAGATAATGCACATAGTTAAGCCTATTAATCTTGCAATTACTAGTCGTAGCTAATCATTAATAAAGCCATTCTTAACGCAATAAACACATTGGAAGTTTGATCAATTCAAGCCAATTAAGAACACAAGTTAGAACGCTAATCAAGCATGCAAGACTCATTGTTAATTTATCTAAGTATTTATAGGTTTTCGACTTAAATTATCAAAGCCTAGAATGCTAGCACTTTAATATGGATTCAATTACGTGTTTATCAACCTAAGTATGCATACAAAGATCAATTAACATATAAAAGATGAGATTGAAGCTCGAAATTAACAATCATGCTTAACACTTCTGAAATCGCAATTTTTCAATAAGAAAACCTAAAACCTAAAACATGCTTCATAGTATTTGAAAATCACATATCTAAAATCAATATTCATCCACCACAGAAATCGTATAACATGAATCCAAAACAGAAAATTAAATTGAAAATTCATAAAAACCCAAAATAACTTTCTTATACAAAACCGAAAACAAAGTATGGTGTTCATGGTTACACTTTTTGATTTTCAAGGATGCAAGAATGTAAAGACCCGAAATTTCAGTTAAATATTTCGTAATTCAATACTTCTCAAATTATATGAATTATGAGTTGTGAGTGTGATTCGAATGTCGTTATTTGAGAAATTTGGTTTCGAATGATTTTAGTATCGAAATTTAACGTTATTTAGGGTTATTAAAATTGACATATTTTTACGTAAGGAATTTGAGGAAACTTCTTTCATGAAAGTCGTAGAGCTCGTCGATACGAGTTCGTGCATATGCGGAACACAAGAATCGGAGTTTGTAGGAAGAAGTTATGACATTTAGAAGTTTTCGATTTTGTATATATATAGGTTAACTTTTTTGGAAAAATCAGAAAAATCAGAAACCTAGATTTTTTCTCTCTCTCTCTCTCTCTCGCGCAGCACCGAACCGAAGGCAAAAAAAACAGAGCCAAACTTCTCCGGTTGAGTTCTTGCTCCTCCGGCCACCGTTTGACGCCAAACCACCTCCCACGGCTTCGCCTTGACCTTGTGCAGCTGCCAGAGGCATCCTTGCGCCGTGGCACGGCTTGTAGCAGCGGCGGAAAGCTGGTTTTCCATTTTCGGCAGTTTTGAGTGCGAAGCGAATATCTCGAGTTCTAGACCACCAAATTATGAGTTCTTTATCTCGTTGAACTCGTATGGAGGAGTAGAACATGCAGTAAAAAGGACAGCACCAGAAGTGGAGGTTTTCACGCTCGTCGGAGAGCATATCGGTTTCTGCAGTTTTTCCGGCCAAACCGGACTGTTTTTGGTAAGTTTCGGCCACTTCCACTCATTTTCTCACTTCGTGTTAGTTATGAAAGTTGCTCAAAATGATGAAACGAAGGGGATGAGCTTGGCCCCGACACAATTGGTGGTGGTCGGTGGTGGCTCTGCCCTAAACTCCGGCGGCCCTTTCCGGTCACCTCCGGGGGTGTCATGAGTAGTTTCTGCTCATTTTTAGATTCTACATGTCGATACGATCATTTTGATATATAGCATGCGAATTTTGGATATCGTATGAATTAGTTATGAATTTTACGATTTCGATTGATTTCGATCGCTCAATTTGTGATTTATGAAGTTTGGACCGTCCGATAGAATTCTAGTTTTGATATAATGATCGTAGGACTGTCCCGGTGACCTTGTGTGGTCACGGGTGAAGATCCGACCGTGGGATCTTCATATAAGTGTGTTTTTGGAAATTATACGCTAAGTTAATTATCGTTTTGATTAGGTATTTGACGGATTTGTTAGCGGACGATTGTGAATCGTATTTTGGGCTGTAAGAAGACGCAGCGGGAGTTTAGAGGTGAGTAAATCTCACTTGGTTCATTTACGAACCGAATTTCCTTAATTGCTCAATTTATTGTTAAGTGTGAGAAAATGGTTTTTTAGAAATGTGTTTTAAAGTATATTAAAAATGAATTTCTTGATTTTGTATCATGTGAACTATAGTTGGTATTAGTGATCATTCCTGTGTGGATGGTTACGTATATATATATTTACGTGATTATATATTGAATGGTGTGACCTTGAGGGGTGGAATCGTGTTAATATGTTGTTGATAATGTTGATAATATGATTTTAATTATGTTGTTAATATTTGATAAATGTTGGTGATAAACATGTTGATTTTGTGAGTTGAATAGAAGGTAGAGAAACGTAGGATTCCGAGGATCGAATGGTCCAAGGATCTTTGGTTAATGATAACCGGAGTGTATGTGTTCTGAGGACAGAGAGGTCCAAAGTTCGACCGTTAAATAATAACGGGGATATATTGTTCTGAGGACATGAAATGGTCCAAAGTTCGCGGGTTACTGAGTAACCTGGAGATGCCGTTACTTGACCCTGGGCCAAGGTGTCAGAGGTAACGAGGCAGTTAGAGCTCTAACGTGGGTGCCAAAGTGGCGATAGTTGTGATTAGGTGCCAAAGTGGCGAGAGTTGTGATTTGGTGATTGTGGAAATGTGTTCCATGTTGTTTCATGTGTGTTGGATTGATGTTGCTTGTGGTTGTTGAGATTGTTGGATGTTTACTTGAGATAAATGAGTTGTGGTCTAATAAATCAACCGTTCATTCTTATTTACTCACACGAGCTTTCAGAAAGCTTACCGGGTTTTGTGTTGTTGCAATCCCGGTACACTATTCAAATGGTGTAGCGGATAATCCTGCAGGTCAGGATAATCAGGGTGGTGAGCGAGCTGCGTAGGACAGCAGAGTTGAGACCCGCACTTGGTCTATTTTGGTGTGTTTTTGTAGACTCTTGTGAGCAGAACATTTTATTTATGTTAGTATTGTAATAATTGACTCGAGAGATAGTTTGCTACGAGGTTTGTGTTATAGTTTATGAGATATTGGTTTTGAGGAAAAAAATTTAGGACGTGATTTGTTTAGTTGTATTCATGTTTCGGATTTGAATTTATTATTCGAAATTCGGGGCGTGACAGTTTGGTATCAGAGCGTAAGGTACATATTTAGTGATAAGTTAATACCTTCCGAGTGATGGCCCGTCTGCAGCGGATCCCCATCGGGTGCTCTTCGGTATTAACAATGTCATTGGGTATGTGGGGTTGTTGGGAGTTGTCTAGAATGTTAGGACGTAATAGGAGTTGAATTAACCTCTTTGTGTTAGTAGCTTGGTTAATATGGACTTGTATTTACTTATGCTTTGATTGAAGTGTATACATGTATTAACCAGGTATGCTATGCTCCTTAGGTAATGGATATTGTGGGAGGCAGAGGTAGGGGTCGAGGTAGACCCAGAGGTAGAGGTAGAGGCCGAGGTAGGGGTGAGATTCCACATGTGGGAGTACATGAGGAAGAGGTGGAGGCACCGTTTGTGGAGCAACCTGTTCCACCTGAGGTTGTGGTTAATGATCCCGCTCGTCTGTTAGTGTTGGCGAGGGACATTAATCGGTTGGGAGCAACTAAGGGAGGCACAGATTATATGGTGGCTGATCAATGGATCGAGGATTTACAGACCTATTTTGAGTTGATTGTCTGTGATGAGATCGAGAAGAGGAAGCTAGCCACTTTCATGCTCAAAGATGAGGCTAGGGTGTGGTGGAATTGCACTCAGAGGACTATTGATGTTTCTACCATGACTTGGGATGGATTTGGGAGGATCTTTAGGGAGAAATACTTCCCTGCATCGGTGAAGGAACAGCTGGAGAGGCAATTTCTCTCGCTTACTCAAGGGAAGATGAATGTGAGAGAATATGAGGCAGAGTTCTCCAGGCTATATCGGTTTGTGAAACCATTAGATGCTGAAGACTTGGCTAAGAAGTTTCAGCGGGGGTTAAATGGCTCTATTGAGCGCAATGTGGCTATTATGGAGCTGAAGACAAAGGAGCAGATTTTAGCTAAAGCCCTGATCATTGAGCAGCAGAATCTGATCCACAAGGAGAAGCAGACAGTTGAGAGAGATTCTCAGGGAAAAGGGAAGGCGGTTGCAGGGAGTAGTGGGTCAAGAGATTATAGAGGTGGGCTCTGGAAGAGACAGCGGCCTTATTTTCATCATCAGGCTCCAGCCAGGATAGCAGCAGCACCTGTCCCTATTCAGGCACCACCTATCAGGCAAGCAGCACCAGCAGCCCCTATGAGGTGTTATAGCTGTAATGAGTTGGGTCATCTTGCTAGGACTTGCCCTAAACTTAGGCCTAGAGCATGTTTTCGATACGGACAGACTGGACATATTGCCAGGGACTGTACTCAACCTCATATTGTAGGACAGGGTAACCAGCAGAGAACCTTACCACCAGCACCAGCCAGAGTATTTGCCATCGGCCAGAGAGGCACCGGGGTGGAAGGTACCTTATCCGTTTATAATTATCTTGCTAGAGTACTGTTTGATACGGGTGCTTCCCACTCGTTCATATCTAGTTCTGTGGTAGATGTTTTGGGTTTGACTGCTATACCGCTTACTAGACCTTTATGTGTTACATCGCCTCTTTGCGTATCTCTTGAGCTTAGCATGTTTTGTGATGATTGCCCTATTGCAATTAGTGGTAGGAAGTTCACTGCATCTTTGATTGTGATTCCGGATCACACGTATGATGTGATTTTTGGTTTGGATTGGTTGAGTCCGAACTATGCAGTGATTGATTGTTATAGAATGATTGTGTCTTTTCATACCCCTGGGCAACCAGTGTTTCATTATCGATGCCTGAGATCTGATGTTGCCATGAGGGCAGGGATCTTGGCACACATAGAATCAGTGAATAGCACTTCAGAAATTGCAGGGATTCCGGTAGTGGCAGAGTATGCTGATGTGTTCCAGGAGATACCAGGATTTCCTCCGAAAAGGGTAATGGATTTCTCCATTGATGTGATACCAGGTACTGCACCGGTGTCGAGAGCACCTTATCGGATGGCTCCAGCTGAACTTCAGGAGTTGAAGGTTCAAATTGAAGGATTACTTGCACAAGGGTGCATACAAGCAAGTGTATCTCCTTGGGGCGCACCAGTATTATTCGTGAAGAAGAAGGATAATTCACTTCGGTTATGTGTGGATTATCGACAGCTGAACAAGGTGACCATCAAGAATAGGTACCCCTTGCCTAGGATTGATGACTTCTTCGATCAGCTTAGGGAGGCTACGGTGTTCTCCAAAATTGATTTGAGATCTGGATATCACCAGTTGAGGGTGAGGGATGAAGATATTTCTAAGACGGCATTTAGGACCAGGTATGGGCATTATGAATTTCTTGTCATGCCTTTTGGTCTAACTAATGCACCTGCAGCTTTCATGGACTTGATGAACCGCACATTCAGTCTTTACTTAGATAAGTGTGTGGTGGTGTTCGTTGATGACATCTTGATATATTCAAAGTCGTCTGACGAGCACGTGAAGCATTTGAGGATTGTGCTGCAAATTTTGAGAAGAGAAAAGTTATATGCAAAGTTTGAGAAGTGCGAGTTTTGGCAAAAGGAGATCAAGTTCCTTGGTCATGTAGTTTCGAAGGATGGAGTTTCTGTGGATCCTTCGAAGGTTGAAGCGGTGATGGGTTGGAGTCGCCCCACGACAGTTACAGAGATCCGTAGTTTCCTTGGTTTGGCAGGATACTACAGGCGATTCATTGAGGGGTTTTCTAGTATAGCTTCGGGTTTAACTAAGTTAACAAGGAAGGATACTCAGTTTGTGTGGACAGATGAATGTGAGAAGGCCTTTTGTGAGCTGAAGACTAGATTGACTACAGCTCCAGTGTTGACTGTCCCATCTAGTGGCGGTGGGTTAGTTATCTACAGTGATGCATCTCATCAGGGTTTGGGTTGTGTGTTGATGCAGAATGGGGGTGTAGTAGCATATGGTTCTAGACAGTTGAAGGTGCATGAGCGGAACTACCCCACTCATGATCTAGAGCTGGCTGCGGTGGTATTTGCCTTGAAGATTTGGAGGCATTATCTTTATGGTGAGAAGTTCGAACTCTTTTCTGATTATAAGAGTTTGAAGTATCTATTCTCCCAGAAGGAGTTGAACATGAGGCAGAGAAGATGGATGGAGCTCATCAAAGATTATGATTTCACCTTGGAGTATCATCCCGGAAAGGCCAATGTAGTGGCGGATGCTTTGAGCAGGAAACCCCGAGGGATCATAGCGTCACTTATGGTTCAGGAGTGGCGTATGTTAGAGACTGTATCTGAGCTTGACCTTATACCCACAGGAGAAGGACAGGGAATCTTTCTCGGTAGTATCACTTTACAGCCGACCTTGATTTCCAGGATCATTCAGAGTCAGACACATGATGAGTTCGCTCAAATGGTGATTTCGGAGATTATTCTTGATGCCAACGAGGAAGGTCCATCAGAGTGGACAGTTGGAACTGATGGTGGATTGAGATTTCGATTGAAATTGTATGTCCCGGGCGGTGATAACCTCAAGGAGGAGGTACTGCGGGAAGCACATCGATCTCGATATACGGTACACCCAGGGAGTACCAAGATGTATATGGACCTACGAAGACAGTTTTGGTGGATAGGGATGAAGAGGGATGTGGCTGAGTATGTATCTAGGTGCCTTACATGTCAGCAAGTGAAGGCAGAGCATCAGAGGCCTGCGGGAATGTTGAAACCTTTGCCGATTCCAGTATGGAAATGGGAAGAGATCTCCATGGACTTTGTGACTGGATTGCCTAGGTCCAGACAAAGTTATGATTCTATTTGGGTGATTGTTGATCGATTGACAAAGTCAGCACACTTTCTTCCTGTGGCAAAGACTTACTCAGGTGATGCTTTGTGTAAGTTGTATCTTAATGAGATTGTGAGGCTTCATGGCATGCCTGTATCGATCGTCTCTGATCGGGATGCTCGTTTCACTTCGGAATTTTGGCGTAGATTCCATAAGGCTTTCGGAACATCTTTGGCTATGAGCACTGCATTTCATCCACAGACTGATGGGCAGACAGAGAGGGTGAACCAGGTGATGGAGGATATGCTTAGGGCATGTGTTTTGGACTTCAAGGGAAGTTGGGCGGATCATCTGCCATTGGTAGAGTTTGCCTACAACAACAGCTATCACTCTAGTATCGGCATGGCCCCATATGAGGCACTTTATGGTAGGCCATGTAGGACTCCTATCTGTTGGGCGGATGTTGGGGAGAAACAGCTCTTGGGTCCTGCGCTTGTTCAGGAGACTACAGAGAAGGTTACTACCATCCGAGACAGGATCCGTACTGCACAGAGTAGACAGAAGAGTTATGCCGACCTTAGAAGGAGACCGTTGGACTTTGAGGTGGGTGATTACGTATTCTTGAAAGTCTCACCTATGAAAGGTGTGGTGAGATTTGGCAGGAAGGGGAAATTGGCACCGAGATACATTGGACCCTTTGAGATTTTGGAAAGGGTCGGAGAATTGGCATATCGGCTTGCTTTACCTATTAGCATGGCCGGTGTACACAATGTTTTCCATGTGTCCATGCTTAGGAGGTACATTCGAGATGAGTCTCATGTGATTGATCACAGTACGATCGAGGTGAGTCCGGATGTGACTTTCGTTGCTGAGCCTGTTCGTATCTTGGATAGGTCCACGAAGAGGCTTCGTAGGAAGGAAGTTGAGTTGGTTAAGGTGTTGTGGAGTCATCATGATGAGGGTGATGCGTCATGGGAGCTAGAGTCTGACATAAGGGCTAAGTACCCACTACTGTTTGTTGATGAGTTTGCTTGAATTTCGGGACGAAATTCCTTTAAGGAGGGTAGACTGTAAAGACCCGAAATTTCAGTTAAATATTTCGTAATTCAATACTTCTCAAATTATATGAATTATGAGTTGTGAGTGTGATTCGAATGTCATTATTTGAGAAATTTGGTTTCGAATGATTTTAGTATCGAAATTTAACGTTATTTAGGGTTATTAAAATTGACATATTTTTACGTAAGGAATTTGAGGAAACTTCTTTCATGAAAGTCGTAGAGCTCGTCGATACGAGTTCGTGCATATGCGGAACACAAGAATCGGAGTTTGTAGGAAGAAGTTATGACATTTAGAAGTTTTCGATTTTGTATATATATAGGTTAACTTTTTTGGAAAAATCAGAAAAATCAGAAACCTAGATTTTTTCTCTCTCTCTCTCTCTCGCGCGGCACCGAACCGAAGGCAAAAAAAACAGAGCCAAACTTCTCCGGTTGAGTTCTTGCTCCTCCGGCCACCGTTTGACGCCAAACCACCTCCCACGGCTTCGCCTTGACCTTGTGCAGCTGCCAGAGGCATCCTTGCGCCGTGGCACGGCTTGTAGCAGCGGCGGAAAGCTGGTTTTCCATTTTCGGCAGTTTTGAGTGCGAAGCGAATATCTCGAGTTCTAGACCACCAAATTACGAGTTCTTTATCTCGTTGAACTCGTATGGAGGAGTAGAACATGCAGTAAAAAGGACAGCACCAGAAGTGGAGGTTTTCACGCTCGTCGGAGAGCATATCGGTTTCTGCAGTTTTTCCGGCCAAACCGAACTGTTTTTGGTAAGTTTCGGCCACTTCCACTCATTTTCTCACTTCGTGTTAGTTATGAAAGTTGCTCAAAATGATGAAACGAAGGGGATGAGCTTGGCCCCGACACAATTGGTGGTGGTCGGTGGTGGCTCTGCCCTAAACTCCGGCGGCCCTTTCCGGTCACCTCCGGGGGTGTCATGAGTAGTTTATGCTCATTTTTAGATTCTACATGTCGATACGATCATTTTGATATATAGCATGCGAATTTTGGATATCGTATGAATTAGTTATGAATTTTACGATTTCGATTGATTTCGATCGCTCAATTTGTGATTTATGAAGTTTGGACCGTCCGATAGAATTCTAGTTTTGATATAATGATCGTAGGACTGTCCCGGTGACCTTGTGTGGTCACGGGTGAAGATCCGACCGTGGGATCTTCATATAAGTGTGTTTTTGGAAATTATACGCTAAGTTAATTATCGTTTTGATTAGGTATTTGACGGATTTGTTAGCGGACGATTGTGAATCGTATTTTGGGCTGTAAGAAGACGCAGCGGGAGTTTAGAGGTGAGTAAATCTCACTTGGTTCATTTACGAACCGAATTTCCTTAATTGCTCAATTTATTGTTAAGTGTGAGAAAATGGTTTTTTAGAAATGTGTTTTAAAGTATATTAAAAATGAATTTCTTGATTTTGTATCATGTGAACTATAGTTGGTATTAGTGATCATTCCTGTGTGGATGGTTACGTATATATATATTTACGTGATTATATATTGAATGGTGTGACCTTGAGGGGTGGAATCGTGTTAATATGTTGTTGATAATGTTGATAATATGATTTTAATTATGTTGTTAATATTTGATAAATGTTGGTGATAAACATGTTGATTTTGTGAGTTGAATAGAAGGTAGAGAAACGTAGGATTCCGAGGATCGAATGGTCCAAGGATCTTTGGTTAATGATAACCGGAGTGTATGTGTTCTGAGGACAGAGAGGTCCAAAGTTCGACCGTTAAATAATAACGGGGATATATTGTTCTGAGGACATGAAATGGTCCAAAGTTCGTGGGTTACTGAGTAACCTGGAGATGCCGTTACTTGACCCTGGGCCAAGGTGTCAGAGGTAACGAGGCAGTTAGAGCTCTAACGTGGGTGCCAAAGTGGCGATAGTTGTGATTAGGTGCCAAAGTGGCGAGAGTTGTGATTTGGTGATTGTGGAAATGTGTTCCATGTTGTTTCATGTGTGTTGGATTGATGTTGCTTGTGGTTGTTGAGATTGTTGGATGTTTACTTGAGATAAATGAGTTGTGGTCTAATAAATCAACCGTTCATTCTTATTTACTCACACGAGCTTTCAGAAAGCTTACCGGGTTTTGTGTTGTTGCAATCCCGGTACACTATTCAAATGGTGTAGCGGATAATCCTGCAGGTCAGGATAATCAGGGTGGTGAGCGAGCTGCGTAGGACAGCAGAGTTGAGACCAGCACTTGGTCTATTTTGGTGTGTTTTTGTAGACTCTTGTGAGCAGAACATTTTATTTATGTTAGTATTGTAATAATTGACTCGAGAGATAGTTTGCTACGAGGTTTGTGTTATAGTTTATGAGATATTGGTTTTGAGGAAAAAAATTTAGGACGTGATTTGTTTAGTTGTATTCATGTTTCGGATTTGAATTTATTATTCGAAATTCGGGGCGTGACAAAGAAGCTTCAAAAGATGGTGGAATGGATGAGGATCACCGTAAGGATGCTTGAATGGAGAGGCGGATGCTTCACAGCCTTGAACTTTGGATTTCTTGAAGTTGCAGAAACTTGGGAGAGCAAGGGGAGTGTTTGTGGCTTTTGATTCTGAATTTTATGGTGTGTAGAATGTCTTCACAAACCTCCTATATATAGTGAATAGCAAGAGCTAGAGTTTCCTTGAATTTCTCTTTAATTGCATCACTCGGCCAATAAGAAAATTGCATTAGAATTTCTAGAACAAGTACACTTTTATTTGCCGCATTCTTCCATGTATGTAGACCATATTTCAGCCTCCTTGAAATTAGGAATAATAATTCAATATTTATTCTTCTAATTCCTCTCCAAAATTCCATAGAAATCTGAAATAATCCCAAAATAATCTTTGCTGAAATCTTCTAGTTCCTTGTAATTCTCACTGCAAAAAGCAATTAGAATGGGCCAAGAACTCCTCCAAGAAGTCAAGAAAGAATCTAGAGTCTCATGTGCAAG
Source organism: Rosa persica (assembly GCA_025331145.1). Lineage (NCBI taxonomy): Eukaryota > Viridiplantae > Streptophyta > Magnoliopsida > Rosales > Rosaceae > Rosa > Rosa persica. Next base: position 35,706,059 of record WFKR01000003.1, on the reverse strand, counting down.
TAACATTCTTCAAACTTCGGGCCAAACTCTCCCAAAATAGGCCAATTCGAAATCCATCTTTATAATTGCTGAAATTCTTCATCAATCTAAAACATTTTTGATCTTGAGTCATCCTCAAGACACAGCATCTCCTAGCCTCACCAGGTCTCGTAGCAGTATCAGGACTCCTAGTGTGATCAGGTTCCTAGTCCAACTGGAACTTGTCATTTCTTCATTTCCGAACATCATTTTTCTGAGCTCACTCCTAGTTGAGTTATGATTCCTACTTCAACTGGGATACCTTCTCCTGGTAGGATTGGGAAAACTTCATTTCTCCATTTCTTTGTCATTTATGCGCCTCATTTCCTCCTTGCCTTCATTTCTAACTCAAAACTAGCTAAAAACATAAAAGAAGTTAGAAATGATAATGTTAAGGAAATAACTAAGCAAAATGTAGAGAGAAATGTAGTAAATATTAGTCTCAACAGAACTCTTCATTGGTGACTCCAGCGGCAAGCAGAGGCTCGACATCGGGGCCTAGTTCAGGTTCGGTAACCGCAGCGCAGCCATCGCCTCCTGATCGAGGCTGAAGGAGAGAGGTCCGCACTTTTACGTTTGTGCAAACGTTTGCTTCTGAAGCTCTACATACATACATACATACATATTTTTTTGCTCTGCTAATGAGGTCCGTTCCTTAACTAAGGAATGAATTTCCATATTTTGACTACTTTTCGATAACATATTCACGTCTTAATTGTTCAATTTTTAGGTCCTAATGTGCATATCACTTCTGCAAATTTTCAGCCAAATTGATGATCGTAAAGCATCTATAACTGCAATTTACAATTACGAACACGAACGGTTCAGGTTAGACAGATTCGGTTCGTTCATTGATTTAATCGAGTTCGATACCTTAACGATCATCAATTTATTTGAAATTTACATAACTGATCTATACATTAGGACCTAAAAACTGAACGGTTAAAATGTGAATATAAGAGGTCAAAATATGGAAACCCGTTCCTTAAGTAAGGAACGGACCTCCTTAGCATAAAAAGACTGTATATGTCTCTTGACATCATTATGCTCTTCCCAACATAGCACAACATCAAATTGATTTTGGTTTGCCATATAACTTAACTAGCTGGATCATATCTGCATTAAGGCATCAGCCGAGCCTTACTATGGCAGTTGGACGTCCCTATCTTCGTTTACCATCATAACTTCTCACCATAGCGCGTGAGTTGGGCCCTCTCTCACAAGGAAGGAAACGTCACTACAATATGATAGTTCGTCTATATAAACCATAAGGATATTCCGATTTTGTTAATGGTGAAAATGCCCAATTTTTTTCCGCTTCACAATGATCTTTCTTCATCATCATCTCCAATCAACCTTCACATCGTTATAAGGCCAGTCATCTAGGAAGCAAGTTAAACCACGTTCTTCTCCTCATCTACATACCGATCCACGGACCAACTTTGTGGTTGTGACGTTTTTGATGCAAAAGATGTTCAACCATAACAGACAAAACGACATATCCCATATATCTTCATCTTGTGTGAGTTGTCACATTTCACTATTACTTCATCACACCTATTCCTCGATCAGCTGACACAAAACTCATGATGACATGATCAATGCAGCAAAACTAAGTTTATCCATTGTGCTGATAGTACTGGCTAACATTCAGTATGCATTATTGCCACGAACAAAATAGAAAAGAAAAAGAGACGAACAATTTTTTTTTTTGACGACAGAAATAAAAAAAGAGACGCACAGTTGCAACACGCAATATGCAATTGTAAACAAATTCAAACGATAGCGCAGGAAATTTTACAACATTATCCAATACAATGGATAAATTTTCTGTAAAGTAATCAAACCAGTATTATGGTTTTAACAATGGATTGTTGTAAATAAACAATGGAGAAATGTCCAAAAACAATGTCATTCTCCTTGCAGTCATAAAGAAAAAACAATGTCATTCAGTCATCAGAAAAAAAAAAAAAAAAGTGTCATTCTCCTTGCCCTATCACAGCTTTCCAATATCTCAGACGAGTTAGGTCCCCGCTTCTTGCCAAAGCCCACCACTACAACAACCACACAACAGACAAGTCAATGAATCAAATCATTGTCATGTCGTCTTTTCTAAAGAAAAAGAAACGTGACAAGCTCTGTAAGCAGATCCATCCGTGGAAATATAGAGATATGACACAACCGTGAAACCCAAAATCATTTGATTTAACGACAGTAACTTTGGCATTTCATGTTAGAATATGTGGACTTAACATTATCTAAATCACATTGAGATAAAACCAGTTGATTTAATTCTATGTAAATAACAAGAGGTACATGAATATAACTCTATTTATGGTTATCTATTGAGGTGTATATCTGTCAGAACCCATCCCGAAAATCCTTTCAAATTTTCAAGATGGACTCTGCGGGGCCAACTTTTAAGAAAAATTCGACAGAACTTCCCTTAAAAGTGGACAACCCAACCTGTGAGAAAAACGACAAAACACATATTTCTAAATTCAAGATCTCACAACAAGCAGTCATCATATATTTCACAACCACCACAGTCATTAAGCAACAACCAAGCGTAAGGCAGTAAAATTTATACAATACAGCCTCTTAGGGTTATCAGAGCAATCTACGATAAAAGCAAATATATTACATGGGGTAGGTTAATATTAACCTACGAAAGGCAAGTGGCAGAACTGGTGCTAAGCCTCGATCTCACGCCGAACAGCAACACTGCGAACTGGGCAAAGGAAACCGAAAAGCCCAGGGGAAAATAAGCGATAAAACGTTAGTTGTGAGTGGACAAAAATATTTAATCAAGAAAGAAGTGTTTCTCACTTTCCCATTTTTATTGTTTAGAACATTCTTAATGCATGCAATAGGGAACCAAAGGTTTCCAAATCACTTCCATGACTAAGCCAGCCCCGCTGGCTTAAGGGAAGTTCGACCGACCCTGCTAGTCGGACGAATAAATAAATAAGTAAATAATTTAAAAGGTATGAGGAAAAACGTCATCACCATACAATAAAATAAAGTGAGCCGCTAAGGCTCGGGTCGGAGTGTCCCACACTCAAGAGCATCCCATGCTCGGCTCTACTCACCCACTAACACAAAGTAAGCAGGGAGGAGTACCAATAGGCTAGCTAGCAATAAAGTATATCGACCCAGGTATGGTGGGTAAAAAAACCATATGAAAATCGAGAATTTGTGAGATTTCCTCGAAGTCTCACAAGAAAGGAATTTAGTCCAACGACGTGACCCCGCACGTCGACATGATTCAAAATTATGAATCAATATATTAAAATCATGTAAGTTTATAATCTCGAAGAAATCTTCCCTTTCCGAAGACTTTTCGAGAAATCCGAATCTATTAATAAATAATGATACTTCCATTTTCAGAAATAATCTTATCGAAGATTATTTCTAATAAAAAGTTCGAAATAGAACATAACCACTTCTAATCGGCAATTTGAACCATAACTAATTTCATAATCAAAAATCGAATAATTTGCTCATTAAATAATAAATACTTTAAATAATTTCGAAACTTAGAAAATTTAATTGCATGCATGACTTTAAAATCAAACGTCCACTCACGGATTATTCGTGAATTAATCAATGAATTTCACACCATAACGGAAACCATATCTACACTTCACAAAATTAATCCGAGGTCACCAATGTGCAAACTACATTATACTATCGACTTAATAACCAAATTACGACAATCAGAAACCTGCCCTACACCACCTCACGCGCCGCCCACAGTGGCGGCGAGTGGCGGTTACTCGCCGGAATCAACCTCCTCCTATGGCCACCAAATTTCATCCACAACATCAATTCTACTCACTGATCATTTCATTCAACTACAACACATCCAAATAACAATCAAAACCAGTTGAAATCAACGAATGAACATAAACCCAGAAATTATCCAAGAACCCTAGAATTTCAATTCAACAATTCGACTTCTACACAGCAAATCGAGACACAAGGCCATAGGGGAAATGATCAGTGGAGAAAACCGAACCTTCGACACCGGTTTGGTGGCCGGAGACGACCGAAATCGCCGGAAATCACCGAAAAACCCAATCTGCTACAGTGAGCTTTATGGCTCAATTCCGAGCTCCTCCGGTCGAGATACCATGAAATGTGAGCATGAGCATGACGAGGAGGAAGAGGCGAACCCAGGAACGTCCGGGTTTCGTCGTGGGGCGGCCGGAATCACAGGAACTCAGAGGGAGGGGTTTCGGCCGAACTGGAGGAGGAAGAAATCGGGGGAGAGGAGAGAGAAAAGGCCGGGTAAGTTTCCAATTTTGGAAACTTACCACAGTAACTTCCTATTTAAAGAATTTTACTATGAACAGTAACCAGGAATAGTAAATTTAGTTTTTCGCTTATAACTTTCGCATACTAACTCCGATTTTTACGAACCACGTATGCATGTTCTCGGTTTAACATCCTCTACGACTTCCATGACCCGAACAAAAAGTCAACTTTTAGGGCCACTAAAATCATATTACGGAGTAAAAAGTAAGTGTAATTGACATTTACCGTCAAATTAATAAAAATCGAAAATTCTGGGTTCGGGACGTAACAATCTCCCCCCCTTAAGGAATTTCGTCCTCGAAATTGACATACCTGTTAGAAAAGGTGGGGATACTGTCGTCTCATTTGATCCTCTGGTTCCCAAGTAGCTTCTTCTACCATATGATTACTCCAAAGTATCTTAACTAATGGTATCGTTTTGTTCCTGAGTATCTGCTCTCTTCTATCCAGAACTTGAATTGGTTTTTCTTCATACGTTAGATCTTCCCGTAATCTTATGGGCTGCTCTTGAAGGACATGAGAAGGATCAGCAATATACTTGCGGAGCATGGAAACATGGAAGACATCATGTACCTTGGACAGTCTTGAAGGTAATACTAGCCGATAAGCGACCAAACCAATCCGTTCAGCAATTTGATATGGTCCGATGTATCTGGGGCTGAGTTTTCCACGTTTTCCAAACCTTACAATACCCTTCCAAGGTGATAGTTTTAGAAACACCCAATCACCAACTTGAAATTCTAAATCTTTCCTTCGATTATCCGCATAGCTCTTTTGTCTACTCTGGGCTGCTTTCAGCTTTTCTTTAATCACTTTCACCTTTTCAGTTGTAATCTGCACCATCTCTGGACCAATAAGCTTCCTTTCTCCTACTTCGTTCCAACACAAAGGAGTACGACACTGTTTTCCATAAAGAGCTTCATAGGGAGCCATGCCAATGCTGGAATGATAACTGTTATTATAAGCGAATTCTATCAAAGCTAGGTGGCTGTCCCAATTTCCTCTAAACTGCAAAACACAAGCTCTCAACATGTCTTCTAGAGTTTGAATAGTTCTCTCCGTTTGCCCATCTGTTTGCGGATGAAATGCAGTGCTGAACTGAGATTGAGTACCCAAAGCTTCCATCAGCTTACGCCAAAACTTTGAAGTGAAATGGGGGTCCCGATCAGATGTAATAGAGACAGGTGTGCCGTGAAGTTTTACTATCTCATTCACGTACAACTCCGCATATCTATCTATCTTATAAGTCTTCTTAACAGGTAGAAAATGCGCGGACTTGGTGAGTCGGTCTACAATTACCCAAATACTGTCATGACTACTTCCGGTACGTGGTAATCCGGATACAAAGTCCATAGTGATATGTTCCCATTTCAATTCGGGTATTGGTAACGGTTGTAGCAAACCCGAGGGCTTCTGTCTTTCGGCTTTCACTTGTTGACATATCAAACACCTACTTACATAAGCTGCAATTTCCCTCTTCATATTAGGCCACCAATAGTATTCTTTCAAAGTCCGGTACATTTTAGTCCCGCCAGGATGCACGGCATAAGCAGAACTATGGGCCTCCTCTAATATCTCTTGTTTAAGATCATCTCGGTCTGGCACACAAATTCGATTCCCGGACATCAAAGCTCCATCCCTGCTGATAGTGAAGTCTACTCTAGTACCATTTTCCACTGCCTCTTTTAACCGTTCTAGATAGTCATCATGTTGTTGTGCTTCTCGTACTCTATCAATAAAAACGGGTCTCACCTGGAAGCTGGCTATTAAGGCTGCGGATTCTTCAATCACTTCCAAGTTAACTCCAATAGCTCGTAATTCGTAAAGGAGTGGAACCCGCACTGCTCTCAAATACGATAAGGAAGGAGAGGGTGGCATGGTAGGATATGATTTCCTACTAAGAGCATCAGCTACTACATTGGCTCTTCCTGGATGATACTCGATCGTACAATCATAGTCCTTGATCAATTCCAACCATCTTCTTTGTCTCAAGTTTATGTCTCTTTGCGTAAGCAAATATTGTAGACTCCTGTGATCCGTGAAAATTTGACATCTGGCTCCGTACAGGTAGTGTCTCCATAATTTAAGTGCAAGTACCACAGCGGCAAGCTCAAGGTCATGCGTCGGATAATTCAATTCATGTGGCTTTAGCTGTCTGGAAGCATATGCAATCACGTTCCCATGTTGCATTAAAACACAACCCAAGCCTTGCCTTGAAGCATCACTATACACCATAAATTCTCCACTATCGTCAGGCAATGCTAACACTGGAGCACTAGTTAGACGTCCCTTAAGTTCTTGAAAACTTTGTTCGCACTCCTCTGACCAGATAAACTTCACACCCTTCCTAGTCAGTCGAGTGAGAGGAGCTGTAATTTTTGAAAAATCCTGTACGAATCGCCGATAATAACTTGCTAAGCCCAAAAAGCTACGAATCTCCGTCACTGTAGTTGGTCTCTCCCAATTTAACACTGCTTCTACCTTCCGAGGGTCCACACTAATACCTTCTGCAGAAACAATATGGCCCAGAAACCCTACACTGTTGAGCCAAAATTCACATTTATTAAGCTTAGCGTACAACTGTGCTTCCCTCAAAGTCTGTAGCACAACTCTCAAATGCTTGACATGCAGGGAATCATTTCTAGAGTAGACCAGAATGTCATCAATAAATACGATCACAAAACGATCCAGATAAGGACGGAATACTCGATTCATAAGATCCATAAAAGCTGCAGGAGCATTGGTTAGTCCAAACGGCATTACTCTGAATTCGTAGTGACCATATCGTGATCGGAAGGCGGTCTTAGGGATATCAGATTCCCTTATCCGTAATTGATGATACCCAGACCTTAAATCAATCTTAGAAAATACTGTAGCTCCCCTCAACTGATCGAACAGGTCATCAATTCGCGGTAAAGGATATTTATTCTTCACCGTAACCTTATTCAACTTTCTGTAATCAATGCACAGTCTCAAAGTGCCATCCTTCTTCTTAACAAATAAAACCGGGGCACCCCACGGAGACACACTAGATTGAATGAACCCCTTATCCACTAATTCCTGTAGCTGAGTCTTCAATTCTTTTAATTCAGCAGGGGCCATCCGATAAGGTGCTTGAGATATAGGTGTTGTTCCCGGAATCAAATCGATAGTAAAGTCTATCTCTCTTACCGGGGGTAAGCCAGGTAATTCATCTGGAAATACATCGGGAAATTTCCTAACCACTGGTATATCCTCAATACTCAACTCCTCCCTGCTGGTATCTACCATGTGAGCTAAGTAAGCCTGACAACCCTTGTTCAAAAGCTTTTCAGCCGTTAAAGCTGAAATTAGGCAAGAAGGGAGAACATTCCGATCACCCTGAAAGAAAATTATTGGCTTCCCTGGACTTCTAAACACCACAATCTTGCGAAAGCAATCAACATTAGCCCGGTGAGTTGCTAAAAACTCCATTCCCAAAATCACATCGAATTCTACAAGATCTAAAGGGATTAGATCAACTTCCAAATCAACATTATCAATCAACACACTACAACCTTTAAAAACCCACTCTATCTTAAATGATGCTCCCGCAGGTAGAGATACATACCACTCGCCCATAAGGGGCGACAGCGGTACATTTGCAAAACATGCAAATCTACTTGACATAAATGAATGCGAAGCACCAGGATCAATTAAAGTATAAGCAGGTTGACCAAACACAGATAACATACCGAGGATAACATTTGGTGAATCGCGGCCCTCCTGCTGAGTCATGGCATGTAATCTTGCATGAGTCGTGGGGCGTCCTCTCTGACCCCTACCTTGCTGGGAACTGCCACGAGTTACTGCACCGGCGCGCGTACCGCTGGAAGAAGCCACATTACCACTAGTAGAAGTACCAGCGGATGACTGACCTGTCGCCTGAAAATGGGTAGGTACAACTCTCTGAGTCAACAGGGGGCAGTCCCTTTTAAAATGATCTTGCTGTCCACACTCAAAGCACCCCACTGACTGATATTGCCCATACTGGGCTGGCTGACTAGCTGGAGTTCTGTGCTGACTGCTAGAACTAGTCCTGCTCTGTCCAAACTGACGTCTACTTAACTGTCCCCGATTGAATCTCCTGGTGCGCCCCCCGCGTCTAAATCGAGATCCAGCACTCGATCCACTACTCTGTCCACTACCTGCTGATGATCCTGAACCGGAGGTGGAAGCTGATCTCTTCGATGGGCCCTGGCTAAGACTGTCTAAGTCTCGGGGTCGAACTCCCGATAGGTATATAGTCTCCAGCCTCAGAGCGGCGTTAACTGCCTCATGATAGGTGTAAAAGGGTATGGCTGTTAACTGAATACGATAATCACCCCCCAAACCTTCAATGAACCTGTAGATCCGCTCCTCCTCAGTACTTATCAGATCTGGCACAAACTGAGCTAACTGGGTGAATCGCTGTTCAAACTCCGTCACCGACCTATCCCCTTTCTCTAGATGTAGAAACTCATACTTCATCCTGTCACGGATAGCTGTGCCATAGTACCGCCTATTAAAATGTTCCTTGAACTGTTCCCAAGTTATTGGACCGACGTCCCCCAAATCTCTGCTAGTCGTATCCCACCAATCAAAGGCCACTCCGTCAAGAAAGTCCACTGCCAACCCCGCTTTTCGTTCCTCTGGACAATTAATCTGAGCAAAGACCCTCTCCATCTTGTTCAGCCAATTCTGGGCATCCATAGCATTCGGAGCATGGGAGAAACTATAAGCTCCATGTCTCTTTGCTCGCTCCATGGTAAAATCAGTCCTGGAGCCAGGAAGCGCTGCTGTCAGCTGTTGGACAATACGTCCCAAGGCATCTGCTAGTCCTCTGGAAGCATTCTCGTCTCCTGGAGCGGGAGGAGTCTCCCCGCGATTTCGGCGTCTAGGAGGCATAGCACCTGAGATGAAAAAGAAGATTAAACAATTTACAGTAAAGATACCAGGATAACTACCTTATACACCTAAGAACATACTAGCATCGAAGAGCACATGATGGGGATCCGCCGCGGTCGGGCCATCACTCGGAAGATACTAGATGTCCTCAAGTACATAAGATAGTAGAAGTGACAGGAAACAGAAAACCTAAAGCTCTGATACCAATTGTCAGAACCCATCCCGAAAATCCTTTCAAATTTTCAAGATGGACTCTGCGGGGCCCACTTTTAAGAAAAATTCGACAGAACTTCCCTTAAAAGTGGACAACCCAACCTGTGAGAAAAACGACAAAACACATATTTCTAAATTCAAGATCTCACAACAAGCAGTCATCATATATTTCACAACCACCACAGTCATTAAGCAACAACCAAGCGTAAGGCAGTAAAATTTATACAATACAGCCTCTTAGGGTTATCAGAGCAATCTACGATAAAAGCAAATATATTACATGGGGTAGGTTAATATTAACCTACGAAAGGCAAGTGGCAGAACTGGTGCTAAGCCTCGATCTCACGCCGAACAGCAACACTGCGAACTGGGCAAAGGAAACCGAAAAGCCCAGGGGAAAATAAGCGATAAAACGTTAGTTGTGAGTGGACAAAAATATTTAATCAAGAAAGAAGTGTTTCTCACTTTCCCATTTTTATTGTTTAGAACATTCTTAATGCATGCAATAGGGAACCAAAGGTTTCCAAATCACTTCCATGACTAAGCCAGCCCCGCTGGCTTAAGGGAAGTTCGACCGACCCTGCTAGTCGGACGAATAAATAAATAAGTAAATAATTTAAAAGGTATGAGGAAAAACGTCATCACCATACAATAAAATAAAGTGAGCCGCTAAGGCTCGAGTCGGAGTGTCCCACACTCAAGAGCATCCCATGCTCGGCTCTACTCACCCACTAACACAAAGTAAGCAGGGAGGAGTACCAATAGGCTAGCTAGCAATAAAGTATATCGACCCAGGTATGGTGGGTAAAAAAACCATATGAAAATCGAGAATTTGTGAGATTTCCTCGAAGTCTCACAAGAAAGGAATTTAGTCCAACGACGTGACCCCGCACGTCGACATGATTCAAAATTATGAATCAATATATTAAAATCATGTAAGTTTATAATCTCGAAGAAATCTTCCCTTTCCGAAGACTTTTCGAGAAATCCGAATCTATTAATAAATAATGATACTTCCATTTTCAGAAATAATCTTATCGAAGATTATTTCTAATAAAAAGTTCGAAATGGAACATAACCACTTCTAATCGGCAATTTGAACCATAACTAATTTCATAATCAAAAATCGAATAATTTGCTCATTAAATAATAAATACTTTAAATAATTTTGAAACTTAGAAAATTTAATTGCATGCATGACTTTAAAATCAAACGTCCACTCACCGTATATGGCTAAGCCTGCCGTCGATCCGAACCCTCTTCGTAGGAATCCTCCTCACGTCCTGTACCATATAACGTTCATAAACCAATAAGTACAGGACGGATAAAAATTAAATCCACCAAAACCAAACCATATCCCAATTGTTATTATTTGCTTAAAAATCTCAAATTTCACTTTTCTAACTTCATTTCTTTACTTTGAGCTTCCGATTAAGGAATTCCGATACACGGATTATTCGTGAATTAATCAATGAATTTCACACCATAACGGAAACCATATCTACACTTCACAAAATTAATCCGACGTCACCAATGTGCAAACTACATTATACTATCGACTTAATAACCAAATTACGACAATCAGAAACCTGCCCTACACCACCTCACGCGCCGCCCACAGTGGCGGCGAGTGGCGGTTACTCGCCGGAATCAACCTCCTCCTATGGCCACCAAATTTCATCCACAACATCAATTCTACTCACTGATCATTTCATTCAACAACAACACATCCAAATAACAATCAAAACCAGTCGAAATCAACGAATGAACATAAACCCAGAAATTATCCAAGAACCCTAGAATTTCAATTCAACAATTCGACTTCTACACAGCAAATCGAGACACAAGGCCATAGGGGAAATGATCAGTGGAGAAAACCGAACCTTCGACACCGGTTTGGTGGCCGGAGACGACCGAAATCGCCGGAAATCACCGAAAAACCCAATCTGCTACAGTGAGCTTTATGGCTCAATTCCGAGCTCCTCCGGTCGAGATACCATGAAATGTGACCATGAGCATGACGAGGAGGAAGAGGCGAACCCAGGAACGTCCGGGTTTCGTCGTGGGGCGGCCGGAATCACAGGAACTCAGAGGGAGGGGTTTCGGCCGAACTGGAGGAGGAAGAAATCAGGGGAGAGGAGAGAGAAAAGGCCGGGTAAGTTTCCAATTTTGGAAACTTACCACAGTAACTTCCTATTTAAAGAATTTTGGCTCCCAGTTACGAGATTCAACTTCACAAATCTTTTCATTTGGGAGATTCATTGTAATACTAACATAAGGCTAGGGCTGGGTGACTCACTTCGGCCCCAACCCGAGTCCAGAATTTATATATTATTTAAAGAATATTACCATCAGAACATAATGGTCACATTGTGCTTTAGGGATCGGATTGATAGGGCTTACTGAGATGAATTCTCAGTTATGGGATTCAAGACCCCTTTTTAGAATAAATTGGATCATGTGGAAAGGGTTGAAATTGCTGCTTATTTTCTTTTGCTTCCGCTTAAAATAATTGATTGCAGCGCTGTAGCAGGGGCCAAGGTATGTTCATTGGGGATCCTAGAACTTGTATTTCAATTTCTGCATATGGAAAGGGTTGTCATATGGATTACTGTTTAGCATATGGAAAGGGTTGTCATAATCATATTTGAAATGCTTGATCATGCATATTGAAGGAATCCTGCATATATGTTTTGAATGCCTTACTGTAATCGTGTGATATGAAGTTTTGGTTTTTGGAAATTGGATGGTTACTGTGATGGTATGATATGATGATTTTGATTGAGTATTGTTTGTTTTAAGTATGCTATGGGTTTTATTTAACAATTGGAAATATGTCTCCCAACATTAAATCTGCAGTATTGTTATTGTCATAGCATGTATGCAAATTAATAAGTTCATATGAGAAACTGAACATAAGGTTATTAATTTTAGTTTTGTGTGATTCTTGGAAAATTGTATTGATTATTTTGCACAAAGCAAATTTTCACAGTCATTTTTCAAATTTGAATATTAACAAAACTAAAACTTGTGTTATTGCATTTAAAATTGCACTTATTTTGTCTTCCAAAGAAGTTGTTCACTGTGTAATTTTGAATGCAGAACAGCATCATATGTAATCACAACTATCTATTTAGATACCTTGAAGCTTTTCTTGTCCAAAGACTTTGACTGTTTTAGGGAATGACTGATTTTTGTAAAATGCAGTATGGTGATTTAGAACTTTAGAATGTTAAGTTTTATACCACAAAGGTGTTACTTGATATTATTTCTGTTATGGGGTTTTATGGAAAACTAATCATGTGTTTGCATAAATTTCAAAAAAAAAAAAACTTTATGATTGCTTTTAAATTTGTTAAGTCTTCTGCTTTATTTTGGTTTTGTTATTCAAATACATGAATTTGCCTTCTGACACACACGTAAAAGTTTTACTGCAGAAATCTTATTTTCTTTATTTTTCTGTGTTTTAGGGCTAAATGTGGTCACCTTAGGCCAGATTCAATTACTTAATGGCTGGAATTATAAGAAGTGGAGGAACCAAGTTGAATTTTATTTGTCTATGCATCAAAATATGGATCTTTGCTTGATTGAGGAACAACCCCTAGAGCTAGACACTGAGAGCACAGAAGAACATAGAAAATATTATAAGGAGTGGTATAGCAGCAACAGGAAAGCTAAAAATGTGATAAGAACCTCCATGTCTGACACTGTTAGGGGTTCAATTATTGAGCCAGAGCTTGCCATGGTTTTGTTAGAGGCCATAGGAGATAAGTATCAGGAAAGTGACAAATTGAGGCTGCTAGGCTATCCAAAAGATTTAATGAGCTGGAGTTTTCAGGAAAAGGAAGTGTGAGGAAGCACATTATGGAGCTGATTGACCTCAACTCGAGGTTGAGGGATTTAGACATGGGAGATAAAGACTCTCAAGTTGTGCATCTGACACTTCAGTCACTGCCTAGCACCTACAGTAATCTGAGAACCTCCTACCATGCTCAAGAGTCTAACTGGGACTTGAACAAGTTAATTTCTATATATCTAGTAGAGGAAGAGAGAATCAGAAAGGAAGGCAAACCAGCTATTGCAGTAAACCTAGTTGAGAAGCCTAAATGGAAGAAAAAGAACTATCTTAAGGCCAAGAAGACTACCACCACTAAAGTACCTGGCAAACTTGCAGAACCTAAAGCTGAGAAAACCTTTAAGTTTAATTGCTATTTTTGCAAGAAAATAGGGCACAGGAAGAAAGACTGCAGTGGTTTCAAGGCTTGGATGATTAAGAAGGGTGAGTCTTTTCCAAATTCTGTCTTTTCTCTAGAAGTTAATTTTCTTAATATAGCATCTCACTCTTACTGGTTAGACTCAGGCTCACCTATACACATTACAAATTCCTTGCAGGGTTTAACAAACAGGAGGACACCAACGAAAAGTGAGGTCCAAGTCTGTGTGGGAAATGGTTCGAGAGTAGCAGTTAAGGCCATTGGGACCCTGAAGATTGATTTAGGCTTAGGCAATTTTATTTTTCTAGATAGTGTTTATTATATTCCTTCCTTGAAAAGGAATTTGATTTCAGTAGGTCTTTTGGTTAAGATTGGTTGCAAACTCATTATTGATTTCAGTGGAATAAAGTTGTTTCAGAATTCAAATTATCTTGGCTGTGGTGTGTTTATGCATGATTATTTGAAATTAAATTGTTCTGTTGCTCAACAGGAGATTACTTTGATTGAAAATAATCAAAACACTATAAAGAATAACACTGTCACAGGACCAAAAAGAACCTTGTTCAATAATAAGTCTACAAATATATGGCATAGAAGATTAGGCCATATATCCAAAGAAAGACTGAAGACACTCGAGAAAAATAAAATTTTACCTGCATTGTATTATACAGAATTGAATGACTGCATTGAGTGTTTTAAAGGGAAATTGGCAAACTTCAGAAAGAAAAAGGCCTTAAGAAGTCAAAACCTATTAGAACTAATACATACAAATATATGTGGTCCATTTATACACAAAACTATCTGTGGAAATTTTTACTTCATCACCTTTATAGATGATTTTTCTAGGTACTGCTATATCTATTTACTGTCAGAAAAATCACAAGCTCTAGATGCATTCAAAATTTATAAAACTGAAGTTGAATTGCAACTAGAGAAGAAAATAAAGTTAGTGAGATCTGATAGGGGAAGAGAGTTCTATGGTAAACATACTGAAGCAGGCCAGCAAAAGGGTCCTTTTGCACTTTATTTATAGGAAAATGGCATTAAGGCTCAGTACACAACTCCCTATAATCCTACCCAAAATGGAGTAGCAGAAAGGAAAAATAGAACCTTGTTAAACATGGTGAGAAGTATGATGTGCACTACATGTCTACCTATATTTTTATACAGGTCTACCTATATTTTTATGGGGTGAAGCTCTTAAGACTGCAAATTATATTTGCAATAGATCACCTAGTAAATCAGTAGACAAGACACCTTTTGAGTTGTGGTGTGGAAGGCAACCTAGCTTGCATCACTGCCATGTGTGGGAATGCAGGGTTGAGGCAAAGTTGCCAAATGCACTGACACAGAAGCTTGAATCCAAAACAGTCAGTTGCCATTTTATTGGCTACTGTGAGAAATCTAAAGGCTATAGGTTCTATGCAGCTCAAAATTTTACCAGAACTTTTGAAACTCATCAAGCAAAATTTTTGGATGAAGGTTACAGTAATACTAATTTTGAAGACTTGTCTTTGGAGTTAGAAGAAATTACTGAAAACGAAAATTTACAGAATATCTTGCCTTTAATTCAGTCAAATAATACAGATAATGCAGGTACAGAAATTCAAAGCCAAAATCAAATTTTAGAAGAACCAGTAGCCTTAGAACCTCATGAAGATGAACCTATGAATGATGTCCATTTAGAAAATAACCCTGCAGAAGAACAAATTCCAACTCAGCCTAGGAGATCACAAAGGGAAAGAAGACCAGTATATGGGGAAGAGAGTGATTTTATAGTATACCTACAAGAAACTGATGTCCTAGATGAAGATAATGAACCTTCAAGCTTCAAGCAAGCTGTTGAGAGCCATGAAGTTGAAGAATGGCAGAAGGCCATGAAGGCTGAGATCGAGTCAATGAAGCAGAATTCAGTATGGGAATTGGTTAAACCAAACCAAGACCAAAAACCAATAGGCTGCAAGTGGGTGTTTAAGACAAAGAGAGATGCAAATGGAAATATAGAAAGGCATAAAGCCAGGATAGTAGCTAAGGGTTTCACACAAAAAGAAGGCATAGACTATATAGAAACATTCTCTCCAGTTTCAACTAAAGACTCATTTAGAATTATAATGGCTCTAGTAGCTCATTATAATATGGAGCTGCATCAAATGGATGTAAAAACAGCTTTTTTGAATGGAGAGTTAGATGAGGTCATATATATGAAACAACCTGAAGGTTTTGTGAAAACTGGAAAAGAAGATCATGTATGCAAACTGAAAAGATCAATTTATGGACTTAAGCATGCTTTTAGACAATGGTATAAGAAGTTTGATTCAGTAATTTCATCTTTTGGTTTTTTAGAAAATATAGTAGATGAATGTGTGTACATTTAGACAGTAGGAAATAATTTTATTTTTCTTATACTGTAAGTGGATGATATTCTTTTGGCTAGCACTGACATTAAATTGCTTAAAGACACCAAAAACTTTCTGTCTAAAAATTTTGACATGAAGGATTTGGGTGAAGCATCCTACGTTTTAGGAATTGAAATTAAGAGAGACAGGGCACAAGGCTTATTAGGCTTATCTCAACACAATTACATCACTAAAGTGTTAAAGAGATTTGGGATGGAGACTTGTGCATCAAGTGATGCTCCTATGACCAAAGGAGACAAACTGTCTAAAAACAAAAATTCTAAAAATGGGGGGAAGATGTCTGATATGGAAAGCAAACCTTATGCTAGATTGATTGGTAGCCTTATGTATGCACAAGTTTGTACTAGACCTGATTTAGCATTTGCAGTTGGAATTTTATCTAGGTTTCAGTCTAATCCTAGTCATGAACACTGGGTTGCAGGAAAAAAAGTACTTAGATATTTGCAGAAAACTAAAACTCACATGTTGGTTTACAGACAAGTTAAAAAGCTTGAATTAGTTGGCTATACCAATTCAGACTTTGCAGGTCATTATCCAGATTCTAAAAAATCCACATCTGGTTATGTCTTCATGCTTATAGGAGGGGCTGTTGCATGGAAAACCATGAAACAGTCATTGATTTCAACCTCTACTATGCAAGCTGAGTTCATAGCCATTTATGATGGAGTCTGTGAAGGCTTGTGGATCAAAAATTTCCTATTGCATACTAAAGTATTAAGTTCAATTGTTTCAAATGCGTTGAAAATATTTTGTGATAATGAGGCTGCAGTATTTTTTGGTAAAAACAGTAAAAGGTTCAATAACTCTAAACACATAGATTTAAAATTCTATAGTGTTCGAGAAAGAGTGAAGCATGGTGAGATAAATGTCTTGAACATTGATACTGAATCACAACTTGCAGATCCTTTCCCTAAAGCATTATCAGTTACAAGTTTTCAGAAACATATCAAGAACATGGGAATTCTACGAGATTTGGAGGCTTGAGTTCAGTGGGAGCCAATTTTAATTTTTTTTGAATTTATTTTATGTAATAGGATTCTTGGTTTCGATCACTGTCGTTTTTGTTTTTTGCTTGTAATTTTGATACTACAGTTTCTGAATAGAATGAGGTATTTCATATATGTGTTCTTTTGGCTTTAGCATTATTTTAATTTCTGCAGTCTTACAAATTACAGTTTTTGAACTTTAAAATATCAGTGTGTGTTATCAAGTGAACTTTTCTGCATTGAGGAATTTTGCAGATTCAGTTTTAGTTAAGCAAACACCAGTTCACTAGTGTTTCAGTTTTGCTGTTAAGACTTTGAATTATCAAAGTCATTCTGTTGGACTATGAGTATTGGATATTGCAGGTAGATATACTTATCCAAATTTTGCTCTTATTATCACTTTGAGCTTATGTAATTGCAGTATTTGATGTTCGTGATCTTTAATCAATCTGGTTAT